>CM060354.1:112924283-114124283 GCA_030545235.1 Helianthus tuberosus | reverse complement strand
ACCTAAATATCCTTTACATAGCTTAGAAATAGGCTTTGAGGGGTTTGGTATGCGAAAATAAACTTATTTGATCAATAGGGACTAAAAGCCTCAAAAAGTGCATAAGTTTGCATTTTCGTGCATATCTTACGTTCTGAATATATCCGGACATCCAAAAAAAAATTTAATCATTAAAATATCTTATTTTAGTGATTGGCATGCTAAATTTCCATTTGTCGCTTAATTTGGATCGTTTTTGCGTCTGTTACGACTTACGTCGTAATTAACCGAACAACGCAATCGTACGACCAAACGAACGGACATCCGAGATGTTTTTGAGCATATTTCAAGTTCCCTATACTTTAACTTCATTTTAGAGCTTTGAAATGGGGTTAACGAGGCTTAAACGTGTCAAAAATGCATCGAAAATCAAGTTTGGGGCTTCAGGGACTAAATCTGCCAAACTGTGAAAGTGTCTGACCTGCAGGTCCCATACGGACCGTATGGGTATCTGATTACGGTCCGTAAGCTATCACCAGCTCAGCAGAATTCATAAACATTGAATCTGGCCTTTACCACCTATTCTAATGGTTTTTAACCACTGAATTTGCACTCTATGGACTGGTATTTGAGAACCCCTAGTATTCTAAACCATGTGCCCAAGTGTAAGGCCTAGATTGAAGCTCATTTATCGAGAAACGATCTTAACGGTTTACCAAAATCTATATAAACCCACCATTTCATTTCATTTCTGCACACTTTGGTCTGATTTTACTCTAAGTTGAAGTGTATACTTCATACCTGAGTAATCTTTAGATCAAAACTTCCTAGCTTGGACCCTTTGTAAGTTTCTTTCGTGCTTTTATTGCTTTTCAAACATGAAAGTCAAACAGTGTTTGACTATCTGTTTTAACCAGGTTATGGTCAACACAAAGTTTGTTTGAACTTTGCAACGTGAGCGTAATCACGATGGTTATAATCCCGTGTAACTATACCTACTGATTACCACGTTGACTAGGCGTAGTGACGAATCGTAGTTCGGCCAAAATGCGTATTCATGCGTATTTTGTAACCAAACTACTCTTGGGTATCAAAACACTTTGTTTTGATATCAAAACCTGTTTTCTAACTTAACTAAACATGTTCTAACATGTTTAGCTTGTCACTTTTAGTTTAGTGCTTGTGTAGAGTCATAAGTCAAGCGGACTAAACACCCGCTTAGACTTTCAAACTCGACCCGTTTGGTCGATCATTAGGATCCGACCAAACATGTTTTGTGACCATAGTTGTATAGGGAATAACCTTCTGAGGTTATACCTTATGGTCACTTCGTTTAGTTAGTTGTATGATAGGTGATTTATATCCCTTAGGTAAATGACCAAAATGCCCTTTTCATGCATAATTGAATTTTAAGCATATGTAACATAAACTTTTGTCACTTAATTGATTACGCAACATGTTTAGGCATATAATACTTGTCATAGGACTAGTTAGACGTCTCGAACGCGTGTTTGCGCGAACGACGCGTTAAAGTAGCGTAAGCTACCTTAATGGGTCGCAATGGGTCGAAAGCACTTAGGATAAGTTTCGTTTTAGAATGTAGGCTTTGTTAAACCGTATCACATGAGTTCCAACACTCATTTGGTTTACAAGACTTCATTCTATCCGATCTTCAGATTTAGGTGTCGATTATTTGACTAGTGATTCGATTACTAGTTGCTGCTTGATTTCTCTGGTTTACTTGAGTTTGTTGAAGTTCTTTTGATTGAGGATACTTTGCCATGGGTGTAGTCTGATAACGGGATTTGTCAGATCCTATGGTACCATAACCTAATACTGGTCGGCTTGATCAATGCTAATGAATGGCATTCGTTATGTAACTACGTCTAACAAGTTTGTTCATATTATCGAAATCGTTATTAGTTTAATATAAAACATCTTAATCGTTTTTGAAACCTTCGTTTAAATATCGAAATCGTTTTAATACATATGAATCACCCCAAAACAATCAAAAACAGTAAAATAGGGGAACTATGTACTCACATTGAATAGAAGGGTATATCCTTGATCTAAAGAACTTAGCGAAAGCTCAGGAAAACCAAGGATATTCAAGTAGTACCTAGTAATCGGATCACTAGTAAATAAATCAACACCTAAATTGGAAGATCGTATAGAATGAGGTCTTGTAAACCAAATGAGTATTGGAACTCATATGATATGGCTTAACAAAGCCTATATTCTAAATCGGAACCTAACCTAAGTGCTTTCGACCCGTTACGACCCATTAAGGTAGCTTATGCTACGTTAACGCGTAGTTCGCGCAAAAGCGCGTTCGAGACATCTAACTTGTCCTATGACAAGTATTATATGCCCTAACATGTTTAATTATGTTGCATAATCAGTTATGTGATAAATGTTTAGGTTACATATGCTTAAAATCCAATTATGCATGAAAAGGGCATTTTGGTAGATTACATAAGGCATATAAACTACCTATCATACAACTACTCAAACTAGGTGACCATAAGGTATAACCTCGGAAGGTTATTCCCTATGCAACTATGGTCACTAATCATGCTTGGTCGGATCCTAATGATCGACCAAAGGGGTCGAGTTCGAAAGTCTAAGCGGTGGTTTAGACCGCTTGACTTACGACTCTAAACAAGCACTAAACTAAAAGTGACGAGCTAAGCATGTTAAAACGTGCTTAACTAAGTTAGAAAACAGGTTTTGATATCAAAACAAAGTGTTTTGATTCCAAGAGTAGTTTGGTTGCAAAATACGCATAAATGCGCATTTTGACCGAAACTACGACTCGTCACTATGCCTAGTCAACGTGGTAATCAGTAGGTATAGTCACTAGGAACTATAACCATCGTGATTACGCTCATGTTGCGAAGTTCAAACGAACTTCGTGTTGACCAACTCGTTGTCAAAGCAGAAAGTCAAACACTGTTTGACTTTCACGCTCGAAAAGCGATAAAAGAACGAAGGAAGCTTACAATGGGTCCTTGCTAGGGAGAACTTGATCATATAATTCTCAGGTATGAAGTTTATAAACCTCAACTTAGAGAATTTAGATCAAGGGTGAGTTGAAATGAATGAATGGCTTGGCTATTTATAGTTGTAGCAAGTTAACAAGATCAAAACAAGTGTTTGTGTGATTACCAAGCATTAAATCACAACCCTACAAGTGTTATGAGCAGGTTCAAAGCCTTGGAGAGGTGTTAACTTGGCTACCACACAAAGAAATTGCACGAATGGCCCCTGAATTTTCAATCTAATGCTGAAAATAAAGTTTCTGCCCAGATGTGATGGTGGCGTGGCACGACAGCAAGACCAGGGGGTGGTCGCGCGACGCGAGCATAAGACTGATACTTTCAAAAATTGTCAGAAACAGTCCCTTCACACCCAAACTTGCGTATTTGACGTATTTAACCTCCGTTAAGCCAATTTCAAGGCTGTACAAGGTTGTCAAATTGTAGGGGACCTGAAATATGCTTGGAAATATCATGGATGTCGGTTCATTTGGTCGTACGGTCACGTTGTTCGGTTATTTACGACGAAACTCGAACGGACGCGAAAACGAATCAAATTAAGCGATGAATGATATTTTTGCATTCCGATCACTAAAATAAAAATATTTTAGTGTGTACAAAAATTTTGGATGTCCAGATGTGGTCAGAACTTAAGATATGCGCGAAAATGCAAACTTACGCCGTTTTTGACGCTTTTAGTCCCTGTAAGATCAATTAAGCATATTTTCGCACACCGAACCACTCAAAGATTATTTCTAAGCTATGTTTAGGTATTAAGGTATTTTTAGCTTATGATCAAGTTCTGGACTGTACGTTGCCTTATGAAATGGCAGACTTTTGCAGTTTGACGCAAATAGTCCCTGTGAGCGAATAAACTTGTTTTTGACACACCAAACCATCCAAAACTTATTTCTAAGTTATGTGAAGGTTATTTAAGGTATGTTAAACCTATTTCACTATTTTGGAGTGTTTGTCACGTTAAACTGACTGCGTTTACGCACCAGTTTGCGTATAACCTTCCATAAAGCGATTTAAAGCTTGAAATCGGAATTGAATCAAATCGTAAAATCATCAAACACAAATACACACATAATAACACAAAAACACATTGTTTTATTGATAATTAACATTGTTTTACATTGTACATCAATTACGGAGCATAGTTGTCACAGTCTCCCCTACTTTAGGAAATTTCGTCCCGAAATTTTAACTAGAGGAAACTTGTGAGAACAATTGCGGATATTTCGCCTTCATATGGTCCTCACGTTCCCAAGTAAACTCTGGGCCATGTTTGGATTCCCAGCAAACCTTGACCAATCGAATCTGTTTGTTCTTCAACTGTTTGAATGTACGGTCCACTATCTCCACAGGTTTCTCGACAAAGTGCATTGTTTCATCAACTTGGATTTCGTCGAGTGGAATGTGAAGATTAGCGACAGATAAACACTCGATCAATGGCAGATGAGAATCCTAATTACCACCAAAGTCAATCACGCATGCTCTAAGCATATCCTCCAAAGTTTGAATCGTCCTCTCAGATTGTCCATCTGTTTGGGGATGATAAGCAGTGCTTAGATTTAGTTGGGTTCCCATAGCAGATTGCATGGTCTTCCAAAAATGAGATGAAAATCGAGCATCACGATTAGATATGATGTCCAAAGGAACACCATGTCGAGATACAATCTCATCAACATAAATCTTTGCAAGTTTATCAGTAGATGGATCCTCGCGAATCGGAATAAAATGAGCTGACTTCGTTAATCGGTCGATAACAAACCAAATAGCATCTTGACCTTTAGATGTACGCGGTAATTTAGTGATGAGATCCATCGCAATGTTCTCCCACTTCCAAACTGGTATCTCTGGTTGTACAAGCAATCCAAAAGGTCGTTGATGTTCAACCTTGACTTTGAGATAAGTTAGGCATTTCGATACATACAAGGCAATATCCTTCTTCATACCAGGCCACCAATACTGAGTACGAAGATCCTTGTACATTTTATCAGCACCATGATGGATAGAATATCGAGACTTGTGAGATTCATCCATTACTAAAGTGCGGAGATCGTCTTGTTTCGGAATCCATAAACGATCCTTGAAATAGAGTAAACCATCGTCCTTCGCTTCGAGTTTAAGCTCAAGTTGAAGTGGTAGCTCATATTTCAATATGCCTTTGGTCACACAAGATCGTTGAGCTTGAAGGACACGAGATTGAAGATCAGATAGAGTTCGAACAGAATGAAGCTTGACTCGCTCCTTTCGACTAAGCGCATCGGCTACGACATTCGCCTTACCAGGATGGTAGCGAATCTCTCAATCGTAATCGTTCAAGAGCTCAAACCATCGTCGTTGCCTCATGTTCAGCTCCTTCTGATTAAGAATATGCTGGAGACTTTTGTGGTCTGTGAAAACCACACACTTCGTGCCATAAAGATAGTGTCTCCAGATTTTGAGTGCAAAAACTACAGCACCTAACTCAAGATCATGAGTCGTGTAGTTCTTCTCATGAACTTTCAATTGTCTAGATGCATACGCAATAACTTTGCCTCGTTGCATGAGAACACAACCAAGGCCTAAGTTGGATGCATCACAGTAGACAACGAAATCATCGTTTCCCTCGGGTAGAGATAGAATAGGAGCTTCGCATAGCTTCTGTTTCAGCGTTTGAAATGCTCCTTCTTGTTTGGGTCCCCACTCAAAAGGATTATTCTTCTGAGTCAAATCAGTGAGTGGAACCGCGATCTTCGAGAAGTTCCAAATGAAACAACGATAATATCCAGCGAGACTAAGAAAAGAACGAATTTCTGTAGGTGTCGTTGGTGTATTCCAATCCTTAATAGCAGCTATTTTGGATGGATCCACATGAATACCCTGCTCGTTGACTATATGTCCCAAGAACTGAACTTCTTTAAGCCAAAATTCATACTTGGAGAATTTAGAAAAAAGTTGTTCCTTAGTGTCAAACGAAGGTGTTGCTCGTGATCGGCTCGGGACTTTGAATAAAAGAGAATATCGTCGATGAACACAATGATGAACTTGTCTAAATAAGGTTTACAGACCCTATTCATTAAGTCCATGAAAATAGCTGGGGCATTTATCAAACCAAAAGGCATGACAGTGAACTCGTAATGCCCATATCTCGTGTGGAATGCAGTTTTGGGAATATCTTCTTCGAGAACACGAAGCTGATGATACCCAGAACGCAGATCGATCTTAGAAAAATAGGTAGCACCTTGTAGCTGATCAAAAAGATCATCAATTCGTGGTAGGGGATATCGATTCTTGATGGTAAGCTTATTAAGCTCACGATAATCGATACACATTCGAAAAGATCCATCTTTCTTTTTCACAAAGAGGACAGGAGCTCCCCAAGGTGAATAACTCGGACGGATGAATCCTTTATCATATAACTCTTGAAGCGGTTTCGATAACTCTTGCATCTCCGACGATGCAAGACGATAAGGTGCTTTCGCAATCGGGTTAGCATTGGGTATAAGATCAATATGAAACTCGACTTGACGAACTGGAGGTAAACCAGGCAGTTCATCAGGAAATACCTCTGGATAATCCCGAACAATCGGAATATCCTGAATACTCTTGTTCTTGCCTTTCTCCTAGATGACATGTGCCAGGAAGGCAACATATCCTTTTTGTAAGTAACTTTGGGCTTTTGTACACGACATGAGTTTCAAACCAACAGATGGTTTCTCGCCACGAACTTCTAGGACATCGCCAGACGAAAGAGGAATACGAATGATCTTATCGAAACAAACCACCTCAGCATGATGTTTGGTTAACCAATCCATCCCCACGATAATGTCGAAACTCCCAAGTTGCATTGGTGTGAGGTCAATAGGAAAAAGATGCTTATCGAGGTTCAATTGACAACCACGAAGAACAGAATCGAGTACGAGTGGTTTACCAGTAGCAACCTCGACAGATAAGGGTTTCCTCAGTTTAGTTCTAGGTATCGCAAGTAAAGGCTCAAAGGATAACGAAACAAAACTCCTATCGGCACCAGAATCGAAAAGAACAGATGCAAGTTGATTGTTAACAAGGAACGTACCATTAACAACCTCGTTGTTCGCCCTTGCCTCATTCGCATTCAGATTGAATGCTCGTCCACGAGCGGGATTCACATTCGCGATCGCGTTCGGATTCTCATTCGCATTCACCAACCTCGGGCAGTTGTTGTGGAAATGACCCATTTCTCCGCAATTAAAACACGAACCAGGTGGGAATCTCACAGCATTCCCTTGAGCTTGTGCTGGAACCTGAGTAGCTTGATTCTGACCCAAACGACAAATGTTGGCCAGATGCCTAAGTCTACCACACGTAGTGCATTGCTTACAAGCCTGTTGGGCAACATGATGACCGTTTCATCGAGAACAGTGAGGTGCAGTACCAGCATATTGCTTCTTCGCGGGAGGTAGGGTTGGTGGGTTCTGAGGGTTCTGGTTGGTGACAACAAAGTTCTGGGAAGCCTTGCGCTTCCTTGACTTTTTTGAAGACTCACCCTGCTTCTTACCCTTACCCTTACCCTTGTCTTGTGCATAATCAGCTGACTTATTCTTATCACCCTTATGGGTTAGTTTACCCTTTCTAACCTGAGACTCGGTCAGAGTAGCAGCCAATTCGATCGCCTGACGGACAGTAGTAGGATTACTGCCAGTCACAATATCTTGCACAGAATCGGGTAATCCATCGATATACCTCTCAATTGCCTTCTCCAACGGGGTAACCATCGTAGGACACAACAAACTGAGCTCCTCATATCGATCCGTATAAGCACGGTGTTCTCCCCTGTCTTGTTTCAAATCATCAAATTCTCGTTCCAAAGCTCGAATTTCATGATGGGGACAGAACTCTCTCATCATGAGAGCTCGGAGCTCTTCCCAAGTTTGTGCCATCGCCACATCGGCACCCCTATCACGCATCACTCCATTCCACCATGTAAGAGCACGCTTCTCGAACACACTAGATGCAAACTCAACCTTACGCTCATTCAGACACTGCACATGTCTGAATGTGCTCTCCAAACTTTCGAACCACTGCAGGAGCGCAGTTGCTCCTTGTGACCCAAAAAACTTCAACGGCTTTGCAGAATTGAAATTCTTGAGACTACATTGTGCATTATTGTTGTTATTATTGTTGTATAACTCATGGATCTGGGTTACTACGCCAGGAAGTACTGCAGCCATTTGTTGAGTGACAAGGGCTGTAAAAGGTTGAGCATCACGTCGAGGAGGCATTGTCTAACAAGGAAACAGGGGAATCGAGTGAGATCGACAATTGGAAAAACAAAAGAGGTATTGTAAACATCGACAAAACACAAGGAAGGCGATCATTCGTTCGTTACCTCGAACAAACAAACGACACGCAGTGACTAATTAAAGTAAATTGGTTAATATAATGTATCACTGAAGACATGCTCGCCTATAAGTGAACACTCACCCCAAGAGTTCCCAGGTAAGAGTGACTGGTCCGATACTTCGGATTTGTACGAACACTCTAGCCTTAGATAGAAAACTCAGGGTACAGGCATTCACTCTTCCAGTTTGCACGTGTTCACATTATTTAGACCCAAACTTTGACTAGATTTTGAAAACTAAGAGGGATCAAAACCTTGTAATCAATCATCCCAGGATAGATGATTAATTGTCGAAGCGGATTTGTTATTGTGTTCTTGTTGTGGTTATCTCCTAAGGATAGGTGACGGTATTGTTTTAAAATCTAAACACAAGTAAACTTGTGTTAGGGTCCTAGAAAGTTATAGTCTAGGTCAATGCATTGCTAATAACCTAATTACCTATAACCATTGGCTCTGATACCAACTCATATGTCACACCCCGACCGCGTCAAAATAACGAAACCACGGTGGAAACGTCAGGGAGTGTTGTAACAGAATTATTGTTTCATAACCATGGATACAAAAGTTTCGTTTTATTGAATTATTAAGTAATGTACATTGTCTTTAAACCAAACAAACAAGCTACATATCGTCTATCATCGTTATTAAGTCACTAAGGCCTTGTCTAGATCCTATATGTACATGCATCCTAGCAACCAACATCATGCAACACCACCTGAAACATATGTAAAAACAAAGTCAGCAAAGAAATGCTGGCGAGCACATAGGTTTTATGAGAGTATCGGATTCATGGCTTGTTTATATGTTGCAGTACCTCGTTAGACTACAAGAGTCAAAATACAAACCTCATTTTGAAAGGTGTATTGCAACATGGATAACCAACTCAAATCAAGTTGGTTATAGTTTATAGAATCTGATAGCCATGATTCTTAACTCCAAAACATTTGATTTAGAAAACCAATTCGTGAAACATCTCGTAAAAACTCGTTAATAAAACTCGTATGTTTTATATCATTTCGAAAACCTCGTTGTGTGACATCGTTTCAAAATCGTTTCCCAAGTGAACTAAATAATGACACGGTATGTAATATGATAAAAGCACTTATATATAAGATGTACCAACGGCGTATCTACCATGCTTTTATCATGCTACACCCATCCCATTATCTAATCACTACCCAAAACCAATCATTTATCTTGTTTAAGTCGTATCAAATCGTTTAACTCGTCCCAAAATCGTTCTCGTTTTAATTGTGAAACTACTTTTGGTCGTCTCGCTAATAACATTCAAACCTTCATGACTCGACTATCTCGAAACTCGCATTAACAAACCACCAAAGGGTAAGTTAACAATCATCAGATTCGGTCGTTACCTACATGACCCCCACACATAACCATGGGTGTAGTCTGATAACGGGATTTGTCAGATCCTATGGTACCATAACCTAATACTGGTCGGCTTGATCAATGCTAATGGATGTCATTCGTTATGTAACTACGTCCAACAAGTTTGTTCACATTATCGAAATCATTATTAGTTTAATATAAACCATCTTAATCGTTTTTGAAACCGTCGTTTAAATATCGAAATCGTTTTAATACATATGAATCACCCCAAAACAATCGAAAACAGTAAAATAGGGGAACTATGTACTCACATTGAATTGAAGGGTATCCTTGATCTAAAGAACTTAGCGAAAGCTCAGGCAAACCAAGGAAATTCAAGTAGTACCTAGTAATCGGATCACTAGTAAATAAATCAACACCTAAATTGGAAGATCGGACATAATGAGGTCTTGTAAACCAAATGAGTATTGGAACTCATATGATATGGCTTAACAAAGCCTATATTCTAAATCGGAACCTAACCTAAGTGCTTTCGACCCGTTATGACCCATTAAGGTAGCTTATGCTACTTTAACGCGTCGTTTGCGCAAAAGCGCGTTCGAGACGTCTAACTAGTCCTATGACAAGTATTATATGCCCTAACATGTTTAATTATGTTGCATAATTAGTTATGTGACAAATGTTTAGGTTACATATGCTTAAAATCCAATTATGCATGAAAAGGGCATTTTGGTAAATTACCTAAGGCATATAAACTACCTATCATACAACTACTCAAACTAGGTGACCATAAGGTATAACCTCGGAAGGTTATTCCCTATGCAACTATGGTCACTAATCATGCTTGGTCGGATCCTAATGATCGACCAAACGGGTCGAGTTCGAAAGTCTAAGCGGTGGTTTAGACCGCTTGACTTACGACTCTAAACAAGCACTAAACTAAAAGTGACGAGCTAAGCATGTTAAAACATGCTTAACTAAGTTAGAAAACAGGTTTTGATATCAAAACAAAGTGTTTTGATACCAAGAGTAGTTTGGTTGCAAAATACGCATAAATGCGCATTTTGACCGAAACTACGACTTGTCACTATGCCTAGTCAACGTGGTAATCAGTAGGTATAGTCACTAGGGACTATAACCATCGTGATTACGCCGTTGTGAAGTTCAAATGAACTTCGTGTTGACCAACTCGTGGTCAAAGTAGAAAGTCAAACACTGTTTGACTTTCACGCTCGAAAAGCGATAAAAGAACGAAGGAAGCTTACAAAGGGTCCTTACTAGGGAGAACTTGATCTTATAATTCTCAGGTATGAAGTTTATAAACCTCAACTTAGAGAATTTAGATCAAGGGTGAGTTGAAATGAATGAATGGCTTGGCAATTTATAGTTGTAGCAAGTTCACAAGATCAAAACAAGTGTTTGTGTGATTACCAAGCATTAAATCACAACCCTACAAGTGTTATGAGCACGTTTAAAGCCTTGGAGAGGTGTTAACTTGGCTACCACACAAAGAAATTGCATGAATGGCCCGTGAATTATCAATCTGATGCTGAAAATAAAGTTTCTACCCAGATGTGATGGTGGCGTGGCATTACAGCAAGACTAGGGGGAGGTCGCGTGATGCGAGCATAAGACTGATACTTTCAAAAATTGTAAGAAACAGTCCCTGCACACCCAAACTTGCGTATTTGACGTATTTAACCTATTTTAAGCCATTTTCAAGGCTCTACAAGGTCGTCAAAGTGTAGGGGACCTGAAATATGCTTGGAAATATCACGGATGTCGGTTCGTTTGGTCGTACGGTCACGTTGTTCGGTTATTTACGACGAAACTCGAACGGACGCGAAAACGAACCAAATTAAGCGACGAGTGGTATTTTTGCGTGCCGATCACTAAAATAAAAATATTTTAGTGTGTAAAAAAATTTTGGATGTCCAGATGTGGTCAGAACGTAAGATATGCGCGAAAATGCAAACTTACGCCGTTTTTGACGCTTTTAGTCCCTGTAAGATCAATTAAGCATATTTTCGCACACCGAACCACTCAAAGCTTATTTCTAAGCTACTTTTAGGTTATTTAAGGTATGTTTAGCTTATGATCAAGTTCCGGACTGTACGTTGCTTTACGAAATGGCAGACTTTTGCAGTTTGACGCAAATAGTCCCTGTGATCGAATAAACTTGTTTTCGACACACCAAACCATCCAAAACTTATTTCTAAGTTATGTGAAGGTTATTTAAGGTATGTTAAGCCTATGTCACTATTATGGAGTGTTTTTCGTGTTAAACTGACTGCGTTTTCGCACCAGTTTGCGTATGACCTTCCAGAAAGCAATTTAAAGCTTGAAATCGAAATTGAATCAAATCGTAAAATCATCAAACACAAATACACACATAATAACACAAAAACACATTGTTTTATTGATAATTAACATTGCTTTACATTGTACATCGATTACGGAGCACAGTTGTCACACCGCACCTCAGTGTACAATGTGCAATGGTCATCATGTTGCACAACAGGCGTGTAAGCAGTGTACTACGTGTGGTAAACTTGGGCATCTGGCCAACATTTGTCATCTGGGTTAGAATAAAGCTACTCAGGTTCCAGCACAGGTTTAGGGGAATTCTGCGAGATTCCCACCAGGTTCGTGTTACAATTGTGGAGAGTTTGGTCACTTCCGCAACAACTGTCCGAGGTTGGTGAATGCAAATGCGAATCCGAACGCGAATGTCAATGCCAATGCGAATGTGAATCCCGCTCGTGGACGAGCATACAACCTGAATGCAAACGAGGTGAGGGCTGACAACGAGGTTGTCAATGGTACGTTTCTTGTTAACAATCGACCTGCATCTGTCTTTTTTTATTCTGGTGCCGATAGAAGTTTTGTTTCGTTATCTTTTGAGCCTTTGCTTGCGATACCTAGAACTAAACTAAGGAAACCCTTATCGGTCGAAGTTGCTACTGGTAAACCTCTTATTCTCGATTCTGTTATTCGTGATTCTCAATTGAACCTTGATAACCATCTTTTTCCTATTGACCTCACACCGATGCAACTTGGGAGTTTCGATATTATCGTGGGGATGGATTGGTTAACCAAACATCATGCTGAGGTGGTTTGTTTCGACAAGATTGTTCGTATTCCTCTTCCGTTTGGTGATGTTATGGAAGTTCGTGGCGAGAAACCATCTGTTGGTTTGAAACTCATGTCGTGTACGAAAGCCCAAAGGTATTTACGAAAAGGATATGTTGCTTTTCTAGCACATGTCACCGAAGAGAAAGGCAAGAGCAAGAGTATTCAGGATATTCCTATTGTTCGGGATTATCCAGAGGTGTTTCTTGATGAACTTCTTGGTTTGCCTCCAATTCGTCAAGTCGAGTTTCATATTGATCTTGTACCCAATGCTAGCCCGATTGCGAAAGCACCTTATCATCTTGCACCGTCTGAGATGCAAGAATTATCGAAACAGCTTCAAAAATTATCTGATAAAGGATTCATCCGTCCAAGCTTTTCGCCCTAGGGAGCTCCTGTCCTCTTTGTGAAGAAGAAAGATGGTTCTTTTCGAATGTGTATCGATTATCGTGAGCTTAACAAGCTTACCATCAAGAATCGATATCCCCTACCTCGAATCGATGATCTCTTTGATCATCTACAAGGTGCTACCTATTTTTCCAAGATCGATATGCGTTCTGGGTATCAGCAACTTCGTGTTCTCGAAGAAGATATTCCCAAAACTGCATTCCGCACAAGATATGGGCACTACGAGTTCACTGTCATGCCTTTTGGTTTGACAAATGCTCCAGCTA
This sequence comes from Helianthus tuberosus, assembly GCA_030545235.1. Lineage (NCBI taxonomy): Eukaryota > Viridiplantae > Streptophyta > Magnoliopsida > Asterales > Asteraceae > Helianthus > Helianthus tuberosus. The sequence continues at coordinate 114,110,742 of CM060354.1, read as the reverse complement.
TCTTCATGGACTTAATGAATAGGGTCTGTAAACCTTATTTGAACAAGTTTATCATTGTGTTCATCGACGATATTCTTGTTTATTCGAAGTCTCGAGCCGATCACGAGCAACACCTTTGTTTGACTTTGGAACTTTTGAAGAAGGAACAACTTTTTGCTAAATTCTCCAAGTGTGAATTTTGTCTTAAAGAAGTTCATTTTTTGGGTCATATAGTCAACTAGAAGGGTATTCATGTGGATCCATCCAAAATTGCTGCAATTAAGGATTGGAATACACCAACGACACCTACAGAAATTCGTTCTTTTCTTGGTCTCGCTGGTTATTATCGACGGTTTCAAATTTCTCGAAGATTGCGGTTCCACTCACTGCTTTAACTCAGAAGAATAAGCCTTTTGAGTGGGGACCCAAGCAAGAAGAAGCGTTTCAAACGCTGAAACGGAAGCTATGTGATGCTCATGTGTTGTCTTTGCTAGAGGGAAATGATGATTTCATTGTCTATTGTGACGCATCAAATCTAGGACTTGGTTGCGTTCTTATGCAACGAGGTAAAGTGATAGCTTATGCGTCAAGACAGCTGAAAGTTCACGAGAAGAACTACACGACTCATGATCTTGAGTTGGGAGCTGTGGTGTTCGCTCTCAAAATCTGGAGACATTATCTTTATGGCACGAAGTGTGTGGTTTTCACAGACCACAAAAGTCTCCAGCATATTCTCAATCAGAAGGAGCTGAACATGAGGCAACGACGTTGGGTTGAACTCTTAAACGACTATGATTGCGAAATTCGCTACCATCCTGGTAAGGCGAATGTCGTAGCTGATGCGCTTAGTCGAAGGGAGTGAGTCAAGCTTCAATCTGTTCGCACTCTATCTGATCTTCAAACTCGTGTCCTTCAAGCTCAGCAATTTTGTGTTTCACAAAATTTGATAGGTAAGGAATTACCACGTCAACTTGAGCTTAAGCTCAAAGCAAAGAATGGTGGTTTACTCTATTTCAAGGATCGTTTGTGGATTCCGAAACAAGACGATCTTCGCACTTTGGTAATGGACGAATCTCACAAGTCTCGATATTCTATCCATCCTGGTGCTGATAAAATGTACAAGGATCTTCGTACTCAGTATTGGTGGCCTGGTATGAAGAAGGATATTGCCTTGTATGTATCAAAATGCCTAACTTGTCTCAAAGTCAAGGCTGAATATCAACGACCTGCTGGTTTACCTATACAACCAGAGATACCGGTTTGGAAGTGGGAGAACATTGCGATGGATCTCATCACTAAATTACCGCGTACATCTAAAGGTCACGATGCTATTTGGGTTGTTATCGATCGATAAACGAAGTCAGCTCATTTTATTCCGATTCGCGAGGATCTATCTTCTGATAAACTTGCAAAGATTTATGTTGATGAGATAGTATCTCGACATGGTGTTCCTTTGGATATCATATCTGATAATGATGCTCGATTTTCATCTCATTTTTGGAAGACCATGCAATCTGCTATGGGAACCCAACTAAATCTGAGCACTGCTTATCATCCCCAAACAGATGGACAATCTGAGAGGACGATTCAAACTTTGGAGGATATTCTTAGAGCATGCGTGATAGACTTTGGTGGTAATTGGGATTCTCATCTTCCATTGATCGAGTTCTCTTACAACAATAGTTATCATGCTAGCATTAATATGGCACCATTCAAAGCTCTCTACGGTCGAAAATGTCGTTCACCTGTCTGTTGGAATGAGATCGATGAAGCTCAGCTTACTAGACCTGAGCTTATTCTGGAAACAACAGACAAAATCAAGAAAATTCGCGATAATCTTGTGACAACGAGAAGCCGTCAAAAGAGTTATGTGGATATGCGACACAAGCCCTTAGAATTTCAAGTCGGAGACCGTGTCCTACTCAAGGTGTCTCCTTGGAAGGGAGTGGTAAGATTTGGAAAGAAAGGAAAACTTTCACCTCGATATGTTGGGCCATTTAAGATTGTTGAAAGAATTGGAAAGGTTGCCTATCGACTAGAGCTACCTCCAGAGCTTGGAAATATTCATCCAACTTTTCACGTGTCCAACTTGCAAAAGTGTTTAGCTGATGCTGATCTTCACATTCCTCTGGAACTTTACATAGCTTATAAATAGGCTTTGAGGGGTTTGGTATGCGAAAATAAACTTATTTGATCAATAGGGACTAAAAGTGTCAAAAAGTGCATAAGTTTGCATTTTCGCACATATCTTACGTTCTGAATATATCCGGACATCCAAAAATTTTGTAATCATTAAAATATCTTATTTTAGTGATTGGCATGCTAAATTTCCATTCGTCGCTTAATTTGGATCGTTTTTGCGTCCATTATGACTTCCGTCGTAATTAACCGAACAACGCAATCGTACGACCAAACGAACCGACATCTGAGATGTTTTTGAGCATATTTCAAGTTCCCTATACTTTAACTTCATTTTAGAGCTTTGAAATGGGGTTAACGGGGCTTAAACGTGTCAAAAATGCATCGAAAATCAAGTTTGGGGCTTCAGGGACTAAATCTGCCAAACTGTGAAAGTGTCTGACCTGCAGGTCCCATACGGACCGTATGGGTATCTGCTTACGGTCCGTAAGCTATCACCAGCTCAGCAGAATTCAAAAACATTGAATCTGGCCTTTACCACATATTCTAATGGTTTTTAACCACTGAATTTGCACTCTATGGACTGGTATTTGAGTACCCCTAGTATTCTAAACCATGTGCCCAAGTGTAAGGCCTAGATTGAAGCTCATTTATCGAGAAACGATCTTAACGGTTTACCAAAATCTATATAAACCCACCATTTCATTTCATTTCTGCACACTTTGGTCTGATTTTACTCTAAGTTGAAGTGCATACTTCATACCTGAGTAATCTTTAGATCAAAACTTCCTAGCTTGGACCCTTTGTAAGTTTCTTTCGTGCTTTTATTGCTTTTCGAACATGAAAGTCAAACAGTGTTTGACTATCTGCTTTGACCAGGTTATGGTCAACACAAAGTTCGTTTGAACTTTGCAACATGAGTGTAATCACGATGGTTATAGTCCCGTGTAACTATACCTACTGATTACCACGTTGACTAGGCGTAGTGATGAATCGTAGTTTCGGCCAAAATGCGTATTCATGCGTATTTTGTAACCAAACTACTCTTGGGTATCAAAACACTTTGTTTTGATATCAAAACATGTTTTCTAACTTAACTAAACATGTTCTAACATGTTTAGCTCGTCACTTTTAGTTTAATGCTTGTGTAGAGTCATAAGTCAAGCGGACTAAACACCCGCTTTGACTTTCGAACTCGACCCGTTTGGTCGATCATTAGGATCCGACCAAACATGTTTTGTGACCATAGTTGTATAGGGAATAACCTTCCGAGGTTATACCTTATGGTCACTTCGTTTAGTTAGTTGTATGATAGGTGATTTATATGACTTAGGTAAATGACCAAAATGCCCTTTTCATGCATAATTGAATTTTAAGCATATGTAACATAAAATTTTGTCACTTAATTGATTACGCAACATGTTTAGGCATATACTACTTGTCATAGGACTAGTTAGACGTCTCGAACGCGCGTTTGCGCGAACGACGCGTTAAAGTAGCGTAAGCTACCTTAATGAGTCGCAATGGGTCGAAAGCACTTAGGATAAGTTCCGTTTTAGAATGTAGGCTTTGTTAAACCATATCACATGAGTTCCAACACTCATTTGGTTTACAAGACTTCATTCTATCCGATCTTCAGATTTAGGTGTCGATTATTTGACTAGTGATTCGATTACTAGGTGCTGCTTGATTTCTCTGGTTTACTTGAGTTTGTTGAAGTTCTTTTGATTGAGGATACTTTACACTTCATGTAAGTACATAGTTCCCCTATTTTACTATTTTCGATTATTTTTGGGTGATTCATATGTGTTAAATGATTTCGATGTTTTAAACGATGGTTTCAAAAGCGATTAAAATGGTTTATATTAAAACTAATAACGATTTCAATAATGTGAACGAACTTGTTGGACGTATTTACATAACGAATGACATTCATTAGCATTGATCAAGCCGACCAGTATTAGGTTATGATACCATAGGATCTGACAAATCCTGTTATCAAACTGCACCCATGGTTATGTGTGGGGGTTGTGGGTAACGACTGAATCTATGATGGTTAACATACCCTTTGGTGGTTTGTTAATTCGAGTTGAACGAGGGACGAGTTGCAAAGGTTTGAATGTTATTAGCGAGATGACCAAAAGTAGTTTTCACAATTAAAACAAGAACGATTTTGGGACGAGTTAAACGATTTGAAACGATTTAAACGAGATAAACAATTTGAAATGATTTTAACGAGTTAAACGAATTGGATAAACGATTGGTTTTTGGGTAGTGATTAGGTAATGGGACGGGTGTAATATGATGGAAGCATGGTAGATACGCCGCTGGTACTTCTTATATATAAGTGTTTTTATCATATTACATTCCGTATCATTATTTAGTTCACTTGGGCAAACGATTTTGAAACGATGTCATAAAACGATGTTTTCTAAATGATAAAAGGAAAAAAAACCATACGAGTTTTATTAACGAGTTATTATGAGATGTTTTACAATTTGGTTTACTAAAACAAATGTTTTTGGGTTAAGAATCATGGCTACGAGATTTTATAAAACATAACCATCTTGATTTGAGTTGGTTAATTATGTTGTAATACTATATACTTTTCTAAATAAGGTTTTAAACAAAGTATTACAACAAGTAAATGAGCCATGAATCCGATACTCTCATAAAACCTATGTGCTCGCCAGCATTTCTTTGCTGACTTTGTTTTTACATATGTTTCAGGTGTTGTTGCTTGATGTTGATTGCTAGGATGCATGCATCACATAGGATCTGGACGAGGCCTTAGTGACATAAATAACAATGATAGTCGATACATAACATGTTTGTTTTGTTTTAAGACAATGTAAATTACTTAACGAATCAATAAAATGAAACTTTTTGTATCCATGGTTGTGAAACAATAATTCTGTTACAACACTCCCCGACGTTTCCGCCGTGATTTGTTGTTTTACGTGGTCGGGGTGTGACACGAGTACTTCCCGAGTAGTCGCTACAAGGTAGGCTACCAAGGCGACTTTCTTCGACTCCGCCTAATTACTCGGAGTCGGTCAAATGCAGTCAACCTCGGCCAGAATTGGATCTAGTAGGTCAACTCGGGCCTAGTTTGACTTAAATGATAATAAAACATAATTTCTATGCCTATTATATTAAAGAATGAATATCATTTTCACGTATTTTGTTATAAATATTAGTAAATCTGTGTTATTTGACATATATTTAATCTCCAAAAAGTAATATCTTTATAATTTAACATGTCCGAGTACTCCCCGAGTACTCTCCATCTAGATCGAGTACTCTCAACTCCCCGGTCTACTGACTAGGGAGCGCCTAGCGACTTTTGCAACCATGAGTCCTAGTTAACTATAGTATAGGCTCTAAGGGGTCTAATAACCTATCCTATATCCCTATAGTTATCGGCTCTGATACCAATCTATCACACCTCGACCCGCAGTGGACAAGGTGATCAAGGTATGATTGGTTAATCCAAAGCTTACGACATACTAATTAAAAGTTTCAATATTTAATCATTCAAATTAAATAATTCAAATAACACATTATCCAAATCAACAAATACAAATCAAAATGTTTCAAAATCAATAACTTCATTTTTCTTCTAAGGCCCAGGTCCTATGTGAATCTTTTCCTCAAGCTTGTTCATCTGTATCGTGTGTAAAAGTAGTTTGGGTCAACAAAGGTTGGTGAGTAAATCTTATTTGTTATTTGGTAAAAAAAATGTATCTTAGATTGTTTATAGCAAAACATGTGTTAACTTGTAATAAAGGAAAATGGTAAATTGACAAACCTCATAACAATCCCAAACAATAAACATCTCATGTAACGGTGCACGGTATTATGGTGTGAGGTTTTGTAATATAAGATCTAAGCTCAATCAAACGGAGCCGATCTCGTGTGTCGGCATCATCCTATTCCACTCATAGGTAATGGGGAAATGGATGGTCAAGTACATGCAATGGTAACGTATAACGCAAATGTAAATAATTAAACAAAAATAATCACATCACAACATATGGTAATTTGAACGTAAGGTTTGGAACGCGAGTTGATAAATAAACACATGATACATCCCAAAACGTGTAATAAAAGGGGAGTTAGACTTACTCACAATTATGCGTATCAGGATTCCTTGAAGACAAAGCACGAGGAAAAATAGGGAAAATAATTCCGAATGAATGAAAGCGGTTGTTTTGGTTAAAATTCTGATTAAGGATAATGTAACTGAACTTTAAATGTGAGGTAGAGTGCTTGTTGTGTTGATCAAATGTGTGAACAAATATCAAACAAAAATGATAATGAACACGAGGATTTATACGAGGAAAAAGCCCTTGATCAATGAATGATCTCCAGCATAAAAAACCTTAGGTGATGGAAACTACCGATCACCAAGTATATTGAACAAAAAAGTTTACAACTTTGGATGATATTGAGCTTGTTACAATGAGATTGCTAGTGTATTTGAGAGCTGAGTTCGAGAGAGAGTATGCGAGTGTGTAAGTGTGTTAACTGATCTATCAAGCTCAATATCCCACTATAATATTCAAGTTATCTACTCTAACTATCCGAAATAGTAGCCTTGCACCCACGTTCCACATCAACGGTCATTGACCCATGCACGTGCTTGGAATGAGAGCATATTCCCCATGATTCTCGGTTAGAACAGGTCCTCTTTGAAATGCACCTGCAAAACAAGGCCAAAGTATATTGGAAACAATTGTTAGTTTGTTAGAATAATAGTGAGGATCCATGATCCTTAGTCTTCCTGCACCATTTCCTGAGGATCCGTGATCTAGGACAAACAAAGGATACATGATCCACAAGTGATAAAACTCTATCCCCAACAATTGCCCCCAAACATGACTGGTTGAATGCGAATCGGATAAATCATGTTTCATTAATATCGGACTAGCCGTTGTAACTTGATATAGCCGTTACAGTCCCTTACGTCAGCGGTAGGTCACCTGCAACAAATCATCACTATAAATAGGTTAGAGATAGGGATGAGATCCTCCATTTAACTTGAAGATTTCTCATTTAAATCCTCATTCGAATATCCATCAGGTAACATCTCTCCCCTTTTCTTTCAAAATCTGTTCTTGATCCTCTTCTTCTCTTTATCCACCATGACTAAACCCATGATCCGAGTTTCACCAACTAAGGATCAAGAGAGAAACAGTCCTCCCAAAAGCCAAAACCTTTTAACAGAACCTTCCCGAGAACTCTGCCAATTCACCGATCCAGAGATAGATCAAATTCACCCCTACTTTCCAGAGGGTACTATTTTTAGGCCCTTTGATTCTTCAATGAGAAGCGACTGCAAATCCAACACATGGGTGTGCTTTCCTGCTGCTCCTTTCCAGATTGGTTTCTCATATCCTTTCCCAGCCTTCACCCAGAGTCTATTTACCTTCACTGGCTTGTGCTACAGCCAGGGTATGCCTATGCTATGGAGGGTTCTGCATACCCTTAAACAAATCATAGCTAAAGAGGGCATAAACCTTGGTCAGCCATGGATCCCACTGATTCCTTTCAAGGCCAAGCCTCAGCATCCCCATCCACTCCTCAAGACCACTATGAATGACACCAACTGGAGAAACCAGTTCTTTTTTGTCAGAAGAGATTCCATTCCCAATGGGAATCATCTTCCTAAAAAGTGGAACTTGAACGGTAGGATATAGGATCCTTAGGACAGGACCGTAGAAAGTTTCTTTCTTTTTGAAGAGGATAATTGATCCTTGTGTTTTGTTGTCTATGCAGCTACCAGTTTAGCAACTTTGACGGATACTCCTGCCACATCTAAGAGACTTGCCGCTTTCTTGGCTTTGGACTCAACTGTTAGGACATATCATCCCAAGGTCAAGGATTCAGAAGAAGCCACATCAGCCTCCTACACCATGTTAAGTAAGTATTCACATATGTATGTATGTAAATATTTAATAAAAATAGGATATGAATACTTATCAGTGTATTGTACTTGTAGGTGCTGCTAAATCATCATCAAAGTCTTCTACCCGCTTCGGAATGGGAGATATTGAGGGCATCATCTCTCCTAGGTCTGTTAAGAAGGAGCTGGCCGAAGGCCAAAGCCAAGTGGAGACCAAAGGCACAACCACCAGAGCTAAGAGGAAGAAGCCATGTGAAGCATCCGGTGATACTCCCCAGATTGAGCAGCAATTCCATGACTATGTCTCCGAGGTAAGGATCACAAATCCTCAATTCTGAAAGTATCCAAGGATCACTGATCCTGATTGCTATTCCTTATGCCTGCAGAAATTTGCTGAGATCCAAACCATCCAAAGTAGACGCCTAACTGAGGCTGAAGAGGGTCTTTTGGACTTTCAAGCCATGTCTGCTGCTAAGGATAAGAGGATCTCCCACCTGGAGAAGGAGAACAAAGGTCTGGAGAAACAGGTCCTGGTTGCTGAGATGAGGGCTAGCAAGGAGCGGTTACTGAGGACGCCAAACACTCTGCTGCCATTGTGATCCTCAAGATAAAACTCAGGATGGCCAGAGATGCTGCTGATCCTTCCTTTTGATAGGGCTTAATGGGACACTGCCGGCTGGAAGCAAAGACTTCAGGAGCTCGGGGATGATGAGGAGCCGGAGGAGGTGCTGACACTTGAAGCTGGTACAAGCAGCACTAAGGTTCCTCAGGAGGTGGCAGCGGCTGGTGGCAGTGGTGAAGGTGGTGAAGCCAAGGTGGACGAAGCAGCAAAGGAGTAGGCTGCATAAATGGGCGATGATGGAAAATTTAGATGTGGCCGGAACAATGATGGTCTGTAATTAAACAATGATGGTTTTTGTGGTTTATGATGTTTTGGCTTGAACAATGATGGTCTGTAATTAAACAATAGTATCTAGGGTTAAGGATCAGTGATCCTTTGAACGATAGGGGGTAGCAAAGGTGGATGGGTCCTTCTGTTTGTGGAGGATGAAGCCTTTGATGCCCCTCGCCTTTAATTTCCTGCACTTTTATGAACCGTAAGTATGGACACCCTTTGCTAACTCAAGTGGACGGGCCACGTTTTACTGGTAGAAACTTGGGTCAGCAATTTTAATAAACTTTTAATGGGTTTTTATAAATAAATAAAACTTAATCTTTTGACTATCTTTGATATTGTTCATTTCTCCTTTATCTCAAATATTGTTATGTTGATTCTTGTTGGTTAACTTTATTCCATGTAACTTAGAAATTTGTAAGTTGTTTAAAAGAATACCAAGTGTTTACCATAACAAATTGCTCAAAAGGCTGAACATTATATGATCAAGGATCATATATCCTGAAGTCAAAGGGTGAGGGTAATATTAATAAATCAACAATAAAGTAAGGATAAATAAAGGATCATACCAGTGAATCCAAGTTAGGATTCTCTATCCTTAAAACTTACAGTTATGTCAATAAGGCATAGAAATCAGTAAAAACCTTAGGATCCAGGATCCTTACTTGTCAATCTTTGGGAACCTGTAATCATATACAACTTAGGACTAAGCCAAACATCAAATGAATGAATCATTAGTGACTGGGGACAAGCCCAACAAGCTGGGGTCAAGCCTAACAAACTGGGGTCAAGCCCAAATAAACTGGGGTCAAGCCCAAATAAACTTGAGCTAACATGAAAACGTTAGAAACCTTAGAATAATGGGGTATGGCCCATCCTGGCGACTATCCCATCGTGAGTGACATGAAAATGCCAAAACCTTAGGAACGGATGTATGGTATGTCTACCATTATACTTAGGATCCTGCATATAGCCAACAACAATGAAATTGTCAGCCCCTAAAGCGGGTACTGGTCCCATTGCCTCGAACTATACTTGGATAACATGCGTAACTGGCGGGGTGTCGAAACCCAATTCGTGTGAAAGATGAAGACTTTTAAACAGTAGAAGGTAATGGATACCTTAGACTAGGGACAAGCCCAAAATTTTTGGAGAGGTGGCCAACCCCATGATCCTTTGTTACAAATGTAAACAACTCTGCAAAAACTCAAAACTTAATAAAATTGGATGTTATGGATCTAACATCCTATTCGCATAATGAATAAAGGAAATATATTATCAAATAATTAATAAAATGTTACCGAATTAAGGATCATACATCATTCGAGGATCCTTCTGTCTGGACAGACTATCAAGATATCTGAGGATCCTTAATCCTTCCTACATGAAGTACTTCTTTAAATGAACAACGTTCCAAGCTCTTGGTAGGAGATCACCATCCATTGTCAACAAACGATATGCCCCCTTTCCAGCTTCAGCTTCAATTAGATAGGGGCCTTCCCACTTTGGTGCTAGCTTGCCATCAGCAGGATCGTGGTATTTTGGAATGCTTTCCTTAATACCAAGTCACCAACTTGAAACTTTCTAATCCTGACATTTTTGTTGTAAGCTCCTGTTAGGGGAGGATTTTCCAATCCTAAGGATCATGGATCCTCAAGTGCTTCCAGGATCATGGACCCTCAATTCTGTTTGAATTAAGGATCCTCAGTAGGTGTTGCAGGATCAGGATTCAGGATCCTTATTGTTATCCTAATACTAACGATTGTCTTTATTGTACGTAAGCTTGTTTTGCAGGAGCAAAGGCATGGACCGAGTATCACCGAAATTCCTGGAGCATATTCCCTCAATATTCCGCACGTGCTTAGCTCTTGTGGACGTTATGGAGATCGTGGGGAGATTGCACAATTTGCGGATAGTTAGTTAGTCTAGTTATTTCTAATTTAAAATGGGGATAACAAGCTTGAGTTAGAACACTTGGCTAATTTTAGCAAATACACACACTCTCGTAATAGCTCTCAATCAGCTCTCAAACACTACTTGGCGATTTCATACATTTTTGCACATTGCACATTAGTGATCCTGGTAACAAGCTTGTTATCATCCCGAGTTGTAAACTTCTTTTGATTAATCTTAGTTGGTGATCGGTAGTTTCCATCACCCGAGGTTTTTTATGCCGGAGATCAACTCTTGTGTTGGACCGTGTGTGTGACCCTAAACAGTCAGTAAAGGCAGTTCATCTTCAATTACTAAGGCGGAATCAAAGTAACCGAAGTCAAACAGCTTGTATCCTTTTAACTTCTTTCTATTAATGCTTTCTGAGTCAAATACAATGAAATCTGACAAAAATCCGACAGCACCTTGATTCCTAATTCCGCTCCAACTTTCACAAATGAAATCAGCTATCCTCTATTTATAGAGCTCCTGATTCCGCTCTAAATACCCTATGAAGTCTCGAGCGGAATCACCAGGTTATGTTGGAGCGGAATCACCTAACAACATCTGGAGCGGAATTACATTCTAAAACCACTTTTCATGTTTTCCAACTCCGAACAACCTATCTAGACCTAAGACTCGATAAAGACGCAGTCAACAGACATTTAGTGCACCAACAGACTCCCCCTTGGATGTTGACGAAGTCTTCTGCGTCGAGTCTTTGTGATCATCAGCTATATTCTTCAAACTTCAAATTGATTTTCGATCCAGAATGTAAACTCCCCCTTTCGACAAGTTGAAATTTATTTTCTGGTTCAAGCTTTAAACAATCTATGCCATGAAGTTCTTTCTTTTCTTATAAACTCCCCTTAAGCTGATCTATCTCAACTGTCCTACACATTTTCTAACTCAATATGAGTTTCACAAATTTATAACAGTTGGATTTAAGAAACTTACTGGTAGAAATCACTCATTCATCAAACATACTAGTTACATCAAGTTCAAATGAATGACCATGATTAACTAAGCACACAATCTTTCAAAAACATTTGTATATAACATCCAAAGTTTTCAAACAAGCTTTCCCAACCCAATGTAGTTCATCTTGTTTAGCACTCAGAATTTTGAATATCAGTTCTTCAACATCAGTTGTCGAAAATCTTTTTGTATTTTTTCAAAATTTAAACTAAAACACAATATTTTTGGATTTTTGATTTTAATAGAAATGTAGTAAAGAAATATATACAGATAATATTTTTGTGAGATTGTGTAAGAGGATCATATCAGTTTACGAGACAAATCACTAGCATCGTTAAGCTTTAATCATTTTAAGTTCTAAACGATTCACATATATTGACGATATAGTTGTCCTCTTAAACTCAATCTAAAAACTTTCGAAATGCTTACCGATACGTTAAGGTATATTAATTTTGCACTAAATTCTTATGGACCCCACGATCTCAGCATATCCCCTCATCATGCAATACACTAACTCAAGTAATGCCTTTAAACTTTTATCAACTGTGATATGTGCAAAAACAAAGCAGAATGTTTAAACATTAACAATCAGGTCGATACTTCCGTATACGCAGAGAAAGTCCAATGTTTAAACAAAATAAGAAAATAAAAACAAGTTGAAGTTGTTTAGGCTTTAACCACCAGGTCGATACTCCCGTATACGCAGAGGTGATCCAAAGCTTAAACGAAACACCAAAGAAAATAAAGCAGAACGTTTAGGCACTAACATCCAGGTCGATACTCACGTATACGCAGAGGATGTCCAATGCTTAAACAAAATAAATAAATAAAACAAGTTTAAATCTTTGCAAAATAAAATGCACAATCATAGTGACTTTTTCAGCAAGTTGTGAAAGTTCACAAACTGACCGGTTTTTATGCTCTTTTAGCATTCAGCGATTACTGAGTAGGTACACAATCACGAAGGACAAAACTAAGTACTATGCTTTCAACCATGTTTCCCACTAGAACTAGGCTTTTTCATTTAAGTTTGTATCGTTATCTCAAATCTACTAGTCTAGCTGAGCCTATCGTCACATCCTTAGTGAGACCATTTATCACATTTGACATTTCATTTCTTTAGCATGCTGTGACAGTCCACTGATGTACTATCATTTCCTCTTTTTCACAACAAAACTCATTTTTTTTTTCAATGTTTTTGGCATTTTCAAATTTTCAAATTTTCAAATTTTTTTTTTTAATTTTTCTCCCCCTAAAATCAAAATATGTTTCAATTTTGATTTTCTGAGAAAATTTGAAAACAAACTATACAAGGAAAGTGACAACACGATGTCAAATCGTTTCAATTCGCCATTCACTTGGCATAAACAATCAGAACTCCCCCTGACAACAAACTATTTTCCCATTATAATTTCAAAACACTTAAGTTTGTTTTAATCAAAATGGTTTTTCCGGAAAATTTGTTTTGTGTGTCATTTCACAAATTCGGGGTTTCATCACCTTGTTCTCCTTTAACCACTTGTCGGAAAGAGAAATCAAGTACAACTTAATGTCCTTGATTAGTCTTTTGTAATTCGAAATATCACAAACGTGAATTTCTCAAGAAAAATGTCGATACCTGCTTCACACTTACCAACCTGGAAGCTCCGGCAAGTCAGGTTTTTCATTTGAAAATATCTACCCAAGCCTGACCATTCTTGGGTTTGACAGTTTTTACCTCAATTTTTGGCTCCTCTGATTTTGTCGTGTCAGATTCATTGCCTGATTGTGGCTCCTCTGACTTTGACGAATCAGAATCATTTCCAACACATGGCTCTTTTGCTTCCGAAGAAACAAATTCATTGCCAGAAGATGGCTCTTTTGTTTTCTTAGAAACAAATTCATCGCCAACCTTCATTGGTACCCAATTCTTACTAGATCTAGGTTTTCCAAATTTATTAGCCTGTGAAATGAATAAACTTTCACGTTCTCTTTTATATTCGAAAACCTTAATCAAGATTTTGTCTGAAAATTTAACTTTCTTTTATTGGTTATCATTTTGCTTAGTTAATTTTTCTTTCTTTAACTTCCTTTTCTCTTTCCCTTTTGTCCTCAGATTTGTATCTGATGAATTCGTTTTGCTTGCCTTTGCAGTTGAGGAAAGCAATTCATCAGAACTTTTTCTCGGATTACCAGTTTTATCCGAGGACAAAATCCTTTCCAGATACTCTCTCGCCTTCTTCCTTTTCTTCCTTAGTCTGTCTTTCTGCCCTTGTGAAAGCTTAAACTTCTTTTCTTGAACTTTCTGTTCTTGAACTTTTGGTTCTTGAACTTTCTGTTCTTTGGGCTTGACATTGACTGATTTCATTCCCATTTTCTGAGATTCAACCCTCAATCTTCCCTTTGATCTCATTGGGCAATCTCTGGTAATGTGTCCTCTGATGTGGCATTCATAGCACCTTCTTGTTTCGAATCTCTGATTTTGACAGTTAACAGCAGGGTGTCCTTGATATCCACAAGTGTAACACACTCTGTTATCATACCTCTCACTACTTTCATACCACACACCGTCTTCATACCACACACTTAGATCAAAGCATTGAGTTGCCTTGTGGTAGTCATTTCTCCTCTTGTATCCTTGATTTGGCATTTGAGCACTGTGGTCAAACCTGCACCACTGATTACCAACTATTTTTGAGTTTTGATTTTTAAATTTTTGTGATTTTTTATTGTGATTGGATGATTGATCTGATGAGCTTTTATTTTCTTTTTGAAAATTTTTCGATTTTTTATCTTTTTGTTTCTGTTCCACATTCTTCTTTACAGGTTTTTGCGTTGAGCATTCACCTTTCTCAGTAGAATGTAAAACAGTATTTTTAAACATTTCATTTAATTTCAAAAAAAAATTTTCTTTTTTCTTCTTTTTCTTTTTCATCATCAGATTTATCATCACAATCTTCAATTTTGACTTTGTCAAAATTTGTGACATTGTCACTTATTGGAACTGAATTGATCGGTTTTGGACAAACATATGATGCAGAAGTCACAAAACCTTTCAATTTATTCTCTAACTCTTTGATTTTCTTTCTATCACATTCAACTTCTTTTTCAAGTCGAATAATCGTCTGACGATGGGAATTTATTACCTTTTGCTTTTCAATATTGTTCTTGCTAAAAACATATCTCCCATCTTCAAGAATCTTTATTTGACTTTGAAATTCTTTTTCAATTTTTAATTTTTCATTTTCAAAACTTTTGATTTTATCTTCAAAGATTTTATCTGAAGATTTCTTTTTGCTTTCAAAATCTTTTCCTTTCTCTTTCAAAATCTTGTTTTCTATTGTCAAACTGTTCAAGTCACTTAACAGTTTAACATTCTCAGATTTCAGCGTTTTGATTTCCAATGTCAAACTCTCCACATCTTTCAAGAGTTTAACATTGTCTGTTGCAGATTTGTCACATTTTGAGCACACAATTTCAGAACTTGAAGATCCATTCTTCTTGGATTCTTCTTTCTCGGAAATTACTTCTTCAAAAACCTGATGTTTTACCGTAACAGCTTCTTTCACAACTTCTTCA
This sequence comes from Helianthus tuberosus, assembly GCA_030545235.1. Lineage (NCBI taxonomy): Eukaryota > Viridiplantae > Streptophyta > Magnoliopsida > Asterales > Asteraceae > Helianthus > Helianthus tuberosus. The sequence goes on along the minus strand of CM060354.1, from coordinate 114,095,353 downwards.
GTTATCACAACTTCACATTTTAAAGTTTCATCTTTTTCTTTATCACCTCCCCACCATTTTCTTTGCCAGTAATCATCTTCTTCTTTCATTTCTCTAATTATGGTTTCCATATCAAGAGTTTTAGAATCAATAGCAATGTTTCCATTGGGGTCAAGATAACACTCTCTGTCTGGATCCCATCTATTTGCTCTTTTTGCTTCAAGATAGATACCACCTAGTCTGATCATTTTGTTCTGAGCTATCAGCTTTCTGTGATTATACTTCTGTTCTTCAGTTCTGTTATCTTTCCAAGGTCTCATTTTATCCATCCTGTACGTACCTAAAAAAATCAGCAAACACTTAGAAAATTTTCGAAGTTTTGAAAAACAGCTAATCCGAGCGGAATCAGCTTTCGAGCGAAATCAATAGAAACAATTCAAGCGAAATCTGATATAGTCTGATTTCGAGCGGAATATGAATGAAATTTGATTTCGAGCGGAATCAGATTGTAACTTTCAAGCGGAATCTGAATTTTTGTGTCTTTACAAGTGAAATCACCGAAGAATCTTTTCGAGCGGAATCAAGTTTTTAGGTCATTTTTACCATTTTTACTCCGAATTTTAACCTGATTCTTTCTAGGGATTGTTAATACTATGTTTTACACAATATATTCGAAATTCAGGCCATTTCAACCGCTAGAACTAGTTCAAATCAGAAAAGTATGAGAAGAAGAGAGTAGAAATGAGAAAATCCGATAGAATCAAGCTGTAATGGTATGAACTCCTCGTCCTGAGCTCTGATACCACTTGTTGGACCATGTGTGTGACCCTAAACAGTCAGTAAAGGCAGTTCATCTTCAATTACTAAGGCGGAATCAAAGTAACCGAAGTCAAACAGCTTGTATCCTTTTAACGTCTTTCTATTACTGCTTTTTCAAGTCTTTACACGTATTTCTGACTGAATTTTGACAGCAATTCGACACCTAATACGAGACCTGATTTCGCTCCAACTGTTACAAATGACAACAGCCATTACCTATTTATAGAGCTTCTGATTCTGCTCTAAATGCCCTATGAAGTCTCGAGCGGAATCACCAGGTTATGTTGGAGCGGAATCACCTAACAACATCTGGAGAGGAATTACATAATGACCTGATTCCGCTTGAAATAACTCAAATGTCATTTCGAGCGGAATTACATTCTAAAACTACTTTTCATGTTTTCTAACTCCGAACAACCTATCCAGACCTAAGACTCGATAAAGACGCAGTCAACAGACATTTAGTGCACCAACATCTTGATCAAGGGCTTTTTCCTCATATAAATCCTTGTGTCACTTGTTCGTTACATTTCTGAGTTATCCTTAACATTGTTCATTGATTCGAGCATCATTCCTCACAACAAAGATTTGGTTACATTATCTTAGCCTGATTTTTGACCAAAACAGTTTGGCGCCCACCGTGGGGCAATTGGTGCTTCATTCCTAAGAAATTCTTGTTTCTGTGATCATTTCGGTTCATTACAACCAAGCATATGGCTTCTTCAGCAAAGAGCACATCAAGTTCAATGCCGGCAGTCACTTCTTCACAGGGCGTTCCACCTTTTCCTCCACCACCTTTTGGATCCCAGAAGAATGCTGAGAATGCTCCAAAGAGACCAAGCCCAATTTTTTCAAAACCCCCAACTTCTTTTGTTTCCTCTAATCCTACTAATAGTGGTCTTTTTACTTTGATTTTGCAGATGAAGGATCACATACAAGAGCAGGACAAAACCAATGAACGGATCCTCCGGGAGATTGGTGATATCAAGAAACAAAAGAAATCAGGGGAGGATCACTCTCCTCTGATACCAAGGTCGTTGGATTTCGACACTCCAGCTATAACCGCCTCGCAAACTACAGCTCCGGACATCCAATATCAGAGTGGACCATTGGGAAGGTGTTATGGAACAACAACTATGAGTCAGGCTATAGGGTCTCACTCCCAGCCTCAAGGATCCTGTTTTCAGCCTTCGGGATCCTCTTTTCAGCATCAGGGATCCTTCGTTAGCTCAGGAGGATATTTGGGAATGCGTACGGTCCAAGGATCCTCTCAGGTTCAAGGATCCTCTAAGGTCCAAGGATCCTCCATGGTTCAAGGATCCTCTCAGCCTCAGGGATCCTTTCAGGTTCAAGGATCCTCTAGGGTCCAAGGATCCTCCATGGTTCAAGGATCCTCTCAGCCTCAGGGATCCTTTCAGGTTCAAGGATCCTCTCAGCCTTAGGGATCCTTCTAGGTTCAAGGATCCTCTAAGCATCAAGGATCCAATATCTTCCAGGATCAAGGATTCTTAAGAAGTGTGCAGTCTCCAAGTTCGGATGTTCATCAAGGAGACTTCATACCAATGCAGACCATTGCTTCCTCTGGTCCTTCAATCATACCGGAATCCCGTCAATATGGAATCACATCTGCAATTCCAAACTTGAATCCTATGGGAGGTAACACTTTTAATAATTCTTATAACACTAACCATGGCTCTATGCAGGATACATGTATCAATCAAGCTATGGCTGGGGAGTTACAGAAGCTTAAGGATATGATATCCAGCGTTCCAGGAGTGGTTAAGCCCATTCCTTAGATTGCAGATGGGAGCCATAGGGTATCTTGCTTTGCACCACCTATTTGTGATGCTGAAATACCTAAAAGGTTTCAGATACCAACTATGAAGCTATATGATGGTTCAACGGATCCAGAGGAGCATGTAACTCAATACAGGGAGAGGATGGAAATCAATCCAATTCCTGAGAGGTTAAAGGAAGCATGTCTATGCAAGGGTTTTGGATCCACACTCATAGGATCAGCTCTTAAATGGCTGCTAAGTCTTCCCCCTTACTCTATTACTTCATTTGCTAACCTAGTTAACCTGTTTAATAGTCAATTCTCATGTAGTAGAAAATTTAAACGATTAACTAGTGACCTATATAGGGTAACACAAGGTCAAAATGAATCACTTAGAGATTACATAACTAAATTTAGTAAAGAATCCTTAGATATCCCTAACCTGGATATAGCTACGGCTGTAGAAGCCTTTAAAATGGGTTTACTTAGGGATTCATTGTTTTATGATGATCTTGTCATGACCCCTTGTAGGAATCTTGATGAAGTAAGAACCAGGGCACTTAGATTCATCCGGCTAGAGGATGATAAAAGGATCCAGGAAAGACTGGCAGGATCCTCGAAGCAGGAAAAGCAAGGATCCTACTTCAAGAACAACAAGTTCAAGCCTTATAATAAGTCTGACAACCAGAACGTGCATGCAGTAGAACAGGAAGAGGATGATGATGATTATCCTTCCATTTCTGAATACTGTTTTTCTGTTGATAACAATGAACCGATCCTTGCAATGTAGAATTTAGGTGAAAAAGCAAGATGGCCTAGAAAAAGTGATAAACCAGCCGCTACAAAAGACAAATCCAAATGGTGTGCATATCACGAGGATTTCGGGCATCTCACCGAAGAGTGTATTGCACTAAGAAAAGAGATTGGTTATTTGTTAAGTAAGGGGCATTTGAAAGAGCTTTTGGGAAGAAAGAAGTCAAGGAACCAAGATCCTGAAAGGATCCCAGAAAAGGCTCCTGCTCTCCCAGCAGATGCACAGGTCATAAACTTTATATCCGGTGGATCAGACATTTGTGGCACTTCATTTTCAGCAGCTAAAAGACAAGCTAAGGAGACCAAGATGGATAATGGAGATAGACCCATCCGGACGTCTACTGTTACATAGGAAAAAGTTATAACTTTTGATAAGGATGATAGTGTTGATGTTCAGGTTCCTCATCATGATAGCCTTGTTATTACTTTATTCATATCTAACCATTTTGTTCGCAGGATCCTAATCGATGGAGGAAGCTCGGTGAACATCATTCAGCTTGATGTCCTCAAAAAGATAAACATCCCTGAATCAGATATAATCCCAAGATCCTCAGTTCTTGTGGGATTCAGCGGAGAAACCAAGAATACATTGGGGGACATTAAACTTCCCATTTACATTGAAGGACTTCATTCTTATCAAAAATTTTGTGTAATAGATTGCTTATCCTGTTGCAATGTTATCCTTGGCAGGCCATGGATACATGGCATGAACGCAGTTGCATCTACTTACCATCAATGCGTGAAGCTTCCTAGTCCATGGGGGTGATAAAGATTGAGAGTGACCAGCAAGTAGCAAAGAATTGCTACACCTCATCAATGAAGCCAGCCTCAAGACCAAGGGAGCAATAGCAACTAAAGTATCCTCCAAGGGACGTCTTGGAGGCAAGAGAACAGGAGGTGAAAGAAATCCTTATGGATCCTCATGATCCTGAATCCAGAGTCTTCATAGGATCAGGGATCCTTAGCAACATTGAAGAAGATCTAGTATCCTTCCTTAAAAGGAGAAAAACTACTTTTTCCTGGAAGCACGAAGACATGACAGGTATCTCTAAGGATATAATCACTCATAAACTTGGCATTGATAAGTCGTTCAAGCCAATTCATCAAAAAAGGAGAAAATTTGCACCTGAAAGGAATGCTATTATCCAGGAAGAAGTAGATAAACTACTCCGGGCAGGTATGATAAGAGAGGTTAAGTATCCAAGGTGGTTAGCCAATGTGGTTGTTGTTCAAAAGAAAAATGGAAAGTGGAGGGTATGTGTCGATTTTACTGATTTAAACAAGGCATGTCCCAAGGATCCTTTCTCATTACCCCACATTGACTCCATGGTGGATGCTACCGCGGGTCATGAGTTGTTGACTTTTATGGATGCTTCATCTGGATTCCAACAAATTCAGATGGAACCATCTGATCAAGAGGATACAGCCTTCATGACCCCAACTGGTATATATTGTTATATTGCTATGCCATTTGGACTAAGGAATGCAGGTGCTACTTATCAAAGGCTAGTCAATATGATGTTCAAGGAACAAATTGGACACACCATGGAAGTCTATATAGATGGCATGGTGGTTAAGTCCAAGAAAGCTGAGGATCACCTTAGAGACTTGGAGGAGGCATTGGATATCCTTGATAAAATTAATATGAAACTAAATCCTTCCAAGTGTCACTTTGGTGTTAAAGCAGGTAAATTCCTAGGTTATATGGTGACTAAAAGAGGCATTGAAGCAAGTCCAGAGCAAATTAAGGCTATTGTGAATATCAAATCTCCTGCCAATGCCAAGGATGTGCAAAGGTTGACAAGAAGGATCGCAGCCTTGAATAGGTTCATATCAAAATCGTCAGAAAAGTGCAAGGAATTCTACGACATTTTGAGAAAGAACAAGAAATTTGAATGGACTAAAAAGCATGAAAGTGCTCTTAAAGCCCTTAAGGATTACTTATCCTCAGCTCCCGCCTTGATGAAACCAGAAAAAGGGGATATATTATCCTTATATTTAGCGGTATCCTCTAAAGCAGTAAGTGCGGTCCTTGTTAAGGATCACGAAGGTACACAACATCCTGTTTATTATGTAAGTAAGAGTTTGCTTGATGCTGAATCCAGGTATTCACATTTAGAGAAACTTATCCTTGCTTTAATTATGGCATCTACTAAATTAAGACATTATTTTGAAACTCATGCCATTATTGTTAAGATTAATTTTCCAATTAAGAATGTTCTCAGGAAACCTGAAATGTCAGGAAGGATGGCTAAATGGGTAGTGAAGCTTAGTGCTTATGATTTAAGATATAAACCAAGGACTGCCATCAAATCCCAAGCCTTAGCTGACTTTGTGGCAGATTTTAGTAGTGACTTGCAAAAGGAAGCTGAGTTAGAAGTCAACAGCTAGAAGAAACTAAGGATCCTTGGATACACTTCACTGATGGAGCCTCCAATATCAAAGGAACAGGACTTGGTATACTACTAAAATCGCCACAGGAGGACATAATACCCCACTCCATAGCTTGTGAATTTCAAACTACTAATAATGAGGCTGAATATGAAGCCTTGATAGCTGGTTTGCAAATTGCCAAGCATATGAGGATCAGGTATCTTGAGGTACATGTAGATTCATTGTTAATTACTAATCACTTTAATGGATCCTATGCTGTTAAAGGTGAGAAGCTAATCAAATATCTAGAGATAGTCAAAGAATTGGCACTCTCTTTTGTTTCCTTTAGTTTGACACAGGTACCCAGAGAAGAGAATGCAGAGGCTGATGCATTGGCCAATCTAGGATCATCCTTGAAGATTCCAGAGGATACCAAGATCCCTATTATCCATATCCTAACCCGTGCTATTGAGGATCATCTAGCCATGGAGATAGGAGAAGACTCTGCAATCATCCCTAGTGATGATACACAATCCCATTCAGGATCATGGATCCTCCCAATCAAAAGATATATCCAACATGGAGAGATTCCTACAGGAGAAAACCCCAGGGCTTTCAAAATTAAGGTATCTCAGTTTACAATATTGGATAATATGTTATATAAACGATCTCTTGCAGGACCATATCTAAGATGCATTGAGGATCCTGAAATCCAAGAAGTCCTAAAGGATTTTCATGAAGGAGATTGTGGAAACCACACTGGGGGCAGGGCATTATTCTCAAGGATCCTGAGGACAGGATACTATTGGCCTACTATGAAGAAGGATGCTGTGAATTATTCCAAGAAGTGTGATCCTTTTCAGAGACATAGTAATATCCTTCATCAACCAGCAGAACTTTTGCATCCTATATCCTCTTCTTGGCCATTTATGAGATGGGGAATGGATATAGTTGGTAAACTTCCTAAGGCACCTGGTGGAAAAGTATTCATGCTTGCCATGAGTGATTACTTATCCAAGTGGATAGAGGCTGAAGCCTTTGCTCAAGTCAGAGAAAAATAAGTGATATCCTTTATTAAAAGAAATATTATTACTAGATTTGGTATCCCTTCTGAAATTGTTTGTGATAATGGATCCCAATTTATTGGGAGTAGAACTACTAACTTTTGTGACAGCTGAGGGATTAAGATGATAACATCAACACCAGTCCACCCACAAGCTAATGGTCAGGCAGAATCATCCAACAAGATCATCATCAACAATTTGAAGAAGAAGCTTGGATCCAAGAAAGGAAAATGGGCAGAAGAACTACCTTATGTATTATGGGCTGTTAGGACAACTCCCAAGAATGCTACTGGCCAAACTCCATTATCTTTGGTATTTGGAGCAGAATCAGTGATTCCTACAGAGATGGTGGTTCCTACTGCAAGAACAAGCATCCGTGATCCTGAAGAAAATATTGAAAACTTGGTTCAAGACTTGGATACTATAGAAGAACTCAGGGATTTGGCAAGGATAAGGATGGCTAGTTATCAACAAAGGATGGCTGGAGCCTACAATAAGAATGTCAGGATCAGGAAATTCCAAGTTGGTGATATGGTATTAAGGAAAGCGTTTCAGAATACCACCAATCTGCTGATGGAAAGTTAGCACCAAACTGGGAAGGCCCCTATTTAATTGAAGCTGAGGCAGGAAAGGGGGCATATAGATTGCTAACAATGGAAGGTGATTTGCTACCAAGAGTTTGGAATGCTGTCCACTTGAAGAAATACTTCATGTAATAAGGATCCATGATCCTTAGCTATCTTCATTGTTTTGGTCAAAAATTACCGAAGCAATTTAGTGATCAAATTAGTTAAGTGAGGTAGTGTGCTAGAAATGAGTGTTGAAAATATGTTAACCAAGTTAATTGCAAAAACAGTTTCAGGATACGGCTCAGGATATAGAGTTGTATCTGTGATCAAACAATGAGCAAAAAAGTAAAGGTTGACACGTGATGTACGAGGAAAGCCCTTGATCAATCTAGATCGCCGGCATAAAACCTCGGGAGCTGACAATCACAGCTGCCTTGTTCTTCTATTGCTTCAAATATCAGGATACAGTGCAGGATGTGGTGCGGATCAACTAGGTGTTACAATGGAAATCGAATACAAGTGTTTGTGTATGGTGTTTGCAGTGAGCTAGAGAGTAAAAGTGTTCGAAAGTGTGAGTGAAAATTGCGTGCCTTATTCTGATCCGTGTCACACCCCGACCACGTAGAACATACAAAACGTGGCGGAAACGTCGGGGAGTGTTGTAACAGAATTAATTGTTTCAAATCCATGGCAATTGAAGTTTCATTTTATTGATTAAAAGTGTTACAATGTCTTAACAAACAAAGAAATACAACATAATTAACTAGTCTTTCATCTTTTATTGTCACTAAAGCCCAAGTCTGCCTATGTGTATCTTGATCATCTTATGCAACAGCTCCTGAAAAAACACATGTGAAAATAGGTACGTCAGCATAAAAATGCCGGTGAGATACATAGGTTTTGTGAAAATAGGTTTCATGACTTATGTTTGAGAAAATGTTTAATCATGAACCTTGTTATTTGCTTTGTTTTGTAAATCATTTGAAAATCGATAAGATCAGATGATATGTATAAATAATGTATGGTTAAATGAATAACCATGTAAAATGAGTTTGTATTAGATAAGTTGTTTGTAAATCAATGTCTTGTGAAAAATATGTTATTTGTATAAAATGTTCTATGTCTCAACTTGAAATGATTCAGATAACGCTACAATATGTAATACCATACAGACACTTATATATAGGAAGTACCAGCGGCGTATCCACCATGCTTGTATCATATTACACACGCCTCGTTACTTAAATCACTTACACAAACCAAACCAAACCAAACAATGTAAGATGTCTATGTTTAAACCAATTGCCAAATGTATTGAATAATATGTCAAAATGTTTATGTCAAGATGTAAATCATGTAATGTGTAACCAAAATGATATGTATGGCTAGTGAAATGTATCAACTAAACCATATGCACAAGAACATAGTATTGAAGTAAAACTTGGTTTAAATCAAAGTTATGTTTTGTGTAGTAACTGCATGATCAATGTAAATCATGTAATATGCGTCCAAAATGTAAGTATGTGATGAATAACAAATGTACTAAGTATGAAGAACAATGCAACGATTGAACATACATATCATGTGAACTGTACTAAGTATGCAACAACAGACATACGTAGCATGCGACCTGTACTAAGTATGCAACAATAGACATACGTAGCATGTGATGTAATGTAAAACAATGTACTAAGTAATGCACACAATGGCACACCTAGTATGAAATGTAATGAAATCATGTACTATAATGTACAAATGAACATAACAAGTATATGATGTGAAAACAGGAAAGCATGAAAGTAACAAGTAGGCACATGTGTTCCACCCCAAAACAGTTTGGAAAACAGTAAAAGAGGGGTCTATGTACTCACTTGAGATTTCTTAGTAGTCCTTGAGTAACAACCAAGCAATGCTAGAGATCGCGGATATCAAACGGCACCTAATATAGGTAACTATGTTAATAACCGGACCAAAATCGGATGATTGGATAGAATGAGGGTTCGTAAACCAAACGAGTATAGAGACTCGTGTCATATGGTTTAACAAAGCCTACATACTAAATGAAACCTTAATCTAAGTGCTTTCGACCCATTACGACCCGTTTAGGTAGCTTATACTACTTTAACGCGTCGTTCGCGTGAAACGCGTTCGGACCGTCTAACTAGTCCTATGACAAGTGTTATATGCCTAAACATGTTACATAATCAGTTATGTGACAAAAGTTTAGGTTACATATGCTTAATTACCAATTATACATGAAAAGGGTATTCTGGTAATTTACCTAAGGCATATAAACTACCTATCATACAACTACTCAAACGATGTGACCATAGGGTATAACCTCGGAAGGTTATTCCCTATATACTATGGTCACCTAATGTGTTTGGTCGGATCCTAATGATCGACCAAACTGGGTCGGGTTCTAAGGTATAAGCGATTTATCAGATCGCTTACCCTTACGACCCTAGACAACGTGGTAATCAGTAGGTATAGTCCCAAGGGACTATAACCAACGTGATTACACTCACGTTGCGAAGTTCAAACGAACTTCGCATTGACCATAAACTGGTCAACGCAGAAAGTCAAACAAAGTTTGACTTTCAGACTCGAAAGACTCGAAAAGCAATAAAAGAACGAAAGAATACTTACGAAGGGTCCCCGAATGCTAATCTCGATCCAAGAACTCAGGTATGAAAAATGGTTTCAACTTAGAGCTCTCAAATCCAGATTCTTGTGAGAAATGAGGTTGGGGTGGATGGGTATTTATAGGAATACCCGAACCGTTAGGATCGTTTCATGGAAACCGTGCTCGAATCTTGTGCGTACACTTGTCACAAAGTTGTGGTAACTTAAAAATGGTCCTAATGAGCTGAATGTGCAGTTGTGAGTGTGTGGATGAGGTTTAAACAGCTAGAATCAGCTGACTAAGCGTTCTTATCTGATCAGGAAGGCTGAGGCGGGCCGCCTAAGATTTAAGCTTGGCTCACGCGGGCCGCCTAGCTCTTCAGATCAGAAAACAAGTTTCAAATGTTGCGGTTTCAGTCCCTGTTATGTGTTTAAGCCATTTCCGACATGTTTAAGGCCCGTTAAGCCAACTTTAAGGCCCTAACATGATGTCTAAACATTGTGGACATGAAACATGCTCAAAAATATGTCGGATGTTGGTTCGTTTGGTCGTACGAACGCGATATTCGCTTAATTACGACGGAATGCGCACAAGCGCGAAAAACGATCCAAATGGCGTGAAGAATGGAATATTTTCTTATGCCAAACACTAAAATAAAATATTTTAGTGCTTACATAAATTTTTGGATGTCCGGATGTATTCAGAATGTAAGTTATGCACGAAAATGCAAACTTATGCACTTTTTGACACTTTTAGTCCCTGAATGACCCAAAAGTTTATTTTAGCACACCGAACAACTCAAAGCCTATTTCTAAGCTATGTAAAGGATATTTATGGTATGTTTAACTTATGGTCATGTTCCGGAAGGTCTGTTACAGTTCAAATTGGCATACTTTCACAGTTTGTCAACTTTAGTCCCTGTAAGCGATTTAAATTGATTTTGCAATACCAAAGCCTTCAAAACTTATTTCTAAGTTATGTAAAGGTTATTTAAGGTATGTTAAGCCTATTTCACTATTCTGGAATGTTTGTTGTGTTAAACTGGTTATATTTACGCATCAGTGCGCGTATAACCTTCCAGAAAGCGATTTATAGTTTGGAATTGAACAAAATTTTATATGTGCAAATGATACACATATTATTACAAATCCCAAGTATGAAATATAATATTTCATCGGTTTGGCATTTGTTTGATGGTTGCAGTGACACAGGTGTCACAGTCTCCCCTACTTTAGGAAATTCCGTCCCGAAATTCATTCGTTGGAGTCTATCTATGGCTTTGTGTCAAATAACCACCAGAGATATGAAAGGCATAATCCTGTAATTTCTCTTTAACGGACATTTTTCAGAAAGGAAAAATGGACGGAGTTATTTTCAACAGGCATTCTTCAGAAACGAAAATGAATGAAATAAGTCATTTTCCACAACCTCTTCAGAACCGAAAATGAACGAAATGAGTCATTTTCCACAACTTCTTCAGAACCGAAAATGAACGAAATGAGTCATTTTCCACAACTTCTTCAGAACCGAAAATGAAGGAAATGAGTCATTTTCCACCACTTCTTCAGAACCGAAAATGAACGAAATGAGTCATTTTCCACCACTTCTTCAGAACCGAAAATGAACGAAATGAGTCATTTTCTACCACTTCTTCAGAACCGAAAATGAACGAAATGAGTCATTTTCCACAACTTCTTCAGAACCGAAAATGAACGAAATGAGTCATTTTCCACCACTTCTTCAGAACCGAAAATGAACGAAATGAGTCATTTTCCACCACTTCTTCAGAACCGAAAATGAACGAAATGAGTCATTTTCTACCACTTCTTCAGAACCGAAAATGAACGAAATGAGTCATTTTCCACAACTTCTTCAGAACCGAAAATGAATGAAATGAGTCATTTTCCACAACTTCTTCAGAACCGAAAATGAACGAAATGAGTCATTTTCCACCATTTCTTCAGATAGAAATGAAAATGATCGGAACGAAATCTAGACACATGACAAAACTCGTTGTGGTTTCCGTGCACTGAATTTCATAATTATGTATGCATCCATAATTACGCAATTCCTTGCATAGTCCGCACAATTTGTTTGTAATGTGAAGGGGAGGAAAAATCAAACCTGTGATGAGTGTGATTAGACTACCATAGGGTCCTTTTAATTAGATCGACAAAGGATCCTTTTAATTAGGCCACCAAGGAGTCCTTTCAGCTATCTCATCACATGATATTCCTAACCAGATTTTTGGATCAATCTGATTACCTAGACCACCCAAGGGTCTAATTATGGAATGGTACAATATAATCCAAGGGTCTTTACTATTACGTACAAGCCCATTGAGGATTTAATATAGTACCTTTGGATATCCTACTATGAATTCCTTATACGAAGATATGGAAGATTCTACGACGGTTTGGATAACAAGAATTTGGATCACACGAAAACATTAAAGAGAACACATAAGCACAAAATCACATAGTTGTTTAACTTGTTTATTAATTTGTTATCTTTGGACGCGGATACTTAAAGCACACCAGGAATCCAATTCGTGGATTTCATTTGGCACTTTAATCATTTCAAGAATCCATCCATGAAGATAGGATGATCTACCAAAAATTCGATTTTTGTTTTCAGGAAAACGCAATATTCGAATTAATGTACACAATAATTTAGGACATACGGAAATACCCTTGGGTACCCTATAAAGAATTTATAGTGGTACTTGGGGTATTCGTACATAATTATAACTTGCACCTTGTACTTCGTTTCTTTGCAAGAGACGGGTACTAAGGATTTCCGTGGAAAACGCAAGAGATAATAGAATGGAAGAAATCACGGGATAGTCTGTTCTTCAAGGAATATGGTTCCTTGATTGTCGGTATTGTAAGAGATATGCTGTTTATACATACAACCACATAAATACATTGTAATGTAAATAAAAGATTTATTTATAAACAATGATAACAACTGTTTCATGGACCTTGACAACAAAAGAAAATAATACATAAGACATGATTATTTCTAAAAGGTGTTGTCTTCTAGTCGGTCAGATGCTCATCTCCGTGCTGGATTAGCATTAACAAGCTTTGGAAGCTTTGGGCAATTTCTTCGGAAATGACCCATCTCGCCACACTTGTAGCAAGAACCTGATGGAAAACGAGCTTGAGCAGGATTGTTGTTAGCTTGATTTGGTGCAACCGCTGCTACGCAAACTTTTGCTGTATGACCTTTACGTCCACAAATTTGGCATTCGCGGCACTTCACCATAGCATGATGATAAAGGTTACATTTGTTGCACAAGGGTGAAGTTCCATTGTATGGCTTCCTAGTACGGGGTTGAGCTGGTTGGTTGGGGACAGCTTGATCATTGTGAGTAACCATGGTGATGTTCTGAGAAGCCTTTCGCTTCTTTGACTCCTTAGGGGATCCAGTCTGTTCATCCATGATCTTTGATTCCTCGATTAGTTTTGATTCCTCGACCGGTTTCTTGTCACCCTTTCGGAAAAGCTTACGTTTCCTTATCTGAGATTCAGTCAAGGTTGCAGATAGCTCAATGGCCTGCCTAACCGTAGTGGGGTTACTACCAGTAACAATGTCTTGAACTGAGTCAGGGAGACCATCAATGTATTTTTCGATCGCCTTATCCAAAGGCGTGACCATGGTAGGACATAATAGGCTCAGCTCCTCATATCGATCAGTGTATGCTCGATGTTCACCGCTGTCTTGCTTAAGATCGTCGAATTCCCTTTCCAATGCCCTGATCTCGTGACGAGGACAGAATTCCTTCATCATCAGTGCGCGAAGTTCTTCCCAAGTTTGGGCTAGTGCCACTTCGGCACCCCTATCTCTCACCACACCATTCCACCACGTCAAAGCTCGTTTCTCAAAGACACTAGATGCGAAGTCTACCTTTCGCTCGTTTGGACATTGAACATGTCTGAAGGTGCTCTCTAGAGTCTCGAACCATTGCAGAAGAACAGTCGCTCCTTGAGACCCAGAAAACTTTGATGGCTTAGCCGAGTTGAACGTCTTGAAGTTGCAGAGGGCATTATTGTTGTTGAGAACTTGGTAACATTGAGCAACGACGTTTGGGATTGCAGCAGTCATTTGCTGTGTAATGACAGCTGCCAGCTCATCAATAGATACCGGATTTTCGCGTCGTGGAGGCATTCTAAAAAGGGAAACATGAAATGAAACGAGTGAGAGAATTAGAAGAAAAGAATGAGATGAAACAAATCTGATGAAAGCAAGGATAGTGGTCATTTGTTTGTTACTACAAAGCAACAAACGACCTCGGTGATTAATCAAAGTAGATAGGTTAAAAATAATGTATCGCGAAGACATGCTCGCCTATAAGTGAACACTCATCCCAAGAATTCCCAGGTAAGCACAACTGGTCTCGCGTCTGATGAGATGTATACGAAGTGCTTGCCTAGACAGAAAACCCAGAATACAGATTTTTACCCTTCCAGTTTGCACGTGTTCACATTATTTAAAACCCAAAACCTTGACGAGATTTTGAAAATTCAAAGGGGTTCAAAACCATATAACAGAGGGTTCAAAACCTAGTAATTAATCATCCTAGAACAGATGATTAGTTTTCGAAGCGGTTTTGAAATTTATGTTCTTGTTGTGATTGTCGCCTAAGGATAGGTGACGGTATTGTTTTATGACTAAACGCAAGTAAACTCGCGTTAGGGTCCTAAGAAGGTTATAGACTAGGTCAAAGCATTACTAATAACCTAATTCCCTATAACCATTGGCTCCGATACCATCTTTTCTGTCACACCCCGACCACGTAGAACATACAAAACGTGGCGGAAACGTCGGGGAGTGTTGTAACAGAATTAATTGTTTCAAATCCATGGCAATTGAAGTTTCGTTTTATTGATTAAAAGTGTTACAATGTCTTAACAAACAAAGAAATACAACATAATTAACTAGTCTTTCATCTTTTATTGTCACTAAAGCCCAAGTCTGCCTATGTGTATCTTGATCATCTTATGCAACAGCTCCTGAAAAACACATGCGAAAATAGGTACGTCAGCATAAAAATGCCGGTGAGATACATAGGTTTTGTGAAAATAGGTTTCATGACTTATGTTTGAGAAAATGTTTAATCATGAACCTTGTTATTTGCTTTTTTTTGTAAATCATTTGAAAATCGATAAGATCAGATGATATGTATAAATAATGTATGGTTAAATGAATAACCATGTAAAATGAGTTTGTATTAGATAAGTTGTTTGTAAATCAATGTCTTGTGAAAAATATGTTATTTGTATAAAATGTTCTATGTCTCAACTTGAAATGATTCAGATAACGCTACAATATGTAATACCATACAGACACTTATATATAGGAAGTACCAGCGGCGTATCCACCATGCTTGTATCATATTACACACGCCTCGTTACTTAAATCACTTACACAAACCAAACCAAACAATGTAAGATGTCTATGTTTAAACCAATTGCCAAATGTATTGAATAATATGTCAA
The DNA here is from genome assembly GCA_030545235.1 of Helianthus tuberosus. NCBI lineage: Eukaryota > Viridiplantae > Streptophyta > Magnoliopsida > Asterales > Asteraceae > Helianthus > Helianthus tuberosus. The sequence continues at coordinate 114,079,829 of CM060354.1, read as the reverse complement.
AATGTTTATGTCAAGATGTAAATCATGTAATGTGTAACCAAAATGATATGTATGGCTAGTGAAATGTATCAACTAAACCATATGCACAAGAACATAGTATTGAAGTAAAACTTGGTTTAAATCAAAGTTATGTTTTGTGTAGTAACTGTATGATCAATGTAAATCATGTAATATGCATCCAAAATGTAAGTATGTGATGAATAACAAATGTACTAAGTATGAAGAACAATGCAACGATTGAACATACATAGCATGTGAACTGTACTAAGTATGCAACAACAGACATACGTAGCATGCGACCTGTACTAAGTATGCAACAATAGACATACGTAGCATGTGATGTAATGTAAAACAATGTACTAAGTAATGCACACAATGGCACACCTAGTATGAAATGTAATGAAATCATGTACTATAATGTACTAATGAACATAACAAGTATATGATGTGAAAACAGGAAAGCATGAAAGTAACAAGTAGGCACATGTGTTCCACCCCAAAACAGTTTGGAAAACAGTAAAAGAGGGGTCTATGTACTCACTTGAGATTGCTTAGTAGTCCTTGAGTAACAACCAAGCAATGCTAGAGATCGCGGATATCAAACGGCACCTAATATAGGTAACTATGTTAATAACCGGACCTAAATCGGATGATTGGATAGAATGAGGGTTCGTAAACCAAACGAGTATAGAGACTCGTGTCATATGGTTTAACAAAGCCTACATACTAAATGAAACCTTAATCTAAGTGCTTTCGACCCATTACGACCCGTTTAGGTAGCTTATACTACTTTAACGCGTCGTTCGCGTGAAACGCGTTCGGACCGTCTAACTAGTCCTATGACAAGTGTTATATGCCTAAACATGTTACATAATCAGTTATGTGACAAAAGTTTAGGTTACATATGCTTAATTACCAATTATACATGAAAAGGGTATTCTGGTAGTTTACCTAAGGCATATAAACTACCTATCATACAACTACTCAAACGATGTGACCATAGGGTATAACCTCGGAAGGTTATTCCCTATATACTATGGTCACCTAATGTGTTTGGTCGGATCCTAATGATCGACCAAACTGGGTCGGGTTCTAAGGTATAAGCGATTTATCAGATCGCTTACCCTTACGACCCTAGACAACGTGGTAATCAGTAGGCATAGTCCCAAGGGACTATAACCAACGTGATTACACTCACGTTGCGAAGTTCAAACGAACTTCGCATTGACCATAAACTGGTCAACGCAGAAAGTCAAACAAAGTTTGACTTTCAGACTCGAAAGACTCGAAAAGCAATAAAAGAACGAAAGAATACTTACGAAGGGTCCCCGAATGCTAATCTCGATCCAAGAACTCAGGTATGAAACAATGGTTTCAACTTAGAGCTCTCAAATCCAGATTCTTGTGAGAAATGAGGTTGGGGTGGATGGGTATTTATAGGAATACCCGAACCGTTAGGATCGTTTCATGGAAACCGTGCTCGAATCTTGTGCGTACACTTGTCACAAAGTTGTGGTAACTTAAAAATGGTCCTAATGAGCTGAATGTGCAGTTGTGAATGTGTGGATGAGGTTTAAACAGCTGGAATCAGCTGACTAAGTGTTCTTATCTGATCAGGAAGGCTGAGGCGGGCCACCTAAGATTTAAGCTTGGCTCACGCGGGCCGCCTAACTCTTCAGATCAGAAAACAAGTTTCAAATGTTGCAGTTTCAGTCCCTTTTATGTGTTTAAGCCATTTCCGACATGTTTAAGGCCCGTTAAGCCAACTTTAAGGCCCTAACATGATGTCTAAACATTGTGGACATGAAACATGCTCAAAAATATGTCGGATGTTGGTTCGTTTGGTCGTACGAACGCGATGTTCGCTTAATTACGACGGAATGCGCACAAGCGCGAAAAACGATCCAAATGGCGTGACGAATGGAATATTTTCTTAAGCCAAACACTAAAATAAAATATTTTAGTGCTTACATAAATTTTTGGATGTCCGGATGTATTCAGAATGTAAGTTATGCACGAAAATGCAAACTTATGCACTTTTTGACACTTTTAGTCCCTGAATGACCCAAAAGTTTATTTTAGCACACCGAACACCTCAAAGCCTATTTCTAAGCTATGTAAAGGATATTTATGGTATGTTTAACTTATGGTCATGTTCCGGAAGGTCTGTTACAGTTCAAATTGGCATACTTTCGCAGTTTGTCAACTTTAGTCCCTGTAAGCGATTTAAATTGATTTTGCAATACCAAAGCCTTCAAAACTTATTTCTAAGTTATGTAAAGGTTATTTAAAGTATGTTAAGCCTATTTCACTATTCTGGAATGTTTGTTGCGTTAAACTGGTTATATTTACGCATCAGTGCGCGTATAACCTTCCAGAAAGCGATTTATAGTTTGGAATTGAACAAAATTTGATATGTGCAAATGATACACATATTATTACAAATCCCAAGTATGAAATATAATATTTCATCGGTTTGGCATTTGTTTGATGGTTGCAGTGACACAGGTGTCACAATCCGCCCCCATTTATTTATAGTAAAAGTAACGTAACAAACTATCCTAAACTTCCGGGATCCGGCGAATATTCCCACTCGAACGTTGTGGACCTGGTCTTTCGGGTTCAACGTCTCCCACATAACAAATACGCTCGAGTCTTGAGGAGAAGAAGTCCATCTGACCGTTAGCAACCCACAGCCTTTAACCTGCACGTGGTTAATCTAGTTAACACCAGGATATCGCCCAGGATGTAAGCAATATCCCAATCCAGTATCCTGATCACAAGTAAACAACCAAAAGCAGTATATTAGTCAGGATATGTACGCTCAGAAAATGACCCATAACAATTGTCCCCAAATATATCTGTTGGTATACCAATCCAACGGATATATTTTAAAAGTCTTATCTCGTAAATTAAGGCAATTAAGATGAAACGACGGCTGAGGTGACCTTGTGCCATTTTCAATGCAATATTTACTCTTTACCCCCTATACTCAGCCTATAATTAGCTGAGATATTTCTCATTATTATCATTACTCTCCAAGCGATTTTCAGGTAACTATTCTTCTCTTCATCCTCTGTTTTCTTTCCAGGGTTCCTTTTTGTTTGCATTAACACTCTCCATGGCATCACGGACAAGATCTCGTTCGGATGAACTAGCCCCAACCCTCATGAGTCAAAACCTCATACGAGAACCAAAAAAAAGAAATATGCTGCTTCAATAATGCCGATATCGCTGCCCTCAAGAATTCCGGCGCCTTTCCTGCTGGAACAGTCATCCGTCCTTTTGATCAGGAAATCCGATCAGACGTGTCATCAGACGAGTGGGTCTGTTTTTTCGCCTACCCCTTTTCTTTGGGACTCCGGTACCCATTTCCACCTTTTATCTCTTGTTTCTTCGACCTCACCAGCCTTAGTTATGCCCAAACTATGCCAATGGTCTGGCAAGTTTTGATGGTGCTGGTTCAAATCAGATCTCGCCATTGCCCTGACCTGTGTATTGAAGACCTCCCTATAGCATACCGGTTAAGGTCCCATGGCGACAGCCGTTTTCTTTTGTTTTCCACCTCCAAAAGCCCTTTAGTTCTTAAGGCCACCAAGAACGAAGACCGATGGCGGCGAAAGTTCTTTTTCGTGAAAAGAGATTCCATCGACAAGGGTTTCGATCTGCCGATTAGATGGTTAACCAAGGGTAGGATCTAGGGTTTTAGGAATATCCCCAAGTGTATCCTTAAACTATATCCTAAACTTATATCATGATGTTTTATGCAGCAAACTTCAGAGATTTAGCACCCCCAAGTGCGGAATCCAAGTCCAGGATAAAAGGAATCTACCAACTTCCTGCCAGTGAAAGAACTTTCTCCCTGTCTCTTACAGATTCAAGTCAAAAATCAAGTTCAGAGATGTCTGGTAAGCATGTTTTCAGTAATTATTTTTATTAAATCGATTATCTTTCAGAGGAATTATGAGTTTAAGAATATCTTCCCTTGTGCAATACCAGTTGTCAACCTTGAAGGCTTCCAACTTGACGAGTTGGATAGTTACTCCAGCCTTGTACCTGTCAAACAAGAATCTAAGCCGAAGTCATCTGTCACACCGAAGCCCACCACTTCAAAGACTACTACCGCTCCTAAAGCTCCTCCGGCATCCAGGACCCGGGCCTCTAGCTCCCGGAAGAGGAAAGAAATGGATTCTCCAGCCGCCTCTGGGACATTCTCTCTTGAGAATCATGGATTTAATGAAGCTACTTCATTCCTCAAGCAGGTAAAAATTCCCTTCCAATATCCTGAATATGCATGTTAGTCATTATCCTGCTCAATTTACCTGTATCTTCATCTGCAGGGCTTGGAACGTCTTATGCACTTGTATGAAGACGCATGTAGGCTTAACAAGCTGCTGGAGATCAAGCTCGAAAAAGCTGAAGCCACCATAGCCGATCAAGGAACAATCATAGCTGCCAAGTCCCAGCATTATGAAGACAAATACAAAGCAATGACCCAGGAACACCAAGCTGCCCTCCACAAAGCCAATGGGGATGCTCAGGCCAAACTAGATGCCGCTCTTCTTCAATACCAGCAGGATATGAGTTCATACCGGGACAGCCTCAAAGCATCCGTTGTTATATCCCTTCTCCAAGCCAGGTTAAGGATGGCTTATGAGGCCAAGAGCCTGGGCTTCGAATGCCCCTCCTGGAATGTAAAGGCTTGGGAAGCAAAACTACAGGATTTTGGAGGCCATCCCGTCGCTCATCCTGCAAAACATGCTGGTGGAGAGCCTTCTAAGGCGGCAGAGGAAGTGGCCAATGCTGGTGGAGAGGATGCCGCTGCAGATGCTGAGAAGAATCCCGAGGATGATGCTGGTGCAGATGTTGGGAAAGAGGTTGCTGTTCAAGAAGGTGCTGCCCCTTAGGCAGCGGAGTGGGCGATGATGGATGTACGTGCCAAGGCCGGAGCCCACTTTTTTAAATTTCATGGTTGTGGTCTGTAAAACCAATTTACTTTTCCTGTCGTTGAACAATTTACATTTCCTGCACTAGAACAATACGATGACCAAAGGTGGATGGGTCTTGGGTTTCAGGATGATGCCCTTGGTCAGCGGTTAGTATAACCTGTTTTGAATGTCGTATCGGTTGAAGGTGGACAAGTCCCGTTTTGAGATAGAACCTTCAACCGTTACATAAGTATGGTAAAGACTAATTGTGCTTTTGGTGGATGGGCCTTGGTTTAAGGTGAAACCAAAAGCATAACTTTTGACATGTTAATAACATAACTCCCTTTTGACTTATTTGTTGTTGCCTTTTAATTCCTGTCATACATTCCTTAATGCAGATTTTAGCTTTGCAAAATTTTGTACAATTGTCTTTCAAAAATATCCTGATCCACATACTCAGCGATATACTATGAAAACTTTTAATAAGTATAATTTCTAAAAATTCAACCAACTTTAGAGAAATTTTCTAAAGAATAAAAGATAGTCCACCTTCTAAAAGCCATTTTGACAATACTTGTTTGATCAAAGTTTCAAACTAGTATCAGTTTGAAATGCATCCCAAAAGCACATTTTGAAGTTATATCCTGAAGATATATCCTTTTCAGGATACTTAAATTTTAACCTAAATTATAAAATTTATGTAAGGCTTATAAAGGAAAGATCATACCAGGAACTGAGTCTAACCCTAGTATTGATCTCCAATCCCTTTTGCGACTTCTCCTACTAAGATGTCCCCGGTTCGAGACTCTTAGCTCAACTTTGATCCTCTGTGCATCATACAATTTCTTTGGATGGCATGTCCCCTGTGCGTGAACACTTTAGAAAACTTTTGAGCAATAGTTCCAATTGTATAGACAATTTTTGTGTTACAGGGGTAAAACCCAAAATTTACTGGAGATAAATCCTTCATATCCTGGGGAAAATCCCAAATTTTCATGCGCTACAGGCGGGAGTGTATAAACTCCAAGACTTAGAAAGGTGAAAACCTTTAAACCTTAGAGAGTATGAAAATACCCTTTCGTGAGAGAGGGTGATCAATCCTCATATACCTTTAGGATTCAGGATATAGCCAACAGTGACGAAATTGTCAGCCACTTTTATATGGACTGGTCCCGCCACCTTGAACTATTCCCGAATAACTTGCGCTCCAGGCGGGGTGTTTAAACCCAATTCGGAAGAAAGGTGAATACCTTTAAACCTGTGAAGGGATCAGGATCCCTTATACGTGAGAGAGGGGGCCAATCCTCTAATCTTCCGAAGTATCCTGAGTGTGTATCCTGGTGCTATATCCCGAAGCATATACTGCAAAACATCTTCAAACTAAGGTGGGTGTTAGCTTGGCTAACACCCCTCCGATGCTTAAGTTAGTATTGGGTTTCAAAGAATAAATCAAATCAAACATATTTAAAAGAGATAGAATTCATACCATCCTGAGTTAGAAATTAAATTCTAAACTCACTTGAAATAAAGCTTAAGGTGTATAGCATTCCAAGATCTCGATAGCATATCCCCCTCCATATTCTTGAGTCGGTATGCACATTTTCCTGATTCTGATCCAACCTCATATGGTCCTTCCCATTTTGGGGCCATCTTTCCATCAGCAGGATTAGTAGTATTCTGAAAAGCTTTTCTTAACACCCAATCTCCAACTTTGAATCTTCTAGTCCTTATATTCTTGTTATATGCTCTGGATATCCTTTGTTGATATGCTGCCATCCTTAGCCTTGCTGCATCTCTTGTCTCATCAGTAGTATCCAGTTCCTGGCATAGGACTTCAGGATTCTGCTCAGGATTCCGGAGGATAGATCTTGCCGTAGGTATCACCATTTCTGTCGGGATCACTGCTTCCGCTCCAAATACTAAGGAAAATGGGGTTTGACCAGTTTCATTTTTTACCGTCGTTCTATCAGCCCACAAAACAAAGGGTAGTTCTTCTGCCCATCTTCCTTTCTTGGCCCCTAATCTCTTCTTCAAGTTATTGACAATTATCTTGTTTGAGGATTCAGCTTGTCCATTTGCTTGGGGATGTACCGGAGTGGACGTGATCATTTTGATTCCCCAACTCTTACAAAAATCAGTAGTTCTTTTGCTTATGAACTGGGACCCGTTATCACAAATGATTTCAGCTGGTACCCCAAACCTGGTCAGGATATTCCTCTTTATGAAGGATACTACTTCTTGGTCCCTAACTTGAACAAACGCTTCAGCCTCAACCAGCTTAGAGAAATAATCAGTCATCGCCAGCATGAAAACTTTTCCTCCCAGAGCTTTTGGTAATTTCCCCACTATGTCCATCCCCCATTTCATGAATGGCCAAGGGGAAGCTATAGGATATAGTGGCTCAGCTGGTTGATGCAGTATGTTACTATGTCTTTGACATGCATCACATCTTCGAGCATATTCTGTGGCAACTTTCCTCATCGTTGGCCAATAATATCATGTCCTTAATACTTTTGAGAATAAGGACCTGCCCCCAGTATGGTTACCACAATCCCCTTCATGTATATCCTGCAGTACTTCTTTGGTTTCGGGATCCTCCAAGCACCTCAGATATGGTCCTGCAAGGGATTTCTTATACAAAACATCATTTATAATAGTGAATCGTGATACCTTCATTCTAAAGGCTTTAGGATTCTCATTCTTTGGGATGTGTCCTTGCTTGAGATATCTCATGATTGGAGCCGTCCAGGACTTAGGATCCTCCTCAGGATACTTATCATCAGGATCCTGAATACTTACTACTTCCTTATCCTGAGGATTCATCGCAGGATATTGGATATGTAATATTGGTATTGAGGTTCCTTCAGGTATCCTAACCGATGATCCCAAATTTGCCAAGGCATCAGCTTCAGCATTATCCTCCCTTGGTACCTGTTCAAGTGTAAAAATATGGAAATATCCTGCTAATTTTTTGAGAATTTCGAGATACTCGATTAACTTCTCTCCTTTAACTGCATAGGTTCCATTAAAATGGTTAGTGATTAAAAAGGAGTCAACATATACTTGCAAATTTTTTATATTCATATTTTTAGCCAACTCTAATCCTGCAATTAAAGCCTCATACTCAGCCTCATTATTAGTAGCAGGAAATTCACACCTAATAGCCTGGGGTAATATGTCCCCCTGTGGCGATTTTAGTAGTATGCCTAAGCCTACACCTCTTACGTTAGATGCACCATCAGTATACAATGTCCAACATTCTAAGTTTTCTCCTAGCTGTTGTACTTCTAAATCTACTTCATTTTGAATGTCACTACTGAAATCAGCCACAAAGTCAGCTAAAGCCTGTGACTTTATGGCATTTCTAGGCTCATATACTAAGTCATAAGCACTCAATTTTACTGACCACTTGGCCATCCTACCTGACATCTCTGGTTTCCTAAGCACGTTTTTAATAGGGTAATTGGTTTTAACATGAATCCTATGTGTCTCAAAATAATGTCTAAGTTTCGTTGATGCCATAACTAGGGCTAATATCAACTTTTCTAAATGAGAATATCTAGTTTCAGCATCTAACAAACTTTTACTAACATAATAAACAGGATATTGCTGACCTTCATGATCCTTTATAAGGACGGCACTTACAGCATTCCCTGATACTGCGAGGTATAGGGATAGTGGTTCACCATTTTCAGGCTTCATCAATAGAGGTGCAGTTGAAAGATATTGCTTCAAATCCTGGAGGGCTGCTTCATGCTTCTCTCCCCATTCGAACTTCTTATTCTTCTTGAGGATATCATAAAATTCCTTGCATTTTTCTGAGGATCTTGAAATAAATCTGTTCAACGCTGCTACTCGGCCTGTTAGCCGTTGAACATCCTTCATATTTGAAGGTGATTTGATATCCAGGATGGCTTTAATCTGCTCCGGGCTTGCCTCTATTCCTCTTTTGGTCGCCATATATCCTAGAAACTTTCCTGCCCCCACTCCAAAATGGCACTTAGCAGGATTTAGCTTCATGTTGTATTGATCCAGGATATCAAATGCTCCCTTAATATCCTGGAGGTGATCCTCAGCCTTTTTAGATTTCACCACCATATCGTCAATATATACCTCCATGGTGTCCCCCAGTTTGTCTTTAAACATCATGTTTACCAACCTATGGTATGTTGCACCTGCATTTTTCAAACCAAAAGGCATAGCAGTATAACAATAAATACCTGTTGCTGTCATGAAGGCAGTATCCTCCTGGTCCGAAGGCTCCATTTGAATCTGCTGAAATCCTGAGGATGCATCCATGAAGGTTAACATCTCATGGCCGGCGGTAGCATCCACCATTGCATCAATATGAGGAAGAGGGAATGGGTCTTTAGGACAAGCCTTATTCAAGTCTGTGTAATCTACACACACTCTCCATTTCCCATTTTTCTTCTGTACCACTACTACGTTTGCCAGCCATCTTGGAAACTTGACTTCCCTGATCATCTTAGACTTCAGCAATCTTTCAACTTCCTCTTGGATAATTGCATTTCGCTCAGGGGCGAACTTCCTTCTTTTTTGCTGAACAGGCTTGAACGTCCTGTCAATTCCAAGCTTGTGAGTAATAATGTCTTTGGATATACCTGTCATATCCTCATGCTTCCATGCAAATGTTGACATCCTGCACTTCAAAAAGTTAGTTAATTGTTCTTCAATATCCTGAGGGATATTGGTTCCTACGAGCACTGAGATATCAGGATTATTCTGATCCAGGATAACTCTCTTCATATCCTGCTCTGAAGCCTCCACGATATCCTGGGCCCGCATCTTTAATTGCTATGCTGTACTAGGCTTGGTTGAGGATTTCATTGAGGATGAGTAGCATTCATTCACTTCCTGTTGATCACTATCAACCTTGACAACCCCCCAAGGGGTAGGGATCTTGATGCATTGGTGATATGTTGATGGCACAGCCTTCATATCGTGAATCCATAGCCTGCCCAGTATGATGTTATAGCAGGATAGAGAATCCATCATGTTGGATCGATTTAGGACCTCGAAAAGTCAGTAAAGAGTGTTCATCTTCAAATACGAAGGCGGAATCAACGTAAAAGAAGTCACAACAGCTAGTATCCTTTTAATCTATCTTTTCTGATTAATTTTCGTGCTTTTACAAGGTATTCTGAAGCAAATTCGGCAGCACCTTCACTTACACACACATACAAGTCTCTACCAAATGAACAACACACTAACCTATATATAGACCCAAGGATTTTGCTTGAACAAGACAAGAACACTTCAAGCGAAATCTTCTATCTTGATTTCGCTTGAACCAAACAAGAATACTTCAAGCGAAATCTCCTGTTTTGATTTCGCTTGAACCAAACATAAACCCTTTCAAGCGAAATCTTCTAGTTAAACATGTAATACCCTAATTTAAACCCTATTGTGTGTTCATTCAACCTATCTATACACAAGACTTGATTAAGACGTAATCAGCAGACATTTAGTGCACCAACAGACTCACCTTGGATGTTGATGAAGTCTTTGGCTTCAAGTCTTTGTCTTTATCATTCTTCAAACATTGTATCTTCATAGGTTCACAATCTTCTCCTAGTTCCATCTTCAGACTTCCCTTTGACCGTTGATCCAGACTCCCTCTTTCACAGACTCCCCCTCTCAATATGCTAGAATCTGAGATATCTGGTTCAAGCTTTGACAATCAGCTTCCGTTGGGAATAATGAAGTCCAATCCTGTGTCTCAAACATCAATCATTACAAACTATCTTTTCAATCATAAATCACAAACTCAAACAGTTATAACAATCCACTCAAGTATTCAGGTCCAAATTAATGACCCTGATTACTCAATTAATCTACCAAGTCCAATTTAATGACCTTGGTTGATCATTTGACGAATCAAACTGATTTTAAAAAACAACATTTTCAAACAATTTCTGAAAATAACAAGTATCAAGTTAATGAACTTGTTTTTATCTTTACAGTAAATCAGACTCTATCAAGATAAGCTCTCCTCATTCTTCAGTCCAGAATCTCCTGCATCTGCTTCAAACATCTGAGAATCCAACAATCAACTCTCCACTTTGGTTTGTCAGAAAATAAAGCAGAAATAAAATCTTTTTGGATTTTATAAAGTGTTCTAAACTAAGAAATGAAATACAGAAAACTTAAATTGCAGAAAGTAAACAAAGTAAACTATTTACAAACATATTTTTGGCGAGCGTGTCAGGGAATCATATCAGCTTTTCAGACAAATTACAAGTACCGTTAAGCTTCATTTCATACTCAGACTTAAACAATTCACATCGATTGTCGATATACTGATCCATCTTAAATTTTCACACAAATTTCAATTTACTCAGGATACGAATTAGATGTTTTATGAACAAGCTCATTCATGTGTCCCACCTCTTGAATATACTCCCGTATCCAGAATCCCAATAATCAGTCTTACAGGTGAGTATACTACAATGATATCTGTATATAAATTAGGTATGCGAGGGCCGAGGGATCTCAGGTCGATACTTCCGTATACGCAGAGAGATATCAGCTTCGACTTTTCAGTATGTCCCCTTTAGAGGATCTTTTTGCTTACAACAGCAGCGACTATCAATTTTATTGTTTCATCGGCATGCTGAGGGTTTATGCTACGTTTAAAGAATTTGCAGAAAGTATTAGCCAAGGACTAGGTCAGAACTACCGTTCAGCAGAAGTCCCGGAATAATACCCCAGACATCATTGAGTATAAAGACCTAGTATATCAGATTATGAGACCTTTCAAACGAGATTTCAGGGGTTACCTATATATCCAAGTAGTGTTCCCCACGAATTTCACAAGTTTGAAATTTAGGTTTATATCCCGAATAAATCTACTAAATGTGCGAAAACCTATCGACACATCATCAGTGAGACTGTTTAACTCATTTAATCATTACAAATCTTTAGCATACTGTAATAGTCTAGCCGATGTACTATCATTTTCCCTATATACACAAGCTCTTTTTTTTAGATTTTATCATGTTTTTGTATTTTTTGCATTTTTTACTGTTTTTGTATTTTCTGAAAATATAAACTATATACAAATATCTACTCCCCCTAAATACCAAAACAAGTAAAAAATCGACAAACCATTGCAGATTGTTTCTCGTCTTCATCCGCAACAGTACTTTCATCAACGCCCACAATACCATCCGACACCGAAAGAAGCTTCATACCATTCAGTTTTAACAAATATTTAAACCGATTTTTATCAAAAGCTTTGGTATGTAAATCAGCTTTCTGTTCGTCAGTGTGGATTTTCTCAATTCGTATCAACTTTTTCTCAAAGCAATCACGAATAAAGTGATGACGAATTTCAATGTGTTTAGTTTTAGCGTGATGCACTGGATTCTTTGTTATATTTATAGCGGCCTCATTATCAACAAAAAGAGGTGTGTTAAGAAACTGCAAACCGTAGTCGCGCATCTGTTGCTGTATCCACAAGATCTGAGAGCAGCAACTGCTAGCAGAAACATACTCCGCTTCACATGTAGATAACGCCACAGACGTTTGTTTCTTACACTGCCAGGTAACCAATCTAGGACCAAAGAACTGGCATCCTGCAGTTGTTGATTTTGAATTGACTTTGCAGCATCCGAAATCCGAATCGGAATACCCTTCGAGCGTAAAGTCGCCTTTCCTAGGATACCACAACCCCAATGAAGGAGTTCCTTTCAGGTAGCGCAATATCCTCTTCACAATGATCAAATGCGATGCTCTCGGGTTAGACTGAAATCTTGCTGCGAGGCACGTTGGGTACATGATATCAGGTCGTGAAGCTGTTAGGTACATCAAAGAACCTATCATGGAACGGTAAAAAGTTTCATCAGCCCTGTCTCCGGTGAGATCTGGGTGAATCCCATGATTTGTTGCAAGTGGAGTAGCAGCTGGAGTAGAACTTGACATCCCAAATTTCTCTAGAATATCATGAACATACTTTGACTGATGAATGAAAATTCCCTCAGGAAGTTGTTCAACTTGTAAACCCAGAAAGAATTTCATCTCCCCCATTGATGACATTTCAAACTTTTGCTTCATCACTGATTCAAAATCTTTACATAGATTTTCATTTGTCGACCCAAAGATTATATCGTCCACATAAATCTGAACTATCAGAAGATGACCATCGACCTCTTTAGTGAAGAGAGTGGCATCCACTTTTCCACGAATGAACTTGTTGGCTAGTAGGTGTTGAGACAAAGTCTCGTACCAAGCTCTCGGGGCCTGGTGTAAACCATACAGCGCTTTGTCCAATAAGTAGACCTTGTTTTTATGGATTGGATCGGTGAAGCCCGGTGGCTGACCGACATAAACCTCCTCTTTAACCTTCCCATAAAGAAACGCCGATTTAACATCTAACTGATATACTTTGAAGTTCTTCCAAGACGCAAATTCTAGGAAAATTCTGATTGCCTCTAGTCGTGCTCCAGGAGCATAGACTTCGGTAAAATCAATCCCCTCATGTTGACTAAATCCCTGAACAACGAGTCGAGCTTTATTTCTTATAACAACTCCTCTATCGTCTCTCTTGCACTTGAACACCCACTTGGTGTTAATCTTTCTCTGACCATCCGGCAAATCAATTAACTTCCACACTCCTAATTTCTCGAATTGACTAAGTTCCTCCTGCATTGCATTGACCCAAGAGTCTACAGTAAGCGCCTCTTTGTAAGTTCTTGGTTCAACCTGCGAGATAAAACAACTCAATGAAAATTCAGTTTGCAAAGGAGCAACTTTTGTATAACATGTAAGCCCTTTATCAATCTGATTTCGAGTGCGAACGCCTGTCTGCAATTCTCCTATGATCAACTCCTCTGGATGATATGAAAAAGTTCGCGGCATCACTTCGCTTGGAACATCTACATTTCCCTCCAGATTAGTAACATTCTGCTCTGCATCTTGTTCACCAACTTGGTTTGTTTGACTTGAAAATTGAATTTGCTCCCCCTCAGAATCTGAATCACCATGATCAAAAACTGGCATGTTTTCAGCTTCTAGATTATCATTCTGAGCCGACTGATTATCCTGAGCAACTTCATTCTGTTGGACATCATCATGTTCACCAGCATTACTCGGACCTGCTTCATCGTCATTGGAAGTTTCCTGTGGTCTCCTCGAATACTCAGCTGGGAACCTTAGCTGCGACTCATATTCACACAAAATATCCAACTCATCAAAGAAATCTTCATCATCCTCTGATTCTTCTCTCATGTCAAACGAATCCCACAGTTTGTCATAATGATAATGCCATGAATCACCAGGATTCTGTGGCGGCATAGTATAACCTTGACATTCCACATTTGCAGCTTCAATAATCCGCTTCTCAGTTGGAACGAAGACACGTCGCATTGGATTTGCATAACCAACAAAAATTCCCTCAATGCTCTTCGGACCAAACTTTCCATGAGGCTCTATAACCGTACAGGGTGACCCGAACGGTTCTAGATACTTCAAATTCGGTTTGCGATTATTGATTAGCTCAAAGCATGTTTTGTTGAACTTCTTGACAGTGAGAACCCTGTTGAGCGTATAGCATGCGGCGGAAACAGCTTCAGCCCAAAAATTAATCGGTAACTTTGAATCTGCGAGCATAATTCTAGCCGTCTCGATTAGTGTCCGGTTTTTGCGTTCTGCGACTCCATTCTGCTGCTGAGTGTACGGAGCACTAAACTCATGCAAAATACCTCTTTCATCACAAAATTCTTCCATCTTACTGTTCTTGAATTCAGTACCATTATCACTACGAATTCTTTTAATACGCCTTTGGTACAGATTCTCAATCTTCCTGAACAGCCCCATCAAACTGTCAAATGTTTCATCTTTCGTCTTTAAGAAAGAAACCCACAAAAATTTGGAATAATCATCAGTAACAACCAAACAATAGTAATCTCCTATAATACTTTTGACATTCACAGGACCAAACAAATCCATGTGAAGTCTTTCCAGAGGTCTTGAAACTGGATTGACTTGCTTTGTAGGGTGTGACTTTTTCTTCTGCTTGCCTTTGATGCAGCTAATGCACTCCCCTTCCAGATGAAAACCTTTGACATGAACTCCAAGAACTAAATCATTGTGCACCAAGTGATTCATCTTCCTTAGGTGAATATGCCCCATCTTGCGGTGCCACAATCTCGATTCTTTCTCAGTTGCTCTAGACACAAAACAATGTGCTTGACCAGTAGTTGTAGTTGCTACACTCATATCTAACACATATAAATCATTCACTCTAGGTGCCCGCATGATAATCCATTCTTCAGGAACAACAAATCCAGGTTTCAAAATCAAACATTCTTTATCAGTGAAGTGAGTAGTATACATATTGTCACAAATCTGCGAGATACTAAGCAGATTGTTCTCCAGCTCAGTAATGTAATTAACTCTTTCAAACGTCACAATCCCATTGGATAACGTTCCTTCACCAATAATTCTACCTCCTTGATTACCCGCAAAACCTACGTAACCACCATTAATATTTCTCACATCATATAACAATGCAGTCTTCCCTGTCATATGTCGAGATGCTCCACTATCCATGATCCATCTGGATACAAGTTTTGGAAGATCCTGCACATAACAAACTTTGACTTAACCAACTTCAATAAAGATGCCGATTCATGCTTCGCGATCTAGGAAGCTCCGGCAATTCAAACTGTTTAGTTGAACATGGTGTCCACCCAGGCCTCATCTGCCTTAGGTGTAACCTTTACCCTCGCAATTTGAATTTTGAAGTTTTCAACCTTCAAAGGTGGAAAATTTGCATCATAATCAACCGAAATTGATTCTTCAGCCTTTTTCACTTCAGAAGTTGAAATTTTCATCTCTGTTTTTGGTTTCCAAACTTGTTGAGATAATGCAACTCGTTTATAAAACTTGTCATTTTTAGTTACCACTTTCTTTATGGGTTCATTTTTCATTTTGAAGTTGTCATTTTTCACACTCTTTTTCTCAACAATGATTGGTGCTTTACCCTTCTCATCAACTTTCTTCTTTTGAATCTTCACAGTTTCAGTCTTAGACTTCACATTGGTACACTTTCGTGCAATGTGACCAACTTGATTACATCTGAAACATGTTCGAGTATCAACAACTCGACTTGTGCCTTCAGACTGATACTGTGAAGCTCTTTTCTCAAAAAACTCTTCATTTGATTTTGAAAAAATTTCATTTTCCTCATCAGAACATGAACTTGAACCGTTCACAAACACTTTCTTTTCTGCAAATCTTTTGTTTTGAAAACTCTTCTTCTGATAACTATTACCACCCCGATAACCACCCGTCCAGTTATTTCGATTGTTATTATACAAACGTGGTTTCTTATAGTAAGCTTTATCTTTCTCAAAATTCATTTGCCTTTTTGTTTGTTTTAAACTATTTACTTCTGACAACTCAACTTCAACCAACTTGAAAACATTTGTTAACTTTTTCACATTAACATTCTCAATGGGAAACTCAAAATCCGAATACAACTTATCAGATCCAGACATCTTGTACATTACAAGACCTGGTTCATCACCTAAGTTGTTTTTGGATTTTTGTTTCAGAATGTATTTATCTAAGAAACATCCATCATCTTCAGCTGAATCAGACATCAAAACACTTTCAGCTGTGCTCTTAACAATCTCTGTCTGAACACTATAATCAGATGATGTAGAAAAAGTAACATCAATGTTCTCCGGAAGTTTAACTTCACTCTCTTCCTCAATTTCAACCAACCCAGATTGCTTTTTAGTGTAATTATCAAGAACAGGTGGTGTTACTTGATGAAGACCCACCCCAGTTCCATCACAATACACATCTTCGCCTGCTTTGTCTTTCCCAATGGGTTTGGGAATAATGTGTTGCAACACAAAGCTTGCGGAGCTGTAACTGTTAAGCTTCAACTGGATTCGCTCGTTTTCGATTACAGCCTCTTGAACTTTAAGTTTCAAATTAGCAATTTCATCCAGTTGTTGGTTGATTGATTCTTCTTTGACTCTAAGCACTGCTTTTAGATGTTCATTTTCTTTAAATGTTTTACCATTTCGATCATCACAATCTTTCATTGTGCTTTTGAGTTTTTCAAATTTTTCAGAAATCTGACGGTTTTCAAGAATTAACTTTTCATTTTCTTGTTTAATTTTGTCATTATCAATTTTATCATTTTCAATTTGTCTAGTTAACTCTTTCATCCTTTCAGTTAAAGCTTTAACTATTTTGTCACG
The DNA here is from genome assembly GCA_030545235.1 of Helianthus tuberosus. Classification (NCBI taxonomy): domain Eukaryota; kingdom Viridiplantae; phylum Streptophyta; class Magnoliopsida; order Asterales; family Asteraceae; genus Helianthus; species Helianthus tuberosus. Next base: position 114,062,662 of record CM060354.1, on the reverse strand, counting down.
ATCAAGAATTTGATTCTCAATGCTTCTGACCTTTGTTGTCAGATCATCAACTTTCTTACCGTTGAGATACGTGACTGTGCTACAAAATTTGCACTCTTTGTTGCAATTTTTGCAATCAGCATTACCATCAATTTTCTGACCTGACACATTTATTGACACTTTTGAACTGACCTGGCTTTTTGACTCAGACACGGAGTTAGAGTCTACCTCAAGTGCCTTAGTAGCCAGCACTTTGTCAGCCATTTTTCCAAAGTTCTCAGCATTCAACTCCTGAGTTGTGTCAATAATTCCAGTATCGATCTTCTTTGATTTTTCCTGCTCTTCTTTCTCTTTTCTCTCTTTCTCTTCTTCTTTCATTTTCTCTGTTGGAGTTCCCCACCATTTGTGTTGCCAATACTCATCCTTATCTTTGTACTGCTGGATTATGGCTTCAATATCAAGCGTTTTGTCATCGATCGCAATATTTCCATATTCATCAAGATAACACTCTCTATCCGGATCCCATCTATTTGCTCTCCTTGCTTCCAGATGGATACGAGAAATTCTAATGATTTTGTTTTCAGCAATCATTTTTCTGTATCTATACTTCTGCTCTTCAGTTCTATCATCTTTCCACGGAATAGGTTCGTCGTTTTTCACCATGAATGTGTAACCAACCGCATCTTCTTCTGGTAAAACCTCTTGACTCCAATCATAACCCTCATCATCGTAAATCACCGCAAGAGCTCTAGATTTCTCTTTGTTGTCTTCAACCTGCTTCAATCTAGGCGGCTCAGATTTATTTTGATGATAAATTGCCTTCTTGTAGTAATCATCTCTGAAAGGGTTCTCTGACTCATCAGCATAAGCGTTTCTGCATTCTCGCTTGAAGTGACCTTTCTGCTTACACTTGAAGCATGTCACCTTGGATTTGTCAAACCCCAGCTTGGTAGATGGACCACCAATTGTCTTTCTGCCGGTAATTTCCATGAAACGCTGTGCTCGACGAACCGCACTGGCCATAGCCCAACGAATATCAATCAGCTCCATTTCTTCCGGATCTATCTGGTCATAATCTTCCTTCGTAAGGTTGGTATTGCCAATCTTTCCAGCTACTAACCCTTCATATGATTCCAACACTGACGCGAGGAAGATCATCTGCTGTTTGGCCGACTCCTCATCAAAATTCTGAGCATTCTTCAAGTCTATTGCAATGTTGCATTGAAAACGATTCTTTGCATCAGAATGACTTGCAGATGATGAAGATCCACTATGATAACCACTATGACTTCCACTGCTTTGACCACTTTGACTTTCTTTGCTTGCTATGGACACATTCTCAGCAGAAAATGCAGTCTTGGGTGAAGTTGCTTTTGGCATCATGCTCTTTGGATAATATAAATCCAAATTCTGCTGGTAAGATGAGTTATTGACTTTGTATGTCTTTTTCAACTCCAACTCATGACTCTCGAGTTTCTCAATCAACACATCTGGAGTAAGTTTTTCTGGCAATATAGTGTTCTTTAGCATGAGAGCATAATATCTCCACTCCATCTCGTCTAGCAACGAATCAAACAGCTTGTCTACTTGCTCATCATCAGGATATTTAATTCCATGTCTATCTAATTCCAGCTTTAGATGCCCAAACCTCTCAATCATTTTTTATACTGATTCATTCTTTAAGCAACCAAACATATCAAACTCTTTTCTAAGAAGTTTCTTTTTGTTTTTCACGATTTCAGTACTTCCTAAACATTTCTTTTCTAACTTTGCCCAAAGATCTTTTGCATTTGAATAATCGATCAAAGAAATAATGTCTTCCCGGACGGACTGAAACAACAAAGCCACACACTTTTCTTCAGCTACAAACGAATCAATCTCCTCAGCTGCTGTTAGAGTTTCACCATTTTTGTTTCCATGTTCATAACCGTTCTTCAGACTTTTCCAACTTGGAAATGCAAATGCCATCATCCAATCTTCAAACCTTCTTGACCACCGACTATATTCCTCGATAGCCATTAGCTTTGGAGGTTTATTGAACGTTCCGAAGGCACTTTCCGATTCCCAAGCTTCCTTTTTATTTTCTTTCGGCGGGTTATCATTGTTGTTGCTCGTAGATGAATCATCTTCTGAATTTCCAGCAAACGCGAACATGTCGCAAAACGGGTTCATGAAAATATCATCCATCGTGAATGTTCCTGCAAAATCAGCAAACACTTAGAAAATTTTTAGGTTTTGAAGAATCAGCAAGTTCAAGCGAAATTACTTGAAGTGAAATCACTTCAAGCGAAATCAACACTGTAAACTGTTCAAGCGGAATCAAAAATTCACACTCAAGCGAAATCTCCTAGGACTTTCAAGAGAAATTGTTATTCTAAATTGATTAGTTCAAGCGAAATCCAAGAAGCCTATTTCGCTTGAACTTGTCAAGCGAAATTGTTTAATACAAGTCCAACGATTCAAGCGAAATCCAATCAAATCAATTTCGCTTGAACTTTTCAAGCGAAATCGTCTATATTTCAAGCGAAATTGATCTTTTACTTCGAACTCTTTCAAGCGAAATCTGGTTTTAGTACATTTTTCACAAGTTTTAATCTGAATTTTAATCTGATTCTTTGTAGGCTTTGTTAAAACTATGTTTTACACAATATACTCGAAAATCAGACCATTTCGACCGTTGGAACAATTTCAGTTCAGAAAAGTATGAAAAGAATTGAGTAGAAAGTAGAGAATCCGGTAATATCAAGCTGCTATGGTATGAACTCCTCGTCCTGAGCTCTGATACCACTTGTTGGATCGGTTTTGACACCGTACGATTGCGTAACGAACGTTCGACGTGCGAAATCCCCTTCAACATATACTGGCAACTTTATCTCTCCCACTGTATTCCTAGCCTCTCCACTGAACCCAACAAGCACGGTTGTCACACCCCGACCACGTAAAACAACAAAACGTGGCGGAAACGTCGGGGAGTGTTGTAACAGAATCATTGTTTCATAACACATGGAAATTGAAATATTGTATTATTGATTAAAAGAGTTACAATGTCTTAACATACAAAGAAGTATAACAAAATTAACTAGTCTTCCATCATTTATTGTCAATAAGGCCCAAGTCTGCCTAAGTGTATCTTGGTCAATCCTATGCATAATTTCCTGAAACACATGTGAAAATTGCTACGTCAGCATAAAAATGCCGGCGAGTACATAGGTTTTGTGAAAATAGGATTCATGACTTATAAGTTTAGAAAAAGGTTGTTTAACAAAAGTCAGTCATGATCCTTGTAAGATGTTTTGTTTTGTAAATCATTTGAAAAACGATGATAAAGTAGATGATATGTAAATGAATAATGTAAGATTTAATGAATAACCAAGTAAAATGAGTTTGTATAAGATAAGTTGTTTGTAAAACAATGTCTTGTGAAAAATATGTTATTTGTATAAAATGTTATATGTCTAAACATGAAATGATTTAAATAACGCTACGATATGTAATATCATACAAGCACTTATATATAGGAAGTACCAGCGGCGTATCCACCATGCTTGTATCATATTACACACGCGTCGTTACTCAAATCACTTACCCAAACAAACCACCAATGTAAATTGTTTATGTATAAATAAATTGTCAATTGTTATTGTGTAAACCATATCAAAATGTTTATGTCTAATGTAAATCATAAATTGTGTATATCAATGTCAAAATGTTTATGTCTATTGTTAAATATGTAATGTAAGACACTGCACTAAGTATGCTAAAGAACATACATAGCGTGAAATGTAATGTAAGACAATGCACTAAGTATGCTAAAGAACATACATAGCGTAAAATGTAATGTAAAGTAATGTACTAAGTATGCACACAATGGACATACATAGCATGAAATGTAATGTAAAACGATGTACTAAGTATGCACACAATGGACATACATAGCATGAAATGTAATGTAAAACGATGTACTAAGTATGCACACAATGGACATACATAGCATGAAATGTAATGTAAAACGATGTACTAAGTATGCACACAATGGACATACATAGCAAAAACACAATGAAATCATGTACTATAAGTGTACTAATGAACATAGCAAGTATATGATGTGAAAACAGGAAAGCATGAAAGTAACAAGTAGGCACATGTGTTCCACCCCAAAACAGTTTGAAAACAGTAAAAGAGGGGTCTATGTACTCACTTGAGATTGCTCAATAGACTTTAGATATCCACCAAGCAAAGCTAGAAGGTCACGAATATCAAACGGCACCTAATATAGGTATCTACATTAATAACCGGACCTAAATCGAAAGATCGGATAGAATGAGGGCTCGTAAACCAAATGAGTATGGGAAATCATGTAATATGGTTTAACAATGCCTACATACTACAATGAAACCTAACCTAAGTGCTTACGACCCATTACGACCCGTTTAGGTAGCTTATGCTACTTTAACGCGTCGTTCGCGTGAAACGCGTTCGGAACGCCTAACTAGTCCTATGATAAGTAAAATATGCCTCAACATGTTTAATATTGTTGTCTAATCAGTTTAGATACCAAAGGTTATGTTACATATGCTTAAAATGAATTTTGGCGTAAAAAGGGCATTTTGGTAATTTACCTAAGGCATATAAACTACCTATCATACAACTACTTAAACGACGTGACCATAAGGTATAACCTTGGAAGGTTATTCCCTATATACTATGGTCACCTAATGTGTTTGTTCGGATCCTAATGATCGATCAAACGGGTCGGGTTCGAAAGTATAAGCGATTGTTTAGATCGCTTACCTTACGACCCTATATAAGCACTAAACTAAAAGTGACGAGCTAAGCATGTTAAAACATGCTTAACTAAGTTTAGAAAACAGTTTTGGTATCAAAACAAACAGTTTTGATACCCATAAGTAGTTTGGTCACAAAATACGCAAGAATACGTATTTTGGCCGAAACTACGACTCGTCACTGAGCCTAGATAACGTGGTAATCAGTAGGTATAGTCACTAAGGACTATAACCATCGTGATTACGCTCACGTTATGAAGTTCAAACGAACTTCGCATTGACCATAAACTGGTCAATGCAGAAAGTCAAACAAAGTTTGACTTTAATGCTAAAACGAAAGGAAAGAACGAAGGAACACTTACAAAGGGTCCCCGAAAGCTAATCTAGATCCAAATAGCTCAGGTATGAAACAAAGGTTTCAACTTAGAGCACTTTAGATCAGATTTTGTGAGGAATGAGTGAAGAATGTAGTGGGTATTTATAGGAAATGGACCACCGTTAGGATCGTTTCTTGGAGAAGAGGGAATGATCACATCCCTACACTTGTTGGCAACCTTAGTAACTCAAATTGGCCCCCCAACATCAGGGGTTAACAAGTGGCATTGGCCTTTGGGGTATTTAATGGCTGTTAGCAGCTGAACAAACAACCTTTTCTGGTCTGAAGGGGCCTCGCGTGACGCCAAGGGGGCTAGGTGTCACGCTAAGGTCCTTCTGATCAGCAACAGTTTCCAAAGCTTCCATTTCAGTCCCCGTTGTGTTTTAAGGCCATTTTGACACGTTTAAGGCTTGTTTAACCAACCTTAAGGCCCTAAAATGATGCCTAAACATTGTGGACATGAATCATGCTCAAAAATATCCCGGATGTTGGTTCGTTTGGTCGTACGATCGCGATGTTCGCTTAATTACGACGGAATACGCATAAGCGCGAAAAACGATCCAAATTGCGCGACGAATGGATTTTTCTCAAGCCAAACACAAAAATAAAATATTTTAGTGCTCACATAAATTTTTGGATGTCCGGGTGTATTCAGAACGTAAGTTATGCGCGAAAGTGCAAACTTATGCACTTTTTGACGCTTTTAGTCCCTGAATGACCCAAAAGTTTATTTTAGCACACCGAACCCCTCAAAGCATATTTCTAAGATATGTAAAGGATATTTATGGTATGTTTAACTTATGGTCATGTTCCAGAATGTCTGTTTCAGTACGAATCATCATACTTTCGCAGTTTGTCAGATTTAGTCCCTGTAAGCGAATGGACTTGATTTTGGCATACCAAAGCCTTCAAAACTTATTTCTAAGTTATGTAAAGGTTATCTAAGGTATGTTAAGTGTATGTCACTATTCCAGAGTGTCTGTTGCATTAAACTGCTTATAATTACACATCAGTGCACGTATAACCTTCCAGAAAGCGATTTTAAGCCCGAAATCGAACAAGAATTGATATGTGCAAATGATACACATATTTGTACAAATCCCAAGTATGAAATACAATATCTCATTGGTTTGGTATTTGTTTGATGGTCGCAATGACACAGGTGTCACAACGGTGGACTTCGAAGTGATATCCATTGGAGATACATTCATTCTCTTCAGAGTCTCTAGTTGGATTATGTTGACGGAGCTGCCATTATCTACCAATATCCTGCGTACAAAATGGTTAGCCACATATAATGTTATTACCAGAGCATCATGATGAGGATCCTGGACAGTATCCCTGTCATCACCATCAAATGTGATCACTTTGTCAGTTGTGAGGGTAGTCATCCTGACAGGTTTGTCTCCCCTTTCGGCCTTGGCTTCTTTTGCATGTCTCTTGGCCGCCGAATACGAAGTCCCACAAATGTCGGATCCTCCCGAAATAAAGTTGATTATCTTGGCGTCCGCGGGAGGTGATGCTGCTCGTTCAGGATCCTTATCAGTATCCTGGCCCTTATTCTTCTTTCTTCCTAAGAGATCCTTCAGATATCCCTTGCTTAGAAGATAGCTTATTTCTTTTCTTAGAGCAATGCAATCCTCAGTTACATGTCCAAAATCTTTGTGGAAGGCACACCATTTGGACTTATCCTTCCAATCAGCTTTTTGTTGATTCTTTCGAGGCCACCTAGCCTTGTCTCCTAAACCCTGCATGGCATACATCAATTCAGGAATGTTAACAGAAGAGAAATATTCAGATAATTCAGGATATTCTTCAGGATCCTCGTCTTCGACAGCATTCACTTTCTTGTTATCATTCCTGCCATATGGCTTGGAGCGATATGGTTTCTACGAGGATTTGGATTTCCTGTTGGTTGTTTCGTAGGTCGAGGTAGAATTCATCCTCTATTGCATCTTTTTGTCATCTTCCAAGCGGATATATCTCAAAGCCCTGTTACGAGCTTCATCGAGATTCCTGCAGGGATTCATTACAAGATCCTGATAAAACTGAGAATCCTTTTGTAACCCCATCTTAAAAGCTTGCACAGCTGTTGCAACATCAAGATGCGGAATATCCAAGGATTCCCGACTAAACTTATTCACATAGTCCCTCAAGGATTCCTGAGGTCCTTGGGTTATCCTGTAAAGATCACTGGTTAGTTTCTCAAAGCTCCGACTGCAAGAAAACTGACTATTAAATAAATTAACCAAATGAGAAAATGAAGTAATTGAGTGAGGAGGAACATTTAACAGCCATTTTAAGGCTGGTCCTGTTAAGGTAGAACCAAAACCCTTGCACAAGCATGCTTCCTTGAGCTTCGGAGGGATAGGGTTAATCTCCATTCTTTCCCTATACTGGGCAACATGCTCTTCAGGATCCGTAGTCCCATCGTAAAGCTTCATGTTGGGGGTTTGAAATCTTTTGGGGATTTCAGCATCACAGATAGGATACGCAAAGCAGGATATCCTATGGCTGTCTTGGGATACTTCCGGAATTGGCTGGACCACTCCAGGCACACTGGATATCATGTCCTTCAACTTCTGAAGTTCCCTGGTAAACGTTGACGTCATACCTGCATCCTGCAAAGACCCATTATTGTTAGTAGCAAGAGTATTATTATTTGACAAGTTACCGGTCTGAGGATTTTGGGCTTATCCTGAAGCATATCCTGAGCTCCTCACAGTTGACATCCTGACCGAGGAGGGTATTTCAGGAGTATGATTCTGAGGATGGCTGGGCACAATATTCCCCCTATTATCCTCAGTATACACAGCTAAACTGAAGTTCAAAGTTCTGGGTTGTAATGGAGTGATGATATCCTCAGCGGATCTGCTCGAACTAGACTTCAAAAGTTGTATTTCCCTCAACAGCATTTGGTTAGTTTCCTGTTGCTGCCTCATTTGTTCCTGCACACTTCCAAATAAAGTTAGAATTTCATCATTAGAAGCTAAAACAGGAGCGGATCCCTTAACACTCCGAGTAGGGATAACGTCCTGAGATTGTGAAGAAGCTGGCATCCTTGGAGGAGGTGGTGGGAGCACCGAGCCAATCGTTGCGAAAGTTGTAGCAGACATGGTGGAAGAGCTCATGTTTGATCTTGAGGCCATTGTAAACGATGTGGTAAAAAGTTTTGAAAACAGAAAACCGATTAACGATTTCACAAAAATCTTTAGTAAAGAGAGCACCACTTGCCTCACGGTGGGTGCCAAATTGTTTTGGTCAAAAATTACAGAAGCAATTTAGTGATCAAATTAGTTAAGTGAGGTAGTGTGCTAGAAATGAGTGTTGAAAATATGTTAACCAAGTTAATTGCAAAAACAGTTTCAGGATACGGCTCAGGATATAGAGCTGTATATGTGATCAAACAATGAGCAAAAAAGTAAAGGTTGACACGTGATGTACGAGGAAAGCCCTTGATCAATCTAGATCGCCGGCATAAAACCTCGGGAGCTGACAATCGCAGCTGCCTTGTTCTTCTATTGCTTCAAATATCAGGATACAGTTCAGGATGTGGTGCGGATCAACTAGGTGTTACAATGGAAATCGAATACAAGTGTTTGTGTATGGTGTTTGCAGTGAGCTAGAGAGTAAAAGTGTTCGAAAGTGTGAGTGAAAATTGCGTGCCTTAATCTGATCCGCCCCCATCTATTTATAGTAAAAGTAACGTAACAAACTATCCTAAACTTCCGGGATCCGGCGAATATTCCCACTCGAACGTTGAGGACCTGGTCTTTCAGGTTCAACGTCTCCCACATAACAAATACGCCCGAGTCTTGAGGAGAAGAAGTCCATCTGACCGTTAGCAACCCACAGCCTTTAACCTGCACGTGGTTAATCTAGTTAACACCAGGATATCGCCCAGGATGTAAGCAATATCCCAATCCAGTATCCTGATCACAAGTAAACAACCAAAAGCAGTATATTAGTCAGGATATGTACTCTCAGAAAATGACCCATAACATTCATGACAAGTATCCTTGAAGGATCCTTAGAAGATAGGTGATCCTCATCCTGGTAATGATCTAATCTCAATCTATTTCATTCTTTGATTATCCTATATACAAGGATAAGGATCCAAGATCCTTTATCCTCCTTTCACTTGATTCTGAGTTTTGCAGAAGGTTTAGGTATCCTTAACAAAGGATTGAGTATCCATGTAAGTATCCAGTTATTTGGGCTTAACCCCAGTTATCTGGGCTTAACCCCAGTTATTTGGGCTTGACCCCAGTTATTTGGGCTTGACCCCAGTTATTTGGGCTTGTCCCCAGTATCGCCAGTAACGCACGATGATCCTGGTACAGTTCATGGCAATGGGACCAGTACTCGCTTTAGGGGCTGACAATTTCATTGTACTGGCTGTATCCGGGATCCTACGTATAATGGTAGACGTACCATACATTCGTTCCTAAGGTTTCTAACGTTTTCACGTTAGCTAAGGTTTTGGCATTTTCATGTCACTAAGTTTGGATAGTCGCCAGTGAGGGCCATACACCATTTTACACAAGATCCTTTGGGCTTGTCCCCAGTGATCCTTTAGGCTTGTCCCTAGTTATCCTTTGGGCTTGTCCCCAGTTATCCTTTGGGCTTGTCCCCAGTATATTGGGCTTGTCCCCAGTATATTGGGCTTGTCCCCAGAATTGTTGGGCTTGTCCCCAGTTACTAACTCTTCTTTTATATTGGCTTAGTCCCAAGTTATGTTCTGTTTCAGGATTTTGAAGTTAAACAGCTAAGGATTCCTGATCCTTACCTTTTACTAAGGTTTGTCTTTTGGTTATCCTGATTGTAAATGTTAAAGGGTTAGGATCCTAACTTGGATTCTCATGTATGATCCTTAATCACTTTGATTTTATTCATTATTCATATAAGTGACCCTTATCCTTTGACAACAGAACTAATGATCCTTAAGTTACATAACTTTTCTGAATTTGTCGACTATAGGATATTTGATCCTTGATCATATCCTAAAACTCTTAAACATGATGTATTAAATCTTTATTCTTTACTAATAAATTCAAAGAAAGTGAATAACAACAGTAGAAAAATAAAGAATTCACAAGGATAACAACACGGGAAATAGCCAAAAAGTTAGAGTTTTATTTATTCACAAAGCTTACCCCCTTTTAAGGTTGTCAAAATTGCCAACCCAAGTTTCTACCAGCAATACGTGGCCCGTCCACTTGGGTTGGCAAAGGGTGTCCATTGTTAACAGGTCTTGAAAGTGCAGGAAATATAAGATGGCAGGATAACAAGTGGTTTCATCCCCCAAACAGAGGATCCCTCCACCACCTATTATCCTACCTATTGTCTAAGGATCCATGATCCACAACCCTAGAAACTATTGTTCAAAGTACAACCCAACATTGTTTCAAAACATCACAACCAAAAATCTTTCAAATCCTAAAAAAAATGGGCTCCGGCCGCGTCTAGAAATGTCCATCATCGCCCATTTCTGTAGCTCACACTTTGGCTGCATCACCACCAGCATCATCACCACCAGCTTGATCCTTCCCGCTGCCGCTTGCCTCAATCGCCAAGACCTATGTAGCCTCCTCTTCATCGTCTAGCTCAGCCAGTTTCGCCTTCCAGCCCTCCTTGTCCCAAGTGGCCCTGTCAAAGTCAGGATCCTCAGCTTCCTGAGCCATTTGCAGCTTGATCTTATACATGGTGATGGCAGCAGAGACTTTAGCATCCTCCAGCAGGTCGTGCTTCTCATGATCAGCATTTATCTGGGCCATGACCACCTTCTGCTTTGCCAGAGCGAGATCCTTTTCAAGGCGAGGGATGGTTTGATCCTTGGCCAAGAAGATCATTCTGGAACTCCAAATGCTTCTGATCAGCTTCTTCAGTATAAGCATCAAACAGCATTTCGATCTCGGTGAATTTCTTCAAAAAAGACAAGGTAAAGTTCAGGATCCTTAATCCTCAAGCAGGCAGGATTGTTTTGGTCAAAAATCAAGCAATGATAATGTAACCAAACTTTCTGTTATGAGGTATGATGCTTGAATTGATGAACAACAATAAGGATCACTATGAAGTGTAATGAACGAGTGACACGAAGATTTATACGAGGAAAAAGCCCTTGATCAACGAATGATCTCCGGCATAAAAAACCTCGGGTGATGGAAACTACCGATCACCAACTCAAATTAAACAAGAAATGTATTACAACTTCGGATGATAGCAAGATAAGTACAAGGATCACTATAGTGTTTTGTGTAGAAAATGTGTATAATCGCCAAGTGTGTTAGCGAGAGCTGATGAGAGCAGTTGTATGAGTGTGTGTGCAGCCGAAAATAGCAAAGTGTCTAAAAAATAGCTCGCTACCCCCTTAAAATTAGAAAATATCTAGCCTAACTAAGTGTCCACAAATGGTGCAAGTCCTCCACGACTCCACAATGTCCATTTCTGGCCAAGCACGTGCGGAATAGACTCAGAATATTCTCTAGGAATATCGCCAAGACCAAGTCCAAGTTGATACTCCTGCAAAACAATTACGAATTCAAAGTAGACAATCGTTAGTACAGGGATCCTTATAGTTATCCATGATCCTGATCCTGCAACACTTCTGAGGATCACTACTTCAGACAGAAGTGAGGATCACTAAACCCAACAGTAATTGAGGATCACAAGTCATTTAGAAATCCACCCCTAACAATTGCCCCCAAATTATAAGGAGTAATTATGTAAATAAACGAGTTATATTTTGTTCTTATCCGTAACGAATTAATCAGATAACTAGCCATTGGAGTCGGACTAGCCGTTACGATCATGACGTCAGTGAGATGACTATCCTGTAGAATCATCATTATAAATAGGAGTTAGAGATAGGGATCATTTCACATTTAAGTTCAAGAAAACTCCCTTTATATTCTCATCCGACGATCAAGCAGGTAACTCTTTTCCTTTTCTTCCTTCTCTTACTCTGCTTTTCTTTCTTTACCACCATCTCGTCAAAAATGATGCTCCGAAATTCACCGGACAAGGATCACAAGAAGAACAGCCCCTTAAAGAGCCAAGGGATTATCAAAGATTCCGCAAAAGAACGCTGTTGTTTCACCGATCCACAAATTGATAAAATTCGCTATTGTTTCCCGGCGAACACCATTTTCAAATCCTTTGACCCCACTGCTTTGAGTGACTATATCTCGGAGACTTGGATCGCCTTTCCTGTTATCCCATTCACCATAGGATACACCTATCCTTTTCCAGCCTTTACCCAATCCTTTTTCTCACTTACCGGCATCTCCTACATCCAGGCTATGCCGATGATCTGGAGGGTCTTATATACCCTTGAGAGGATCATTGAGCAGGAAGGGATTGACCTAGGAATGTCGGAGTTGGCTGAGATGTATGATCTCACAACGTTTGGATCCCACTGATATCTATTCAAGCGAAAACCTGGTGAAGAACACCCCATCTTTGATGTTACTAAAAATGATACCAACTGGAAACGGCGGTTCTTCTTCGTCAGAAGGGATTCTATCCCGGATGGAAAGGATCTGCCAAGGAAATGGAGCACTCATGGTAGGATAGGAGGATCCTTAGAAGGATCACTAAGTAAGCTCATTTCTGATAATGATTACTAATATGCTTTTGTTTCTTTTGTACAGCTATCACGTTCTCGCATATTATTCCTTCGGCTGCCACCAAGGGGAGACTTGCTGCTTTTAGAAAACTCAGTCCTAAAACAAGATCATTCAAGACAATCACCCAGGATTCTCAAGAGGTATCCTCAGGCTCTGTCACCATGTCAAGTAAGTATCCTGTTCTTTTTATATTCAAATGTTTAAATAAATAGTTATATATGAATAGAATAAGGACACTTATCTGTTTTGGGTGTGTAGGCGCTGGAAAGTCATCAAGATCTGCTTCCAAATTTAGTGTCACTGAGCTTGACACCGTCCGATCCTCCAAGAAGAAATCTGCTGCTAGCCCGATTGTTTCGATCCCCAAGGTACCCGTCAAAGGAAGGGGTGGCAAGAAAAGAAAAGCCTCTGAAGCTGAGGATCTGCAAGGTCTGCCCCCTGATTCACCACCAGTTCCTTGAATACTTCAACGATGTAAGGATCCTTATCCCTGCTCTAGATATCCAGCTTATTTGAGGATCACCTGTTCTTGAACTGTTCTTTATCCTCTTTGTAGAAATTTGCTGAGATTGAAGACTACGTCGGGAATGTTGAGGAGCAGGACAAGAAGATTGCTGACCTCCAACAAGTCGCATTGCTCAAGGATCTTAAGATTGCTGACCTCCAAAAGGACCTTAAGGATGCCAAGGCTCAGATAGCTACCATTCTGATCAATTTTGATTATGAAAAGAGCGAGATCACAGAGGATGCCAAGGTCTCCGCTGCCATAGCGATGTACAAGACCAAATTGCAGATAGCTCAAGAAGCTCAGGATCCTGCTTTTGATAGGAACAGCTGGGATGTGGAAGGCTGGAAGGCTAGGCTGGCTGAATTGGAGGATGAGGATGAGGCTGATGAGGTTCTGGCAATTGAGGCTAGTGGTAGCGGCAAGGATCATGCAAAGGATACTGGAGCTGGAGGTGATGATGATGCAGCGAAGGCGTAGGCTGCTTGAATGGGCGATGAAGGACATTTCTAGACGTAGCCGGAGCCCATTTTTAGTTTGGTTATGGTTTTTTGTTTTGATGATGTTTTGATAAACAATGGTTGGTCTGTACTTGAACAATAGTAATTAGGGTTGAGGATCATGGATGATCCTTTGAACAATAGGTAGGATTACAAATGGTGGAGGGATCCTCTGTTTGGGGGATGAAGCCATTGTGATGCTGCCGTCTTTAATTTCCTGCACTTGTTAGACCTATGAACAATGGACACCCTTTGCCAACCCATGTGGACGGGCCACGTTTTGCTGGTAGAAACATGGGTTGGCAATTTTGACAACCTTAAAAGGGTTTAAGCTTTTGTGAATAAAATGACTTTAACTTTTTGGCTATATCCTGTGTTGATATCCTTATGCTTATTTTATTTTCCAATCTATTGTTATGTTCATATTGTTCAAACTTATCAAGTAAGGAAAAAATTTTAAAAAATATCCCTTAAGAGTTAAGGATATGATCAAGGATCACATAAAAAATAGTTTAAGGATCATAAGTTCAGTTGTCAAAGGATAAGTGTCACTTGAATAAAATCAAAACAGTTAAGGATCATACCTGAGAATCCAAGTTAGGATCCTATCCTTTAACACTTAGAATTAGGATAACCCAAGATACAAACCTTAGTTGAAAGTAAGGATCAAGAATCCTTGCTCATATCTTCACAAACCTGAAATAAGATATTACTTGGGACTTAGCCAATATAAGATGAATGTTAGTAACTGGGGACAAGCCCAACAATTCTGGGGACAAGCCCAATATACTGGGGACAAGCCCAAAGGATAACTGGGGACAAGCCCAAAGGATAACTGGGGACAAGCCTAAAGGATCGTATGTAAACTGGAGTATGGCCCTCACTGGCGACTATCCAAATTTAGTGACATGAAAATGCCAAAACCTTAGCTAACGTGAAAACGTTAGAAACCTTAGGAACGGATGTATGGTACGTCTACCATTATACGTAGGATCCTGAATATAGCCAGTACAATGAAATTGTCAGCCCCTAAAGCGGGTACTGGTCCCATTACCATGAACTATACCAGGATCATCGTGCGCTACTGGCGAAACTGGGGACAGGCCCAAACTGGGGACTAGCCCAAAGAAATGAATACTTTTGTGGATACTCAATCTTTAGTTAAGGATACCTGAACCTTCAAAACTTAGAATCAAGTAAAAGGAGGATAAAGGACGCAGGATCCTTATCCTTGTAAGAGAATAAAAATAATGAAATAGTTTGAGATTGGAATGTTACCAGAAAGAGGATCATCTGTCAGTGGGAATCCTTTAAGGATATTTGTCTGGTAAGGATCATGGATCATGATCACATGAAATATTTCTTCAAACGGACAGCATTCCAAGCTCTTGGTAGCAAATCACCTTCCATTGTTAGCAACTGATATGCCCCCTTTCCTGCTTCAGCTTCAATCAAATAGGGGCCTTCCCACTTTGGTGCTAGCTTTCCATCAGCAGGATTGGTGGCGTTTTGAAATGCTTTCCTTAATACCATATCCCCAACTTGGAATTTCCTGAGCCTGACATTTTTGTTGTAAGCTCCAGCCATCCTTTGTTGATAACTGGCCATCCTTATCCTTGCTAAATCCCTGATTTCTTCTATAGTATCCAAGTCTTGAATCAAGTTTTCAGCATTTTCTTCAGGATCACGAATGCTTGTTCTTGCAGTTGGAACCACCATCTCTGTAGGGATCACTGCTTCTGCCCCAAATACCAAAGAAAATGGAGTTTGGCCAGTAGCATTCTTGGGAGTTGTCCTATCAGCCCAAAGAACATAAGGTAGTTCTTCTGCCCATTTTCCTTTCTTGGATCCAAGCTTCTTCTTCAAATTGTTGATGATGATCTTGTTGGATGACTCTGCCTGACCATTAGCTTGTGGATGGACTGGTGTTGATGTTATCATCTTAATCCCCCAACTGTCACAAAAGTTAGTGGTTCTATTCCCAATAAATTGGGATCCATTATCACAAATAATCTCAGAAGGGATACCAAATCTAGTAATAATGTTTCTTTTAATAAAGGATATAACTTCCTTTTCTCTGACTTGAGTAAAGGCTTCATCCTCTATCCACTTAGAGAAGTAATCAGTCATAGCAAGCATGAATACTTTTCCACCAGGTGCCTTAGGAAGCTTTCCAACTATATCCATTCCCCATCTCATGAATGGCCAAGAAGAGGATATAGGATGCAAGAGCTCAGCTGGTTGGTGAAGGATATTACTATGCCTCTGACAAGGATCACACTTCTTGGCATACTCCACAGCATCCTTCTTCATAGTGGGCCAATAGTATCCTGTCCTCAGGATCCTTGAGAATAATGCCCTGCCCCCAGTGTGGTTTCCACAATCTCCTTCATGGAAATCCTTTAGAACTTCTTGAATTTCAGGATCCTCAATGCATCTTAAATATGGTCCTGCAAGAGATCGTTTATACAACATATTATTTAATATTGTAAATTGAGATACCTTAATTTTGAAAGCCCTTGGGTTTTCTCCGGTAGGGATTTCTCCACGTTGTATGTATCTCATGATTGGGAATATCCATGATCCTGAATGAGATTGGGTATCATCACTAGGGATGATTGCAGAATCTTCTCCTATCTCCATAGCTACATGATCCTTGATAGCAGGGGTCAGGATATGGATAATAGGGATCTTGATATCCTCAGGAATCTTCAAAGATGATCCTAGATTGGCTAATGCATCGGCTTCCGCATTCTCTTCCCTTGGTACCTGTGTCAAACTAAAGGATACAAAAGAGAGTGCCAATTCTTTGACTATCTCTAAATATTTGATTAGCTTTTCACCTTTAACAGCATAGGATCCATTAAAGTGATTAGTGATCAATAAAGAATCTACATGTACCTCAAGATACCTGATGCTCATGTGCTTTGCAATTTGCAAACCAGCTATCAAGGCTTCATATTCAGCCTCATTGTTGGTAGTTTGAAATTCACAAGCTATGGAGTGGGGTATTATGTCCCCCTGTGGCGATTTTAGTAGTATTCCAAGCCCTGTTCCATTTACATTGGAGGATCCATCAGTGAACAGTATCCAAGGATCCTTGGTTTCTTCAAGCTGTTGGACTTCTAGTTCAGCCTCCTTTTGCAAATCACTACTAAAATCTGCCACAAAGTCAGCTAAGGCTTGGGATTTGATCGCAGTCCTTGGTTCATATCTTATATCATATGCACTCAACTTCACTGCCCACTTAGCCATCCTTCCTGACATTTCAGGTTTCCTGAGGACATTCTTAATTGGGAAATTAGTTTTAATAATAATGGCATGAGTCTCAAAATAATGTCTTAATTTAGTAGATGCCATAATTAATGCAAGGATAAGTTTTTCTAAATGTGAATACCTGGATTCAGCATCAAGTAAGCTCTTACTTACATAATAAACAGGATGTTGTGTACCTTGGTGATCCTTAACAAGGACCGCACTTACTGCTTTTGAGGATACCGCCAAGTATAAGGATAATACATCTCCCTTTTCTGGTTTCATCAAGGCTGGGGCTGAGGATAGGTAATCCTTAAGAGCTTTAAGGGCACTTTCATGCTTCTCAGTCCATTCAAATTTCTTGTTCTTCCTCAGGATGTCATAGAACTCCTTGCACTTTTCTGAGGATTTGGATATGAATATGTTCAAGGCTGTGATCCTGCCAGTCAACCTTTGCACATCCTTAGCATTGGCAGGAGATTTGATATTCACAATAGCCTTAATTTGCTCTGGACTTGCTTCAATGCCCCTCTTTGTCACCATATATCATAAGAATTTACCTGCCTTTACACCTAAATGACACTTAGAAGGATTAAGTTTCATATTATATTTATCAAGGATATTGAACGCTTCCTCCAAGTGTTTAAGATGATCCTCAGCTTTCTTGGACTTAACCACCATGTCATCAATATAGACTTCCATAGTGTGTCCAATTTGTTCCTTGAACATCATATTGACTAGCCTTTGATAAGTAGCACTTGCATTCCTTAATCCAAATGGCATAGCAATATAACAGTATATACCAGTTGGGGTCATAAAGGCTGTATCCTCTTGATCGGATGGTTCCATCTGAATTTGTTGAAATCCAGATGAAGCATCCATAAAGGTTAACAACTCATGACCCGCGGTAGCATCCACCATGGAGTCAATGTGGGGTAATGGGAAAGGATCCTTGGGACATGCCTTGTTTAAATCTGTAAAATCGACACATACCCTCTACTTTCCATTTTTCTTTTGAACAACAACCACATTGGCTAACCATCTTGGATACTTAACCTCTCTAATCATACCTGCTCGAAGTAGCTTATCTACCTCTTCCTGGATAATAGCATCTCTTTCAGGTGCAAACTTCCTCCTCTTTTGATGAATCGGCTTGAATGACCTGTCAATGCCAAGTTTGTGAGTAATTATATCTTTAGATATACCTGTCATGTCTTCATGTTTCCAGGCAAAGGTGGTTTTCCTTCTTTTGAGAAAGGATACTAGCTCCCGTTCAATATCGCTAAGGATCCCTGACCCTATGGAGATCTTGGATTCAGGATCATCAGGATCCATGAGGATTTCTTTCAAATCCTATTCTCTTGCCTCCAAGACATCTCTTGAAGGATACTTTAATTGCTATTACTCCCTTGGTCTTGAGGCTGGTTTCATTGATGAGGTATAGCAATTCTTAGCCTCCTGTTGATCACTCTCAATTTTCACCACTCCCCATGGACTTGGAAGCTTTACACACTGATGATAGGTTGACGGGACTGCCTTCATATCATGTATCCATGGCCTGCCAAGGATAACATTACAACACGACAAGCAATCAATAACACAAAACTTTTGATAAGAATGCAATCCTTCAATATAGATTGGGAGTTTGATGTCCCCCAATGTATTCTTTGTTTCCCCACTGAATCCCACAAGTACCGAGGATCTTGGGATAATATCAGACTCTGGGATATTCATTTTCTTAAGAACATCCAGCTGAAAGATGTTCACAGAGCTTCCTCCATCTATAAGGATCCTGCGAACAAAGTGGTTAGAAATAAACAATGTAATTACAAGACCGTCATGATGAGGATCCTGGATGTCAACACGATCATCCTCATCAAAAGTAATGACTTTATCCTGGGTGACAACGGAGGTCCGGACGGGTCTGTCTCCATTATCCATCTTGGTTTCCTTAGCGTGTCTTTTTGCTGCTGAAAAGGATGTACCACAGATGTCTGATCCACCGGATATGAAATTTATGACTTGTGCATCTGCTGGAGGAGCAGGAGCCTTTTCCGGGATCCTTTCAGGATCCTGGGTTCTTGACTTCTTTCGTCCCAAGAGTTCCTTTAAATGCCCCTTGCTCAACAAGTAACCAATTTCCTTTCTAAGTGCAATACACTCTTCAGTGAGATGCCCAAAATCCTCATGATATGCACACCACTTGGATTTATCCTTTGTAGCAGCTGGTTTATCACTTTTCCTTAGCCACCTAGCTTTCTTACCTAGATTCTGCATTGCAAGGATTAGTTCATTGTTATCAACAGAAAAACAATATTCAGAAATAGGAGGATAATCCTCATCATTCTCTTCTTGTTCCACTGCGTGCACATTCTGGTTATCAGATCTGTTGTAGGACTTGGATTTGTTGTTCCTGAAGTAGGATCCTTGTTTATCCTGTTTTGAGGATCCTGTCAATCTGTCCTGGATCCTTTTGTCATCCTCTAGGCGGATGAACCTAAGGGCCCTAGTCCTTACTTCATCAAGATTCCTGCAAGGTGTCATAACAAGATCGTCATAGAATAATGAATCCCTAAGCAATCCCATTTTAAAGGCTTCTACCGCCGTAGCAATATCCAAATTAGGAATATCTAAGGATTCTTTACTAAACTTAGTGATATAATCTCTAAGTGATTCATTTTGACCGTGTGTTACCCTATATAAATCACTAGTTAATCGTTCAAACTTTCTACTACAAGAGAATTGACTATTGAACAAGTTAACTAAATTAGCAAATGAAGTAATAGCGTAAGGGGGAAGACTTAGCAGCCATTTAAGAGCAGATCCTGTAAGTGTGGATCCAACCCCCTTGCATATACATGCTTCTTTCAACCTTTCAGGAATTGGATTGATCTCCATCCTCTCCCTGTACTGAGCTACATGCTCTTCTGGATCCGTTGAACCATCGTATAGCTTCATTGATGGTATCTGGAATCTTTTACGTATCTCAGCATCACATAAAGGTGGTGCAAAACGAGATATCCTATGGCTACCATCCGCAATCTCAGGAATGGGTTTAACCACTCCTGGTACACTGGATATCATATCCTTTAGCTTCTGGAGCTCCCTAGCCATGGCCTGATTGATACCTGTATCCTGCATAAAGCCATGGTTAGTGTTATATAAATTATTAAAAGTGTTACCTCCCACAAGATTCAAGTTTGGAATCGTGGATGTGAATCCATCTTGTCGAGACTCTGGCATGATTGAAGGACCAGAGGAGGCAATGGTCTGCATTGGTATGAAGTCTCCTTGATGAACGTCCGAGTTCTGAGGCTGCATACTTCTCAAGGATCCTTGATTTTGAGGGAGGTTGGATCCTTGGAATTGAGATGATCCTTGAACGTGAAAGGATCCTGGAACCAGGGAGGATCCTTGAACAAGGTAGAATCCTGGGACCAGAGAGGAACCTGGGACCAAAGAGGATCCTGGAATCTGGGAGGATCCTTGGACTGCATGCATTCCTACATATCCTCCTGACGTGAAGTATCCCTGATGCTGAGAGGGGGATCCTGATGGCTGGAAGTAAGAGCCAAATTCCTGACTCATTGTTGTTGTTCCATAACGCCTTCCCGGTAGTTCACCCAAGTATTGCACGTCCGAAACTGCTGAGTGTTGGGAAGTTATGACCGGAGTGTCGAAGTTCAGCGACCTTGGCATCAGAGGGGAGTGATCCTCCACTGATTTCTTCTGTTTCTTGATTTCATCGATCTCCCGGAGGATCCTTTCGCTGGTTTTATCCTGCTCTTGTGCATGATTCCTCATCTGCAAAATCAGGGCATAAAGATCATTAGTAGTAGGATTAGTTGAAACAGAAGAAGTAGGTGGTTTTTGGAAAATAGGAGTTGGCCTCTTCGCAGCATTCTCAGCATTCTTCTGGGATCCAGAAGGTGGTGGAGGCAAAGGAGGAACGCCTTGTGAAGAACTGAATGAGGGCATCAAACTTGAAGTATTCTTCACTGAGGAAGCCATCTGTTTGATTGTAGTGAACCGAAATAACCACGAAAATACAAATCTTTCTAGGAATAAAGCACCAATTGCCCCACGATGGGCGCCAAACTGTTTTGGTCAAAAATCAAGCAATGACAATGTAACCAAACTTTCTGTTATGAGGTATGATGCTTGAATTGATGAACAACAATAAGGATCACTATGAAGTGTAATGAACGAGTGACACGAAGATTTATACGAGGAAAAAGCCCTTGATCAACGAATGATCTCCGGCATAAAAAACCTCGGGTGATGGAAACTACCGATCACCAACTCAAATTAAACAAGAAATGTATTACAACTTCGGATGATAGCGAGCTAAGTACAAGGATCACTATAGTGTTTTGTGTAGAAAATGTGTATAATCGCCAAGTGTGTTAGCGAGAGCTGATGAGAGTAGTTGTATGAGTGTGTGTGCAGCCGAAAATAGCAAAGTGTCTAAAAAATAGCTCGCTACCCCCTTAAAATTAGAAAATATCTAGCCTAACTAAGTGTCCGCAAATGGTGCAAGTCCTCCACGACTCCACAACGTCCATTTCTGGCCAAGCACGTGCGGAATAGACTCAGAATATTCTCCAGGAATATCGCCAAGACCAAGTCCAAGTTGATACTCCTGCAAAACAATTACGAATTCAAAGTAGACAATCGTTAGTACAGGGATCCTTATAGTTATCCATGATCCTGATCCTGCAACACTTCTGAGGATCACTACTTCAGACAGAAGTGAGGATCACTAAACCCAACAGTAATTGAGAATCACAGGTCATTTAGAAATCCACCCCTAACAAGAATCATCAGTCAGAGTCAGTGATCCTTACGTCAGCAAAGTATTCCTAAAATTGGTGACGGATGAGGGGCAGGCCTTCAAGATTGTCAGCCTCAGAGGCCTTCCTCTTCTTTCCCCCTTTGGAGGTGACAGGCTTGGGGACTATGGTACTTGGGCTAGCAGCAGTTTTCTTCTTTCTGAAACGGGGAGCCACAGTGCTGAGATCAGTGACACTGAAGCGGGTGGCTGACTTTGAGGATTTTCCAACGCCTGTCAATCCAAAATAACAGATAAGTATTCTTATTTTATTTTCATTTAAACGTTTAATTACATATAAACATGGATACTTACTTGACATTGTGACTGAGCCTGAGGATACTTCTTGAGAATCCTTGGTGATTGCTTGGAATGATCTTGTTGCAGGATCAAGATTCCAGAAAGCGGTGATCCTCTCCTCCGTTGCAGGTGATGAAATGATATGAGAGACAGAGATAGCTGCAAAATAACAAGAAGAGATCAGTTGTCCTTACAGGAACATGGTTATCCTATGATCCTTCTATAAGGATCCTCTATCCTACCGTGGGTGGCCCATTTTCTGGGGAGATCCTTCCCATCCGGGATAGAATCCCTCCTGACAAAGAAAAAACGCTTCTTCCAGCTGGTGTCTTTCTTGGTGGTTTTCAGGATTGGATGAGGTTCACCGGGTTTGTGTTTGAATAGAAAGCGATGTGAACCATTGCTCACAAGGTTGTACAATTTAGCAAGTTCAGACATCCCTAACTCTATATCCTCCTGCTCAATGATCCTTTCTAGGGTATACAAAACCCTCCACATCATTGGCATGGCCTGGACATAGGATATGCCGGTAAGGGAGAAGAAAGATTGGGTAAAAGCAGGAAAAGGATAGGAGTATCCTATCAGAAATGGGGTAACTGGAAAAGCCACCCAAGTTTCAGAAACGAAGTCGCTCAAGGCGGTAGGGTCAAAAGGCTTGAAGACAGAGTTTGCCGGAAAGTAGTGACGGATCCGGTCAATCTCCGGATCGGTAAAATAGCAACGCTCTTTCGGAGAATCTATGATGATTCCCTGGCTCTTTAGGGGACTATCTTTTGGGTGATCCTTAGCTGGTGAGGATCTTAAAACCCTCTTGGCCATGGGAGACGATGAAGAAAGAAGAAACATAGTAAGAATGTGAATAGAGAAAGGAGAGAGAAGTACCTGCTTGATCTTCGAATGAGGATTTAAAGGGTGAAACGCACGAATTTAAATGCTTCCGGATCCTTATCTCTAACTTGAATTTATAATGATGATTTTGCAGGGATGTCGCTTCAAGTGACGTACGATCTGCAACGGATAGTTCAATCCTAATGGCTATATATCCGTTAGTTTGTTGCAGATAAGATCAAGAAAATATAACTCGACAATTTACACTTTACTCCTTATATTTTGGGGGCAATTGTTAGGGGAGGATTTTCCAATCCTAAGGATCACGGATCCTCAAGTGCTGCCAGGATCATGGACCCTCAATTCTGTTTGAATTAAGGATCCTCAGTAGGTGTTACAGGATCAGGATTCAGGATTCAGGATCCTTATTGTTATCCTAATACTAACGATTGTCTTCATTGTACGTAAGCTTGTTTTGCAGCAGCAAAGGCATGGACCGAGTATCACCGAAATTCCTGGAGCATATTCCCTCAATATTTCGCACGTGCTTAGCTCTTGTGGACGTTATGGAGATCGTGGGGAGATTGCACAATTTGCGGATAGTTAGTTAGTCTAGTTATTTCTAATTTAAAATGGGGATAACAAGCTTGAGTTAGAACACTTGGTTAATTTTAGCAAATACACACACTCTCGTAACAGCTCTCAATCAGCTCTCAAACACTACTTGGCGATTTCATACATTTTTGCACATTGCACATTAGTGATCCTTGTAACAAGCTTGTTATCATCCCGAGTTGTAAACTTCTTTTGATTAATCTTAGTTGGTGATCGGTAGTTTCCATCACCCGAGGTTTTTTATGCCGAAGATCAACTCTTGATTAAGGGCTTTTTCCTCGTATAAATCCTTGTGTCACTTGTTCGTTACATTTCTGAGTTATCCTTAACATTGTTCATTGATTCGAGCATCATTCCTCACAACAAAGATTTGGTTACATTATCTTAGCCTGATTTTTGACCAAAACAGCTCCAGCCACGCTTTGTTGATAGCTAGCTAACCTTATCCTTGCCAAATCCCTGAGTTCTTCTATGGTATCCAGGTCTTGAACTAAGCTTTCAGCATTTCCTTCAGGATCACGGATGCTTGTTCTTGCTGTGGGGACTACCATTTCTGTAGGGATCACCGATTCGGCTCCAAAAACTAGGGAGAATGGAGTTTGACCCGTAGCATTCTTGGGAGTTGTTCTATCAGCCCATAAGACATATGGTAACTCTTCTGTCCATTTCCCTTTCTTGGATCCAAACTTCTTCTTCAAGTTGTTGATGATTATCTTATTGGATGATTCTGCCTGGCCATTAGCTTATGGGTGGACTGGTGTTGATGTTATCATCCTAATCTCCCAACTGTCACAAAAGTGAGTAGTTCGACTCCCAATGAATTGGGATCCATTGTCACAAACAATTTCGAAAGGTATTCCAAATCAAGTAATGATATTTCTCTTAATAAAGGATATAACTTCTTTTTCTCTGACTTGTGCAAAGGCTTCTGCTTCTATCCACTTAGAGAAATAATCAGTCATGGCTAACATGAATACTTTCCCTCCTGGTGCCTTAGGAAGCTTGCCAACTATGTCAATTCCCCATCTCATGAATGGCCGAGATGAGGATATAGGATGCAGAGGTTCTGCTGGTTGATGTAGAATATTACTGTGTCTTTGGCAAGCATGACATCTCTTTGCATATTCTACAGCATCCTTCTTCATTGTGGGCCAATAATATCCAGTTCTGAGAATCCTTGAAAATAGTGCTCTGCCCCCAATGTGATTCCCACAATCTCCTTCATGGAAATCCTTCAAAACTTCTTGAATCTCTGGATCCTCGATGCATCATAAATATGGACCTGCAAGAGACCTTTTATATAAGATGTTATTTAATAATGTGAATTGAGATACCTTAATTTTGAAGCCTCTAGGATTTTCTCCAACAGGAATTTCTCCATTCTGAATATATCTCAGAATCGGAAGGATCCAGGATCCTGAACTTGATTGTACACCATCACTGGGTACAATTGCAGAATCTTCCACTATCTC
The DNA here is from genome assembly GCA_030545235.1 of Helianthus tuberosus. Taxonomy (NCBI): domain Eukaryota; kingdom Viridiplantae; phylum Streptophyta; class Magnoliopsida; order Asterales; family Asteraceae; genus Helianthus; species Helianthus tuberosus. The sequence goes on along the minus strand of CM060354.1, from coordinate 114,037,589 downwards.
CATGGCTACGTTATCCTCAATTGCAGAGGCTAGAATATGAATAATAGGTAATATCTTCAGTGATGATCCAAGATTAGCTAGAGCATCAGCTTCTGCATTTTCCTCCCTAGGTACCTATGTTAAACTGAAAAAAGCAAAAGAATCTGCCAGTTTCCTGACTATCTCTAAGTATTTGATTAGTTTTTCACCTTTGATAGTGTAAGAACCATTATAATGATTAGTAATTAATAGAGAATCTACGTACACTTTAAGATATCGGATCCTCATATGCTTGGCTAATTGCAAACCTGCTATCAAGACCTCATACTCTGCCTCATTATTGGTGGTTTGAAATTCACAAGCAATTGATTGGGGTATAATGTCCCCTTGTGGCGATTTTACTAGTAAGCCTAGTCCAGTTCCTTTGACATTTGAAGCCCCATCTGTGAAGAGTGTCCAAGGATCCTTGGTCTCCTCAAGTTATTGAACTTCCAATTCAGCTTCCCTTTGTAGATCACTACTGAAATCAGCCACAAAGTCAGCTAAGGCTTGGGACTTGATGGCAGTCCTAGGTTCATACTTGATGTCGTATACACTAAGTTTGACTGCCCACTTTGCCATCCTTCCTGACATTTCAGGCTTCCTAAGGACATTCTTAATAGGAAAATTAGTTTTGACAATAATAGGGTGAGTTTTAAAATAATGCATGAGTTTAGTAGAAGCCATAATCAAAGCAAGAATAGGTTTCTCTAAATGAGAATACCTGGCCTCAGCATCAAGTAGACTTTTACTTACATAGTATACCGGATGTTGATAGCCTTCATGATCCTTAGGACCGCACTTACTGCCTTAGCTGAAACAGCTAAGTATAAGGAAAATGATTCTCCATTTTCTGGTTTCATCAAAGCTGGTGCAGGAGATAGGTAATCCTTGAGGGCTTTAAGGGTGTTAGGGGATGATTTTACAATTCCTAAGGATCACGGGTCCTCAAGTGCTACCAGGATCATGGATCCTCAATTCTGTTTCAATTAAGGATCCTCAGCAGGTGTCGCAGGATCAGGATTCAGGATCACTGTTGTTATCCTACTACTAACAATTGTTTTCCTTGTACGTAAACTTGTTTTGCAGGAACGAGAGCATGGACCAAGTCTCACCGAAGTTCCTGGAGCATATTCCTTTTTTATTCCGCACGTGCTTGACTATTATGAACGTTATGGAGGTTGTGGAAGACTTGCACGAATTGCGGATAGTTGGTTAAGTTAGATATTTTCTAAATTTAAAAGGGGATAGCGAGCTTAATTAGAACACTTGGCTATTTTTGGCTAAACACACACACTCGTAACTGCTCTCATTAGCTCTCAACAGTTTGCTCGGCGATTACACTCATTTTTGCACTTTACACTCTAGTGATCCTTGTAACAAGCTTGCTATCATCCCGAGTTGTATTACTTTTCTGTTTAATCTGAGTTGGTGATCGGTAGTTTCCATCACCCGAGGTTTTTTATGCCGGAGATCAACTCTTGATCAAGGGCTTTTTCCTCGTATAAATCATTGTGTCACTTGTTCTTTACATTTCTGAGTGATCCTTAATATTGTTCATTGATTCAAGCATCACACCTCACAACAAAAGATTTGGTTGCATTATCTTTGCTTGATTTTTGACCAAAACTGTTTGGCGCCCACCGTGGGGCAATTGGTGCTTCATTCCTAAGAAATTCTTGTCTTTGTGATCATTTCGGTTCGTTACAACCAAGCAAATGGCTTCCTCAGCGAAGAACACTTCAAGTTCAATGCCGGCAATGAGTTCTTCACAAGGTGTTCCACCTTTGCCTCCACCACCTTCTGGATCTCAGAAGAATGCTGAGAATGCTGCAAAGAGACCAAGCCCTATTTTTTCAAAACCACCAACTTCTTCTGTTTCTTCTAATCCTACTACTAGTGATCTTTTTGCTTTGATTTTGCAGATGAGGGATCGCATGCAAGAGTAGGATAAAACCAACGAAAGGATCCTCATGGAGATAGGTGATATCAAGAAACAGAAGAGATCAGTGGAGGATCATTCCCCATTGATGCCCAGATCGCTGAATTTCGACACTCCGGTCATAACCTCCCAGCATTCAGCAGCTCCGGATGTCCAATACTTAGGTGGATTGCCAGGAAGGCATTATGGAACAACAACAATGTCTCAGGCTCTAGGATCTTACTTTCAACCTTCTGGAGCCTCTGTTCAGCATCAAGGATCCTTCGCCAGTTCAGGAGGATACATGGAGATACAGCCAGCTCAAGGATCCTTTCAACCTCAAGGATCCTCCCAGGTTCAAGGATCCTCCTTTCAGCCTCCAGGATCCTCCCAGGTTTAAGGATCCTCCTTTCAGCCTCCAGGATCCTCCCAGGTTCAAGGATCCTCCTTTCAACCTCAAGGATCCTCCCAGGTTCAAGGATCCTCCTTTCAGGTTCAAGGATCCAACGTCTTTCAAGATCAAGGATTCTCGAGAAGTGCACAACCCCCAAGCACAGATGTTCATCAAGGAGACTTCATTCCAATGCAGACCATTGCTTCTTCTGGCCCTTCAATCATACCAGAATCCCGTCAACATGGATTCACATCTGGAATTCCAAACTTGAATCCTCTAGGAGGTAACACTTTTAATAATTCTTATAACACTAACCATGGCTCTATGCAGGATACAGGTATCAACCAGGCTATGGCTAGAGAATTACAGAAATTGAAGGATATGATATCCAGTGTTCCAGGAGTGGTCAAGCCCATTCCTGAGATTGCAGACGGTAGCCATAGGATATCTCGTTTTGCACCACCTTTATGTGATGCTGAGGTACCCAAAAGGTTTCAGATACCATCCATGAAGCTGTATGATGGTTCAACGGATCCAGAGGAGCATGTAGCTCAATACAGGGAGATGATGGAGATCAATCCGATTCCTGAGAGGCTAAAAGAAGCATGTCTATGCAAGGGTTTTGGATCCACCCTCATAGGATCAGCTCTTAAATGGCTGTTAAGTCTTCCTCCTTACTCTATTACTTCGTTTGCTAATCTAGTTAATCTGTTTAATAGTCAATTCTCTTGTAGCAGAAAATTTGAACGTTTAACTAGTGATCTTTATAGGGTAACACAAGGTCAAAATGAATCACTTAGAGATTATATCACTAAGTTTAGTAAAGAATCCTTAGACATTCCTAACCTGGATATTGCTACGGTTATAGAAGCCTTTAAAATGGGTTTGCTTAGGGATTCATTATTCTATGATGATCTTGTCATGACCCCTTGCAGAAATCTTGATGAAGTAAGAACCAGGGCCCTTAGATTCATCCGATTAGAGGATGATAAAAGGATCCAGGACAGACTGACAGGATCCTCAAGACAGGAGAAACAAGGATCCTACTTCAGGAACAACAAGTCCAAGCCTTACAACAAGTTCGATAACCAGAATGTGCATGTAGTGGAACAGGAAGAGGATGATGAGGATTATCCTCCCATTTCTGAATACTGTTTTTCTGTTGATAACAATGAACTAATTCTTGCAATGCAAAATCTAGGTGAGAAAGCAAGATGGCCAAGGAAAAGTGATAAACCGGCTGCTATAAAGGACAAGTCCAAGTGGTGTGCCTATCGTGAGGATTTTGGGCATCTCACTGAAGAGTGTATTGCACTTAGAAAAGAAATTGGTTACTTGTTAAGCAAGGGGCACTTGAAGGAACTTTTGGGACGAAAGAAGTCAAGGATCCAGGATCCTGAAAGGATCCCAGAAAAGGCTCCTGCTCCTCCAACAGATGTACAAGTTATAAACTTCATATCCGGTGGATCAGACATTTGTGGTACTTCTTTTTCAGCAGCCAAAAGACATGCCAAGGAGACCAAGATGGATAATGAAGACAGACCCATCCGGACCTCCACTGTTACCAAGGATAAAATCATAACTTTTGATGAGGATGATCGTCTTGATGTTCAGGATCCTCATCATGATGGTCTTGTTATTACTCTGTTTATTTCTAACCATTTTGTTCGCAGGATCCTGATAGATGGAGGAAGCTCAGTAAACATCATTCAGCTTGATGTCCTCAAGAAGATGAATATTCCTGAATCAGACATTGTCCCAAGATCCTCAGTTCTTGTGGGATTCAGCGGAGAAACCAAGAATACATTGGGGGACATCAAACTCCCCATCTATATTGAAGGACTTCACTCTTATCAAAAGTTTTGTATTATAGATTGCTTATCTTGTTGTAATGTTATCCTTGGCAGGCCATGGATACATGACATGAAGGCTGTAGGACTGGTTTTGACACCGTTCGATTGCGTAACGAACGTTCGACGTACGGAATCCGTGAACGTGCGTGACCGAACACACAATAACGTACTAGAACCGTGAATCTATTGAAAGATATGACGTGTACAATACAAGAATCACGTAGAGAGAACTTTCTCTCTCTAGACTTGAATCTCCTAAATCACCAAATGAGCAAAAGTCTTAAACTTTAAACCTAAAGCTCCTATTTATAGGCCTTGGAATTAATGAGATTTCTCATTAATTACCAAAATGCCACCTTGCTAATTCTATCTAAATATTACAATAAAAGCTTGATTTCTTCGGTTTCTCGCTACGGCTCGAATTGACGAAGGCGATAGACATTAATGCACTAACAATCTCCCCCTTGGATATTGCCGCAGTCAATCTCGTAGCGTCTTGTCTTTCTCTTTTTCGAACAGAATCCCCGTGGATCTGTCTTCGAGCTTCTGTTGCTCCCCTTCTTCTTAGACTCTTTTTTCTTCAGGCTCCCCCTTTCGTCAAGCTTCCGTGCTTTTAGGATCGACGCCTGGCTTTCCGTAGCAATAGAATCAGAAACCTACACATCTCAAACTCTCGTAAGACAAAATAATTTTGACTCTAAAAGAATTCACTCAAAAATTCTCAAACATATAACACAGAATATTGTGATTCAAATTAATGAATCATCTAAACATTTGAGGATTATTTTCCAACTTCTCATCATCTTAACCAAACCAATTGTTCATCTTGTTTAGCCTTTGAGATTTTGAATATCAGCTTTTCAACATCAGTTGTCGAAAATCTTTTTGGATTTTTTCAATAATATGAAACATAAATGCAATAACAGAAATTAGATGCAGAAATGAAATATGTACAAACACTATTTTTGTGAGTTTGCGAAAGAGGATCATATCAGTTTTTGAGACAAATCACAAGCACCGTTAAGCTTTAGACATTTTAAGTTCTAAACAATTCACGTTGATTGACGATATATTTGTCCTCTTAAGCTCAATCTAAAACTTTCGAAATGCTTACCGATACGTTAAGGTATATTAATTATGCACTAAGTTCTTATGGACCCCACGATCTCAGCATATCCCCTCATCATGCAATACACAGACTCAAGTAATGCCTTTAAACTTTGATCAACTGTGATTTGTGCAAAAATAACGCAGAATGTTTAAACATTAACAATCAGGTCGATACTTCCGTATACGCAGAGAAAGTCCAATGTTTAAACAAAATAAGAAAAATAAAACAAGTTGAAGTTGTTTAGGCTTTAACCACCAGGTCGATACTCTCGTATACACAGAGGTGATCCAAAGCTTAAACGAAACACCAAAGAAAATAAAGCAGAATGTTTAGGCAACAACATCCAGGTCGATACTCACGTATACGCAGAGGATGTCCAATGCTTAAACAAAATAAAGAAATAAAACAAGTTTAAATCTTGGCAAAATGAAATGCACAATCACAACGACTTTTTAGCAAAGTTGTGAAAGTTCACAGACTTAACCAGTTTTATGTCTTTCGACAATCAGCGATTACTGAGTAGGCACACAATCTAGAAGGACAAAAACTAAGTACTATGCTTTTGACCATGTTTCCCATTAGAACTAGGCTTTTTCATTTAAGTTTGTATCATTATCGCAAATCTACTAGTCTAGCTGAGCCTATCGTCACATCTTTAGTGAGACCGTTTATCACATTTGACATTTCATTTCTTTAGCATGATGTGACAGTCCAACTGATCTACTATCATTTCCTCTTTTTCACAACAAAACTCATTTTGAATTTTTCAATGTTTTTGGCATTTTCAAATTTTCTAATTTTTTAAAAAATTTTCTCCCCCAAAAATCAAAATATGTTTCAATTTTGATTTTCTGAAAAAAATTTGAAAACAAACTATACAGATAAAGTGACAACATGATATCGAATCACTTCAATTCGCCATCCACTTGACATAAACAATCAGAACTCCCCCTGACAACAAACTATTTTCCCATTAAGATTTCAAAACACTTAAGTTTGTTTTAATCAAAATGGTTTTTTCAGAAAATTAGTTTTGTGTGTCGATTCACAAACATGGGGTTTTCATCACATTGTCCTTTCAATCACTTGTAGGTTTTTCACAAAAACAATTACCACTTGTAAGATAGTTAAATCAAGTACAACTTAATGTCCTTGATTAACCACTTGTAAGTCGAAATATCACAGTTACCAACCTGTGAATTTCTCAAGAAAGATGCCGATTCCTACTCCCCAATTACCAACCTGGGAGTTCCGGCAAGTCAGGTTTTTCAGTTAAAGAGATTCACCCAAGCCTGACAGTCCTTGGGTGTTTTGAACATACCTTTTTTATTCATAAAATTCTTTAACTCCTTTTACCTTACCCTCAACCATCTTTCCAAAAATATTTTTTACTTTGCTATTAAAAGCCTTTTCAACATCAAATTCTTTCTTTTCAGAATAGAATTGATTCGAACTTTTCACTTTACCAACTTTTTGTTTAAAATTTTCAGTTCGCAATGGTGGAAAGTTTGTGTCATCCATTGGCGGAACTGAATTTTCACTTTTGAACTCAACTTGTGGCTCCTCTGATTTTGACGAATCAGAATCATCACCAGAATGTGGCTCATCTGACTTAGATAACCCAGATTCATCGCCAAGAACATTTCCTTTCTTCACTCTCCATTCTGTCCTCAGATTTGCATCTGATGAATTCGTTTTGCTTGATTTGTCATTCTTTGAAGAGCAAGACGATTTATCAGAACTTTTATCTGATTTTCTTGTTGTATCCGAGGACAAAATCCTTTCGAGATACTCTCGTGCTTTCTTCCTTTTCTTTCTCAGTCTGTCTTTTTGCCCTTTTGAAAGCTTCATTTTATGTTCTTTCACCTTCTGTTCTTTGGGCTTTTCTTCGACCTTGACTGGTTTCTTTATCTTTTTCTGAGATTCAGCCCTCAATCTTTCCATTGATCTCATTGGGCAATTTCTGGCAATGTGACCTTTGATTTGGCATTCATAACATCTTCTTGTCTCAAATCTCTGTCTCTGGCAGTTAACAGCAATGTGTCCTTGAAAACCACAGTTGTAACACACCCTGTTATCATACCAATCTCCACTATCAATCCAAACACTCAAATCATAACACTGATTTGATTTGTAGTACTCATGACTTCTCCTATAAGCTTGATTTGACGCTTGAGCACTGTGGTCAAACCTGCACCACTTATTACCAACTTTTTGTGAGTTTTGACTTTTCAATTTTTGTGATTTTGCATAATGATTGGATGACTGAACTGATGAGCTTTTATTGTTGTTTTGAAATTTTTTCGAATTTTTAACTTTTTGTTTATGTTCTACAACCTTCTTAACAGGTTTTTGCTTTGAGCATTCACCTATTTCAGTAGATTGCAAAACAGTGTTTTTAAATTTTTCTTTTAATTCCAAAAATATTTTTCTTTTCTCATTTTTCTCATTTTTCTCATTTTCATCATCAGGTTTATCATCACAATCCTCAATTTTGACTTTGTCAAAATTTGTGACACTGTCACTTATTGGAACAGAATTGATTGGTTTTGGACATGGATAATCTGGTGTTGATGACGAAGTCTCAAAACCTTTCAATTTTTCTTCAAGCTCTTAGATTTTAATCCGAGCTTTTTCAGCTTCATTTTCAAGCCGAATGATTTTCTGAAGATAAGAGTTTATTTCAATCTGTTTTTCAAGATTATTTTTAAAAATAGCAGATTTCTCATCTTCTAAAATCTTCATTTGACTTTGAAAATCTTTTTCAATTTTCAATTTTTCATTTTCAAAATCTTTTTCCTTTTCTTTCAAAATTTTGTTTTCCAATGTCAAACTGCCCAAATCACTTAATAGTTTGACATTTTCAGATTTCAATCTTTCATAATTTTCCTGCAGTTCAAGAATCTGTTTATCATCAGATTTCTTCTCATCATTCAAATTCTTGATTTCCAATGTCAAACTCTCTACATTCTTCAAGAGTTTGGCATTGTCTGATTCAGATTTTCCACAGTTTAAGCATTTCTCGGACATCATTTCAGCTTCAGTTTTCTTCTTAACCTTGATAGCTGAAATTTCTTTAACCTACTCCTCTACCACTTGAACATTTTTCTTAGGTTCGAATTTTTCATCAACAGACTTAATTTTTCTAATCTTTTGGAATTCAAGTTCTTGAGCTTCGATCTTCTCGATAAACAAACTCAAATTCAAGTCTAAATATATTTTCCTCAAAGTTAACAAATACGTTCCCCACATATCACCCGGTAAAACATTTGCCAACTTGTCAACCCATTCCTCATTAGTCTTAGTTATCTTCAATCTCCCCATCTCCAAAACTAGATGGCAATATCGGTCAATCAATTCTTTTATAGACTCTCCCTTGATACCCGTAAAACTATCAAATTTCTTCTGTGCAATATCTGCTGGATTCTGAACACCATACGACTCACAATCCATGTTTCGTTATTGAAAGATTTTCAAAGACAGATTTTCAAATAATACGAAAAAAATCACACAATCAAATGACTATCCGATTGAATAGCAAAGATCAGGCGACAGTGGATCAAGTGTGGATTCGCTCGTGCGAGTATCCGATGCTTGACAAATTACCTAATAGCACATGCAAACACTTTGCAAATGGCCAACAATCAACAATCTATTTAATTTGTTTTATTTGACTTTTCATTAAAATGAACTGACACTTCAAACAATGTGCAAATCTCGTGACCTCTTGACTTTTAAGTTCTGAAAACTTCACATGCAGCCGACAACTATTCTTGCTTTAATATTTTGATTGGGCCGAACTATATTCAGTCAAAGTTTATGATTATACACTGATTGGGCCGACCAACTTCAATTTTTATCCAAACCTTGTATCACCTCACTTAACCGACAACAAATACACCACCTGAATGTCGATTGGACCTTAAAATGAATTATTATTTTATGCTAAGACTTTAATGCATCTGACACACGGAATTATTATTTCACATGAGATATGTCTGTTCAAGCGAAATCACGACGTTCAAGACACTCAGGCGAAATCAGTCTTTTGCTCAGAAGAGCGAAATCAGGTAATGACCGAATAAGCGAAACTACGAAATGGCCATAAGAGCGAAATCAACTTTTGTTCAGATGAGCGAAATTAAGAAGTGACCTATGAGCGAAACCTCAAAGATTGATCAAATGAGCGAAATCAGGATGACAAATGAGCGAAACCCCAAAGTTCATACGAGCGAAATCTGAATTTTGACGTGAAATCGGATTGAAAACCTTCGATTTCTCCTAAACGGCTAGGAGTTTGAATCTGAAATTTGGTAGGGTTATAGATCAGGTGTTTTCGCACAACATATCAAAAAATCAGCCGATTCGGGCCGTAAAAACCCGTTCAATTTGACGAAAAACAGTAAAAAACGTGATAAAAGTGAAAAAAATGAAGAAATAGATGAAATTCGGATCTGAAAACGCTGAAATCTGGTACGAATCAATGTGTTTGATCAGTGCAATCGAGCTCCTAGCTCTGATACCACTTGTAGGACCGGTTTTGACACCGTTCGATTGCGTAACGAACGTTCGACGTACGGAATCCGTGAACGTGCGTGACCGAATACACAATAACGTACTAGAACCGTGAATCTATTGAAAGATATGACGTGTACAATACAAGAATCACGTAGAGAGAACTTTCTCTCTCTAGACTTGAATCTCCTAAATCACCAAATGAGCAAAAGTCTTAAACTTTAAACCTAAAGCTCCTATTTATAGGCCTTGGAATTAAAGAGATTTCTCATTAATTACCAAAATGCCACCTTGCTAATTCTATCTAAATATTACAATAAAAGCTTGATTTCTTCGGTTTCTCGCTACGGCTCGAATTGAAGAAGGGGATAGACATTAATGCACTAACAAAGGCAGTCCCCTCTACCTATCATCAATGTGTAAAGCTTCCTAGTCCGTGGGGAGTGGTGAAAATTGAAAGTGATCAACAAGAAGCTAAGAATTGCTACACATCATCAATGAAGCCAGCCTCAAGACCAAGGGAGCAATAGCAATTAAAGCATCCTCCAAGAGATGTCTTGGAGGCAAGAGAACAGGATGTGAAAGAAATCCTTATGGATCCTCATGATCCTGAATCCATAGTCTTCATAGGATCAGGGATCCTTAGCAACTTTGAGCAAGAACTAGTATCCTTCCTTAGGAGGAGGAAATCTACCTTTGCCTGGAAGCATGAGGACATGACAGGTATATCTAAAGATATAATTACTCATAAACTTGGCATTGACAGGTCATTCAAGCCTATACATCAGAAGAGGAGGAAGTTTGCACCTGAAAGGAATGCTATTATCCAGGAAGAGGAAGACAAACTACTTCGGGCAGGTATGATAAGAGAGGTTAAGTATCCAAGATGGTTAGCCAATGTGGTAGTTGTTCAAAAGAAAAATGGAAAGTGGAGGGTATGTGTCACTTTTACTGATTTAAACAAGGCATGTCCCAAGGATCCTTTCCCATTACCCCACATTGACTCCATGGTGGATGCTACCGAGGGCCATGAGTTGTTGACTTTTATGGATGCTTCATCTGGATTTCAACAAATTCAGATGGAACCATCTGATCAAGAGGATACAGCCTTTATGACCCCAACTGGTATATATTGTTATATTGTTATGCCATTTAGACTAAGGAATGCAGGTGCTACTTATCAAAGGCTAGTCAATATGATGTTCAAGGAACAAATTGGACACACTATGGAAGTCTATATAGATGACATGGTGGTTAAGTCCAAGAAAGCTGAGGATCACCTTAGAGACTTGGAGGAAGCATTCAATATCCTTGATAAATTTAATATGAAACTAAATCCTTCCAAGTGTCACTTTGGTGTTAAAGCAGGTAAATTCCTAGGCTATATGGTGACAAAAAGGGGCATTGAAGCAAGTCTAGAGCAAATTAAGGCTATTGTGAATATCAAGTCTCCTGCCAACGCCAAGGATGTGCAAAGATTGACAGGCAGGATCGCAGCCTTAAACAGATTCATATCCAAATCCTCAGAAAAATGCAAGGAGTTTTATGATGAGGAAGAACAAGAAATTTGAGTGGACTGAAAAGCATGAAAATGCTCTAAAAGCTCTTAAGGATTACCTATCCTCAGCCCCTGCCTTGATGAAACCAGAAAAAGATGATATATTATCCTTATACCCAGCAGTATCCTCAAAAGCAGTAAGTGCGGTCCTTGTTAAGGATCACCAAGGTACACAACATCTTGTTTATTATGTGAGTAAGAGTTTACTTGATGCTGAATCCAGATATTCACATTTAGAAAAACTTATCCTTGCATTAATTATGGCATCTACTAAATTAAGACATTATTTTGAAACTCATGCCATTATTGTCAAGACTAATTTTCCAATTAAGAATGTTCTCAGGAAACCTGAAATGTCAGGAAGGATGGCTAAGTGGGCAGTGAAGCTTAGTTCTTATGATATAAGATATGAACCAAGGACTGCCATTAAATCCCAAGCCATAGCTGACTTTGTGGCAGATTTCAGTAGTGACTTGCAAAGGGAAACTGAGTTAGAAGTTCAACAGCTTGAAGAAACTAAGGATCCTTGGATACTCTTCACCGATGGAGCTTCTAATGTCAAAGGAACAGGACTTGGAATACTACTAAAATCGCCACATGGGGACATAATACACCACTCCATAGCTTGTGAGTTTCAAACTACTAATAATGAGGCTGAGTATGAGGCCTTAATAGCTGGTTTGCAAATTGCCAAGCATATGAGGATCAGGTATCTTGAGGTACATGTAGATTCATTGTTAATTACTAATCACTTTAATGGATCCTATGTTGTTAAAGGTGAAAAGCTAATCAAATATTTAGAGATAGTCAAAGAATTGGCACTCTCTTTTGTTTCCTTTAGTTTGACACAGGTACCAAGGGAAGAAAATGCAGAAGCCGATGCATTGGCCAATCTAGGATCATCTTTGAAGATTCCAGAGGATATCAAGATCCCTATTATCCATATCCTGACCCCTACTATTGAGGATCATGTGGCCATGGAGATAGGAGAGGATTCTTCTATTATCCCTAGTGATGATACACAATCCCATTCAGGATCATGGATCCTTCCAATCATGAGATACATTCAACATGGAGAGATTCCTACAGGAGAAAACCCCAGGGCTTTCAAAATTAAGGTATCTCAATTTACAATATTGAATAACATGTTATATAAACGTTCTCTTGCAGGACCATATCTAAGATGCATTGAGGATCCTGAAATTCAAGAAGTCCTAAAGGATTTTCATGAAGGAGATTGTGGAAACCACACTGGGGGCAGGACATTATTCTCAAGGATCCTGAGGACAGGATACTATTGGCCTACTATGAAGAAGGATGCTGTGGAATATGCCAAGAAGTGTGATCCTTGTCAGAGACATAGTAATATCCTTCACCAACCAGCAGAGCTCTTGCATCCTATATCCTCTTCCTGGTCATTCATGAGATGGGGAATGGATATAGTTGGTAAGCTTCCTAAGGCACCTGGTGGAAAAGTATTCATGCTTGCTATTACTGATTACTTCTCCAAGTGGATAGAGGCTAAAGCCTTTGCTCAAGCCAGAGAAAAGGAAGTGATATCCTTTATTAAAAGAAACATTATTACTAGATTTGGTATCCCTTCTGAAATTGTTTGTGATAATGGATCCCAATTTATTGGGAGTAGAACTACTAACTTTTGTGACAGCTGGGGGATTAAGATGATAACATCAACACCAGTCCACCCACAAGCTAATGGTCAGGCAGAATCATCCAACAAGATCATCATCAACAATTTGAAGAAGAAGCTTGGATCTAAGAAAGGAAAGTAGGCAGAAGAACTACCTTATGTACTATGGGCTGATAGGACAACTCCCAAGAATGCCACTGGCCAAACTCCATTTTCTTTGGTATTTGGGGCAGAATCAGTGATCCCTACAGAGATGGTGGTTCCTACTGCAAGAACAAGCATTCGTGATCCTGAAGAAAATGCTGAAAACTTGGTTCAAGACTTGGATACTGTAGAAGAACTCAAGGATTTGGCAAGGATAAGGATGGCTAGTTATCAACAAAGGATGGCTGGAGCCTACAACAAAAATGTCAGGATCAGGAAATTCCAAGTTGGTGATATGGTGTTAAGGAAAGCATTTCAGAACACCACCAATCCTGCTGATGGGAAGTTAGCACCAAAGTGGGAAGGCCCCTATTTGATTGAAGCTGAAGCAGGAAATGGGGCATATCGATTGCTAACAATGGAAGGTGATTTGCTACCAAGAGCTTGGAATGCTGTCCACTTGAAGAAATATTTCATGTGATAAGGAGCCATGATCCTTACCTGACAAGTATCCTTGAAGGATCCTTACAGGGCAGAGGATCCTCATTTTGGTAATGATCTAATCTCAAACTATTTCATTTTTTAATTATCTTATATAAGGATAAGGATCCTGCATCCTCTATCCTCCTTTCACTTGATTCTGAGTTTTGAAGGTTCAGGTATCCTTAACAAAGGATTGAGTATCCACAGAAGTATCCAGTTATTCGGGCTTGACCCCAGTTATTTGGGCTTGACCCCAGTTATTTGGGCTTAACCCCAGTTATTTGGGCTTGACCCCAGTTCTTTGGGCCTGTCCCCAGTATCGCCAGCAGCGCACGATGATCCTGGTACAGTTCATGGCAATGGGACCAGTACTCGCTTTAGGGGCTGACAATTTCATTGTACTGGCTGTATCCGGGATCCTACGTATAATGGTAGACGTACCATACATCCGTTCCTAAGGTTTCTAACGTTTTCACGTTAGCTAAGGTTTTGGCATTTTCATGTCACTAAGTTTGGATAGTCGCCAGTGAGGGCCATACTCCAGTTTACACACGATCCTTTGGGCTTGTCCCCAGTTATCCTTTAGGCTTGTCCCCAGTTATCCTTTGGGCTTGTCCCCAGTTATCCTTTGGGTTGTCCCTAGTTATCCTTTGGGCTTGTCCCCAGTTATCCTTTGGGCTTGTCCCCAGTATATTGGGCTTGTCCCCAGAATTGTTGGGCTTGTCCCCAGTTACTAACTTTTATCTTATATTGGCTTAATCCCAAGTTGTATTCTATTTCAGGTTTTTGAAGCCAAACAACAAAGGATCCTTGATCCTTACCTTTTACTAAGGTTTGTCTGTTGGTTATCCTGATTATAAATGTTAAAGGGTTAGGATCCTAACTTGGATTCTCAGGTATGATCCTTGATCACTTTGATTTTATTCATTATCTATATAAGTGACCCTTATCCTTTGACAACAGAATTAATGATCCTTAAGTTGCATAACTTTTCTGAATTTATCGACTATAGGATATTTGATCCTTGATCATATCCTAAAACTTTTAAACATGATTTGTTAAACCTTTATTCTATAAATTCAAACAAAATACATAACAACAGTTGAAAAATAAAGAATTCACAAGGATAACAACACAGGAAATAGCCAAAAAGTTAAAGTTTTATTTATTCATCAAAAGTTAAACCCTTAAAGGTTGTCGAAATTGCTAACCCAAGCTTCTACCAGCAAACCGTGGCGCGTCCACTTGGGTTAGCAAAGGGTGTCCATTGTTAACATGTCATAAAAGTGCAGGAAATAAAAGATGGCAGGATAACAAGTGGCTTCATCCCCCAAACAGAGGATCCCTCCACCACCTATTATCCTACCTATTGTCTTAGGATCCATGATCCATAATCCTAAAAACTATTGTTCAAAGTACAGCCCAACATTGTTCCAAAACATCATAACCAAAAACTTTCAAATCCTAAAAAAATGGGCTCCGGCTGCGTCTAGAAATGTCCATCATCGCCCATTCCTGCAGCTTACACCTTTGCTGCATCACCATCACCTTCACCAGCACCTCCAGCTCCGGTATCACCCACATGATCCTTTACCCCACTGCTGCCAGCCTCGATTGCTAAGACCTCACCAGCCTCTTCTTCGTCATCCAGCTCAGCCAACCTAGCCTTCCAGCCCTCTATGTCCCAGTTGCTCTTGTCAAAGTCAGGATCCTGAGCTTCTTGTGCCATCTGCAGCTTAGTCTTATACATAGCAATGGCAGCGGAGACCTTAGCATCATCTATGATTTCAGATTTTTCCTGATCAGCTATGGCATGAGCCAGGACAAGTTCCTTCTTCACCAGATTGACATCTTTTTCGAGGGAGGCAATCTTCTGATCCTTGGCCAGCATGATCTTTTGGAGGTCCAGACACTTTCGTTCAACCTCTTCAAGACTCCCTACGTAGTCTTGGATTTCAGCAAATTTCTGCAAAGGAAAGAATACAATTCAGGATCCCTTACCCTCAGTATGGAAGGATCATGTTCAAGAATCACATGTAAGGATCAGTTATTCTCACCTCAGCAACGTATTCCTCGAACTGATGCTGGATCAGAGGCAGACCTTCAAGGGTATCAGCAGTCTTCCTTTTCTTTCCGCCCTTCCCTTTAGAAGTGGTTGGCTTGGGGACCGTGACGGATGGACTAGCAGCAGGCTTCTTCTTTGCGGATCGGACAACATCGAGGTCAGTGACACTGAATCTGGAGGCAGATCTTGAAGATTTTCCAGCACCTACAAATCCAAAACAGATAAGTATCCTTATTTTATTTTAATTTAAGCATTTAATTACATATAAACATGGATACTTACTTGACATCGTAACAGAGCCTGAGGATACTTCTTGAAAATCATGGGTATTTGCTTGGAATGATCTTTTTGTAGGACTAAGTTTCTGGAAAGCAGCGATCCTCTCCTTGGTGGTAGGCGATGGAATAATGTGCGAAACAGAGATAGCTGTACAAAAGAAACAGAAATATGTTAGTGATCCTCAACTAAAACAGGATTATCCTATGATCCTTCTAAAGGATCCTCTATCCTACCGTGGGTGGCCCACTTTCTTGGCAGATCCTTCCCATCAGGGATAGAATCCCTTCTGACGAAAAAGAATCGCTTCTTCCATTTGGTGTCATTCTTGGTGGTCTTGAGGATGGGGTGTTCTTCACCGGGTTTATGTTTGAACAGATAGCGATGGGATCCATGGCTTACAATATTGTACATCTCGGCTAACTCCGACATTCCCAAATCAATACCTTCGTGCTCAATGATCCTTTCAAGGGTATACAAAACCCTCCACATCATTGGCATCGCTTGGATGTAGGATATGCCGGTAAGGGAGAAGAAAGCTTGGGTGAAATCAGGAAAAGGATAGGAGTATCCTATTGAGAAAGGGGTGACTGGGAATGCAACCCATGTTTCAGAAACAAAGTCACTCAGAATGGTGGGATCAAATGGTTTAAAAACAGTGTTTGGCGGAAAGCAATGTCGGATCCTGTCGATCTCAGGATCAGTAAAGCAGCAGCGTTCCTTCACAGAATCTTTGATGATTGCCTGGCTTTTTAGAGGGCTGTCCTTACGGTGATCCTTAGCCGGTGAAGATCTTAACATCATTTTGGGTCGTGGATGATAATCAAGAAAGAAGGAATAGAGAAAGAAGATGAAGAGAAAGAGAGAAGAGAGAGATACCTGATTGATCTTCTAATGTGGATTTAAAGGGAGTTTTGCTCGAATTTAAATGCACATTGACCCTTATCGCTAACTTGAATTTATAATCATGATCTTGCAGGGATGTCACTTCGAATGACGTCAGGATGGCAATGGATAGTTCGATTACAACGGCTATATATCCGTTAGTTGGTTACAGATAAGAACAAGAAAATATAACTCGACAATTTACACTTTACTCCTTATATTTTGGGGCAATTGTTAGGGGAGGATTTTACAATTCCTAAAGATCACGGGTCCTCAAGTGCTACCAGGATCATGGATCCTCAATTCTGTTTGAATTAAGGATCCTCAGCAGGTGTCGCAGGATCAGGATTCAGGATCACTGTTGTTATCCTACTACTAACAATTGTTTTCCTTGTACATAAACTTGTTTTGCAGGAACGAGAGCATGGACCAAGTCTCACCGAAGTTCCTGGAGCATATTCCTTTTTTATTCCGCACGTGCTTGACTATTATGAACGTTATGGAGGTCGTGGAAGACTTGCACGAATTGCGGATAGTTGGTTAAGTTAGATATTTTTCTAAATTTAAAAGGGGATAGCGAGCTTGATTAGAACACTTGGCTATTTTTGGCTAAACACACACACTTGTAACTGCTCTCATTAGCTCTCAACAGTTTGCTCGGCGATTACACTCATTTTTGCACTTTACACTCTAGTGATCCTTGTAACAAGCTTGCTATCATCCCGAGTTGTATTACTTTTCTGTTTAATCTGAGTTGGTGATCGGTAGTTTCCATCACCCGAGGTTTTTATGCCGGAGATCAACTCTTGATCAAGGGCTTTTTCCTCGTATAAATCATTGTGTCACTTGTTCTTTACATTTCTGAGTGATCCTTAATAATGTTCATTGATTCAACCATCACACCTCACAACAAAAGATTTGGTTGCATTATCTTTGTTATGGGTGAAATTCTGAGCCCATATCCTGGAAAATATCTTGATTTATATCTTGGTTATATAGTATCTGTTTACATCCGGGATGCTGATTCAGGATATTGGTACATCCTGAATGGTATCCTCGGGATTACTAACGGATTATGTGCAGGTACGTGGGCTGGAAGCTAGCAACGTTCACAAAGACTTATTCCGCGGAAGACTCGGTCCAAACCGTTCAAAGAAAGACGTTGAAGCCTTATTACTCGGTCTACAACGTTCGTGGTGGAATATTCGGAGCATCCCAGATTTATAGGGATATTTGTTTGTATTTCGTTACTATAAATAGGAGTAACACCAGATCGAATAGGATACAACAATTTCACTGCAATCACACTCGCTACACTCTAACACTTGCTCTCTCACAATTTGTACTCTCACACAATTATTGTAACACTTAGCGATCTGGTCTATATCCTGCACTGTATCCTGACGTTTGAAGTAATAAGAAGAACAAGGCAGCTGCGATTGTCAGCTCCCGAGGTTTTATGCCGGCGATCTAGATTGATCAAGGGCTTTCCTCCTACATCTCGTGTCATTCCCTTTACTTTTTGCTCATTGTTTGCTCATTGTTTGATCGTAGATACAGCTCAATATCCTGAGCCGTATCCTGAATACTGATTTTCTAAACAACTCAACAAGCATATTTTCTATACACTTTCTAGCACACTACCTCACATTACTAATTTGATCACTTAATTGCCTCGGTAATTTTTGACCAAAACAATTTGGCGCCCACCGTGGGGCAAGTGGTGCTCTCTTTACTAAAATTTTTTGTCAAATCGCTAATCGGTTTCCTATTTTCAAAACTTTTTGCCACATTGTCCATAATGGCCTCAAGATCAAACATGAGTTCCTCTACTGTGTCTGCTATGACCTCTGCTACTACCGGTCCGGTGCTTCCACCACCTCCTCCAAGGATGCCAGCCTCTACACGACCTCAGGATATTATCCCTACCCGCAGTGTTCAGGAATCTGCTCCTGTTTTAGCTTCTAACGATGAAATTTTAACCTTATTTGGAAGTGTGCAGGAACAAATGAGGCAGCAACAGGAAACAAACCAAATGTTACTGAGGGAAATACAACTCCTGAAGTCTGGCTCGAGCAGATCTGCTGAGGATATTGTCACTCCATTACATCCCAGAACGTTGAACTTCAGTTCAGCTGTATATACTGAGGATAATAGGGGGAATATTGTGCCCAGCCTTCCTCAGAATCATACTATTGAAATACCCTCCTCGGTCAGGATGTCGACCATAAGGAGCTCAGGATATGCTTCAGGATATGGGCAAAATCCTCCAACAGGTAACGTGTCAAATAATAATAACACTCATGCTACTAATAGTGGATCTTTGCAGGATACAGGTGTAACATCAGCACTTACTAGGGAACTTCAGAAGTTGAAGGACATGATATCTAGTGTACCCGGGGTGGTCCAGCCAATCCCAGAAGTGTCCCAAGACAGCCACAAGATATCTCGTTTTGCATATCCTATCTGTGATGCTGAGATCCCAAAGAGATTCCAAACCCCCAACATGAAGCTCTATGACGGAACAACGGATCCTGAGGAGCATATTGCTCAGTATAGGGAAAGGATGGAGATTAACCCTATCCCTTCGGATCTCAAGGAAGCATGCTTGTGCAAGGGTTTTGGTTCAACCTTGACAGGATCAGCCTTGAAATGGCTCTTGAATGTTCCTCCACATTCGATTACATCTTTTGCTCACTTAGTAAATTTATTTAATAGTCAATTTTCTTGTAGTAGAAGCTTTGAAAAATTAACAAGTGATCTCTACAGGATAACACAGGGGCCTCAGGAATCCCTTAGGGATTATGTGAACAAGTTCAGCCGAGAATCCTTAGACATCCCACATCTTGATGTTGCAACAGCTGTTCAAGCTTTCAAGATGGGGCTGCAAAAAGATTCTCAATTTTATCAAGATCTTGTAATGAACCCATGCAGGAACTTGGATGAAGCTCGGAACAGGGCCCTAAGATATATTCAGTTGGAGGATGACAGAAGGATGCAAGAAAGGATGAACTCATCTAACACTTATGAGTCAACTAACAGGAAGTCAGAATCCTCATTCAAGTCATATCGGCCTAAGCCATATGGTAGAAATGAAAACAAGAGAGTGAATGCTGTCGAAGATGAGGATCCTGAAGAGTATCCTGAATTATCTGAATATTGCTTTTCTGTTAACATTCCTGAATTGATGTATGCCATGCAGGGTCTAGGGGACAAGGCTAGATGGCCTCGAAAGAATCAACAAAAAGCCGATTGGAAAGACAAATCAAAATGGTGTGCTTTCCACGAAGATTTCGGACATATGACTGAGGATTGCATCGCTCTAAGGAAAGAAATAAGCTATCTTCTAAGCAAGGGATATTTGAAAGATCTCTTAGGAAGAAAGAAGAATAAGGGTCAGGATACTGAGAAGGATCCTGAGCGAGCAGCATCACCTCCCGCGGATGCCAAGATAATCAACTTCATTTTGGGAGGATCCGACATTTGTGGGACCTCGTATTCGGCGGCAAAAAGACATGCAAAAGAAGCTAAGGCCGAAAGGGGAGATAAACCTGTCAGGATGACTACGCTCACGACTGACAAAGTGATCACATTTGATGCTGATGATAGGGATACTATCCAGGATCCTCACCATGATGCTCTGGTAATAACGTTATATGTGGCTAACCATTTTGTACGCAGGATATTGGTTGATAATGGCAGCTTCGTCAACATAATCCAACTAGAGACGCTGAAAAGAATGAATGTATCTCCAATGGATATCACTTCAAAGTCTACCGTGCTTGTTGGGTTCAGTGGAGAGGCTAGAAACACAGTGGGAGAAATAAAGTTGCCAGTATACGTTGAAGGAGTCAACTCGATACAACGTTTCTGTGTGATGGATTCTCTATCCTGCTATAACATCATACTGGGAAGACCATGGATTCATGATATGAAGGCTGTGCCATCGACATATCATCAATGCATCAAGATCCCTACCCCTTGGGGAGTTGTCAAAGTAGATAGTAACCAGCAGGAGGCGAAAGAATGCTACTCATCCTCGATGAAATCCTCAACCAAGCCTAGTGCAGCATAGCAATTAAAGACGCGGGCCCAGGATATCGCGGAGGATACGGATCAGGATGTGAAGAAAGTTATCCTGGACCAGGATAATCCCGATATTTCGGTGCTCGTAGGAACCAATATCCCTCAGGATATTGAAGAACAATTAACTAACTTTTTGAAATGCAGGATGTCAACGTTTGCATGGAAGCATGAGGATATGACAGGCATATCCAAAGACGTCATCACTCACAAGCTTGGAATTGATAAATCATTCAAGCCTGTTCAACAAAAAAGAAGGAAGTTTGCTCCTGAGCGGAATACAATTATCCAAGAGGAAGTTGAGAGATTGTTAAAGTCCAGGATGATCAGAGAGGTTAAGTTCCCAAGGTGGTTAGCAAACGTGGTTGTGGTGCAGAAGAAAAATGGGAAATGGAGAGTTTGTGTAGACTATACAGACTTGAACAAAGCTTGTCCGAAAGACCCATTTCCTCTTCCCCACATTGATGCAATGGTAGATGCTACTGTTGGGCATGAAATGCTGACCTTCATGGACGCATCCTCAGGATTTCAACAAATCCAAATGGAGCCTTCTGACCAGGAGGATACTGCCTTCATGACACCAACAGGTATTTATTGTTATACAGCTATGCCTTTTGGTTTGAAAAATGCAGGTGCAACATACCAAAGATTGGTAAACATGATGTTCAAAGACAAACTGGGGGACACCATGGAGGTGTACATCGACGATATGGTGGTAAAATCAAAGAAAGCTCAGGATCACCTCCAGGATATTAAAGGAGCATTTGATATCCTGGATCAGTACAACATGAAACTGAATCCTGCTAAGTGCCATTTTGGAGTGGGGGCAGGAAAGTTTCTAGGATATATGGTGACAAAAAGAGGAATAGAAGCAAGCCCGGAGCAGATTAAAGCCATCTTGGATATTAAATCGCCCTCAAATATGAAGGATGTTCAACGATTAACAGGGCGAGTGGCAGCATTGAATAGATTTATCTCAAGATCTTCAGAAAAATGCAAAGATTTTTATGATATCCTGAAGAAGAACAAAAAATTCGAATGGGGTGAGAAGCATGAAGCAGCCCTACAGGATTTGAAGCGATATCTCTCAACCGCACCTCTATTGATGAAACCTGAAAATGGTGAACCACTATCCCTATACCTTGCTGTATCAGGGAATGCTGTAAGTGTCGTTCTCATAAAAGACCATGAAGGTCAGCAATATCCTGTTTATTATGTTCGTAAAAGTTTGTTAGATGCTGAAACTAGGTACTCTCATTTAGAAAAATTAATACTAGCATTAGTTATGGCATCAACAAAACTTAGACATTACTTTGAGACGCATAGGATACACGTTAAAACAAATTATCCTGTCAAAAATGTGCTTAGGAAACCAGAAATGTCAGGCAGGATGGCTAAGTGGTCAGTAAAGTTAAGTGCTTATGATTTAGTATATGAACCTAGGAATGCCATAAAGTCTCAGGCTTTAGCTGACTTTGTGGCTGATTTTAGTAGTGATATTCAGGATGAGGTAGACCTAGAAGTTCAACAGCTAGGAGAATCCTCAGGATCCTGGACATTATATACTGATGGTGCATCTAATATAAGAGGAGTAGGATTAGGAATACTACTAAAATCGCCACAGGGGGACATATTACCCCAGGCTATTAGGTGTGAATTTCCTGCTACCAATAATGAAGCAGAATATGAGGTTTGATTGCAGGATTAGAATTGGCTAAGAGCATGAGTATCAAGAATTTACAAGTATATGTTGACTCATTGTTAATTACTAACCATTTTAATGGATCCTATGCAGTTAAGGGTGAGAAATTGATAGAATATCTTGATATTCTCAAAAAATTAGCAGGATATTTCAATGTTTTTACACTTGAACAGGTACCAAGGGAGGATAATGCTGAAGCGGATGCCTTAGCAAATCTGGGATCATCAATCAGGATACCGGAAGGAACCCAAATACCAGTATTACATGTCTTATATCCTGCAACGAATCCTCAGGATAAAGAAGTAGCGGGTATTCAGGATCCTGGGATGGAATATCCTGAAGAGGATCCTAAATCCTGGACGGCTCCAATTGTGAAATATCTCAAAGAAGGATATATCCCCGGAAATGAAAATCCTAAGGCATTTAGGATGAAGGTATCACGATTCACTATTATAAATAACGTTTTATACAAGAAGTCTCTTGCAGGACCGTATTTAAGATGCTTGGAGGATCCTGAAGCCAAAGAAGTACTTCAGGATATACATGAAGGGGATTGTGGTAATCACACCGGGGGCAGATCATTGTTTTCGAAAGTATTAAGGACAGGATATTATTGGCCAACGATGAGGAAAGATGCTGCAGAATATGCTCGAAGATGTGATGCATGTCAAAGACATAGTAACATACTACATCAACCAGCTGAACCATTATATCCTGTAGTTTCCCCTTGGCCATTCATGAAGTGGGGGATGGATATAGTAGGGAAGTTACCAAAAGCTCCGGGAGGAAAGGTCTTTATGTTAGCTATGACGGATTATTTCTCCAAGTGGGTTGAGGCTGAAGCATTTGTCCAAGTTAGAGACCAAGAAGTAGTATCCTTCATAAAGAGGAATATCCTGACTAGGTTTGGGGTACCAGCTGAGATCATTTGTGATAATGGGTCCCAGTTTATAAGCAAGAGGACTACTGACTTTTGCAAAAGTTGGGGAATCAAAATGATCACATCTACTCCAGTACATCCTCAAGCGAATGGGCAAGCTGAATCTTCAAACAAGATAATAGTCAATAACTTAAAGAAGAGACTTGGAGCCAAAAAGGAAGATGGGCGGAAGAGTTACCCTTTGTTTTGTGGGCTGATAGGACAACGGTGAAGAATGCAACCGGCCAAACCCCGTTTTCCTTGGTATTTGGAGCAGAGGCAATGATTCCAACAGAAATGACGATACCTACTGCAAGATCTATGTTGCAGGATCCTGAACAGAATCCTGAAGTCTTATGTCAGGATTTGGACACTATAGACGAAAAAAGAGATGCAGCAAGGCTAAGGATGGCAGCATATCAACAAAGAATATCCAGAGCATATAATAAGAATATAAGGACTAGAAGATTTCGAGTTGGTGATTGGGTGTTAAGAAAGGCTTTTCAAAATACCACTAATCCTGCCGATGGCAAGCTAGCTCCGAAATGGGAAGGACCTTATGAAGTCGAGTCAGAAGCAGGGAAAGGAGCATATCGACTCAGGAATATGGAAGGGGATATGCTACCAAGATCCTGGAATGCAATACATTTGAAACTCTATTTCAAGTAAGAGTAGAATTTATTTTACATCTCAGAATGGTATGTATCCTATCTCTTTTAAATATATTTTGTTTTTTGTCTTGAACCCAATACTGACTTAAGCATCGGAGGGGTGTTAGCCAAGCTAACACCCACCTTAGTTTACAATTGTTTTGCAGGATATGTTTCAGGATATAGCTCCAGGATATATACTCAGGATAAGTCGAAAGATTAGAGGATTGGCCCCCTCTCTCACGTTTAAGGGATCCTGATCCCTTCAAAGGTTTAAAGGTATTCACCTTTCTTTCGAATTGGGTTTAAACACCTCGCCTGGAGCGCAAGTTATCCAGGGATAGTTCAAGGTGGCGGGACCAGTTCATGTAAAAGTGGCTGACAATTTCGTTACTGTTGGCTATATCCTGGATTCTAAAGGTATATGAGGATTGATCACCCTCTCTCACGAAAGAGTATTTTCATACTCTCTAAGGTTTAAAGGTTTTCACCTTTCTAAGATTTGGAGTTTATACACTCTCGCCTGTAGCGCATGAAACTCAGGGTTTATCCCCAGGATATCAGGGTTTATCCCCAGGATATCAAGGTTTATCCCCAGGGTATTAAGGGTTTATCCCCGGTATGCTAAGGATTCATCCCAGGATATCTAGGTTTTTGCCTCGAGGTGTTTGGAATTTATTCAAGTCAAGGTATGAATACATTTATGTTTCTGTGTCGTACACAGGGGACACACATTATACTGTTCAAAGGATGGATCCAAGTTTATAAGTATATACTGGGGACAAACTTATAATGAAGGATTGAAATTGATTCACTAAGAATCTCTGGTATGATCTCTCCTTTTTATTTGGACAATTTATAGGTTATATTTTAATATCCTTTTCAAGATATCTTTCAGGATACCTTCCAGGATACATCTATAATATATATTCCTAAAAATGTATAAACCAAACAGTTTTTACAAATACGATTTTTATAGCAATGACAACAATAATAAGGTCAAAAGAGAAGTTATATTAACATACCAAAAGATGTGCTCTTAGTTTCACCTCAAAACAAGGCCCATCCACTAAGAGCACTAATAGTTCATTACCATATTTACCCAACAGTTGAAGGCTTCATCTCAAACCGAGACCCATCCACCTTCAACTGTTGTATTGTTCAAAAAGCATGCAGGAAATGTAAAATGTTCAGGTGCAGGAAAATAAAGTGCAGAAAAGTAAATTGTTTATGGGGCTACAAACCAACATTCAAATTCACAAAGGTGGGCTCTGGCCTTGGCACGTATATCCGTCATCACCCACCTAAATGCCCTCACACAGCGGCATCTCCTCCAACCTTCTCTGCCTTCCCAGCTTCAGCATCCTTGGCAGCATCCTCTCCAGCATCCTCGACAGCATCCATCACAGCATCAGCTCCAGCATCCTTCTTGTCTCCAGCCTGGACCACCGCCTCTGCTGACTTAGAAGACTCACCGGCTTCAGCAGGAAGCGGCACAACTTTGCCTCCGAGCTCCTTTAATTTGGCCACCCAGGATTCAACTGGCCAAGATGGACAAACAAGGCCCGTCTCCTTGGCCTCGTAGGCCATCTTGATGCGTGCTTGTAACAGGGAGACGATAGCAGAAGCCTTGATTCCCTCCCGGAAATTGATCAAGGCTTGATCATGATCCATTTGAACGGTGGCAAGCTTGACCTCAGCATCTTGGGTGACCTTCTTCAGCAGGCTTTCGTAGTGCCGGGTCTTCGCTTCAGCAATGGCACCTTGGTCAGCAACGGTGCTTTCGAGCTGTTTGATCCTGGCTTCATGAAGTGCCACAGTGCCACAAGCGTCGTTGTACAAGTGGAGCAAATGCTGGAGGCCCTGCACATCAATTACAGGTATAAAGTTAGAATATATGTTGACCAGGATATCCTGTTAGGATATACTTGCAGGATATATATGCAGGATATACATGAAGGATATGCGTCAGGATATTACCTTGTTAAGGAAGGATGTCATTGGCTCTAAGGAATCAGAGAAGCTGAGTTCGTTATAGGAGAACCCTTCTGAGCCTGGAGCACTGACTTCAAGACCCTTCCTCTTTTTCGCTGTGGAAGCTCGGGTTCTTGGATTGGCCTTGGGGGCCGGGAGTGGCTTAGAGCTAGTAGTAGCAGGAGTCTCCTTCTTGACTGTGGCTGGAGTTGGATAGCTGTCGAGTTCATCAAGGTCTAGATAGACTGGGACTTTGCTGGAGTCTGCACACAGGGAGTAAAATTCTAAATCTCTCCTAAGAATATCAAATAAAAACATATGTGTGCAGGATATCTTGCAGGATTCTTACCAGACATGTTTGCGCTTGAAAGAGGGCTTGGAGTTGGTGGAGATGGATTAAAGCTTCTCTCTGTTTCTGAAAGCAGTCTGATGGCGTCTATTCTCTTTTGAGAATCAGCAAGGGGAGGTGCGATCTTTCTGAAATCAGCTGCATACACAAACAGAAGAAATAAAGTTCGTTAGCTCAGGATATGAGACAGAATAGGATACAGGATCACTCTTAAACCCTAAGTCCTACCCTTTCTCAACCATCTCATCGGATAATCCGTTCCACCAGGGATTGAATCCCTTTTTACAAAGAAAAACTTGGATTGCCAACCATCCTCGTTCCTGGTGGCACGAAGTATCAAAGGGTCACCGGAAGTAGAATAAAATAAGAACCTAGATAAGCCATGGCATCTAAGCTTGTAGGCTAAAGGGAGATCATGGACGGAAAGGTCAGGTATATGGTTTCTCTTGATTTGGTCAAGAACAGATAAAATACGCCAGAGCATTGGCATGGTTTGGCTGAAAGAAATTTTGGTGATATTAAAGAACTCGGTGATGAAGTCCGGAAAGGGGAATTGTAACCCTAAGGTAAAGGGGAAAGCGTTGAAACAAATCCACTAGTTGGAAACCATATCTGACCGGATTTCTCTATCAAAAGGTCGGAATATAGTTCCTTCCGGAAAGATACCGGAGGATTTCAAGGCTGACAGATGGGCACTGTCAAAGGTGCATGTTTCCTTCTCCGGTTCTTGGAGAAGGTTCTGTTGGATGAATGTGGGAGCCGAGTCGCCTGAACTGGACCTTGTTTGCCTAGGCATTTGGTCGCCTGAATTCTCGCCGGAGAAAAATAAAAGATGAATATGAAGATGAGGGAGAGAATATTACCTTTTTCTTGTCGATTGTGATTAAAAAAGAAGATGAGGATGAGAAGATGTAGGGCATGATGAGTAAATATAGGCCGGGTGGTTGAAAGTTGTCACATCAATAGTCTTATCTCTTAATTATCTCGGCCACCGTGAAAAATGTAACCGTTAGTGCAGGATATCAAACGGTAACATTTTTGGGGACAATTGTTATGGGTGAAATTCTGAGCCCATATCCTGGAAAATATCTTGATTTATATCTTGGTTATATAGTATCTGTTTACATCCGGGATGCTGATTCAGGATATTGGTACATCCTGAATGGTATCCTCGGGATTACTAACGGATTATGTGCAGGTACGTGGGCTGGAAGCTAGCAACGTTCACAAAGACTTATTCCGCGGAAGACTCGGTCCAAACCGTTCAAAGAAAGACGTTGAAGCCTTATTACTCGGTCTACAACGTTCGTGGTGGAATATTCGGAGCATCCCAGATTTATAGGGATATTTGTTTGTATTTCGTTACTATAAATAGGAGTAACACCAGATCGAATAGGACACAACAATTTCACTGCAATCACACTCGCTACACTCTAACACTTGCTCTCTCACAATTTGTACTCTCACACAATTATTGTAACACTTAGCGATCTGGTCTATATCCTGCACTGTATCCTGACGTTTGAAGTAATAAGAAGAACAAGGCAGCTGCGATTGTCAGCTCCCGAGGTTTTATGCCGGCGATCTAGATTGATCAAGGGCTTTCCTCCTACATCTCGTGTCATTCCCTTTACTTTTTGCTCATTGTTTGCTCATTGTTTGATCGTAGATACAGCTCAATATCCTGAGCCGTATCCTGAATACTGATTTTCTAAACAACTCAACAAGCATATTTTCTATACACTTTCTAGCACACTACCTCACATTACTAATTTGATCACTTAATTGCCTCGGTAATTTTTGACCAAAACAATCTTTGCTTGATTTTTGACCAAAACAAAGGGCATTCTCATGTTTCTCAGTCCATTCAAATTTTTTATTCTTCCTCAGAATATCATAGAACTCCTTGCACTTTTCTAAGGACTTTGAGATGAATCTGTTCAAGGCTGCTATTCTTCCTGTCAACCTTTGCACATCCTTGGCATTGGCAGGAGATTTGATGTTTAGAATGGCCTTGATTTGTTCTGGACTTGCCTCTATTCCTCTCTTGGTCACCATGTATCATAAGAATTTTCCAGCTTTAACTCCAAAATGGCATTTGGAAGGATTCAACTTCATGTTATATCTGTCAAGGATGTTGAATGCTTCTTCCAGATCCTTCAGGTGATCCTCAGTTCTTTTGTATTTGACCACCATGTCATCTATGTAGACTTCCATTATGTGTCCAAGCTGTTCCTTGAACATCATATTCACTAACCTTTGGTATGTGGCACCTGCATTTCTTAAACCAAAGGGCATAGCAATATAGCAATATATACCAGTGGGAGTCATGAAGACTGTGTCCTCTTGGTCAGATGGTTCCGTCTGAATTTGTTGGAATCCAGATGAAGCATCCATAAAAGTCAACAACTCATGACCCGCCGTAGCATCCACCATGGAGTCAATGTGGGGTAATGGGAAAGGATCCTTGGGACATGATTTGTTTAAGTCAGTGAAATCAACGCATACCCTCCACTTTCCATTCTTTTCTGAACAACTACCACATTGGCTAGCCATCTTGGATACTTTACCTCTCTGATCATACTTGCCTTTAGTAATTTGTCTACCTCTTCTTGGATAATGGCATTTCTCTCGGGTGCAAATTTCCTCCTTTTTTGGTGTATTGGCTTGAAAGACCTGTTAATACCAAGTTTGCGAGTAATAACATCCTTAGATATACCTGTCATATCTTCATGTTTCCAAGCAAAGGTAGATTTTCTTCTTTTTAAGAAAGATATCAAATCCTGATCTATGTTATCCAGGATCCCGGATCCTATAAAAAATTTGGATTCAGGATCCTCTGGGTCTAACAGAATATCTTTGACGTCCTGCTCTCTTGCCTCCATGACGTCCCTTGGAGGATACTTTAATTGCTATGCTTCCCTCGGCTTTGAGGCTGGCTTCATTGAGCAAGTGTCGTAGTTCTTCGCTTTCTGTTGATCACTTTCTATTTTCACCGCACCCCATAGAGTTGGGAGTTTGACACATTGATGATATGTCGAGGGAACTGCCTTCATATCATGTATCCATGGCCTGCCAAGGATAACATTACAGCAAGATAAGCAATCTATAACACAAAATTTTTGAACAGAATTTACTCACTCTATATAAATTGGAAGTTTGATGTCCCCCAATGTATTTTTTGTTTCTCTACTGAATCGCACGAGGACAGATGATCTTGGAACAATATCGGATTTGGGAATATTCTTTCTTTTGAGGACATCCAACTGGATTGTGTTCACCGAGCTCCCTCCATCAATGAGGATCGTGCTAACAAAATGGTTAGAAATAAACAATGTAATCACTAAACCGTCGTGATGAGGATCCTGTATATCTACGCAGTCATCCTCATCAAAGGATATCACTTTCTACTGAGTAAGAATGGAAGTTCGAATAGGTCTGTCCCCATTCTACATCTTTGTTTCCTTAGCATGCCTCTTAGCTGCTGAAAATGAAGTTCCACAAATATCAGAACCCCCAGAGATGAAGTGGATGATTTGAGCATCAGCTGGTGGAGGAGGAGCTTTTTCAAGAACTTTTTCAGAATCCTGGATCCTTGACTTTTTCCTTCCAAGCAGCTCCTTCAAGTATCCTTTGCTCAAAAGATAACCTATCTCCTTCCTTAGTGCTATGCACTCATCTGTGAGGTGACCGAAATCCTCATGATAAGCACACCATTTTGATTTATCCTTGGCAGTAGTCGGTTTGTCATTTTTCCTTGGCCACCTAGCCTTATCACCAAAATTATGCATAGCAAGGATTAGTTCACTATTATCAGCAGAAAAACAATATTCAAAAATAGGAGGATAATCCTCATCGTCTTCATCTTAATCAACTGCATGCACATTCTGGTTGTCAGGCTTAGTGTATGGTTTGGATCGTTTATTCTTGAAATATGATCCTTGCTTTTCCTATTTTGATGATACTGACAACCTTTCCTGGATCCTTTTGTTATCCTCTAAACGGATGAACCTTAAGGCCTTGTTCCTTACTTCATCTAGATTCCTGCAAGGTGTCATGACAAGATCATCATAGAATTGAGAATCTTTTAATAATCCCATTTTAAAAGCTTTAATAGCAATGGCAATATCCAAGTTAGGGATTTCTAAGGATTCTCTACTAAATTTAGTTATATAATCTCTTAATGATTCATTATGACCTTGGGTGATCCTATACAAGTCACTAGTTAACCTTTCAAATGTTCTACTACATGAGAATTGATTATTGAATAAGTTAACTAAATGAGAAAATGAAGTAATTGAATAAGGAGGAAGACTTAACAGCCATTTCAAAGCTGGTCCAGTTAGTTTGGATCCGAAGCCCTTGCATAGACAGGTTTCCTTTAACCTTTCTAGAATGGGGTTGATCTCCATTCTCTCCCTGTGTTGTGCCACATGCTCCTCTGGATCAGTGGTACCGTCGTACAGTTTCATATTCGGGGTTTGGAACCGTTTTGGTATCTCAGCATTACATATAGGTGGTGCAAAGCGAGACACCTTATGACTTCCATCCGGGATCTCGGGGATGGGTTTAACCACTCCCGGGACACTGGATATCATATCCTTGAGCTTTTGTAACTCCTTAGCCATGGCTTGGTTGATCCCTGGTTCCTGCATAAAACCAGGATTAGTGCCAAAAGATGTATTGAAATTGTTACCTCCTGATTGGTTTGGAATTGGTACCCAGAAGTGTATCCGAAACAAGGCATGTATGGTGCAAGAGTGGGACCAGATGAAGCAATAGTTTGCATGGGGATGAAGTCTCCTAAGTGAACTTCAGAACTCCTAGATGGTTGACTCCCTAAGGATCCTTGATCCTGGAAGATGTTGGATCCAGGATACGTCGGTGCTGAAGGCCTTGGAGGATATCCCATGGATCCTTGAACCTGGGATGAAGATCCTTGAACCTGGGAGTAGGATCCTTGAGTTGGAAGCGTCCCTATGTATCCTCCTGAACTAGAGAAGGATCCTTGATGCTGAGAAGAGGATTTCTGAGGCTGGAAATAGGATCCTTGAGGCTGCGTCGCTGATAGTGATCCATATAGCAAACTTGATGATCCTTGATACTGAACACTTGATGCTTTGGAATGCTGGATTGTTTATGGCGGAGTAGTAAAATCCAACGACCTGGGCATCAATGGGAAGTGATCCTCCGCTGATTTCCTCTGTTTCTTGATTTCATCAATTTCACGAAGGATCCTTCCATTAGTTTCATCATGCTATTCCATGTATCCTTTCATCTGCAAAATCAAAGTATAGAGATCACTGTTAGTAGGTGTAGAGGAAGAAACAGTAGTTGGTTTTGTGAAAACGGGGGTTGTCTTCTTCGGAGCATTCTCAGCATTCTTCTAGAATGTAGGGGGAAAAGGAGGCAATGGTGGAATGCCCTGTGATGAGGTAACCGCCGGCATGCAACTCAAAGTAGCTTTTCCCTGAGAAGCCATGTGGTTGATGGTAATGAACAGAAATGAACAAAATTTTCATAAATGAAGCACCAATTGCCCACGGTGGGCGCCAAACTATTTTGGTCAAAAATCTGATTAAGGATATGTAACTGAAGGGGTAAGGTCCCAAAAACCTCCTAATAAGTACTTGGGACCATACCACAACCTTACCTTTCAGCCCCTTTTTGACCTTGCGCGGCCGCGCACTGGTCCTACAAAAAGAAGGCTTAAGAGACAGATAGCAGGCAACACTTGCGCGCCAAAAGGAAATCATAAATCCTTGTGCTTTCCTCCATAAATAAAGGATGAAAATCCTAAGTCAAGCACTTCCGCTTAATAATATCCAGACTTGGATATTATTTACTTAACTGGTGCCACACGATAAAGAGTCACACCAGATTACAGCAGTAATCTTCTAGAAGAACTCAATCGTGCACCATTAAGACGGTTATAACCGTCTTAACACGTGTCATCACCTTAGGCATCCCTAAAATCACGATGATAGCATGTAATTGGAGAGAAACCTCCACTTGATCACTTTCCACGTGGCAAACCCCCAGCCATAGATCTAAACAGCGATCCGTGTGCACTCACGTCGGATCAAGAAGCTTAACAGAAGGAAATGTAACCGCTTACGGGGTTAGCATCTTCCGTCAGTATTTCACTAACAAGTTTTCCCGCCCAAAACTCTCGGCTATAAATATGAGAACAATTCAGGTATGAAATTCAAGTTACACATACTTCGTCAATACCTCTTCTTCTTCATAAACACATACTTATTCTCACGCCAGAGTCGGGTCAAGGAGAGAACCCCTTTCTCCCCTTGACGAGGCTAACGGTGTTTTGTTTTACAGAGTTTACCGGAGAAGAAGATCAGTTGCAATCAAATCAAACGAGAGAGAACAACCCCCTTTTTATGCAGATCCAAACCCTCTAGATAGTTTGATTCCGGTCATTTATCTAGTGTTTCTTCATTGGCGCCCACCGATTTCTCTGTTTTATCAGTTTTGTCTCGTTTCGATTTAGTTCCCATCATTCTCTGTTTTCACATGGCAGATAATTCATCATTTCACCCATCAGGTCCTCGATCTGAATTTGAGGGTTCTGCAACCTAAAATAATCAAATCGACGGAATCATGGGAATCAACAAAAGTAACAGTCATTCAGACGGAAAGAATTCTTCAGATCAACTCACAGAAAGAACTCCAGAATACTGGTTTGGCAGATTCCAGGTTGCTTTACACGCAATTTCCACACAAATTGACAGATCTGAGTTCCCAAACATCAGATCTGGTACTCCAAAAGGAAACAACGGTACACTTGGTACTATAGTATTGGACCCACAGACACCTTGTCAGTGGGACATCCAATTTAACAGTTATGTTGAGATACTTCAACAATCAAAAAGTATCAACCATCAGGAAGCCGAACCAAAACAGATAAGCATGGTACAAGGAGGTCCTCCACGAAGGCCAAATAAACGAAACCATGATCAGCACTGGAGGGAGCAACAAGTTGTGTTTCCTGTTGTTCCTGGAGGCACTCAGGAAGAACGACCAGTCATCATTACTGGCATCTTTGGCCATTACAGAATGGACTATATGTTTATAGATCCAGGAAGCTCGATGGATATCATATATGAGCAGTGCTTCAAACAACTCGATCCAGAAGACAAAGCACGTCTGGAGCCGGTCGATTTCCCTCTCACCGGATTTTGTAATGAAGCTGTATTCTCGTTAGGGCAAATAGTATTCCCTGTGACTCTCTCTGATGGCGAGCATTCGCGCACAGTCATAGTAAATTTCATGGTCATGCCGGCAACATCACGCCATAATGTATTGCTCGGAAGAAGGTCACAAAGAGAATTCAGCATGATCACTTCTATTCCGCATGCTGCATGCGGATTTCCAACAGAAACTGGAGTTGCAATTCTATACTCAAGTAAGGAGGTCATGTACGTGGACGATGAGCCACCAACAAAAGTGGCCAAACCCTCAGCATCAAATGAGTCGGAGAAATGGGTCCTGAACGATGAATATCCAGAATAGACCATCCTGTTAGGACACGCCATTTCCCCAGCAACACGAATACAATTAAAAGAATTGATGTCCAACAATAAAGACATATTCGCCTGGTGCCCAGCAGACATGACTGGGGTTCCGCGCGATATAGCACAACATTGTCTAAACATCCGACCCTCAGCAGAACCTGTTGCGCAGGGGAGGCGCAGCTTCAGCGATGAAAAAGCAAAAGCCATGGACGAGCAAGTGACAGAGCTACTTAATTCCGGAATCTTGCGCGAGGTTCAATACCATACTTGGGTCGCCAACCCAGTAATGGTCCAAAAACACAGTGGCGGATGGAGAATGTGCGTCGATTTCAAAGACCTGAATAAAGCATGCCCAAAAGATTGCTACGCGCTTCCTGAGATAGACAAAAAAGTTGACTCTCTAGCATCATTTCGATGGAAATGCTTTCTTGACTGTTACAAAAGGTACCATCAGGTCCAGATGAAAGAAGAAGACGAGGACAAGACTGCATTCCGCACAGACAAGGGTATCTTCTGTTACACAAAAATGCCCTTCGGCTTACGTAACGCAGGCGCAACTTATCAGCGCCTAATGGACACAGTCTTCAGAGGCGACATCGGCAAAACAGTCGAGGTATACATGGATGACCTCGTCATCATGAGCCACGAAGAAGATACAATGCTCGCAAATATTCAGTGCACGTTCGATTCTTTGCACAGCGTAAATTTAAAGCTTAACCCAACGAAATGATCCTTTGGAATGGAAGAAGGGAAATTTCTGGGTTTCATAGTAACAAGGGATGGGTTTAAAGTAAATCCA
Organism: Helianthus tuberosus; assembly: GCA_030545235.1. Classification (NCBI taxonomy): domain Eukaryota; kingdom Viridiplantae; phylum Streptophyta; class Magnoliopsida; order Asterales; family Asteraceae; genus Helianthus; species Helianthus tuberosus. The sequence goes on along the minus strand of CM060354.1, from coordinate 114,002,710 downwards.
GAAAAAGTGCAGGCCATCCAGCTAATGCCATCACCTGCAATAATAAAAGAAATGCAAAGACTCGCCGGACGACTAGCAGCCTTAAACAGATTCTTGGCAAATCACACGGCCAAGTCTTATCCATTCATTAGCACCCTACGAAACTGCGCCAAGAAGACCCATTTCTAGTGGACACCCGAAGCGGAAGCAGCCTTCAAGCAAATGAAGGAATGTTTAATTCAGTTGCCAACACTAACAGCACCGCGCGAAAAAGAACCACTGATCTTATACTTATCTGCTGCGGAAGTAGCGGTAGGCGCAGTATTAATGGTGGAACGCGAGAACATTCAGACTCCAATTTACTATATAAGCAAGATGCTTACTGGCCCAGAAACCCGCTACTCAATTATTGAAAAGATGGTCTTAGCACTAGTGCACGCATCACGACGCTTACGTCGATATTTCTCAGGTCATGTCATCACAGTTCTCACCAATTACCACTTGGGTCAAATACTATCCAAACCCGATGTGGCGGGAAGATTGGCCAAATGGGCTATTGAGCTGGGAGGATACAATATCCTGTACAGACCACGTCCAGCAATTAAAGGACAAGTTCTAACGGATTTTGCCACAGAGGTTCCAATCAACAAAGTCCAAGAGTGCGAGGCAATCTAGAACCCTATTCCTGTTTTCGATGATAGAGTTTGGACTCTGCACACAGATGAAGCTTCCAATGACGACGGGGCAGGCGCAGGTCTTCGATTGGTCAGCCCAGATGACCACGAACTTACCTACGCCATACGCCTGGATTTCTGAAGCACGAACAACGAAGCAGAGTATGAAGCGTTCTTAGCAGGTCTCCGCTTAGCGCTTAAAATGGGAGCACGAAACCTCGAAGCTAACGTAGACTCAAAATTAGTGGCTGAACAAGTCAATGGGCATTATGATGCAAAGGGAGAAGCTATGGCGTTATATCTAGAGCAAGCGCGGATATTAATCAGCCAATTCCAAACGTTCAAATTCAATCACATAAACAGAAGCGAAAACAAGCACGCGGACGCACTAAGCAAGTTAGCCGCCACCAGCTTCAGACATCTTGCAAAAGAGGTACGCATCGAAGTGCTGTCCAATCCTTCTGTCCCCCTCAAAAAAGTAAATGTTATAGAGATCGGCAATCCATCATGGATGTCTCCGATCATCTTATACTTACAACATGGGAAACTCCCAGAAGGAAAAGCAGAAGCTCGAAAGATCCAGAACAAAGCAATTAACTATGAAATGGCGGAGGGGATTCTGTACCGAAAGTCATTCATGGGACCATTATTACGCTGTGTTGACAAAACAGACGCACAATATTTAGTCAGAGAAATCCATGAAGGTCTATGCGGGATACACGCTGGACCGCGCATGGTAGTGGCAAAAATAATGAATGCAGGCTACTATTGGCCGGGGATGCACGTGGATGCAGTAGAAATACTACGGAAATGCGCAGCATGTCAGCGCCATGCGACAAAGACACTCCGGCCAAAGAATCCGCTCATACCAGTCACATCCGCCTGACCCTTCCAAAAAATGGGGCATCGATCTTGTTGGCCCATTCCCTGACGCGCCAGGCGCAGTAAAAATCATTATTGTAGCAGTTGACTATTTCACAAAATGGGTCGAAGCCAAGGCACTAGCCTCAACAACGGCAATGGTAATCCGCAAATTTATATGGGAACATATTATTTGCATATTTGGTTTACCATTGCGCATCATCTCCGATAACGGCACTAACTTTGCCTCCGAAGATCTTCAAAAATGGTTCAAACAAATGAAGATCGAACACAACTTTGCCTCTGTGGCGCATCCACAAACAAATGGCCAAGTTGAGAGTGTCAACAAACAAATCATCGATGGCATAAAAGCGCGACTCGGGACAGCGCGCAGAGGATGGGTTGATGAACTCCCCAGCATCCTATGGGCACACCGCACCATGCCAAAGACTAGCACTGGAGAAACACCGTTCAGTCTCGTCTATGGATCAGAGGCAGTAATCCCAACCGAAATTGGTCTTCCATCGCCGCGCATGCTCGCCATGGAAAGACAAAACAACGAGCAAGAACGAAGAATGGATTTAGACCTTCTGGAGGAGAGGCGCGAAAACGTGGCTATCGCAGAAGCAAGGTACAAATCCAAACTCGAAAAATACTATAACGCGCGCGTACGCGTGTGCACCTTTGTTCTAGGAGACTTCGTTTTGCGCGACAATGAAGCTTCTAACGCGGAAAAACCAGGCAAATTAGCACCAAAATGGGAAGGACCATACATCATTAATGAAGTTTTGGGCAAAGGCACTTACACTCTAAAGAGAATTGATGGGACACTAGTTCCTCGCACCTGGAATGTGCAGCAACTGCGCAGGTGTTACATATAAGCCAAACCATCCCGCAAAGATAAAAGTATATAGGCAATGTATTTCTTTATTGCACTTTGTATTATTGGTCTTGCGCCCTATTAATGCAAGCATCATCCCTACACATGTTACTGTTGGTTACAAATTGCATATAATTCTTTTGGTTCACGCGAAAACAATATGGTAAAAATTGTACGCTTCATGAACAGTCTAAAAAGGGCACAACCTTGCGCATCCTAGACAAACGTTCACACATGAGTACAAATACCATTCCCATTCGCTCTACCTATTCAAAGCAATTAAACATATGCAACATATTGTAATCCAAACACAACCTGAAGCTTACATGCACAATAGTGCATCAAAAATATATATATCAAAGCACAATATAAACAACCATTCACAACGATCACGACAGTGATCTTCAAAAAATTTTAGTAGCAAGACCAACATAAACGTCAAAAAAGGGGAATACACAGTTTCCCAAACCTAACCTAATCAACAGCAGGACCTTCATCAACAACTGGCCCCTGATCATCACGGCGGTTCTTCCGGCGACAGTACACTAGTCGGCATCCACCTTTCTGAATCATCAGAAAATGGGACATCAGGTCGTCAGTAGATAGTACAACGACTTTTTCATCAACAACACCTTTTTGCCAGAGAACCTTACAACCAGAACTGGCAACGGCCGAAGAATCGGGGTTGAACGAACCCCTTTCCTTGTTAGCTGTTAATGGTGGTGAACCAGCAAGAAGCACGACACCTTCAGCAGCCTCGTAAATCCTCAAAATATCCAAAAGTCGCCGAGTACGAAAGGAGCTTTTCGCTTTCATTTTTTCCAAATTAAGAAAGAAGATAAGAATCCTCAAATGTATATATAGAAGAACCAAACTCCGGGAAAAGGAAAAGCTTAAATCACCATGATTAACTGACAAAAAACGTCCCTTCTGAACAGCGCTACAGGACCTAGGGTCATATCCCCATAAATGAGGACTGACAAGCATCAATAACGTATCCCAAGGTAAGAAGACAAAGTATCGCAAATACTAATTCTTTATTACAAATTGACGTCACCAAGCGTCAGCCCATGATTACAAAAGGATCAAATCATCAAAGGGAAAAATCACAACTTCCCCTAAAGGGTTTAATAAGCAAAGTAAATCTTCTCACAGAAGATTCCCTACTTTCGCGCCAAAAACATTTCCCTCTCATAAAGTCCAGTGCTCCACTTATTTGCATAAGAGCAACACTAAACTGGGGGGACTTGAAGGGGTAAGGTCCCAAAAACCTCCTAATAAGTACTTGGGACCATACCACAACCTTACCTTTCAGCCCCTTTTTGACCTTGCGCGGCCGCGCACTGGTCCTACAAAAAGAAGGCTTAAGAGACAGATAGCAGGCAACACTTGCGCGCCAAAAGGAAATCATGAATCCTTGCGATTTCCTCCATAAATAAAGGATGAAAATCCTAAGTCAAGCACTTCCGCTTAATAATATCCGGACTTGGATATTATTTACTTAACTGGTGCCACATGATAAAGAGTCACACCAGATTACAGCAGTAATCTTCTAGAAGAACTCAATCGTGTACCACTAAGACGGTTATAACCGTCTTAACACGTGTCATCACCTTAGGCATCCCTAAAATCACGATGATAGCATGTAATTGGAGAGAAACCTCCACTTGATCACTTTCCACGTGGCAAACCCCCAGCCATAGATCTAAACAGCGATCCGTGTGCACTCACGTCGGATCAAGAAGCTTAACGGAAGGAAATGTAACCGCTTACGGGGTTAGCATCTTCCGTCAGTATTTCACTAACAAGTTTTCCTGCCCAAAACTCTCGGCTATAAATATGAGAACAATTCAGGTATGAAATTCAAGTTACACACACTTCGTCAATACCTCTTCTTCTTCATAAACACATACTTATTCTCACGCCGGAGTCGGGTCAAGGAGAGAACCCCTTTCTCCCCTTGACGAGGCTAACGGTGTTTTGTTTTGCAGAGTTTACCGGAGAAGAATATCAGTTGCAATCGAATCAAACGAGAGAGAACAACCCCCTTTTTATGCAGATCCAAACCCTCTAGATAATTTGATTCCGGTCATTTATCTAGTGTTTCTTCAGTAACCAAACTTTGAATGTGAGATAGAGTGTTTGTTGTGTTGATCAAATGTATGAACAAATATCAAACAAAAATGATAATGAACATGAGAATTTATCGAGGAAAAAGTCCTTGATCAATGAATGATCTCCGGCATAAAAAACCTCGGGTGATGGAAACTACTGATCACCAAGTATATTGAACAAAAAAGTTTACAACTTTGGATGATATAGAGCTTGTTACAATGAGATTGTTAGTGTGTTTGAGAGCTGAGTTCGAGAGAGAGTATGCGAGTGTGTAAGTGTGTTAACTGATCTATCAAGCTCAATATCCCACTATAATATTCAAGTTATCTACTCTAACTAACTATCCGAAATATTAGTCATGCACCCACGTTCCACATCAATGGTCATCGACCCATGCACGTGCTTGGAATGAGAGCATATTCCCCATGATTCTCGGTTAGAACATGTCCTCTTCGAAATGCGCCTGCAAAACAAGGCCAAAGTATATTGGAAACAATTGTTAGTTTGTTAGAATAATAGGGAGGATCCGTGATCCTTAGTCTTCCAGCACCATTTCCTGAGGATCCGTGATCCAGGCCAAACAAAGGATACATGATCCACAAGTGACAAAATTCTATCCCCAACAGCGGCAATTCTTCCTTATTCCTGTAATCTTCGTTATTCTGGTGGCTGTGAGTTTGTCTGAGGGTAGAGGGAGAATGGTGAAAGATATGGGTAGTTGTCGTTGATATGTGAAGGTGGTGTAATAATGATGGAATGTTTTTAAACGAATGGTGTATAGGTACGTGATCAAGACTGCATTCATGATCGACATATAAACGAAAACGCGGATACGAGATCATAATTCCGATAAATCATGATGTTACCATTTTTGCCGTTCACAGTGGCGGCAATCTTTGTTTAAAAAAAAAAGAAACTTCATCAGAAATGTGTATATAATACGCGTGGACATGAGACTTGCACCAAACCTACAGGTGGTGCAGTAGTCTGTTTGCTGTTTGTTGCCTGTGTAGACCCGGATTCGAGTCTTGTGGCCTGCATTCCTTTCTTTTTCTTTATTTTATTTATTTAAAACCACTTAACTTTGTTAAATAAAGTTATATTTTTATTTATTTTTAACTTAACTAAATATAGTTTATCCTCGTTACTTTTAGTAGAGTGTACATATATGTGTGGGTGTATGATAAAAATAGAAGAATCAAAATAAAACTCAAAATTCCATCCGCGTTTATTTATTGAAGGTTCGTACAAACGGTTCGGGTTTTAGAACCCGGTTTTCGACGGATGTTACAATTCCGAGCAAACAATATCAATACCAACATCATTACTATCAGGACCACTACTGATGGACCACTACTGATGATCGTTTCATAATTTTTTATCGATGTAAAACATGTATATACTTTTGAGCATATCATGACTTTATTTTTGAGTTTTATCTTTCAGTTACTATACTGATTTCTTTACTATACGGATTTCTGATACCATAATGAAACAAAGCAATACCGACTGAACTCCAATCACTAACACACGAGGAATTCCATTAGTTATCACTTATTTTACAATAATCTTGATTCTAGTTATCATGCAACTTATATAAATATATCATACCACACAAGTTATCATGCAACTATTCTCATGGCAAGGGCGGAGCCATAGTGTTAGGAGTCGTAGCACGGGCTATGACTCAACCTCGTATTCGTAGGATTCTTTTTTGGTTTTATACAAATGATACCCCTAAAAATACGAGGATACCCCTAACCAAAAAATAGGATACTTGATATTATTAAAATCTTATTTTATAAGCCCAAACATTTACAACCCGAAAAGTTATAGAATAATTAAGCCCGAATGATAAAATAAGCCCAAATTAACAAAAATAGAATTGAAAGGAGATCGTAAATATAATTGATAAAGTTAGCCTAACACCTAAAACAATATTGTAATTGAATAAGTGATCTTCCTCGTCTTATGGTGGAAACCGTAACACATAGTTCTTGTCTTTTAGTTTATCGGGTAGTGAAGCTAGCTTTGGTTTTACCGGTTGCAACCGTAACCGTTGAAAGATGGTTTTTTCTAAATTGAAGTTTGTCAAGACGGATTTTCGCAATCGAATGGGCCCGCAATATTTGAACAATGTTATTGTTTGTGCGGTCGAAAAAGAAACTTTTGATAAAGTACAAGACAACAATGTGATGAAACGATTTGAAACTATGAGAAAAAAAAATAGAACAAATCTATTAAGTATTTCTTTTACTTTATTTATTTATTTATTTATTATTATTATTATTATTATTATTATTATTATTATTACTACTATTACTACTATTACAACTATTACAACTATTATTATTATTATTATTATTATTATTAGTTTCGTCATCCTCTCATGGAGTCATGGTGAACTCCGCCAGGCTTCATGGTTGTTGCTTGGTCAACTCCTTAATCATACGATGATGATTTTGTCTTTTTTTTTTTTTTTACAATTTATATTATTAAAAAAATATAAAATGATATGTACCTCGTACCAAAATATGAACAAAAATTTAAACAAAAGGCGACAACCACTAAAAACAAGCACTAAAAAAAGTATGGATCGCCTATGGTCTGATTCATCGGTAATGGGATTATCTTCACTCAGTGGCGAAGTTTGAGATTTCTGTTCGGGGGGTCGAAAACGTATATAGCTAAAAAAATTATAAACCGGGGGTTCGAAAACGTATATACCTAAAAAATTCTATACGAAAACTACATACCGGACACTATTTGAGCGAAAAAATTCGGGGGATCAGGCACCCCCTCCCCTCCGGCCCCCACAAAGTTGCACCCCTGTCTTCAGTGACCGGCCTTAGAAATACGATCGTATGTAATTTGATTTATGACAAATTGCCAATGAATATTACCAAGGAATCATCGACAACTTTTGTAGCGTCGTCTATAGACATGTTTTGCGAAGGACCGACAAACAATTTACCGGTTGGTTCCTTTAAGTTTTACAGACCGAATTTACCACCGATTGGTTCCTTAAGTTTTACAGACTGAATTTACCACAGTAATTATAACTAATTAAAAAATAATTTTAAGTATATTAAGATTTCTCTGAAAACCAATATTAGTGGAGGATTACCAACGGTTTCTTTAATTTACCATTTTCAGTTATCATTCGTCAGTGGTACTTTTATTTTTAGTAGGGAACCAAAGTTTCAAAAAACCAACAATATTCAACCTTTGAATTCGTATATTTCTGTTATTATAACCCATTTCAAAATAGAAAAAAGGGAATGAAAGAGTTTGGAAACTTACAAAAATGTACAAGTCACATACACCAAACATATAAGTTTAAAGTTCGTTGTTAATAACATGCATTCATGTATTTGTTTACCATAAAGACAAGTTTGTAGGCAAAGTGCCGTCCCGGCAATTAAAGCATTCAGGATTCAAATATATATATAAAAACCATAGTAAAATAATGCATAAACTAACAACCCACTGCATATACATTCTTCTTCCTCATTCACTCACGCTATTAACAACTTCCGACAATACAGGGTTCCCGACTTCATAACTTCAGCAATGGCCAACCATCATGATCGGAATCCGTTTGCGCATGACGATGATATCAATCCTTTTTCTGTAAGTATAAGTAGCCTAACCGTTAAGATATCAGTAAGAGGTCTGAATCATTAAGAGCTAGTATACTATTTAACCGTTCAGAGACAAATGTCTGACCAATTCAGATTAGAGGTCTTAACCATTCAGAATCAAATGTCTGAACCATTCAGACATCTGCTCTCGAAACAAACAATCTGAACTATTTGTTGAACCAGTAAGAGGTCTGAACCATTAAAAGCTAAACAAACAGCCCATAAGAATGAAAATAACTTAATAGTAATTTATTGATAAATCATCATGATATTTTTATATGTTCGAATATTATTGAAACACAAACATATAGCTTTCTTGATTATAATTATAATGAGATGAGATTAAGGAAGCTAATAAGTCATGATCAATTCAATAAAACAAGAAATAATATTTGTCTATTTCATTTTTACCTAATATGATTTCAAACCAAATATTATTTTATGGTTAAATATACATATTTATATTTCAGCATAACCAGACTCATAGTTATATCTTTTCTTTTTATATATTTATATAACAAACCCAAACTTCTCCTACTCCCCTTCATACTTTTAAACTAATAATATTATAATTATAATAATCTGAATTTGGATTACAGAACCATCACGGGATCCCACCAAACTCCAGGCTATCGACTCTTGCTCATGAACCTGCAGTTTACGGTCATGTCGCAGCTAACAATTCTCTTGATACACCTGCGGTATTTTAACTTCTTAATTTTATGCAATATTTAATTAAACTCATTTTGTATTTTAGATTACTCTTATATATGACTCAAAATATTTATTTAACGGTTACAACATAAATACAATTATCGTCTCTCACAAATTATACTCATTATTTGTATATTTTTCCGTTTAATGATCACGGTTTAAAGGCTTGAATTTATTAACACAATTCGAAAACACAATTAGAACCTAACATAAAAGTCACCTGGTTAAGCTTAGTTTAAATGAGCTTTAATCGGTTTCGGGTTAAACCCACTAACACATTTAGCTAACAGGTTGTGTTTGTTTCAATTGGCGAGTTCATTGCTTGACTCGTGTATTTTTATAACTTTATTATTATTATTATTATTATTATTATTATTATTATTATTATTATTATTATTATCATAATTTTTTAGTAATTATATAATAAGTATTTAAATAAGATCATACTTAATTATATTTGGTCGTTGTAAATATTTAGTAATTGTATTATTATTATTATTATTATTGTTGTTGTTGTTGTTGGTGTCAGTGTCGGTGTAAATATTTAGTAATTAAGTAGTTCATTTTTATTAAAACTAGGTTTAAAGAAGTTCGCCGCGTTACGGCGAATTTCTTTTGTTATTTAGTCTGTGTTTACATGTGTTTTGAAATCACTACGAGCGTGTTGCGAACGGAACTGCTGACAAGAATAAAAAGAAAATGTAGAAAAAAACACTAAAAGATAACCGAAAGAAAATCAACCAAAAAAGTTGTATGGTAACGATGTTGTTTGTATGAAACCCGTGGTTAGAGATGAGCAAATTGTTCTAGGTATCGGTTGTACTAAAGAGATACTCTTTGCCGTGAATATACAAGGGGCTTGGAGTCTGAAAAAACTCAGAGATGAATGTGTTGTCTATCAGCTTCATCTTTAGACTGCGGGGACCAAATTTGGCGAACCGGAAGATCTTAAGTACCAATTCGGTACCGACTTTTGGCGTTCCCGGTACCAGTTCACTACCGTTTTTACCTTCATATATCGGAACCGTAATCGGTATTTTCGGTATCAGTTCCGATTCTGTATCGGTTGGCACCGAGCTCATCCATACCCCTAAAACTAAATAAAGAAAAAATTAAAAGTTGAAGAAAATCAACAAAAAAAAGTTGTACGATACCGTTGTTCATACGGTAACCGTGATCAGGGATGAGCAAATGGTACCGGGTAGCAGCACTGAATTTCCCGAACCAAAAGATTTCCAATATCAACTCGGCATAAACTTTTGGCGTTTTCTATATTAGTGCCGGTTTTTACCTTCATATACTGATACCGAACAGGACCGTCCCGGTATTTTCGATACCAGTACTGGTTCGATACCGGTTGACACCAAGCTTATCCCAACCTCTGATATTATAAAAATGATTTTAGTTTAAAAATAAAGAAATAAATATTATTATAATATTAAAATAATAAAAGTATTAAGAAAACTATATATTATTATAATATTAAAATAACTATTTATTTCAGTTCGTTTATTAATATATAACAATATATAACAACATATAACAATTTTGTGCTCTTTAGTGCTACAAATTTTCCCTTTAAATTATACACAAAGTTAATTGTTTAAATTGACCATAAGACACGATTTAATATAGGGTTATTGGATTTTATCATCTCAAACTATTGGCCGCTGTAACCCCCAACTAATATAGGGTTATTGGATTTTATCATCTCAAACCGGCGGAATTGCTCCGGCTCGTTGAAGTTTACGAACCAATCTTGAATTTTAGCCACCTAAATCGTTTTTTCGGCAATGGAACAAACCGGCGATGGTGACCAATATTGATCCTTAGATTTGTAGTCGTTTTTCTGTCATACTCCTACTTCACAATAGTTTGATAAAGAAATTGCAGATCTGTAATTTGATAGGGGTTCTATTAATGTTCATAAACTAAGCTTACTATATAAAATTTACAAAGTTCTTTATATAATTCCTAAAATCATTATTTTTGAGTGGGATAATTATTAATATTAAAAACTAAAGCTTTTGATGAAAGGGGGTGATTGAAGCTTTTAGGGTGGGAGTGGGTTGACATGAGAAGAAGATCAAAGGGGGTGGGGTAGGTTTTTAAATGATTAATTGTATTTTTATGTTTTATTTATTAGTAAGGACAATTTAGTCATTTCATACCCATTTAACACAAAATACTTACTTTTATCCACGTTAGGGACTATATGAGAAAAGAGAGTGCAAAAGTTGGGCACTATAGGTGTAATTTTATAAAGTTGGAGATTATAGGTGAAATTTCTCCAAACACAGGGACTTCCCAGACATTTTTCTCTATTAAATTATGTATTATTTAGAAGAATCTTATTAAGAGGGTGTTTGAGATTGCTTATTTAACTCCAAAAGTACTTTTTGTCAAAGATCCTTGTTGACTTGTGACTTTTTCAAAAGTAGTTTAAAAAAAAGTGTTTGGTTTACCTTTTGTGGTGAAAAAGTATAATGACTAAGGGGCTGTTTGTTTACCTCTTAATGAGGCTCTTAATGGTTCAGACCTCTTACTGGTTCAGCACTTAATGGTTCAGACTGTTTGTTTCACGAGCAGATGTCTGAATGGTTCAGACATTTGCCTCTGAATGGTTAAGATTTATACAGAGTTTGAATGGTTAAGACCTCTAATCTGAATTCGTAAGACACTTGTCTTTGAACGATTAAGCATTATACAGATTCTTAATGGTTCAGACCTCTTACTGGTTCAGCACTTAATGGTTCAGACCTCTTACTGGTTCAGCACTTAACCATTCAGATGTTGCCAAACAGCCCCTAAAAATGATGGAATAAGTTTCCATGTTTAGTTGTTATTTTAAAGTGCATGGATAGATTGGTAATTTAATGACCAAAAAGTAAAAAGCTATTTAAAAAGCCAGGATTTTGTGGCTTTTGAAAAACAATTTTTTTACTTCTAATAAAAAAGCCAAAATATAAAACAATTTTTTGCCAACACTTTTTTAACTTAGGCTGTGGGGTGTGGAAGAAGAGAGAATCGAGGAAGCACATGTGGCACCTTCCCCAAGGGGAAGACCCCCTGCATATATCGGGGCAATCGATGAAGATTCCCCGTCCACCCCGAGCATGCTCTTTGGAAATGAAGTTATTTGATTGGCTGGAATAGAAGGGGAAGGGGGAAAAGGAATGGATACACCATACTCTTTGATGGAGATGTGGGGAACATGATGAGGTGGAGGTGAAGGTGATGACGTGGATGTTGGGGGAGCGCTACACCACACCCCATAGTCTTATTGGTTTTTTGAAGAAGCTAATAAGTCAATAAGTTATTTCCAAACTTAATTCCAAACACCCTCTAAATGAGGACAAATTAGGTATTATTGCATAGAACCCTTGTACCCTATGCTTCAAAAGTTATAACAGACGTCTTAAATTTTAACTAAAATTACAATCTTATACCAATGAGATGCTTTATATAATAATAACAATATTAATAGAAATGATTATATTAATTCTTGTAAAAATGTTTGAGAAAATTATTTTTTTATTCATAAAAGTTGATATAAAAAGTAACATAAAATACAAATTTTTGTAATAAAGAGTATACTTAGTTTTAACATAATATATTGTCTAGTAGTAGTAGTAATAACAACAATAACTAGTAGAATTCCTTTGCGTGGTTTCCAGTAGTATAAAACCTTATTACATAAAAGTCATGCATTCAAAAACATAAAGTTGTGAGTTATAAGTACCGATGTTCGACCAATATTAGTTTGGTTCGATACAGTACCAATACGGAACTGGTACTCTCCCCTCAATATTGTTTCCAGTAAAATTTAGAGTTAAATGCCTGGTTGGTCAATGTGGTTTGCAAATATTGCAGACTTGGTCTCAGTGGTTCAATAATTACATACTTGGTCCCAATGATTGTAATTTTTGCACTCGTGTGGTCCTTATCACTAACCTAGGTTAGAATTCTCAGTTAATATATATAGAATGTCTATTTTATCCTCGAACATTAAAAAAAATATATAACCATCGTACACCCTCCTTCTTCTTCTTCAATTCCATAAATCATCATCACTAGATAAATAAATTCTTAGAGGGTGTTTGGGGTTCCTTATTTTGAGGAAAAAAAGACTTTTGAGGGGTAAAAGGACTTTTGAAAAGTGTTTGGCTTTCCTTTTGTTGGCCAAAAGTCCTTTGCAAAAGCCAAAAGTCAGGAAATCCTGACTTATTTTGGCCAAAAGGACTTTTGGAAAAGTTGAAAATAAGTTAAGCCAAACATGCACTTAACTAACCCACCAGTTTTACCCACTTCAATTACTCAAATTTCTCATCAATTCAACCTTAATTCCACCCAAATCCAACAAATCCCAAAACAGAGCATACACAATTCAACCAAAATGTCCGGATTACGTAGATGTATAAACCTTCGATATCTTATATTCACCAAAAGATCACCTCCCTCCTACACATAGAACGGTCAATTCATAAAATTAACCTCCAAATTTGACCCTCTACAGTCTCCGGAGATCGTTGATCGGTGGTCAAACCCGGTACAAATGGGACAACAACAACAATAATAACAGTAAAACAACGTTGTCGTTTGTAACAAGGAGGATTAAGGCGGAAGTTAATTGCCCTAATTGTAGCAAACCAAAAGATCAGGTTTTTTTCTGATGAATGCCACGTCATCCCGCCACCAGTTAGTTCTACTTTTCTTTCCGGATATGAGGGGGAAACGACGCCGTATAGAAAAGGGGATAATAATTAGGAGGTGAGTTTGTGCCCTAATTGTAAATCTGCTTATTATTTCCGGCGAGGGATGGTGTTTTTCGGCGGTGATTTGTGGCCAACAATGGTGGACTGAGAGAGATAGATGAGAGGGGAGATAATGGTGGTTGCCGACGACGAGGTTGTGGCGGCTTCCGACGATATGCTGGTTGCCGGTGATGGGGTTGTGGTGGCTGATGGGAAAGGAGAACAAGGTTGGGAGAGGTCGAGAGGGGTATGGTTTTTTGATGTTTGTTTAAAGTTTTTTTAATTCTATATTAAATGGATAAGGGTATTTTGGACATTTCACACACACTTAACTGAATATTTTAATGGCCATCCATGGTAAGGACCATACGAGTGCAAAAATTACAACCACTGGGACCAAGTGTTTAATTATTCAACCACTGGGATCAAGTCTGCAATATTTGCAAACCATAGAGACCAGATATTTAACTCTAAAATTTATATCATAATGTTGAAAAAAAAACTTAAAAATAACCATGCATTAATTTTCTTCAAAATAATTAACGACGGACCACAAATAAAAATGAGTATATAACCATGTTGAAAAAAAGTTAAAAATAACCGGTGCATTAATTTTCTTCAAAAGAATTAAGGAACGACCAGAAATAAAAATCAACATATCACCATTATTCCAAATTTTGCATTTAGTTATATATTTCTTGTGAGTCTTCCAAGTGTGTTTTGAATTTAGAAATTGAAGAAGAAGCAAATGGAGTTGGAAGCTAAAGAAGCCGAACTGAATAAGAGGGAAGAGGTAATAAGATTGTATGTTATTTAAAAAAAAAAATAAGATTGTATGTTTCAAATTACTTTTAAATTTCAAAATGATATAAACTTTGAATTTAATTTATGTCTAGTTATTAAATTTAGCATTTAATTATACGCAGATTCTAAGACGAAAAGAAGAGGCATTAGCAAGATGTAGGTTTTTATTTTCTTTCTTTCGACGTCTTATCTTCATCTTTTGTACCTAGTAAATTAGGAATGTTTTCCTTCATGGTATCGTTATATTTTAATCTTTCAAATATTCGATGAAAACTTTTTACTCGATCTGGATCATCGGAATTAAACAAAAATTCCATCATAATGTATATTGCACGGTCAAGACATACACGCTTTTGAAAATCCTTGCACTTTTCTTTCTTTTGGACTAATTGTATCATCGTCCAAAAATGAATAATTTTAATGTTTGAAAATATATGAGATACAAATGTAATTTATAAATTTTTTATTCGGGCCACGTGACATCGGTCCTCTTGCCCTAAATGCATCCTTGATTATACTAATTTTCAGAGATCTAATACATTATACTATATATTAAATGTGGTGGCCGGCATGAACAATGCCGACCACCACATTATATCTAATACATTTGTTTTAATTGCAACTTTGAAGACATGGTACATGTTGGCAAATTGGTTTAGGTATTCGCTACGTAACTAGTTAAATGTAATAATCGAATCTTGCTAATTATCTAATCTTGTTTTTTTTTTTTTAAATTTCATTTGGCAGCTAGCTGGTGCTGTCATTGACAATAATAATTGGCCTTCATTTTACCCGTTGGTTCATCATGATATTGCTGGAGATATACCAATCCATCTTCAGAGAATACAATATGTTGCATATGCGACATTATTAGGTACACTAACAAGTTTAATATATATATTTTCTTCCGATAAAAATGTTATGATAACACTAAAAGTAATTAAGTATGATTACCATGTGGGTTGGTTTAGGTGTGCCGATTTCACTTTTCTGGAATCTTATAACAAGTATAGCAATATTTGTGAGTGATACAGGTTCGTGTTTAAATTTTCAATGATATATAAATATATAGTTAAACTCGTTGATAAAATAAATATACTTTATCAATCTAGCGGGAGTCTATATATTCTTTTCGATCATCTACTTCCTATTGGGTCCTCCTGGAGCCTTTTACTTTTGGTACCGTCCACTCTATCGTGCTTTCAGGTACTCATCATAATAAATATATGTTTACTTATTGGGATACTATAATCGACTAATTTTTGTTATTTAATGTTTCCATAACTCTTTAGGAAAAATAATGGCATGAACTTTGGTTGTTTTTTCTTCAACTATGCAGTAAGTATTTTTTTTATTTTATATTTTTGTATAATATATGAGTCACGTTTACTTTAAACCCCTCAACAGTATCACATTGTGTTCTTTGGCTTTGCGGCGATTGGTCCTCGTATTCTATTTTCCGGACTACATTTCGCGTATGTTTATTGTTACTATTATTATTTTCATTTATTTCTTATGTACTTTATAAATATAAAATAGAAATAAACTATATACGTTTTTCGTGTTGTTGTTATAGGGGGTTCTTGAATGCAATGGAACTCATAAGTAAACATCCCGCACTTGGGGTAAACTTAGAAATTAACTCAATTTCACAAACAGTGACATCTTTAGTGTTGTTAGAAGCAATTAATGATTTTATTTTTGTAGATAATGAGCTTCATTGGGTTTGGATTCTTTGCGACTGAGTTAGTTCTAAGCATATGGGTCATGCATAAGGTTTATCGAGTATTCCGAGGCAATGATAAAGCAACTACCGCACCAATATCAATAGCTCTTTGAGCAAAGATGAATAGTCAGAATAGTAGCTCTCAACTACAACATCTTTGCAAAATATTGTTTGTTACCATTTTTGATTCATGGTTCGTTTGTCATTTCAAAATCATTAGTTACTTGTATAAAAACACGAATATCATTTGTGTTTCTTTTATTTATTTTTCGTTCTAAATTCGAGAAACATTTCATTTTATATTTGTGGGTTTTTATAAGATATTAGCTTCCATGTTATGAGAAAATCATAATGTTATATACACAAAATCAATTTTAACTAAAGAATTGCAAAGATTATTTTTTTACTGACAACGTACGGTAAGAGAGAAAAACGGATGCACTTGTGGGATACTTGAAACAATAAGAAAATGTTAGGGTGTCCGGAGTGGGCGGCAAACCCACTCGGCAAAGTGGTTTACCGCGCGGTAACACCGCCGCCGGTGGGTTTTGCTGATCGGTAACATGGTGGGGCGGTAAACGTTTGCCGATGCGGGGTTGTTGTTTGTGAGAGATGATTGTCAGCTTTTGCTTTATATGTTTTTTTTAAATAATAATTTACGTAATCAAAGTGTCTAACCATTGTCAGCACTTTTCAACATAGTTTAAACTCTTAAGGTTGAATGACATGACATACTCTCATTGGTTGATTTTGAAGTTTACCACTTTTAAGTGTTTAACCACTCCTATACCCTTATTTTTCTAGTACAGATCCATTAGAAATTTTAAATAAATAAATTATACCTCTTTTTGAGCTCCCAAAAACAAAAGAAAATGAAGAAAACAAAGAAAAGATTCTAATAAACCAACAAGAAGTCGTCTATTTCAAAGTTCCTGCACCTTTTGACTCGCCCCCTAGCGCATTTACGCACAAAACCCATTTCAATCTTCACTCAAGTTTCAACTTTTTCGTAACCCTTTAACCCAATTTACACCCAGTTGGATTTGAGTCGTATTTCTCTGCAAATTTGTGGTTATGGCTGGCCGTTATGATCCCAATCCGTTTGATGAAGGGGATGAAGTTAACCCCTTTGCTGTAAGTTATTTCTTATTCGAATTAACTTCGTCCGCGTGTTGGATTCATACTGTTTATGCTTCTAGGGTTGTTTAAATTGACGTTAATTTTGGGTGGACTGGTTTGTGACTGAATGAGTTTGATATCTTGATGATTTGTTTGGTTGGTTTCGATTTCTGGATCTGGTTTAGTTTCATTTACTGACTTGCTTGGATGGTTTACTGGTTGTTTATAACAATTTACAGAAATTGGTTTTTATGTAGTCCAGTTACACGATATTCATACTCTAGGTGCAAAGAGTGAGCCTCGGGCTTAGACGCAAGTGGTTTTAAGCAAGGCACACTGTGTAAACAGATTTTAGGCTGTTCAGACCAAGGGCACCTTGATGGATGTGTGCGCTGGTCACCTAGGCCTTGCGTGCGCATTATATTTAACAAAGATGAAGATGTTTTTCACTTTTCAGAAAATTAGATAGGGCAACAGAATTTGAATTTTAAAAAGTTTAATGTGTTCACATACAGTGGCGAAGCTTGACCCGAATGACGCGGGGGGGCGAAAACGTATGTACCCAAAAATTTCTATAGAACCGGGGGGTCGAAAACGTATATACCCAAAAATTTCTGTACGAAAACTACATATATAACACTACTGAGCGAAAAGTTCGGGGGGTCGGGTGCTATCCTTCGCCCCTGTTCACATAGTGCAATGAGCATTCATAAGTTACATACGGTAATGTTTTTATTGGTTTTACTTTTAAGTCATATGCTTTTCTAGATTGTTCATACATGTAACGGTTTTACGTGAAATACTTATTCCATCACCAAAATTGCTACCCTTGCCGTGTTAGGCTATCCCAAAGGAGATGCATCATGTCCTGTAACCTGTTTAAGAAAGATACCAACACAGTTATTCAAATTTACATTTTAACATGCGTTTGTTCATTACAAGTTTGATGACATTGATTTTGGACCACAAGTTCTGTCGGTTGTCTTCTTAGGTATTTAATTATTAGTCAAAGAGTCTCATTGAATTAATAGTCAAGTCATTCTGTTGTTTTGTCATAATCAGGATCAAGGGAAAGGAGCTGGAAAGTCGAACTTTAGTGGAGGCCCGTTTTACACAACAGTAAGTTTACTGTGATTGTTTACATTTTTTATGTACCTAGCAAAACAAGTCGGGTCATTTTGATTTGTCAACACTTTTATGATCTTTTTTTTTATTCATTTTGGTATAAACTAATGTTTTAAAATATGTTTTGCAGAGTGTTCCTTCAGCTGCAAACTCTAGACTTTCGCCCCTTCCACACGAGCCCGCAGATTTCTATGATAGGGGTGCCCCTGTTGACATTCCTCTTGATTCAGCTACAGTGAGTTTTCATTGGTGGATATTTTTAAAACCAGTTATCTGAATTCACGGGATTGTTTTATAATATTTTGAGAAAGATGCTTTATTCTTGCATCTTATTATCTAAGGGTAAAATAAGTACTAATTCATCTTTCCTTGTTACCTAATCTGGAATATTTATATTCTAATTTCATAAGGTGTCTGATACGAGCCATGATGCGGGTCAGATTGGGTCAGGTTCTAATCAGCTGCTTGGGGGTTCTATTTAACCCAGTTTTGGCGCTAATCTTAAATAATTCAGAAGTAGGGCTGAAGCGGGGCTGAATTATATCAGTGTCTCATTTTTAAAAAAGAATTCCATATTCTTTATTATAGCTATAAATTCCAAAAGCAATAAGAATTTGTCACACCATAGTTACCTACATTGCGGTTCACTCCGGTTCGGGTACACGATTCGCTAGAGGGGACGTATTTGGTATAGAGGTGGGGTAGGTTTAGTTGGGTACGAACTGGTACGGTGTACCATTGAGTACTTCGATATACCCAAATTAAAACATAAATTACCAAATTCATTAATCCAAATGACCAAAATCCAAAATTCAAATTACCAAACAGAAATTGCGTATTGTGTTTTTTTGCCAAAAGCCATTTCAGTTACTGAAGATAAAATAATACTGAAGTGGAAGAGTAGAAATAGAATTGAGGATCTAATTTGGTAGAAATTGGAATGTATTTATACATTTTCCTGGATTTAACGGGTTACATGCGAAAACAAATTTGTAATATGGAATCGAAGAGACATACATATTGGACACGTTTCCCGCCAATTAGGGGTGTGAATTTCTGACACGACCCGAAAACAATATTCACGGGTTTGGGTTTAGTCTAAACGGGGTCGGGTCAGTTTTAGGTTGAACCTGCTAACCCGTTTAGCTAAACGGGTCAGGTTCGGGTCAACCAGGTTGGGTTGGCGGGTTGACCCATTTAACCCCATTTCTATTATATTATATTTTTTTACAATATGTTTTTTGTCGTAAATTTAATTGGGTGTGTATTTTATGCAACAATTATAACTTATAAAGGGAAATTGGCACAAGAACTTATGATTTTAATGTAATTTTATTATATAAATTTGTGTTTTTTTGTAGTAGATGTTAATTTTAATATATTAATTTGCAGAAAAAGTAAAAAAGTTCGGGTTGAACGGGTCGGGTTCGGGTTCATATGTATGACGTGATTTTCGGGTTCGGGTTCGTCTAAAATTTTTGGGTTCGGGTCGGGTTGAACCCGCGAACACGATCCGTTTAGCACCCCTATCGCCAATATTATACATCGGGATGTGTTCATCTCAGTGATCGGAACGCCGAACGCCCTAGAAATGATCCAGGCCCTGTATTTGTAATCAACTTAGGGTTTTCAATTTTGATTGGAATGATTTGATTTCTTACTTGGAGCGCCGTTCTGAAACATTGAATTCACGAATTGGGGGCGTATTGGATCACTACTGTATTCCGTATGGTACAGTTTGTACCAAATAAAAAATCGTGGCTCTTGGAGCAAATTTGGTAACTATGTGTCACACACTCTGAAGTCTAAACACTTGATTATAACCATTTACTACTTTCAATGGTTGAGTATCACATTCAAACAATATATCTTACAAATGTTTTTGTTACATCTGATTATCTGATTCTGGTTTGCATTTTTAAAATCACACATCCAAACACCACCCTAAAAAAGAACCTTTGAAACAATATTGGGTATTCAAAGCACACACCCTAATACCGTCTGTATGTGATTGTTGATGCTAACTCATACATTCTGTTGAAGGATTTGAAAAAGAAAGAGCGAGAACTACAAGCTAGGGAAGCTGATCTGAAGAAGAGAGAAGATGTATTTTCATATTTCTTTATTTTGACTTTGTTTCAAGAAACTATTTATTTATACCGTATAATCTTTTTCAATCGCTGTTTTGCAGATAGTCAAGCGGAAAGAAGAGGCAGCCGCTCGAGGTTACATACTTACATCAACTAAACTAAAAAAAGAAGTAGAATTCCTGATTGAAGGGTAGAACAGTCTTTTAGTAATAAAAGCGATTTTCTTAGTAAAGGAAAGAACCTTCAAGGGATGGTGTGGTGGTAAGCACTTGATTCCTCTCTAGCAGAGGTCTCAATTTGGAATCCAGCTTCCACTGGTTTTGTGCCTTAACCCCTTGAAGGCTACCTGCCCAGCGTAAGCTACGCCTTATCTGTTAGCAAGATATTGGCGGACCGATAGTCCCCCGCCACCTCCCCCCCCCCCCCCCCCCCCCCCCAAAAAAAAAAAAAAAAAAAAAAAAAAAAACAAAACAAGAAGAGCTTCTGAAGAACAGAGGGGGAGAATAATCAGAATGAAAAATTACGGGCTATCAGTTGGAATATAAATTACAAATGGAGATTGCTTTTTTGAATCACTGCCCACTTGGTTTCCTATTCTCTAATCTCTATTTGACAATATCTCTGTCTGGTCTCGTTTTTTTTTGTTTCAGCTGGTATCGTTCTTGAGGAGAAAAACTGGCCACCATTTTTCCCAATTATTCATCATGATATTGCAAATGAGATACCAATTCACCTTCAGAAACTTCAGTATGTTGCATTCACGACATACTTGGGTATGTGTTCATATCTTATTCTACATATAGATGCTTCATGCTTGCATCTCTTATCGTTAATGTTCACTTAGTAACAGTGCTTTAGATGTATGAGTATATCCAAAGGAGTAGGCTTTAGTGGGGCCTAGGCCCACGCCTCAAAGTATTATCACTCATAGAGTCCGGGCTTAGGGACCAGGAAACCACCCCAGAACTGGGATTGGCGGAAGAATGAACCTAGGACCAGGCTGTTGTCGGGCATAGTACCAGATGTAAAATACTTGGATTTTTCTAGCTGGGCTCGTGCTATCGGGCCGAGGGCCATATGTGTATTATTTATTGACCATTATTTTACCTAGTGTCTTTTGGCCCAATAGTATTAGTGAATCCACATAAACCTCCATTGTAATTTCAAGTCTCTTTGGAGGAATGTGTTTTACCACTTTGCGAGTGTTTGAAAGCAGTTGTCAATAGTTAACGTTCATATGTTTAAACACATGGTTCAATTCTGTCAATATTTAAACAGTAATTTTCTTTCAAAAACATGCATACTTCAAAATTATAAGCAATTCAAATATCCATTTATGATAATATATTAATGATGATGTTTTATGCCAATAGGATTGGTTCTTTGCCTTCTTTGGAACATTATAGCCACAACAACAGCGTGGATTAAAGGAGAAGGTTGGTGAAGATTATTTTCTTTACTGCTGGAACCGTTTTTTTTTTCAAGAAATATTTTAACTACCATAATTTCATCTGCTACTACAGACCCGAAGATCTGGTTTCTTGCTCTTATCTACTTCATATCAGGGGTCCCACTTGCCTATGTATTGTGGTACCGACCACTTTATCGAGCTTTTAGGTATGCTCTTGGTTCCTTGAAAGTTGGCCATGTTACATTTAGACCATGAAGGGTATTGAAGAAAATTGTCGAACCACATAAATAGCATGTTTAGGGGGTGTTTTAATTTGCATTTTGGAACGGATACTGCTAAGATAAACATAGTTTGCTTTTGATTGTCTTGTAATTTAGGAGTCAAATAATTAGTTCCATATTAAATGCAGATTATCTAAGGGGCTAAAACAAAATTGTTGCTTACATAACCTTTTTATTTCTCATAGTTTGAGACTTCTCTTTCTCTTTTACAAGTTGTCTGCTTTTTTTTCCCTCAAAAATGCCATTTTTTTCCAATTATTTGCTTCTTAAAAATATCCGAATTTGCCAAACATTTTGTTACAACTGATTATTAAAGTGAATAACCTTTGACGACTTTCAGAACCCACATCCAAACGCACCTTGATTCCTTTATACTATTTTCTAGTAATTTGACCTTGGGTTTGATATTTGCAGGAGTGAAAGTGCGTTTAAGTTCAGCTGGTTTTTCCTATTTTACTTGGTAAGTTTTGTCACGAGCATTAGGAGGCTTTTTGTATTAGTCATCACCTTGTTATTTTACTTGTTTTCAGGTTCACATAGGCTTTGTCATCTTTGCTGCAGTTGCTCCTCCCGTTGTCTTCAAAGGAAAATCTCTCGCGTAACCTTCTTATCCCTCTTGCAAAAATGCTCTAGCCTCCAGAGGTGGCAAAACGGCAGGTTGGGTAACGAGTCAAAATGGGTACTATTGATTTTAATTGTGTGTGTTTTTTTTAATAAATAACTAGTGTGTTTAAAAGTGATTACAAAAACTATTTTATTATAATCATAATCCGATTTTGTAATTTATAATGATTTACGAAAGATTGTATGCATTACAAAACACATTTTGTTCAACTCTTGACCCGTTTCTTTTTTAGCCCATTTTATGATTCTTACTCGTTTGAACGACCTGACCCAAATATACCAGCTCATAAATAGATTGGTTGAAATCACCACTTGTAGGAAGCACCTTTACACATCTGTTACATCTGTGTCTTATGTTTCACTTCTGATTATCCTTTAAAACAGAGGTATTCTACCAGCCGTGGATCTTGTAGGCAAACATGCTTTGGTCGGGGTAAGATTATTATTTTTCAAGGCAATTTCTTGATGAAAAGAATGTTGTTAGGTTGGCCTACGTGCTATTGAGGAAACAATTAAAATTATTTATTTGGTACTGAATTTCATGCTTCAATCACCTTTTCTTGGAGAATTAATATGTTGTATCATGTGTCGAATCATTTATTTGGTCATTGGGTTAATTATCAACCAAAAAAGGAAGTGAACTGACTAGTTTGTCCTTGTGTGATCCGACTTGGATCTAATTATATTTTTCTTGGTATCGTTTTGTTTATTTTTTATTTTAAATAGGTACATTAGTAGGTAAGTACGAATAAACTTGGGGAACAAGTTACTTGTCCTACAAGCATAAGATTGTAATCTCATTATGCTTGATTTGATAAAAGTGATTTGGCTGGAGAAAAAGGTTTTTTGGGTAAATTTATTAGAAGAATGCAAAGTGATTTGCTTTTGTACTACTAACTGTATCTATTTGGTTCAGATCTTTTACTTTGTTGGATTCGGGCTCTTCTGTCTAGAATCGCTGCTTAGCATCTGGGTTATTCAGGTCACTTTTCCCATTTTACCTTTCACCCTTAAATGCTTTTTATATAATCAATCGTAAAAAGGGAAAGAAGGTTCAGAACTTGATTTTATGTAGAGGTGCAAAATGGACAGGTTGATTAACGGGTCAAAACAAGTTTGGACTAAAACGAATAATATTTTGTTACGAGTCCAAAGGGGCCATTTTTTGCAGTTCATTGATTACTAATGTATTAAGAAAGATTATTGTTCTTGAAATAAAATTCGATCCATTCTGTGCAAACTTGACACCTCTAAACTGTTATGTATCTCATTATGCAGCAAGTTTACATGTATTTCCGAGGGAGTGGGCATGCTGCAGAGATGAAACGTGAAGTTGCTAGAAGTGCGGTTCGTGCAGCAATATGAGCATGTCTTTATGGTCAATCCTATCTTAATTTCCTGAACACGTTTTAATAGTTTCTTTTGTTTGAAAAATTACCATTAATGCGAGGTTTTCCAAAAAGTATAGAAAAGATGGTCATCGATTTGTGTTTGTAAATCTGTTATTTGTTCACAAGAGATGGGTGATTCTTGTTTATTGGCATTCTGGTTTTGTGCTTCATGCTTCAACATGGTCCTGTGCATTACTAGAAAGGACGATTTTGGTTCAACATCATTGATTTGCTTCTTAAACCTGTTATATATGTATTGAAAGGCCCTCACATTGTCTTTTTGACAGCAATTTTTGGCCCCAAATTGGCCGAAAAGTCTGTGGCTGGCTTGCAACCCGAAGAAGTATTGTGAGGTGGAAGGTTTTTTTTTTATTTTTTTTTTTTGGGGGGGGGGGGGGGGGGGGGTTAGGTTTTTTTATGTTTTTTTTAGGTTTTTTTAGCTACTTTAGGTTGTGTTCACATTGGTTCTCGCGGTTCTCGCAATAAAGGTGGTTCTCGCATGAACCTTACCCTATATATATATATATATATAGGGTAAGGGGGGGGGGGGTGGTTTAGGTTTTTTGGGGGTGGGGTGGGGGGGGGGGGGTTAGGTTTTTTTTTTTGGGGGGGAGGGGGTTAGGTTTTTTTATGTTTTTTTTAGGTTTTTTTAGCTACTTTAGATTGTGTTCACATTGGTTCTCGCGGTTCTCGCAATAAAGGTGGTTCTCGCATGAACCTTACCCTATATATATATATATATATATATATATATATCGATCTCTAATAGAGGTCATTTATATCCTAATTTAGTACAACTTACAGAAAGTCATCCTCAACTATGTTGAATAAAAAATAATTTGAACGTACAAAACTACCATATAGATTTTTGCCAAAATTTAATATAATTCTTTGATGTTTTCTCAGCTCTTCCATGTATTGTACTATTTATTTCAAGGGTCACATACTAAGGAGATAGTATTTGGTAGGAAGTAGGAAGGTTTACACTCAATCGCAGGTTCAGTCCTCATTTCAAAAAATTCAACACTCCAGTCTCTAACGTCAGTTTGATTCAATCAAAACTCTGCTCCAAACAGCCGTTAGTCAACCGGTAGTTGACTTGGGCGTTATAGTCTTTTTTACTTCCATAATGAAGGGCAATATGGTGATTTCTCAATTTAGAAATCCTTATAACATATACCATCCCTAATCAAGCCCTCATTTTGCACAATAATGTCCTTCCTTCTTCTCCAGTAAGCCATGCTAGTTGCAGGCCTGATTGAAGCTTTAGGACGAACATGACTGGGGGTTTTTGGAGGGTAAGACCCGATGACATCTACATTGACCCAAAAGACTATTATGGTAAGTTTTTTTTTCCTTAGTTTGTGAAGTTTCATGTCAATTTGAGCATGAAATTTAAGGTTTAAACTGTCTACTAGGAACATAGTGTCTTTGAGTTGTAATAAAATTTTGTTTATTTTTGGGTTTGACAGACGATGATGAACCTACAAAGTTCAGTATTAAGGTGTACCACGATGGTGAGTTCAGTGACAGCCCTTGTCGTCATACGTGGGTGGAAAGTATAATTTCATCGATTGTCTTGATATTGATGATTTTGGCATGGACTTACTAGAGGAAATGGTTAAGCAGTTTGGTTATTCTGTTGACATGGTGTTTTACTTCCATTTTAAAGTTCCGTATGTATGTTTGGATTTGGGTTTGAAGTGTTTGGCTAGTGATAGTGATTTTTTAAGCTTGTTTGAGCATGTCCGTGGTGGAGTAAAACTGATTGAAATTTATGATGAACACTAGACGCCTCGTTTGTTGCTGACATCTTGTGAACAAGAAGTCATCACACAGAGTTCCCACGGTCCTCCTCCTGAAAGCCAAGATGCAGAAGTACATGATGCTCCCTTTGTTGATCTGTTTGAATGTCATTACCATGATACTGAAAATGCAGATGAAGATTATCAGGAAGAGAGTGATCAAGCAGGTGAGGAGAATGAGGAAAATGATGATGAGGGAAGTGATGATCAGGATTTTGATGAAGAGGATGAGGAGGAACATGTTTTACAAGAAAAAGAGCAAACAAATGGTGATGCAAATGTTAATGTTCAAGACGATCCTGATTATTGGGTAGAAGAGGATAATCCCTTGTATGATGTCGATGTTGACATGCAGAAATTCAGAAAGAACGTTGACTCTGATGTTGAGGAGAATGGAAGTGAGGAAGATGTGTTTGAGGATGACCTCAAAGTGGATCTGCATCACTTTGAAATTGATACTGAAGATGATGATCAAACAGTCTTGGATAAGGCAATGAAAAGATTGAGGAAGACTAGTAGATCTACATTGAAGTCAATTGGTCCTGATGTAGCATGTAATCCGTTTTTCATCGGACAATTGATTCCTGATAAGGCAAAGCTTAGTAACATGGTCAGAACATATGCTCTTGAGTCCAGGAGACAACTGCGTATTACCAAAAACGACAGCCTGAGGTTTAGGGTGGTGTGCATGGGGAAAATCCTACTTTGACAACCCCTCAAAACTGTGAGGACCAAAACAGTCAACCTAAAACGTGTGTGGTAGGTAGGGCAAAAGAAGGCATTGATGAGGCAGCCCCCAGAAAAATAAGGAGGAAACCATCTAAACCAACCTATCCATGGGCGATGCAAGTAAGCTGGCCCTCAACTAATGATTACTGGTGCGCTAAAACATTGAAACATGCACACCAATGTCTGCAAACAAGGGAGGTTGGTCTGTATACCATGAGTTTCATTGCTAAAGAGGTGGAACCAATCCTACAGGCAAATCCGGACATTCACATGAGGGTTATTCAAGATCTACTAGAGAAGAAACACCAGGTTAAAGTGTCACTACCGAAATTGTAGAGGGCTAAAAAGATTGCCATGGAAAAGTTAAATGGGGACTACAGGAATCAATATGGCCAACTCAGGTAGTACCGTGAGGAACTTGTTAGATCCAACCCTAGGACCACTATCAAGATTGATGCAGAGACTGCATCTAGTCCCAATAGTCCCACAAGACAATTCAGGAGAATATATGTATGCTATGTTGCTTTGAAGGAGGGTTTCAATCTCATTGGTTTAGATGGTGCCATTATGAAAGGATCATACCCGGGTCAGATCCTTTCTGCAGTTGGAGTTGATGGAAACAATAGCATTTACCCACTTGCCTTTGTCATTGTTGAAGCTGAAACAACCAACACATGGTCATGGTTTTTGAGGATACCAGTAGATGATATGGAGTTACCGACAAGATGTAATTTCACTTTTATCAGTGTTAGACAAAATGTATAAAATCCATTATGTTAACTTACTTAACCTTTCCAGTTCCTTTATAATATTAATCGTTATCTTATTCTATAAAATTGTAGGGTTTGTTACCTGTTAAGGCCAGGGTCTTCCCAACTGCTGAACATAGGTATTGCTTGAGGCACATTCACGAGAACATGAAGAAGACCTGGCGGGGAGATGTATACAAGAACCTGCTATGGAGATGTGCAAGTGCAACTAGCATGCCCTTTTTTGATAAGGGAAATGGAAGTGTGACATGCTATTGAACAACATTTGCGAGGTGTTTAACAAGAAATTGGTGGGAGCTAGAGACAAGCCCATCATCACATGTTTGGAATACATCAGGGAATATTTGACCAAATGTATAGTCAATGTGAAAAAAGATCATAGCCAAAAGTGAGGGCCATTAACTCCTGCAACTACTTATACTCTTTTCTGTGTAGGTTACGGGTCCAAGAAACAAGATGGTGGTTGATGTGTAGATGAGAACATGTTCATGCAGGAAATGGGATCTGACAGGAATGCCCTGTAAGCATGCAGTCGCTACCATTTAGAACATGGCTGAGAATGGTTTGAGTCCATGAGTTCCAGAGAGTTGGGTTGATCCTGTGTATTGGTTGGACAGTTGGAAGAAAGTATATATGAACACCAGTAATCTGATTTCCGGACCTGAAAGGTGGCCTCCGTCTAGGTGCCCAACTAAATTGACTCATCCTAAATAGCACAAGCAAGTTGGAAGGCCTAATAAAAAAACTAAAGAGGTCTCAATTGGAAGTTGAAGCTAGCTTAACAAAGGGGGGAAAGCTAACAAGGAAAGGAGGCACCACAAAATGCAACAAACGCAATAATCTTGGGCACAACAGTCGCAGCTGCAAGGGTCAAGGTGGAGCAGAGGCTGCTTAGATATCAATTGTGTTATTGTTGCTTTGTGTTTGAACAATTATGATATTTTGTTTGTTACTTTATTGTGGTTTTGTTTGAACAATTAGGATGCTTTTCGTCGAACAATTACTAGAATGGTCATGGAGTCAAATTTTGGAACATCTACTATTATATGGAAGGTTATATACCATCTATTGCCAGTTTGGTTTATGTCAATTGTTCACAATACACATGTACTTTAACAAAAACTTTCATTTGTTACTAAACATAACACAAGTTCAACTACAACAACATAATACAATGATCCTACCACATCACATAGTACAGTTAACTTCTAACTAAACAGACTTATTCATAAATAAATTTCGACAAAATGAAGAGGCCTATTTCCAATGGTAGTCTCATCTGGACGATAGGTCTGAATCATTCTCTCCAGGAGAATATGGGTTGTGCGAAACACATTACCAATCCTCTTTTTCTGATTCATAGTTCCATGCATCCTTTAAAACATCCGAGTCATAATCCTCCTCTGGGTTGGGGTTGAAACCAACTTCTTCCACATCATCATCTTTTTTAAGTGGCTTTGCTTCACCTTTTTTTTGTCTTTGCATTCAACATCAATCTGTTTCAATACCTTGAACACCGGAAGATGAACCTCCTTCATTGACAGGATTGACGCTCTGTTTCCACACCACCTCTGTTTCCACAGAAGCTCTATTTGACCGGTCCACAAATTATCTTCACCAACTTCCACCAAGTCTGATTCAACCTTTGTTTCCACAGAAGCTAACTGCTATTTCTTATAAGTTACCCTATTTTGGTGATTGGAGAAAGGAAGTAAACGTTTCTTACCTCGCTTTTCCATTCTCACTACTGCTAGCTGTTGGAATCACAACACAAGATAAACAATTGTATTTATAGAACCAAATTTAAAAATTTACCGTTTCATAAATATTACTTGCCGTTGGGAAACAGAGAGAGTTACAGTGCAAGTCAGAGTAAAAGTAAAAAGCAACTACATCACCAGATCAGTACACATAACACAAAGAACAACCATGAAAAACATAACAGAAACTTAAGTCTTTGAACTTCAACCCCCTTCTCAGCAACTTCCTTTACCTTCAACAACTTTAATTCTGCATTCCTCCTACTTGTACTCGGTACAGATGGTACAAGCCTCTCACATCTGGGACATGAAATTGGAGGATCAATCCACCGAAGCAGCCCACACCCATCGGTCTGCAAATGTTAAAACTCAACATCATACACTGTTTATTTAAGAATCAGTTAGAAAACAATGATGAACAAAGTAACAAACACTTACACAACAAAGAAATATTCTACCTGGATTAGCTTCTGTACAAGATGTTCTAATGCAAGTAGCAGCACCACATGAGCATACTACATTGGACCTACCACTGGTATTACTAGTCCACGACGTAGCGGCTGCCATTGAAGAGGATCTTGAAGATGAAGATAATGGTGGCTATTCTAAAGTTGCAGGGTTTATAAAAGAAGAGCCTCTTTTTCGAGTTGCACTTTCAGTCCCTAAGGGGCATAAAGGTCAATTAACAAAAATGGTAACATTGTACTAACGACTGTTTGGAGCAGGGGCTTGATTGAATCAAATTGACAACGTCAGGGACTGGAGTGTTGGATTTTTTGAAATGAGGGCGGAACTTGCGATTGGGTGTAAACCTCAGGGACTGAAACTATACTTTACTCTTAGATCTAAAATAAATGGCTAAGATTAAATGGGTGAAATTCAACAACAAAGAGGCGCTTGAGTTTGCTTAAGGTATTCTAGTCCATCCAAGCAAATAGTTTCTCTCTCCTCCAATTCTCCCCGTTTTTAAAACGTTAATAACTCTTTCATACGATATTATTTTTTTATAAAAATTGCACCATAAAAACGAGGTCTTTTTTATCTGTAAAACGACTATACTATTGCTATACTTTTGAATTTTATTTTTTCGGAAACCCAGATGCATAAAACGCAATGAACAAAAACACAAAAAATGATTTTTTTTTTCTAAAACTCAATAGACTAAAAACACAAAATAAAGTGTTCTTTCTAAAACGCAATGGATTAAAAACATAAAGCAAAATGTTCTTTCTAAAACGCAATAAGCTAAAAACAAAAAAGAAAGTGTTCTTTGTAAAACACAATGGATTAAAAACACAAAATAAAGTGTTTCGTCTAAAACGCAATGGACTGAAAACACAAAAGGAAATATTTGTTCTAAAACACAATTTGTCACACTCCGACCGCGTAAAACAACAAACCGCGACGGAAACGTCGGGGAGTCGTATCACATGATAAATTGTTTCACAACACATGAAACATAAAGTTTGGTTTTATTAAGTTAAGTGTTTACATTGTCTTGGAATAAGCGGAAACAGAACATAAATTAAATTGTATTTCATGTTTTTAAGTCACTAAGACCCAAGTCCGCCCTATGTGAAGCAAGCTCAATATCAAACATTTGCTCCTGAAACATATGTGAAAGTAAAACGTCAGCATAAAAATGCCTGTGAGTAACTTAGGTTTTGTGATGAAGATTCATGGCTTGGAATGTTAAAAGAAGTGTTTAACTAAAAAGTAGCCATGAACCTTTATAAAAATGTTTTCTTTTATAAAATCATATGAAAATCAAATGATTTAAAAGAAATGTTGTATGGTTAGGTAAATAACCAAATGAAAATGACTTGTATAAAAATGTATCATGTCTTGTTATTGTTCGAAGTGGTTTAGATAACGCTACGATATGTTATATAATAAAAGCACTTATATATAGGAAGTAGCATCGGCGTATCCACCATGCTTTTATCGTATTACACACGCCTCGTTATCTAAGTCACTTACTAAAACCAATGTCTTGTATGAACAAATGTTATGTGTAAACAATGTCTTGTGTAAACAAATGTCATGTATAAACCAAATGTCTTGTGTAACAAATGTTATGTGTAAACCAAATGTCTCATATAAACCAGGTGTCATGTATAAACCAATGTCTTGTATGGTAAACAAAAGTCTTGTTTAAACCAAAAATAATGTCTTGAATAACCAAAATGTCTTGTATAAAACGTCTTTGAATAAACAAAGGTTTTGTTTAAATCAAAAGTTATGTCTTATAAACCATTGCTTTTATTGTAAAACATATATTAGGATTGTTGGCGAATACATTCAAGCCTTGTTGACTGTCGGATAGACCCTCATAAAGACAAAGGTCTATCAATGTTCATCGGATTATGTCGTTCCCTAGGGTTCACTTCCAAACAAACCTAGGAAGCGGGAACGGGATTGTCAATCCTATGGTACCATTACATACTACAGGTCGGCGTGATCAATGTTAATGAATGTATCATTGTATATTCAATGCACCAATATGTTATGAACAATGTAAGCGTGTCATGAAAAAAATGTTTTGAACCCATGTACTAGGTATGCTAGGTAAACATACGAAGTAAAATGTCTTTGAAATAATGACTTGGTATGCTAGGTAAACAACGGAGCAAAAATGTATTTGAAATGATGTGCTAGGTATGCTAGGTAAACATACGAAGCAAAATGTCTTTGAATCTGGTCACAGAGCACTGCCAGGTGACACGCGGCAATGGTCACTCACACCTGGCGCGACACGCGGGGCTAGCTCTCCTAAAAAAGTTTGAAATTTGGCAGTTTTGGTCCCTACACTTGTTTCGTCGCGTTTTGTCACTTTTAACACCCTTTAGCCCAATAATAAGGCTCCATAAAGGTGTTAAGGCATATGTAACTTGGATTTTGCCAAAAAATGTCGTGGATATCGGTTCGTTCGATTGTACGCTTGCATTTTTCGCTTAATTACCACGAACTCTATAACGAACAAGAAAATGACCGAAATTTCGCAACGATTGATATTTTTTGCATTCTTATCAATAAAATACAAGATTTTAGTGATTACAAAAAAATTTGGAAGGTGTATACATGGTTCGTATTAAAAAATATGAGAATTGGCAAACTTTCGCAGTTTGTAGCAAATAGTCCTTGAGCTCGAATAAGCATGTTTTTGCCATACCAAACCCTTCAAAAGTTATTTCTAAGTTATATAAAGGGTATTTAGGGTATGTGTAGCTTATATCCTTGTTCCGGAGTGTACGCCGCGTTAAACTGATTACGTTTGCGTAACAGTTTACGATTTACTTCCAGAAGGTTTGAGAGTTTGAAATTGAACAAGGATTGAAAATGTACAAATGTCATAGATAATTATGAAGTCCCATAAATAAAACACAAGGTTTCATTGATTATAAAATTGTTCGAAATTGTATAATGATTACAAAAGGCACAAATGTCACACAATTGACCAAAAACAAAAAAAAATGTGTTTTCCTAAAACGCAATAAACAAAAGAATATAAAAATGTGTTTTTTTTTCTAAAACGCAATGGATCAAAAACACAAAAAAATGTATTTCCCTAATTCGTAATAGACAAAAAACACAAAAAAATGTGTTTGTCTAAAACGCAATGGACAAAAAACACAAAAAATGTGTTTTTCCTAAAATGCAATGAACTAAAACAAAAAAAAATGTGTTTTTTTTTCAAAACGGAATGTACCAAAAAAATGTGTTTTACCTTAAACGCAATGGTCCATAAACAAAAAAAAGTATTTTTTTTTTAAATGAAATGGAATAAAAACACAAAAAGTGTGTTTTTTTCTAAAACGCAATTCTAAAACCCAGGTCTTAAAAAGCAATGATTGACAAAATTATTCCGATTTCTTACACAGATCGACGCCGATGTATTAGGATTTATTCAACGATTGACAAAATTTGAATGATGGAAACACCGATTAACGATTGAATCCAACGAATCTAGTGATTCGCTTCAAAATCACGAGAAAAAGATGAGAAAATGTAGGAAATTAAACAGTGTTTCTTTAAAATAGTTGAAGAACACGTTGATTTAGTGCTTGAATAATTGATTGATGAAGAAAATCGTAATAGGATGTAGTGATTATAGTAAAAGAAAGTGAAGAAAGTGTTGAAGATGATGCGTTTTGAGAATTGCGGATTTTAAAGATGTAGGGAAAGAGTATGAGAGGAGATTATATGAGATTGACTAAAATGCCCTCACTATACTTTTTGTTAGAGAAAATTACAAGTTTTGTCCTTTATGTTTTTCCCAAATTTCAGGCGCTGTCCTTTACCTTTAAAATTGATGAGTTTTGTCCTTAACGTTTCAAAATACTGCACGTTATGTCCTTTAAGGCAAACCCAGTTAATTTTTTTTTGTTAAATCTAATCATGTGCCTTGCACATGAGGGCATTGTTGTCATTTCATCTAATCAGGGACCATTGTGTAAAAGAACTTGTCTTCAGGGACTATTGTGTAAGTATTACTCTAAAAAATATATATAAAAACAAACATTTCCTTCTCTCTCCCTAACCCACCGTCACTCTCTCTCTTCTCTCCCCCCTATCTCACCTGCCGCCACCTCCCACCACCACCACCATCCCGGCGATTAGCTCCTCCGTCTTCTCTGGCGACATCACCGTCTCCTCTGCCTTCTCCGGTGACATCACCGTCGCTCTGCTCCTCTGTCTTCTCCGACGACATCACCGTCGCTCTCTCTTTCTACACATACCGAAGGTTTCCTCAATTCAACGGTAAATTTCTCTAATCTCTTTGATCTGTCAAGTGTTGATCCTATCTATTCTCTCATCAAGTTGAGCGGTTGTGGATGGGGTGGTGAGTTTATGGTGGTGGTTGCTGATTTGGGTGGTTTGCAGCTTCTTTGGGTTAGGGTTCCAGTGGGGGTGGTGGGTTTAATGGTGTTTGTTGCTGGTATCAGAGCCTTGTTGCTCTTTTTAAAAAAAATAAGATATTTCTTAAATTTTAAATGGAAAATAAAGATCTATTTAAAAACGATTCAGAAGAATCGGAACGAACAACTGAAGTAATAAACTTTAGTGAAAACGAAAAAGGTTTTGTATTAGATTATATGATTAACTCTGATCAACTAACAAAAATTAGCAAGCTTAAATTCAAGCTTGACACAAAACAAGTTTTTAATCAACCAAAAACTTTACAAAGTTTAGTTTCTAGAGCCTTTTCTAGAAAAAAATAAAATACTTTATTGTTTTAACACTGAAGAACTTTCAGTTGACATAAAAAATACATCAGGAGAAGTTTATTTGCCACACCTAACAAAGGGAGAAATAACAAAAAAACTTTTACATATTAAACCAGAATTGAGAAAATCTCTCAATATGGTACATATAGGAGCAGTAAAAATTCTCCTAAAAGCACAATTTAGAGATGGAATTTATTTTCCTATAAAAATGACCCTTGTTGATAATAGAATTATTAATAGGCAAGACGCTCTTCTAGGAGCGATTCAAGGAAATTTAGCTTATGGTAAATTTATGTTTACTATATATCCTAAATTTGCTTTACATCGAGATTTAAAAGATTTTGATAAAACTCTAAGTTTTATACATCAGTGTGAAAGAACTGATCTTATGGAACCAGGAAATAAAGTTTTTACGATTAATTATTTAATTTCGTATGCTTTAACTAATAGTACTCATTCAATTGAGTATAAAGAAAAAGAAAATATAACAATTGAAGATATTTTCTCAGATATTGGTGTTGTTGAAGGTAGTAAATTTTCTGAACCTTCACAATTACAAGAAAATTAGGAAATTGATATTGCACGAAATAAACAAATGCTACGAATAAAACCTAGACACAGTTTTGCTGGAACCTCTTCACAAGCAAGAGAATCTAGTAACACTGAATATCTAATACGATCCATGTCGGAAAGAATAGACAAATATGGATAAATTTTAAAAGAGGTTATTGGGACATAATGTCTTTAAAACCTATTTTAAATTATTTAGATATTCTTGATGAACAAATCGCTTATGAAGAAGAAGACATATATACTTCTTTAATTCGAATACAACAATTAAAAGAAGATTTTATGAATAGTCTTAAATAAAGTCTCTCAACATAGAAATTATTAAAAGAAACATTGTTGCCTCTAAACAAAGAATTTTTGAGCTTAAAGTTAAAAAAGCAACAATATCTATAGCATGAGTTCTCTTGGTAAAATAGAAGAACTGCTTAGAGATTTAATTATAAAGGTGGAAAGTTTGTCTACCAACGAAAATCTTGAAGCAATTGCTGCAAAAATCATTAAGGATATTTCGGATAAAGTTGATGAAAAAATAAATTCAGAAACTCTTTTGCCCGAAAAGCAAAAAGAAAAAATGATCAATGAAAAAAGCTTTCAAAAATATTCATTTTCAAATTTCAACGTTGGAAATCCATCATTAGGAAGCTCTAAAAGTCCAAATTCATTAACATGGCCTTTTGGACCACCTAGACCACCCACATGACTAGTTTTGTCAAAAAAACTAAATATGGAAATATCTCAAAATGCAATTTGTCGTTTTGAAACATACATCCAAAAGACAAAATGAATGACATATTTTTTCATAAAAGTCAAATAAAAAGACTTGAACAAAGAATTAAAAATGTTAAAGATAAAAAAATTATTTTATCTTGCGGGTAAAATGAGCTCTATCACTCAAAGATTGGAGCAAATTTTAGATGAACAATTGGATACCCTTCCAGTTGAACAGATAAATGAACTTGTTAATCTCATTTCATTAGATGACAAAGAATGTAAACAAAAGTTTTCTGAAGATAAAATCTTAAATGAAAGATATTTTTCTGAAAATAAAGAACGGATCTTTACTTTAAAAAATGAAGAACCAAGGATCTTTCCTTTAAAGGAAGAAGAACCCGAAACTGAAGAAAGTTCTTCAGATATTGAAATGTCTCCAAGACATTCAAAACATAGAGTACGTAATGCCTCTACTAGCAGTAGTAACAAACGTTCTATTAGAAAAAAGAATACGGAGTTCCATGCCGTATCATAAAGGTATACCTGATTCTAATAGTAATAACAATGGTAGTTCAACTACTATTAATACTATTAAA
Source organism: Helianthus tuberosus (assembly GCA_030545235.1). Classification (NCBI taxonomy): domain Eukaryota; kingdom Viridiplantae; phylum Streptophyta; class Magnoliopsida; order Asterales; family Asteraceae; genus Helianthus; species Helianthus tuberosus. The sequence continues at coordinate 113,966,349 of CM060354.1, read as the reverse complement.
ATTGATTGTATCTTTAACCTCGACAAAAGAAAAGAGGTAATTGACAAATGGAACACTAAGATCAGTCTAATTATTCAGACTAATCCAGAAGAGTTCTCCCATCCTAAGGCTTTGTTATTATTAGTTGAACATAAGTCTGCAGGAATTGTCCAAAACTTCATCAAAGGAACAACTTGGAGTGAAGATTTGCATGGTGAGGATCTTTTTGATCAAATAATAAATGCAATATACATGATGTTTTTAGGTCTTGACTTCATGACAGATAAAGACCGAGAAAATCAAAAGTTGCTAGAAAAAGCAAGACAAAATCTTGCTAAAGCACAACTTTGTGATATATGTCATTTAGACGACTTCACTTGTCTTTATGAAACAAATTTATATAAATTAGGCACAGGTGAATTCCTACTTAATGAAAATTCCCATCATCGGAGATAAGGCAAAAGAACGATGGAATAAAGAAAAAAATCAGTTTACAATACACTCTCTTGGGTTTGCTACAAGAATGGTTAAAGAGGAAATTACAGCCTATTGTGATTTTTCTAATAAACAAAAATAGTTAAAACGTTTTAATAAAAACTGCTATAAAAAACTCACTGAGTTACCACAATTATCTTTTGGCTGTGAACCAACAAGAGATAAAGGTTATTTCAAAAAGAAATATAAAAATAAATATAAAACAAAAACTAAAAAATATTTTTGGAAAACCAAGAAAAGAATATTTTCACCGGGGAAATATTTTTCTAAAGAAAAACCTAAGGTTTGTCTTCAAGGGAAGAAAAAATGTCGTTGCTGGATATGTTCTGAAGAAGGACATTATGCCAACGAATGTCCCAACAGACAAAAATTTCAGGAAAAATTAAAATTTATCTCGGAAGCTGAAATTGAAGGATATTTCCCTTCTGAAAATATTTTTGATGGCTATACGAAAGTATATACATTAGAAATACTAGATAACCTGTCATCCTCAGATTCTTCAACAGAAGACTCAGAATGAATTCTAACCACTCTTTTAGTAGGGGGGATGAAAATCATAAACAAACTCATTGTTTTGAATTAGCATATTCAAATATAACTAATCCAAATTCAATTTATATCAAAGGAAAAATCTTTTTCAAAGGATATAAAACAATTGCTCTACATTGTTATGTAGATACAGGGGCAAGTCTTTGTTTAGCAAGCAAACATGTAATTCCTGATGATCTATGAGAAAACACTCCCAAAGATATTAAGGCAATTATTGCTAACAAAGAAGTAATTAAATTAGATAAGGTTTGTAGAAATCTTATAATCTATTTTTCTGGAGAACCATTTACCATTCCTACTATCTATCAACAAGACTCAGGTATGGATTTACTTCTTGGAAATAATTTCTGTCAACTTTATGGATCTTTCACTCAATGGTTAGACAGAGTATCTTTTCATCTTATCAAGAAATGATTTTGATTAAAAAGGTTACAAAAGCTTTTCAAATAGGAAAACCAAATTTTCTTGAATCCATGAAAAAAGATTCAAAGATAAAATAAATTCCTAGAACTAATATTGTTCAAGAGGTTATAAGACCGGAAAGAATATTTTTACTTGAAATACAAAAGTTTCAAAAAATTGAAGAACTACTTGAAAAGGTTTGTTCAGAAAATCCTATTGATCCTGAAAAGTCCAAAAAAGATGGATGAAAGCATCAATAGAAATTATAGATCCTAAAACTGTTATTAGGGTAAAACCTATGAAATTCAGTCCACAGGACAGAGAAGAATTTAATAAACAGATTAAGGAATTACTTGATTTAAAATTAATTATTCCAAGTAAATCACCTCACATGTCTCCAGCATTTCTAGTTGAAAATGAAGCTGAAAAAAGAAGAGGAAAAAAGCGCATGGTTGTAAATTACAAAGCAATTAATGCAGATACTAAAGGCGACAACCATAATCTTCCTTGTATGCATGAATTATTAACTCTTTTGAGAGGAAAAACCTATTTTTATACTTTCGACTGCAAAAATGGTTTCTGGCAGGTACTGTTAGATGAAGAATCTCAGTTATTAACCGCATTCACATGTCCAAATGGTCATTATCAATGGAAGGTAGTTCCTTTTGGATTAAAACAAGCACCGAGCATATTTCAAAGACATATGCAAAATGCTTTAAGAGGTTTAGAAAATTACTGTACCGTCTATGTCGACGATATTATAGTTTTCTCAAACTCTGAAGATAAACACTATTTTCATGTTTTATCAGTTTTAAAAACAATTGAAAAACATGGAATTATTTTATCTAAAAAGAAAGCTAATCTTTTTAAAACAAAGATAAACTTTTTAGGTCTCGAAATATATAAAGAGACTCATTGTCCACAAAAACATATCTTGAAAAATTTACACAAATTCCCAGATACTTTAGAAGATAAAAAACATCTTCAAAGATTTTTAGGTATTTTAACCTATGCTGAGAGTTATATTCCTAAACTCGTAGAACTTAGGAAACCTTTACAGGTAAAATTAAAAAAAGATTACATATGGGAATGGAAACAATCCGATACAGACTATATCAAAAAGATAAAGAAAAACTTAACAAGTTTTCCAAAACTTTATCTTCCAAAAGAAAATGATTTTTTAATCATAGAAACAGACGCTTCTCACGATTATTGGGGAGGAGTTTTGAAGGTCAGAACAACTGAAAAGGAAGAAATATGTAAGTATACTTCTGGGAGCTTTAAACAAGCCGAAAGAAATTACCACAGTAATGAAAAAGAATTACTTGCGGTAAAAAACACTATTTCTAAAATTTCTATTTATCTTACTCATGTAAAATTTCTAGTCAGGACATATACTAAAATTTTTACTTATTTTCTGAAAACAAAAATTTCTGGAGATAACAAACTGTGACAACCCTCACAAACCCAGGTATCCGTACAAATTAATTAATATTTCATTAGTGCTTAATTACTGTTCTTGATTTCAATTATGATTAAACTGCTTAGTGATTTCTGTTACATACATACTCATGCATCACACTTTATACTGTCACTCTATTATTTACACACAAACTTTAGTGACAACTATGATGCACAAAGCACAGTTAGCACAGTGAGCGGATAACCATAAAAACATGCTGACAATGCCAACACCTAGACAGACAATATTTTGAGGCCAGTATGAGCCGGGAATAAAGTACTACACTAGTAGGGAGTGTAGGGAGGTGAGGATCATAAAACTGCGTCACTAGGTGATAGTTATAGTGCCCGGAAGTGCCTAAAACATACTTTAATTACAAAATTCTGCACTACATACCAAAATTCAGCATTTAACAATGCTAGTAAAGTGCAAAAACTTGGCAAAATAGTCCTAGATATTTTCCAAAGTGTTGGTAATTTAATGTGTCACTAAAAACAATATAAAAGACACTTTATAGCTTTATTTAGCACTTTAATGGATCAATATCCAACCGAACAACCGGACTTTACCCGGAACATAAAAATATTGCCAAATACATTGTTTGTACCTTTCTGAGCTAGCTAGGGTCCCCGAACACCCTAACACCCTTTATATTAGATAACACACTTAATACACTAACTAAATATCATTAGAAACTAACTAGATCCTAACTAAATCATCACCACCCAACCCCATACCCCCCCTTCTCTTGGACGGTTCCAAAGGTGGGACACACCCTTGCTTCTTTTGATTATTTTATTCCTAAATATTGGTTATCTAGGGAACATAATACATGGTGGGTAATAAGGAAGATGGATTATACATAAACACCAAAGGTTAAGAACTCTCATTCACAAATCACCAACTCAAACTTGCTCTCTCTCCTTCCCTCTTGCTTGGTTTCGGCTGAACACAACCATCACCACCATCACCATCACTATCATTCGAACTTCATCATCCATTCTAAGGACATACAAAGGTGCAAGAGATCATACAAGAAGGCTCGGTGCACTCGGAAGTTCAAAAACCACCCTTGTTTTCTTTTATCCACCACATTTACGCCTTGTTTCTTCCCTAGCCTTGTGCTAGTAGTAAGTGCTTCTAATCATCATCTTGATCTTGTTTTTGGTGGTTAATAGATGATTTAATGGTGAAAAATTAAGAAACTCTAAAGAACATGAACAAGTCTTAAACATAAAGTGTTAAAGGGTGGATAAAGAGAAGTTATGTGTGTAAATCATGTTAATCTTGTGTAGTTATGATTATTTGATGTTGTTTGTTAGTAAAAGTTGGATGGATCATCATCTAGATATGCTAGATCATGTTCAAGAACATGAACTAGTAAGATGTTAGTGTTAGAAATACGAAAGATGATGAAACCATCCACCATGAACTTGAAACTTGAATAAACATATTTTTCTTGAAAAAATAAGGTTATAAACTTGTAGATCTAAAGATCTACAAGTGGTTCTTCGGAAGAACCAAGTGAAAAATACTAGTCTTGTTAAAACCCGAATCTTGTATGAACTAAAAATCATTTTTAGTAAGCAAACAAGTGTAGGAACACTTGTGTAGAAAGAAAGTTTAACAAAGAAACATTTTGGTAAATTATGACTAGAAGTTGTTAAACTCCAAATTCTTTAAAAATACAGTTTTTAAGAAACTAATCATGTTTTTAAAGATAACAAGACCCACTAAATGTGTTGGTGATTTACTACATATTCTTACAAAACTCTCAAGTTCATGAGTTATGATTTAGTCTTATTTTTGTCAAGACTAGTGAGTAAATATTGTATATTATTGGTTGGTAAATTGTTTGATGCCTACTTAATGAAAATTCCCATCGTCGGAGATAAGGTAAAAGAACAATGGAATAAAGAAAAAAAATCAGTTTACAATGCACTCTCTTGGGTTTGCTACAAGAATTGTTTAAGAGGAAATTGCAGCCTATTGTGATTTTCCTAATAAACAAAAACAGTTAAAACGTTTTAATAAAAACTGTTGTAAAAAACTCACTGAGTTACCACAATTATCTTTTGGCTGTGAACCAACAAGAGATAAAGGTTATTTCAAAAAGAAATATAAAAATAAATATAAAACAAAAACTAAAAAACGTTTTTGGAAAACGAAGAAAATAATATTTTCACCGGGAAAATATTTTTCTAAAGAAAAACCTAAGGTTTGTCCTCAAGGGAAGAAAAAATGTCGTTGCTGGATATGTTTTGAAGAAGGACATTATGCCAACGAATGTCCCAACAGACAAAAATTTCCAGAAAAATTAAAATTTATCTCGGAAGCTGAAATTGAAGGATATTTCCCTTCTGAAAATATTTTTGATGGTTATACGCAAGTATATACATTAGAAATACTAGATAACCTGTCATCCTCAGATTCTTCAACAGAAGACTCAGAATGAATTCTAACCACTCTTTTAGTTGGGGGGATGCGAATCATAAACAAACTCATTGTTTTGAATTAGCATATTCAAATATAACTAATCCAAATCCAATTTATATCAAAGGAAAAATCTTTTTCAAAGGATATAAAACAATTTCTCTACATTGTTATGTAGATACATGGGCAAGTCTTTGTTTAGCAAGCAAACATGTAATTCCTGATGATCTATGGGAAAACACTCCCAAAGATATTAAGGCAATTATTGCTAACAAAGAAGTCATTAAATTAGATAAGGTTTGTAGAAATCTTATAATCTATTTTTCTGAAGAACCATTTACCATTCCTACTATCTATCAACAAGACTCAGGTATGGATTTACTTCTTGGAAATAATTTCTGTCAACTTTATGGATCTTTCTCTCAGTGGTTAGACAGAGTATCTTTTCATCTTAATCAAGAAATTATTTTGATTAAAAAGGTTACAAAAGCTTTTCAAATAGGAAAACCAAATTTTCTTGAATCCATGAAAAAAGATTCAAAGATAAAATAAATTCCTGGAACTAATATTGTTCAAGAGGTTATAAAACCGGAAAGAATATTTTTACTTGAAATAAAAAGTTACAAAAAATTGAAGAACTACTTGAAAAGGTTTGTTCAGAAAATCCTATTGATCCTGAAAAATCCAAAAAATGGATGAAAGCATCAATAGAACTTATAGATCCTAAAACTGTTATTAGGGTAAAACCTATGACATACAATCCACAGGACAGAGAAGAATTTAATAAATAGATTAAGCAATTACTTGATTTAAAATTAATTATTCCAAGTAAATCACCTCACATGTCTCCAGCATTTTTAGTTGAAAATGAAGCTGAAAAAAGAAGAGGAAAAAAGCGCATGGTTGTAAATTACAAAGCAAATAATGCAGCTACTAAAGGCGACATCCATAATCTTCCTTGTATGCAGAAATTATTAACTCTTTTGAGAGGAAAAACCTATTTTTCTACTTTCGACTGCAAAAATGGTTTCTGGCAGGTACTGTTAGATGAAGAATCTCAGTTATTAACCGCATTCACATGTCCAGATGGTCATTATCAATGGAAGGTAGTTCCTTTTGGATTAAAACAAGCACCGAGCATATTTCAAAGACATATGCAAAATGCTTTAAGAGGTTTAGAAAATTACTGTACCGTCTATGTCGACGATATTATAGTTTTCTCAAACTCTGAAGATAAACACTATTTTCATGTTTTATCAGTTTTAAAAACAATTGAAAAATATGGAATTATTTTATCTAAAAAGAAAGCTAATCTTTTTAAAACAAAGATAAACTTTTTAGGTCTCGTAATAGTTCAAGGGACTCATTGTCCACAAAAACATATCTTGGAAAATTTACACAAATTCCCAGATACTTTAGAAGATAAAAAACATCTTCAAAGATTTTTAGGTATTTTAACCTATGCTGAGAGTTATATTCCTAAACTCGCAGAACTTAGGAAACCTTTACAGGTAAAATTAAAAAAGGATTACATATGGGAATGGAAACAATCCGATACAGACTATATCAAAAAGATAAAGAAAAACTTAACCAGTTTTCCAAAACTTTATCTTCCAAAAGAAAATGAATTTTTAATCATAGAAACAGACGCTTCTCACGATTATTGGGGAGGAGTTTTGAAGGCCAGAACAACTGAAAAGGAAGAAATATGTAAGTATACTTCTGGGAGCTTTAAACAAGCCGAAAGAAATTACCACAGTAATGAAAAAGAATTACTTGCGGTAAAAAACACTATTTCTAAAATTTCTATTTATCTTACTCCTGTAAAATTTCTAGTCAGGACAGATAATAAAAATTTTACTTATTTTCTGAAAACAAAAATTTCTGGAGATAACAAACATGGCCGTCTTGTTAGATGGCAGATGTGGTTTTCAAGATATTCTTTCGACATTGAGCATCTTGAGGGGGCTAAGAACGTGCTGGCTGATTGCTTGACACGAGATTTTCAAAAAACATAAAAAAAAATGCTTCAAATGCTTTCCATGCCTATTTAAGGAGCACACATCCTTCAAACAAAGAATCACCTATCACTTTCACAAAATTAAGTTTTACTCTTAGAAAAGATATGGAGAATTTAAAGGCTTTACGCCTGAAAGAAAAAAATTCTTTTAATAGAATTAAAAGCTATTCAAGAAAAAACAGCTCTCTATGACGAAAGTCTAGAATCAACTGTTAATTCAGAACAGGAATCCGAAAGGATACAATCTGAATCTATTCCCTTACAAACGGCTAAGGGTAAAGAAAAATCAAGTCCGTTGACTCCTGTTGCTTTAGAAAAAAGCAAATATAAAGTAAATGAAGAACTAAGATCTTCATCTAGCCCAGGTGCAAACGGCTCTGGTAAAGGCATATCAAATCCTTTGATGGCTGATAGTTTGCCAAAAACTGAGCAGGTCTCTCTCAGACCAAGTTACTCACAAATTACTCAAGAGCCAGAAAAATTTAAATCTAGATTCTATGTCATCTTTGGTGGTGAGCATAGAGGCATTTATGAAGACTGGTCCATTGTGTCTCACTATGTTTCTGGAAAACCGGTAACATACAAAAAAATTGGGTCCTTATTACAAGCCCAACTAGAAGCCACTCGATACTCAGTCGAGTGTGGAAAGAAAGAAATATCTCTAAAGGTAACAATTATTCCTGAACCACTGAGGTCCAAGAAAAAAAGAAAGGATTATTTAATTTAAGAAAACTTTCTCAAAACCATTCTTTAATGAAGAAAAAGAAGAAAAAGACACAATATCATTTGACGAATTTAGAATGATTTGGTCCAAAGCTAGAGCTCTTAGTCAAAATGATTTCTGTGACAACCCGAACTTTCAAGGTCAGTATCGTTTAAGCTTGTGATCCTAACTTCTCATTATTCATCCCTTTTCTTTGTGCGGAACGCTCTGTGATATTATAACTTGCTAAATATAAAAACGGATTGGTATTCCATGTGTTTGGGCCGAATATACTTGGGCCGCCTACATCACAAGTATGTTTAACATACATACACATGTTTGGGCACACACTTTGTATTGGGTCGAATATTATGAGTCCATACCCACACATACACACCCGAAGCCCAACCTACACATCAGAATTATATTTGGGCCTGGTAGAGCCCAAGTGGAGCATTGTATTGGGGCCGGCTACTGATTCTAGCATATTTACATGCATATGTAGTCACGTAACATGACAACACAAACATCTTCAAACCCTAGACTCTCTTTAGACGCACGACAACAATAGCAGACCCCCCCTCGAAGCATTAGTGTATTCGATTAGTATGTTACTCTCAATCCTTGTTATTTATGTGAGTCTAGTCTCATTGATGATGGTTGTGTTTGCAAACGTAACATGTTAAAATCGTTGTGTTGATAGATAGAAACTAGTGTATGTTATTTGTTATGTGTCGTTAGTTTGATGGTTGTTAATTACCTTGGATGATTATGTGACAAGATGATTGATGTTTATGGATTGTCAAGAGAAGTATGTGTATTAGATAATGTTATAATATTCCTGTATGTGAAATTAGATCGGTTTGCATGAAGAACTAGATTGGTGTGATGACAATAATATTAGGGTGCATGAGGATGAAAACTGTTGGGCTAGATCAACTCGTAACCAACTGTTTGTTTGATGTTAGTACTTTCGGAAATTGTTAGGTAGTGGGCCGCATGGATTGATTATGTGTTACATGTTGTGATTCTTTGGGAACGGGTAATAGTGGGCCGTATAATGTTGATGTCACACCCCTAAAATCCACATGCGGAGTATCACCGCTTGGAGGCGTGACTGACCAGGATCCAGCCACCAATCATATTGAACTATGCAATCAAGTAAATAAAACCAAACCCAATATAATTGGTGTTTAAAAGAAACCAAACATGTTTAAGCAATCAGCGGAAGCATAGTAATGTTAAATAACCAAAACATAGTTTAAAGTTCAAATGTTAAGTACGGGACATAACAGTCCATATCCCACAACGACCTCCTCCTCGTGCAAGCTCCATAAGCATCTAACGACCTGCAAGGCATGTAACAACGAGTCAATAACAAAGTTGAGCGAGTTCACAGTTGTTTGTTTAGTTGTACCAGTTTGTTTTGAAAACCACAAGTTGTTTCGTAAACCACGAGTTAACCAGTTCCTTTATTTCCCAAACCGTATCCATAATCAGTGGGGGCTTCCCTATGTGAATCACTAGACCGTTACCATATCGACCACTGACGAACAATAGTTGTGCCCTACGTCAATGTCTATCATCATTGACAGTTTGCCATGATCCATTAGTACACGCCCGTTCGAACGACACGGTGTGAGGTTTGTCAAACCTAATAGCGCTATTAACTAATGACCCGCTCGCCATCGGCCTCGGCGATTAAGTCGATATAAAATGAGGGACTTAATGATAGAGTTTTGTCTAGTAAGTTTAAAGTTGTTGTCCTACCCAAGGAGGACAAACGTACGTATTCTACCCAAGGAGAATACACAGGATTAAGATTGGCATCCTACCCATGGAGGATGGCCGTACATATCCTACCCAAGGAGGATATATAGGTTCCGTTTTAATTCTTTAACCCATTCCCAACCACCGGGAATCCCATGCCTTAGAAAGTGTGTGAACTCACCTCGGTTTGCTCGGTAAGATTAACTACTCGTTTCCAATTAATCAGTCAAGCCTATGGTATGCACGTATACACAATCAGTTTACATTCACGCAGTTCACGTATAAATACAATCATAATGGGTATTACATCAGTGATCACCAAATAGCACTTAGCAGTTAATCAACTCATTCATCTTTAAGGTGACATCATCAACAATAAGTGACAAAACCAGTTCCTAACATTCATGCTGTATACGTAAACATATTAACCCCCTGTTCATGATAAGCTTCACGGCGAAACCCTCAAGTTTCGTCGATAGGGACCACGACGAAAGGTCACGACGAAACTCCAAGGTTTCGTCGGGTTATGGGGGTTTCGTCGAGGTAAGGGTTTCGTGTCAAACAGTTACGTATCACCAAAACCCTAATTACAACTATCAGTTAACCATCAATCATTTACCCTAGCCGCGAATTAGATCATTGACATATACATTCTGTATCATCTTTTCGTTCAATCATACATGATATATCGCATCAAACAGCACATGAGCAGTGGTCTTAAGTGAATTCAATCACAACAATTCGATCTAGTCTTAACAGGTTAACAATCAGAAAGGCATCCTAACTATTAACCAGTTCATCATCATCTCATATTAGCCTATCAGATCATCAACATCATGTTACAATGCATCGGCAAACATATTGAAAACGACCATCCATCTAAATCATTTTACGAGACCATTCTTTATCTACAAACATTTATTTCATAACTCACAGAACTTCATCAATCAGATCTATGTATATGCATACAAACATGTAGTGATTCTACTAACCATTCATGTACAATCAAACAACAGTGCGAACTAACCGTGAGATATGAGGAATAGGTTTCGCAAGATTACAGCTCTGATATGAGAAGATAGGTTGCCGTCGCACAGGGAAATAGAAAGAGAGACTCTAGGGTTTGATAACTGATCACCTATCCGTTCTTACGTAACCCTTCCTCGCTATATATGTGAGTTTTAAAAATGTTGGGCCCTTACTGGGCTTCGGGGTAAGATGGGCCGACGAAACCCTGAGTTTCGTCGTGATGAGTGTGTGGTGAAAACCCCTAAGGTTTCGTGGAGGTGACTTATGACAAAACTCTAATGTTTCGTCGTGTGTGGTTTCATTTGTAAACAGTTAAGTTTATTAAACTTATTCACTCATAGGCATATAACAATTTAATAAACAGTTAACCCTAATCCTTCAAGTAGTAACACATCACATACACAATACCATAAATTATCAATCAATACAAGGTGCACATAATGCCACATAACGAATTACAAGTACACAGTTGCGAGGAAAGACCTTGAAAACTCGGGTTGTCACAGTTGAGATGTATATACAAGCACATATTGGGCTACCCACTAACATTACATCAATCCACATGGGCCTGGCATGTAAGCTGAGCATTTGTTATGTAACACATGAGACCTGCTAGTTGTGTATTGATGATTAGAATTAGTATGGCTATGTGTTTTGTTGATACGTTATTGATGTGTTATACGTGCCCCCAAAGAGTTATTGTAAACCTGATGTGTGATGAACATTACGACATACTAAGTGATAATTGGGAACCTAAATCTGTGTTATGAATCACTACGTGCACTGAACGACTAGGGTGTATCATGAGATTAGATGCATATTATGCAAGGTGTTGATTTTGTGACTTAAGTGCTCATGAACTAATTGCTATTGGTAACGATACTAGGACTAGGTCGATTAACTTGGAATAAGTAACATAACCTACCGAGCAAACCAAATGTGAGTTCATTCCTCTTGAGCATGCGTCCCGGTGGTTGGGACAGTCAGTGGGTATCCCTGAGAGGGATAGGTATTGGGTAAATCATGGGTATTCCTGAGAGGAATATGTCTTTTGGGTAAATCTGGAATGTTGGATAATATACTAATCCTATCACCATTAAAGTACCTCCTTGTTGTTTGTTACCTGAGAGGTAACAGGGTTGGTAGCGCTACTTAGGTTTGGCACCCTCACCCCGTACCTGAGAGGACGGGTGTGAACTAATGACCTAGTCATGACCAATGCTTTGATATGAGCATTGGAGAAAGGGCAAAATAATCAGGATCCGTCTTGTATTTAGGGTATTATCAACATTATATTCAATGGACTAAACTAAACACTTGGTAACTAACGTTTTCACAAACTATGAACTCACCAGCGTTGTCTGATACACTTGTTGCATGCTCGCAGGTCGTTAGATTACTTGGATTTGGAACTTGCTGTCTGAAGTAGCTGGAGTGGTCATGTGTCGAGCTGATTGGATACCCATGATGTGATTGTTGATATTACATACTTACTTTGAAACATTTAAACTTGATTTACTTATTGCTTCCGCTGAACTTGTTGGATTTCATTAAACTCATTGTTGGTACATTTCATTAATAATTGGCAATTTCATTTTTAAACTTGTTATGAGTTCAACATGATTAGTGGCTCGTTATTGGTTTGTCACACGCCTAGCGGGGTTTCCATGGGTTGTATTTTGGGGGTGTGACAATTTCGAATTCGAGCATGTCTATACAGAAGACAAGGCTACTAAAAGTCTAATTATCTTTTGTCCAGGTGCAAATCCAGAACTTGTTTCACTAGCATTCTCTGCTGGTTTAATAAAGTTCATTTACCATTCCCCAAATTTGCTTGAAATCAGCATGTTTCCAGAAGGGATAAAGAAAGCGATAAAAAACTTTCGAAAGAAGATTACTGCAGCAAAAGATGCAAACATCTTCATTAAGTGTAACTCTACACTTCCAGATTAGTATCAAGGAACATCTTTCCAAAATTACCATCACCTAGAAATCGGGCTCGCCAAAGCAAGAACCATTAATCCCTCAAAGGTAATGACTGAGGATTATGAAGACCCCGAAAATTGGGTGGAAATTAGAGCTAAAGGATTCTTAAAAATCCTAAGCAACCTTCAAAATATTAAAGCAGGAAGCTTTAATAAAGTGAATTATTGCAGTCACAACTGCATCATCACAAGTTACAGTGGAACTCCATTACCAAAGCACGAAAAGGAGGCTTTAGAAAGAACAGAACATCGCATTATCTTTAATAAAGTTGATGTGAGTCCAACCACAAGACAAAAACTTTGTCAAATAATGCAAGGTGCACATGAAAATCACCAGTGCATAAGCTGTAAAGAAACCTCCACCGAGGAAAATTCAAGTGGCCCCTCTACTAAAAATAACATCTACTTTTTAGATGAAGATTAGAGTTGGACCCAACACATGGCTATATCGATTAAAAACGTCATGCATGACGAAGAAAGGACATTATAGTCTTTTGTAAAAATCAATTTCCTCTATATAAAGGAAAAAGATTTTAGTGTTAAGCATCCCCATCTCCGGTATCATTTCCTTTCCAACTTTTCATTTGTAATCAATATGTGTGTAAGTGAGTAGTCTCCTTGCTAAAGGAGAGTATTATGTAAATATCAAGAAGTTCTTCCTTAGGGAAGAACGGTTATGAATAAAAATATCAATTTCCTTTTTATCCGTTATGTTCAACTTTAAAATTTTGCAAAACCTGGAGCCCTGTAGCCACAAGAGTACCGTTTAAGCAGAAGGTCGTAGGGAAGAATTGGTTGGGTTGGTCACTTGGAAAAATCAACTTAAAGATTTACTTAGCCGGATAAGAAGGAAAGGTATATTCTATTCTAACTGTTAAATTACTTCGAAATATTTATGTTAATCTCTCCTTAAGCATTTTTATAAACATTTGTTTTTATAAACATATACAAATAACAATCGATTAACCAGTATCGAAATCAAATGATTTATTCAATCAAAAACTTTAGTCAACAAATGACTACTAAAATGAATATTATATTTGAGAAATTGAATTCTCAAATTCAATATATCGATAATTCGATTTCTGTTGGCCAACATATAACAACTCTTTTGTCATGACATTCTTTGACAATTATCTAACGATATATTTTTTGTCGTTCAATCTACTATTTTGTGTAGTAACCAAAAAATTACTAGTAAATTTACTAGAATGGTGGTTGCTGATTTGGGTGGTTTGCAGCTTCTTGGGGTTAGGGTTCCAGTGGGGGTGGTGGGTTTAATGGTGTTTGTTGCTGGTTTGGGTTGTTGCAGGTTGGGGTTAGGGTTCTAGTGGGGGTGGTGATGGTGGAGACGGTGGTGGGTGAAGGATAGAGAGTGAGAATCGATGGTGGTGGGTGGGTTGTGTGGGTGGTTTTGGTGTAGGTACAGCTGTGGTAGTGGTGGGGTTGCACTATTGAAGCGGTGGAAGTGGGTTATGCGGGATGGTGGTGGTGGTGGCGGTGGCAGGTGGTGGTGGGTGGTGGTGGTGGTGGCCGTAGTGACAGTGGCGATGGAGGGTGGCGGCGGTGACGGTGGAGGGTGGTGGAGATGGCGGTGAAGGGTTCCGGTATGTTATATATAGAAAGATACGGTATATATATACACTTATAATAATAATAATAATAATAATAATAATAATAAGACTAAAATTATTTTGTTTTATTTTTTTAATAATACTAAGTAAACAGAGTAAAAAGACTAAAATACCCCTGGGTGACCAGATTTAACAAAAAAAAATTAACTGGGTTTGCCTTAAAGGATATAATGTGCAGGATTTTGAAACGTTAATGACAAAACTCATCAATTTTAAAGGTAAATGACAACGCCTGAAATTTGGGACAAACATAAAGGACAAAACTTGTAATTTACTCTTTTTGTTATTTGCCAAATGTCCTCCTACTATTGATTCCTACATTTCCTATGCAAAACAAACTTCCTATTTGATTCTCTCTCTCTTCTTTAGTTATAAAATCTCACTATGATATATATTATAAAATCGTATATCTTATTGAAGTTCATATGTCTAGCGCTAGCTATGATTTATCTAATCTCAAGGACGTAAGGTATTTACGTAAACTTCCCTGTATACCCTTTTTCTTATTAAAAGTTGAAAGATACAAGATAATAACTTGTATGTTTTATAAGATACAGAGTAAATTGCTATTTTAGTCTCTGAAGTTTGACCTAAAATGACATTTTAGAGCATTCACATCCAACCCACTAAAATCTGTGAGTGAAGTTTTTATAATATAAAGAGTATAAAAAGTGATTGTGAGTGAAGAAGAGAGAAAATGTTACTGTTCATCTGTATATTTGAGGGGACAGTGTTCACTCCTATAATTTTTAATATATTTTGAAAGTGGTTGTGAGTGGGGGAGAGAGAAAATGTAATGATAAAGATATAAAAGAATATTATTTAATTGAAAAGGAGAGAAAAGATGTAGTGTTTTTAGTGTAATTTAGGGTGAAACAATGATGGAATGGATGTGAATGCTCTTAGTCTAGATAGATTTATTTCTGTCATTTTAGTTTCAGGAGTTTTTTTCTACCACTATAGTTCCTGAATTTTGTCATTTTTTGCTATTTTTATCCAACCCACTAACTCCATTCAAAAATATCAGTTAACTTAGAGGCATTTTGGTTAAACCACATTTTACTTTTTTTTTGCAGGTGCGATGGTATGGGATGGGATGGGATGAGATGGTGATGTGCCGATTTATAGTGAATAGATGATGGCAGTGGTTGCTGGTTTACGATGATGGCGGTGGTGTTGGTCGATGACGTGGGTGGTGAAAAAGTGGCCGGTGGTTGTGGAAATGGTGAGTGGTGATGGTGGTGGGGTGGGTGGTGACAGTGCGGGCAGGTGGTGGCGATGCAATGATGGAAGGTTGTGATGGGGTGGGTGGTGGGAGGTGGTGGACGAAAATGACAAAAATTGGTACGTATCATTACTTATATATTAGTAACAAAATACTAATTTACTTATTTATTTATCAAACTCATTATAATTATAATCAACAAATTAACGACATTATATTTTTTCAAACTATTTGTTTACAATAATATTTATTTATTCAACCTATGTAATACACGTTATTCTAACCTAGTTTAACTAATGCATAAGTTTTTTTTAAACCGATTATATAAATAAAAAATTGTCAAAAGACATTGGCACTCAGTGGCGGCTATGATGGTGTGCGGGGAGGAACTCCGCACAAGGCCCGTGATTTCGAGGGGTACGCGATTTAAAAAAAAAATCCAATATATATGTTATTTTTTTAAATAGTAAACACATACTAAAATCCAATATGGGCCCATTTACAAAATCATTTTTCTGGTTTAGGATTTAGCCTATTGGCATTAGGTTTATTGAGTTCAATACTAATTTGAATTTTTTTTTACAAAAATAATAATAAAACATTACAGAAAAACACATTTTTTCGAGCTCGAACATGATACGTAAATTCTCAAAGACGCCTTTGTTCGCACTAATAAAGTGATGATATAGTAAACATTACAATTTTTTTTCCACGTGATTTTTGTGACAATATAAATATAATTTTACTTGACTAGCCTCTAATGTTATTTATGCCATAGGTTTAGAGGCCTCGAGGATTAAGGTGCCCCATCCGAGCCAAAAAATATATGCTCCTTACCATTTTGTATTTAGATATTACAATTCAAATGCAATTAAATAACAGGATGTCATTTTTATTACCTGTATTTGTTATTTATATGGCATACTAAACCAAGAATCAACCTATCATATTTTTATGTTTCTTTTTCACTTTGAAAAGGTTAGGTAAAAAAAATCGTCTAAGTTTTACCAGACAATTATTCATATCTATATACCATACGTCCACATTGCCTCTCCTTAGAGACTTCCTACATAGGTTTCATCTGTTAATGAAATGATAGTTAATAACTTTAATTCATTATGATTTTTGTGGCAGTGTAGTGTTATGCTATCTTGAAAATCAAGTTGTGTTCAAAACTTGTAATTTTTTTTAATTTTTTTAAATGACTCTCTATAGATTATATATAAATTAATTTTTACTATCAAACCACCTACGAACTTGAGAACGGAGCCTAGACGGAACCGACAAGGCGACAAAGGCATTACAATCCATTTTTTTTAAGAAAATAATAATATTATATGAATGGCTTGTTCTATTTACACCCCCTCTTTACTAATTACACCCCCTATAAAAACATCACATCAATCAATAACTTTTATTTTGTTTTTAGTCATTTTTGTCTTTTAGTTGTCTTTTTTTAATTATTACTTATTTATTGTTTGTTTAATAGTTATTATTATAACTAAACCAGCGGTAAGACCCGTGTGCAAACTCGGTTGATTTTTAGAAAATCATGCATAACACATTTTAATAGAAAGTATAGATATGTATATAGATATTGTACCAAAACATGTTATCTATTATAGCTAAAAGACAACTATAAACATAGATCATCGGTTAATATATCAGTTACATACGATTGTTTCCATTCTCTTATTAAAAAAAAAGAGTATCCACCCATTGACAATGTAAACTGTTTACAGAAATAAGTACATATAAAAGATGTCTAACAAACTTAATAAAATTCGAATACAACTTAAGTTTTAACAAACATTAACTAAGAACACACGATCACCTGCCTAAACAACTTTCATCAAAGCTCAATCAAGAGTTTGTTACGCAACAACATGTCTTTTGCTACATGTTGTGTCCTGGTTAAATATGCTACTGGAGACAATGTCACAGCTGCTGATCTAACAATCTCCCTATACAACATATGATACCAAAACCTTTCTTTATTACTGATTTTTATTTCTCATCAACATCTCCCTGATTTGTCCTTTGAATTGTAGTTCAAAGTCCAGGGAGAACATGTCTTCCTCATCATCCCTTTCAAGTTGAAAGTCCAACAAATCTTGGAAATCGTATGCATTGAGATTATATGCACTATCCATTTTCATCTCTTCAACACTACCATCTGATCTGATTAAAGTCAATACTCGGGTTTTTGAGCATGAGTTCCACTTTACTATTTTTGGATCAGTTGGTTTTCTTGGGAAAAGAATTGTCACACCCCGACCGCGTATAACAACGAACCGCGGCGGAAACGCCGGGGAGTGATTGCGACAGAATTAATTGTTTCATAACCATGGCATACAAAGTTGTATTTTATTTATCAACACAAGAGTTTCATTGTTTTAAACAGGAATCAAAGAGTTTATAACATAATTAAACCAAGTCTATCTTCATTTTAAGTCTCTAAGGCACAGGTCCGCCCTAGTGTCACGATCATCATCCTACGCAAAAGCTCCGGAAAACACATGTGAAAATAGGTACGTTAGCATAAAAATGCCTGTGAGATACATAGGTTTTGTGAAAATAGGATTCATGACTTAAGTTTAAGAAAAGTTGTTTAGTAAAAGTCAGTCATGAACCTTGTAAGTTGATTTGTTTTGTAAGTCGTTTGAAAAATAATAAGATCGAATGATATGTATAAATAAAAGAATAATGTATGGTTAAATGTATAACCAAGTAAAATGAGTTGTATAAAGTAAGTTGTTTGTAAAGCAATGTCTTGTGAAAGATATGTTATTTGTATAAAATGTTATATGTCTAAATTGAAATGATTCAAATAACGCTACGATATGTAATATCATACAAACACTTATATATAAGAAGTACTAGCGGCTTATCCACCATGCTTGTATCATATTACACACGCCTCGTTACTTAAATCACTTTAAACCAACCACCAATGTATAAAGTCTATGTTTAAACCAATAGTCAAAAGTCCTTGTATAAGTCATGTCAAATGTTTATAAGTCCAAAAGTAGTCAAGTAATGTGTATCAAATGTTATATATTGTAAGTAAAGTATTGTCATATAAACCAAATGTAGAAATGTACAAAACAAAGTATTTTGAGTATATCATAAAGTTATGTTTTGCAAAGTAATGCATGTTACATTGATACAAACATTTATGTGGTAAGTTAACGCATACATTCAAGCCTTGAGACAGTCGGATAACCCTTTCAGTCAAGGTTATCAAAAGAAATGTTTTCGGATTCAGTCATTCCTTACATCCAAACAAACCCGGGATGTCAGGAATGGGATTTGTCAAGTCCTATGGTACCACTACTTACTACCGAGCGGCGTAGCTAATGTTAATGAACGTATAATAGTCTCGTTTGTGCAAACCAAATGTCATAGCAGTTGTATACATGTCATATGAAAACAATGTACTAAGTATGCTAAGTTAACATACAAAGCAGAAAAGTCATGTAAATCAATGTGCTAGCATGCTATCAGTCAACATACATAGCAGGAATGTAATGTAAAACGATGTACTAAGTATGCACACAATGGACATACGTAGCATGAAATGTAATGAAATCATGTACTATAATGTACTAACAAACATAGCAGGTATATGATGTGAAAACATGGAAAGCATGAAAGTAACAAGTAGGCACATGTGTTCCACCCCAAAACAGTTTGGAAAACAGTAAAAGAGGGGTCTATGTACTCACTTGATATTGCTTAGAAGTCCTATGATAACCACCAAGCAATGCTAGAAATCACGGAATCAAACGGCACCTAATATAGGTAACTATGTTAATAAACCGGACCTATATCGGAGGATCGGATAGAATGAGGGTTCGTAAACCAAACGAGTATGGGAACTCGTGTAATATGGTTTAACAAAGCCTACATACTAAATGAAACCTAACATAAGTGTTTACGACCCATTACGACCCGTTTAGGTAGCTTATGCTACTTTAACGCGTCGTTCGCGTAAAACGCGTTCGGACCGCCTAACTAGTCCTATGACAAGTAAAATATGCCTTAACATGTCTAATATTATTTTCAAATTAGTTTAGATGTCAAAAGTTATGTTACATATGCTTAAAATGAATTTTGGCATCAAAGGGGTATTTTGGTAATTTACCTAAGGCATATAAACTACCTATCATACAACTACTTAAACGAAGCGACCATAAGGTATAACCTCGGAAGGTTATTCCCTATATACTATGGTCACCTAATGTATTTGGTCGGATCCTAATGATCGACCAAATGGGTCGAGTTCGAAAGCATAAGCGACTGATCAAGTCGCTTACCCTTACGACCCTAGACAACGTGGTAATCAGTAGGCATAGTCCCAAGGGACTATAACCATCGTGATTACAATCACGTTGCGAAGTTCAAATGAACTTCGCAATGACCATAAACTGGTCAATGCAGAAAGTCAAACAAAGTTTGACTTTCGGACTCGAAAAGCAATAAAAGAACGAAGGAACACTTACAAAGGGTCCCCGAATGCTTTGATTTCTCAAGTATTCTCAGGTAGGAAGTGAATATCACAACCACTTAGAGAACTCTCAAGAAGATCAAGTGGGTTTTGAAGTTGGGGGAAGTGGGTATTTATAGATTTCGGTCCACCGTTAGGATCATTTCTTGGAGAAGAGGGCATGATCACATCCCTACACTTGTTGGAAGGTTGTGGTTACTGAATTTGGCCACCATAAGAGTTTAACATGTGGCACTTGACCTTTGGAGGGCTTAGGGGCTGCTTAACTTATGTTTAAAATGGCTTTTGCTGATCAGAAGGGGCCTAGCGTGACGCTAGGGGGGCTAGGTGTCACGCTAGGGGTCCCCTGATCAGCAAACACTTTCTAATGTTCACCTTTCAGTCCCCGTTACGTATTAAGGCCATTTCCGACATGTTTAAGGCTTGTTAAATCATTTTCAAGGCTCCACAAGGATGCCTAAACATTGTGGGCATGAAACATGCTCAAAAATGTGCCGGGTGTTGGCTCGTTTGGTCGTACGAACGCGATGTTCGCTTAATTACGACGGTATGCGCATAAGCGCGAGAAATGATCTAAATTGCGTGACGAATGGATTTTTCTCAAGCCAAACACTAAAATAAAATATTTTAGTGCTTACATAAATTTTTGGATGTCCAGAGGTATTCAGAACGTAAGTTATGCGCGAAAGTGCAAACTTGTGCACTTTTTGACGCTTTTAGTCCCTGAATGACCCAAAAGTTTATTTTAGCAAACCGAACCCCTCAAAGCCTATTTCTAAGCTATGTGAAGGATATTTATGGTATGTTTAACCTGTGGTCATGTTTCGGAATGTTCATTATAGTTCAAATTGGCATACTTTCGCAGTTTGTCAAGTTTAGTCCCTGTAAGCGAATTAACTTGTTTTTGCCACACCAAAGCCTTCAAAACTTATTTCTAAGTTATTTAAAGGTTATTTAAGGTATGTTAAGTATATGTTGATGTTTCGGAGTATTTGTCGCATTAAACTGGTTACGTTTACGCACCAGTTTCGTATAACTCTCCAGAAAGCGATGTAGAGTTTGAAATCGAATAAAAGTCAAAACATGAAAAATGTAAAACACAACCAAACAAACATTGGGATCAAATAACATTGTTTTATTGACAATTAAACTGTTCATAATGATTACAAGCACAGATGTTACAGTCTCCCCTACTTGTGGAAATTTCGTCCCGAAATTTATTTAGAGGAAACTCGTGGGAAAAGATGCGGATATTTCGCCTTCATTTGATCTTCGCGTTCCCAAGTAAACTCGGGTCCACGTTTAGCTTCCCAGCGAACTTTGACCAAGGGAATGCGCTTGCGTTTAAGCCACTTGACTTCACGTTCCATGATTTCCACAGGCTTCTCGACAAATTTCAGCGTTTTATCGACACAAATTTCGTCAAGCGGTATGTGGAGGTTCTCATCAGCTAAACACATCTTGAGATTGGACACGTGAAAGGTTGGATGAACATTTCCAAGTTCAGGAGGTAACTCAAGTCTGTAGGCTACCTTGCCGATTCTTTCGACGATCTTGAATGGTCCAACGTATCTAGGTGCAAGTTTTCCTTTCTTTCCAAATCTGATCACACCTTTCCAAGGTGAGACCTTAAGTAATACTCGATCACCGACTTGAAATTCCAAGGGTTTGCGTTTTGGGTCCGCGTAACTCTTTTGACGGCTTCTAGCTGTCTGAAGGTTATCACGAAGTTTCTTAATCTTGTCAGTTGTTTCTAAAATGAGGGCAGGTCCAGTAAGTTGAGCCTCGCCGATCTCATTCCAGCAGACTGGTGAACGACATTTTCAACCATAGAGAGCCTTGAAAGGAGCCATTTTGATGCTGGTGTGATAACTGTTATTGTAGGAGAATTCAATTAACGGAAGATGTGAATCCCAACTACCACCAAAATCGATCACACAAGCTCTAAGCATATCCTCTAGAGTCTGGATTGTTCTTTCAGATTGACTATCCGTTTGCGGATGATAAGCTGTGCTCAAATTAAGTTGGGTCCCCATAGCAGATTACATGGTTCTCCAAAAATGAGAAGTGAAACGAGCATCTCTGTCAGAAATGATGTTCAAAGGAACACCATGTCGAGCTACAATTTCATCCACATAGATTTTAGCAAGTTTGTCAGCAGGAAAATCCTCACGGATTGGCAAGAAATGTGCTGACTTAGTAAGACGATCAACGACTACCCAGATGGCATCATGACCTTTCTTTG
Organism: Helianthus tuberosus; assembly: GCA_030545235.1. Lineage (NCBI taxonomy): Eukaryota > Viridiplantae > Streptophyta > Magnoliopsida > Asterales > Asteraceae > Helianthus > Helianthus tuberosus. The sequence goes on along the minus strand of CM060354.1, from coordinate 113,943,908 downwards.
TGCGTGGAAGTTTGGTAACAAGATCCATAGTAATGTTTTCCCATTTCCAAACTGGGATCTCTGGTTGCACCAATAAGCCAGAAGGACGTTGATGTTCAGCCTTAACCTTAAGACAAGTAAGGCATTTTGATACGTATAAGGCAATGTCTTTCTTCATACCAGGCCACCAATAGTGAATACGAAGATCCTTATACATTTTATCCGAGCCCGGATGAATAGAATAACGAGACTTATGGGCTTCATCCATAAGCAAGGTACGAAGATCATCCTGGCTTGGGACCCACAAACGGTCCATGAAGTAATATGATCCATTGTCCTTCAGTTCCAGAGCAGGTGTTATGTGATAGGGAAATTCCTTATCCATCAAACCTTGTGAAACACAAGATTGTTGAGCCTGAGAAATGCGGGCTTGGATATCGGATCGAGCTTGAATAACAGATTGAACACGAACACAATGAAGCTTAGTACGTTCCTTACGACTCAATGCATTGGCCACGACATTCGCCTTACCAGGATGGTAGCGAATTTCGCAGTCATAGTCGTTTAGGAGCTCAACCCAGCGTCGTTGCCTCATGTTGAGTTCTTTCTGGTTGAAGATATGCTGAAGACTTTTGTGGTCTGTGAAAACCACACATTTTGTGCCGTACAAATAGTGTCTCCAGATTTTGAGAGCGAAGACAACTGCACCCAACTCAAGATCATGAGTGGTGTAGTTTTTCTCATGTATCTTCAACTGCCTTGATGCATATGCTATGACTTTGTTCCTTTGCATCAAAACACAGCCAAGACCCAATTTAGATGCATCACAATAAACGACGAAATCATCATTGCCCTCAGGCAAAGTCAGAACAGATGCGTCGCAAAGTTTTTGCTTCAAGTTTTGAAAAGCTTCCTCTTGTTTGTATCCCCAGTCAAAGGGCTTGTTCTTCTGAGTTAGAGCAGTTAGAGGAACTGCAATCTTTGAAAAGTTTTCTATGAAGCGGCGATAATAACCCGCTAGACCAAGAAAAGAACGAACCTCAGTAGGAGTAGTAGGCGTATCCCAATCCTTAATCGCACTGATCTTGGAGGGATCAACATGAATACCTTGTTTGTTGATGATGTGTCCTAAGAATTGAACTTCTTTAAGCCAAAATTCGCACTTGGAGAATTTGGCGAAAAGTTGCTCTTTCTTTAGGAGTTCCAGAGTAAGACGAAGATGTTGCTCGTGATCAGCTCGCGTCTTAGAATAAATCAAGATGTCGTCAATAAAAACAATGACGAAAAGATCCAAATAAGGCTTGCAGACCCTATTCATTAAGTCCATGAAAACAGCAGGAGCATTAGTCAAACCGAATGGCATGACTGTGAACTCGTAATGCCCATATCGAGTACGGAACGCTGTCTTAGGAATATCTTCTTCATGCACCCGAAGTTGATGATATCCAGATCGCAGATCAATCTTCGAAAAATAATGTAAAACGATGTACTAAGTATGCACACAATGGACATACGTAGCATGAAATGTAATGAAATCATGTACTATAATGTACTAACAAACATAGCAGGTATATGATGTGAAAACATGGAAAGCATGAAAGTAACAAGTAGGCACATGTGTTCCACCCCAAAACAGTTTGGAAAACAGTAAAAGAGGGGTCTATGTACTCACTTGAGATTGCTTAGAAGTCCTATGATAACCACCAAGCATTGCTAGAAATCACGGAATCAAACGGCACCTAATATAGGTAACTATGTTAATAAACCGGACCTATATCGGAGGATCGGATAGAATGAGGGTTCGTAAACCAAACGAGTATGGGAACTCGTGTAATATGGTTTAACAAATCCTACATACTAAATGAAACCTAACATAAGTGTTTACGACCCATTACGACCCGTTTAGGTAGCTTATGCTACTTTAACGCGTTGTTCGCGTAAAACGCGTTCGGACCGCCTAACTAGTCCTATGACAAGTAAAATATGCCTTAACATGTCTAATATTGTTGTCAAATCAGTTTAGATGTCAAAAGTTATGTTACATATGCTTAAAATGAATTTTGGCATCAAAGGGGTATTTTGGTAATTTACATAAGGCATATAAACTACCTATCATACAACTACTTAAACGAAGCGACCATAAGGTATAACCTCGGAAGGTTATTCCCTATATACTATGGTCACCTAATGTATTTGGTCGGATCCTAATGATCGACCAAATGGGTCGAGTTCGAAAGCATAAGCGACTGATCAAGTCGCTTACCCTTACGACCCTAGACAACGTGGTAATCAGTAGGCATAGTCCCAAGGGACTATAACCATCGTGATTACAATCACGTTGCGAAGTTCAAACGAACTTCACATTGACCATAAACTGGTCAATGCAGAAAGTCAAACAAAGTTTGACTTTCGGACTCGAAAAGCAATCAAAGAACGAAGGAACACTTACAAAGGGTCCCCGAATGCTTTGATTTCTCAAGTATTCTCAGGTAGGAAGTGAATATCACAACCACTTAGAGAACTCTCAAGAAGATCAAGTTGGTTTTGAAGTTGGGGGAAGTGGGTATTTATAGATTTCGGTCCACCGTTAGGATCATTTCTTGGAGAAGAGGGCATGATCACATCCCTACACTTGTTGGAAGGTTGTGGTTACTGAATTTGGGCACCATAAGAGTTTAACATGTGGCACTTGAGCTTTGGAGGGCTTAGGGGCTGCTTAACTTATGTTTAAAATGGCTTTTTCTGATCAGAAGGGGCCTAGCGTGACGCTAGGGGGGCTAGGTGTCACGCTAGGGGTCCCCTGATCAGCAAACACTTTCTAATGTTCACCTTTCAGTCCCCGTTACGTATTAAGGCCATTTCCGACATGTTTAAGGCTCGTTAAATCATTTTCAAGGCTCCACAAGGATGCCTAAACATTGTGGGCATGAAACATGCTCAAAAATGTGCCGGGTGTTGGCTCGTTTGGTCGTACGAACGCGATGTTCGCTTAATTACGACGGTATGCGCATAAGCGCGAGAAATGATCTAAATTGCGTGACGAATGGATTTTTCTCAAGCCAAACACTAAAATAAAATATTTTAGTGCTTACATAAATTTTTGGATGTCCAGAGGTATTCAGAACGTAAGTTATGCGCGAAAGTGCAAACTTGTGCACTTTTTGACGCTTTTAGTCCCTGAATGACCCAAAAGTTTATTTTAGCAAACCGAACCCCTCAAAGCCTATTTCTAAGCTATGTGAAGGATATTTATGGTATGTTTAACCTGTGGTCATGTTTCAGAATGTTCGTTATAGTTCAAATTGGCATACTTTCGCAGTTTGTCAAGTTTAGTCCCTGTAAGCGAATTAACTTGTTTTTGCCACACCAAAGCCTTCAAAACTTATTTCTAAGTTATTTAAAGGTTATTTAAGGTATGTTAAGTATATGTTGATGTTTCGGAGTATTTGTCGCATTAAACTGGTTACGTTTACGCACCAGTTTGCGTATAACTCTCCAGAAAGCGATGTAGAGTTTGAAATCGAATAAAAGTCAAAACATGAAAAATGTAAAACACAACCAAACAAACATTGGGATCAAATAACATTGTTTTATTGACAATTGAACTGTTCATAATGATTACAAGCACAGATGTTACAAGAATTATTAAAGATGAGTTTGGTGATTGTGGTCTGCTAACTAAATTTGCAATGGATTCAGATAAAGCAGATGATGAGAGAAGGTTTTTCGAAGTATGGATCTTTTGAGACAGAGCAACAGTTGTAGGATAGACTGGGTTTTGAAGAACATTTGGATCTTCAGCTCTAAGTTCTTCCAGCTTTTTTGTTTGTCTCAACTATCTTCAGTTTAGACCATCTGGTAATGGATTTAGCTGAACCATAACCAGCAGCCACAAGTTCTGCTCTCATTCTTTTAAACTTCAATGCCTCATCTGAATCCACGGTTTTGACTTTCTTCCAATTATGTGGAGTTGGCTTTACCAGATGATCATTGTGCATTTTTGTGATTCTGTCGATTTCTTCTCTAAGAGCATCTGCTGACCAGTCTTTGAATTGATCTTTGGTTGCATTATATCGTTTGTACTTCATAATTTGTCCAACATAATCATCCCTCAGTTGCATTTGAAGTTCAGGAATTACTGGCCTCTCAGACATGGATTTACTCAGGTCCCTAGCATAGTCTTCAAGTTTTATGACTTTGCTAAGTTGAAATGATAAGAACCTCTGGTATTCGTTGTCATCCATCCCTATGCTATTCTCTCTTGCTATAACCTCAGCATGGGATACTTTTAATTTCATATACTTATCTAAGTTTTGAGGCTTCTTATAGCCATAAAGAGATGGGAAGGATCTTTTAGATGGATCTTCTATTGTGAAAAATGATTTAATTTCACCTTTAACAATGACTAACTCCAGAGGATATTGAGCTTCCAGAAGAATGACTGATGGTAGTGTAGCAATTGGAAGAGTTGATGTTCTCTGGGTGGAAATGATGAGAATAGACTGTTTTGAATGGAGGCAGATGATACGGGGATTGCTGATTTAATCTCCTCATCATCTTCTAACACAATGTGAGTTTTTCTCTTACATGTGGACATGATTTCTGGTGAAGGAGAACGTTTTGGTAGTGAAGATGAATGTATGGGAAATCTTTGTGATGTTGCAGGTGGTTGGATTGTGGTTGGTGTAGTGAAAATGATCATGGCAGACGTTTGAGAAACTTCTGCTTAAACAACTGGTGTCTCAACAGCTGTTTGGTTAACATCTGCTGATACTTTTGTTGTATTAGCATCTATTAGGTGAATTGGTGATGATCCTGTTGAAGCTATTTTTCTCCTTTTTTTGTGGTGATTTTTCTGGAGAAGATTTGGATTTAGGTTTTTTTTGGTAAAGGAGCACTTTTTAGTGGTTAAGGTGAATGTGTGGGAAGTCTTTCAGATGTTGGATGTGCTTGCAATGTTGTTGGTGTGGTGAAAATGAGCATGGCAGATGTTTGACAAACTTCTGCTGAAACAATTGGTGTCTCAGCAGCTGTTTCGCTAACATCTGTTGATACTTTTGTTATATCCGCATCTATTGACAGAAAGGGTGATGATGGTGTTGAAGCTATTTTCTCCTTCTTTTGTGGTGGTTTTTTTGGAGAAGGTTTGGATTTAGGTTCAGTAGAGGATACAATTTCTGTAGGATTAGCAGTGCTTTCCTTTGTATCTTACTTCTTCTGCTTTTCCAAAGCTATCTCTTTACCTTTCTGGTTTAGGATTTCATCAATCCCTTTTTCCTTTCCAGCTTCTGAAGCTTTTGCAGAAAATTTTTGTTCAGCTGACTCTGACTATTGTTGCACCTTTGGTTTTGATTTAGCTTTTGAATCTGGTGGCAACTTTCTCAGTGAATCTTTCTCCCCCTTTTTGGCATCATCATCATCATCATCATCATCATCATCACATCATCATCATCTTTCTCAAAGATTGATGTAGGGGTGGAGCCAGTAAGTTTGAACAGCTGTACCTTAATGTTCATAACGTCTGCTTGTGTGTATTTATACCTAGCATCAACCATATTTCTGATAAATTCCAAACTGAAATTGTGGTTACTTTCAGCCAAATTCCTTTGAGCTTGAAGGATGGGTTGCATAGAATTCGAAAGCTCATTGGCAATTTGCTGTGTGGTAGGTTGACTTTTAAAAACCTCTATCATCTGCTTCATCAATTCTTTCATTTCAGTAACATCTGTTTCAATGGTAGACACTTTAACCATCAAATCCTTATAACTTAATTCATCACCTACTTTAATAGGATCATCTGAATTCCCACCTGTAGTGGTTGTATTTGTTTTGATAATAGGAGAAGACTCCATATCATCAGAAACAAATGCCCATTTTTCTTGGTTCTAGGGGAGTTCCCACTAAAGCAGATATTACAGTTGTAACCTCATCAGTGGTTGCCTTCAAGGGAGTCTTAATGATGTAACCACTGTCCAACTGATCACCAATGGGTTCAACAGTTGTAGTGGCTGCTCCACTTGAACTACCACCAAGAGTTTCGTAAAACTCAACGGGGATAACCTCCTCAACTGTTTGTAGGATAGCAGATTGAATTGGTTCAGACACAGTCATTTGTTGGGCTCTACTCTCAGTAATGTGTGGATGAGAGGAATTGTTTTGATTTTGAATTTCAATTACTTCAAACAGATGTAATATTGTTGATGGAACTTGAGAAGAGGGTTGTGGTGTAGAAAGCGAGATTGCCCTGGGAGAGGGGCTTTTAAACATACTTTCATATGAAAGATCTACTTCATGTTGTGGTGTCCCTGTGCTTACAACATGATCCTTTTGTGAGGATACATGAGGAGTTTGGATGGGTTGAGATCTTTCCAATAACTGTGAGGAAGTAGCAACAGTGGTTTCAAGTGACATTTGTGTTGTCACTGGGTTAACCTCTGGGATCTCATCTTCCAGAGGAACCTTTTTATTTTGTTTTGTTTTGGTGGGCTTTTTGGATGTGGCAGGTTTCTTTTTGCGTTTTTCTGGTGTATGTTTCACAACACCGGTTGTGGTTCCATGATCACCAGGAGCAGTTGGCTCAACAACATAGGTTTGAGCAACATATGTGGACGCATCTAAAACAGACTCTTTATCCATAAGTCTGGTAAAAGTTTTACTTGTAAGACTATTTATTTGAAATGCTACACCTTGTTCAAAATCTGTTTGTGACACTTGCTTTCGTAGGTAGTAGCTTAGAAGTCTTGGATACAACATAAAAGCATTATTACGTGCACCTTTATTCAAATTTTTCATAATTTTCACATTAGTCAACAAATCAGAAAACAGTGCTTGTGATAAATTGTAATCAGATTTTGTTAAAATAACATAACCCAAATACTGAATGTTTAAAGGTATCTCATTAAATGTGGTGGTCTTGGCTGAGAGACAAGTTAAAAGAGTATGAAACAAAAATTTCATTGGCGGAGGGAAGTTTGGTTTGTACATTGTAACTTCCTTTAATTGTGCATCATACCCTCTTTCAATGAACTCTGTATGAAGTCCACATTTTTCAAAGTTGGTCTTACCTCCCAAGTCGTCCAATGCAAATGTAGTGGAAATTGTAGATGGAGAAATTCGTACCACACTTTTCCCGACCTTAGATGTGATGGCAACCAGATTATTATCTTCAGACTCTATTTCATCATAAACCAAAATTGTCGGAGTGTTTCCGTATGAACCGGAGCCTCAACAGTATGGATTGATTTGTATTTTGAAGACGTTAAAATGTCAATTATTGAGTGAAAGCTGGTATTTTTGCTGGTTTTCTCGAAGATGGGGAGGTAGTTGTGAGGGTTTTGATGTTCAGAGACATGATCGAAGAAGAAGGTGATTTGGGGATGAAACAGGGTTTACGTTGGAGGGCTTTTAATATGTTGGAAACTGCTTTTGAGAATTTTGAATTCGAGACGGCAGTGGTAGAAGCTCGATTCAGGGATGAAACAACGTTTATATAGAGAGAAAAAGTGAATGCTGACATGGCAGTAGTTACAAATATCCGATGGCTAACATATGTCCACGTCAGAACCTCTCTTGTGACAATGGATGACAGTTGTTTGGAAACCTCTGTTGGCCGACTACAGAAGTTGGGAACTGTGTACGTCAAACAGTCGTTAGATAAACAGAAGTTATGAGAACAGATGATAACTTTCAGCAGTGTTTTTATTCTTAGCTAACATCTGTCCATGCCAAAACCTCTCTTGTGATAATGTATGACAGTCAGTAGTATAGTAAATCAACAATCATTAGGAAAAACATAAGTTATGACAACAGACGGTACCTTTCAGTAGTGGATGTATTTTTAGGCAAGCAGAGGTTTCAAAAACAGTTGTTTTCAACAGTTGTAACTCAACAGTCGTTAGTCTAACATCTGCTATTAGCCTAACCACTGTTGCTATGAAAACCTCTATGGAGCATTTTAAGATTGAATATCATCTGTTGTTCGTTAACATCTGTTGGCCCATAGCAGACCTTTGCATTGGTGTGTGCAAAGCGTGATATGTTTTTATTGATATTTTGAGCCCATTTTACGCATTAGTCAAGTGTTAAATTTATAAAACACGATACCGTACAAACACTAAGCCCACACTTGGGAAATTGCACCCATCGTGAGCGTAGTATAGTGTTGGTAAGATACCGAGGTCGTCCAAGGACACAAGAGCTTTTAGTACCGATTTATCCTCAACGCCTAATCAATCTAAATTTTTTTGATAAAAGTTTTGAAATATGAAAATAAAACTAACAATGAAAAGATAAATAAAAATAAAAACATATAGACAAGATAGAATCACTTGGATCCAACTCGTCTTTAATGTATCCTTTGATGATTTTCGCACTTACGAAATTTTTAACAGATTATCTTAGTTATAGTAGTAGGCACCTCTTTTGAAGGTGACGTTACCCTCAACCCAGTGGTTTGAGTCAGCAGGGATACAATCCCAAAGGGTCGGAATATTGAAAGACAATTAAGTAAGTTATTAATGTGAAAAGTGGTAAGCCCCTCATTTGAAGGTGACGTTACCCTCAGCTAAGTGGTTTGAGTCAGCAAGGATACAATCCCAAGAAGCCGGTTTAAAGTATTAATAGTAGTTTACATATGAGGGGTTCAAGCTATTCGCACCCCTGCCATCCAATACCAGTGGGTATTGAAGAAGGTCCTAGTAAACTTCAACCAGGTCCTCACAGGATCTATACACTGAACGAGACAAGAACTTTACCAAACCATTCCCCTAACCCCCGACCAGGTAGTCAACGCACCTTTATATAGACCGTAAAGATACGAATGATGCAATCTTTTACTTTATATAGACAGTAAAGTAATCTCAAGACACCACTGAAAAATGATAAAGAAAATTCACCTTCAACATAAGAAACTAGCTATTAAAGTCATTAATACAAACCCAAATAAAAAGTGCCGAAAGATTAAAAATCAAAAGTAATACATAAAAGACTTGTCTTCACCAAGTGATGTAAGAGGCTTAACCAAACATGGCTTTTGATGGCAAGAACCCTTACAATCAATACTACACACTCTAAAGATGGATGATGGTGGTAGGTGTTGATGTTGTAGTGGTGGTGGAGTGGTGGCAAAGTGGGAGAGTAGTGGTTTGCCAAGGGATGCCTTTGAAGTGAACCAAACACCCCTATTTATAGCCAGTACAGAGCTCTGGCCACGACCCCGTGTCTGGCGGGCACGCCCCGTGGCCAACATCTTCTCTTCCTTCATTTATTGCAATTGTCAGTAGAGGGCCCCACACGACCCCGTGTCTCCTGGGCACAACCCCGTGGTCAACTCTTATCTGTACTATCAAGATTCTGCGTATCTTAGCATTGACCACGCCCCATGTTGAGCTGGGCACGCTCCCGTGGTGGGCGTGGAAGCTTCTACAGGTTTTGTCTTTTGTGAAGGCCTCTTACCACGCCCCATGCCCAGCTGGGCACGACCCCGTGGTCAGGCTTCTGTTGCCTTGTTATTACTTTAGGGATGCTGCCGAGGGGTCATGCATGTCACATTTATTCCTTCTTTTTGTGTTTATATTGGTTTTGGCTGCTTATTTGCTCCTTTTGTTCTTTTAAGCTCGTTTGGTCCTGTAAATTCAAAAGGTAGAAAGAAACGTGCTTGTTCCAACATTAGTACTAAAAAGGGGTTAGTTTTATGCCTCATTTGATGTAATTTATATGTTGCATTTTGTACACATCAAATACCCCCACACTTGAATCTTTGCTTATCCTCAAGCAAAACTCTTTAATATGTGGCTTACACACCCAAATGGAAGAGGTAGAGGAGAAGTTTTGGGCTCATCTTGAGTGTCGGGAATCCAAGATCTTTATTGAGTTCCTTTTTTTATTATATTTACAATCCTATTCGTCATGATTTATATAGAAAATTTTATAAGAAAACTTATTTATTTGGGCATAACATGCCTCTTTAAAATTCCATTTATATACAAGTTCACATACCTCACGGGAGATCACTCAACACTCGGCCTAAGATGTATTTTTGTGAAACACTCGAGACTGGCATGGAACTTACTTCTACCATATGCTTGCAAACCGATGAATCCTCCTTCTTTTTAACTATAAACCTTTGTAAATATCAAGAGGACTTGGGGAAGGGTTAGGCTTGGGCTAAGGGTAGGTGGGTTTGGTTAGTGGTTAGTAAAAATGGCGAAAAACGTAAAAAGCGTCGGTTATCGTAAAACCTTTTGTTTTTGTGACTTTTATTCAAACTAAGCATATTCAAACAAGATTTCTTTGAGGAACTTGTTTGTTTATTGCAAGACTTTCATTTTTTTCATATGTCGCAAGATAACTAAGCTTTTTACTAAAACAAAAGGGGTTGAAAAGAAAAAGGTTTTGGTGGGTAATGGGTGTTTGTTTTGTGGGTTTTGAAATGAAAAGGTGTAGGCTCAAAGGGGTTAACTAGGGGGATTTTGGGTAGGTGATAAGAAAATGAAAAATAATGGTGTTGAAAGGAAAATGGGTTAGTCCTAATGCCTCCATCATTTACTTACTTGGGTTCAAGTTGGTAAGGACCGGGAATATATCGTCTTGGTAAGTTCTAGAGTCGTAAGAACCAAGCGGCTATTCACACAAGAAACGAAAAATGAGCATTTAGTTTAAAGATATATGCATGTATGCTCAATAAAGGCTCAAAACTCACTTGTTGTGGGAATGGTTTTATAATGTGATCAAGTATATATAACCAAATTTTAACTAGATTTGTCATGCCTTTTCATAATTTTCTTATTTGGTTCTTTTTATCACGACGCTATCGGTTGTAAATTTTGTAAAAATATAACATTTTTAGAACTTGTTATTCCCGAATTAAACCAAGACAAGTAAAAAAAATGAAAACTTTTGAAAAAAATTGGGGTGATTGGCGGTTCCAATAGAGTTTTGTGTAAGGCTTGTTATTAGGACTTGCAAGATTCAAGGTTTTAGCATCTCCCCACACTTAAATTACACATTGTCCTCAATGTGTCCAAAAAGTAAGTTTTTAGGTTGATTCGAATGTATAAAAGGTGTTGAAAAACAAGGTTTTGTGTTACTGGGCACCTGGCCACGGCCCCGTGTCGGCTGAGCACGGCCCCGTGGTCAGAGTGCCAGTAACAAAACTTACAGAAACTTGGCCACGGGGCGTGCCTGGTGGCCACGACCCGTGGTCAGCAGGGTTCAGACAAACAACATGTCAGGGGTGTGGGCACAGGGGCGTGGTCATTGACTACGGCCCCGTGGTGGCAATCTGCAATTGATGATTCATAGGTTTTTTGCTTTTGGTTCGGGTTTACGGGCTTATATAGCGCTAATGCTTAGTGCATCCAAGCTTCCTGTGTACCTGTTTTGCTAAACACTACACCATACATAACATAACAACATCCTAATTTACCAAAGTTTAAACATCCATCACCACAAACATAAAAAGAAAATAAAATGCAGAAAATAAAAATTGTCTAGGAAAGTAAATTGTCTAAACCATGGCACGCATGCCAGAAATTGTTCGTGAGATAGAAAGGGTTAACCTGGAATACCGCATCTTGTCACCGCACCGTACCACCTCCGTCGCCTCCGCTCAGTCCATATCCTACATAACGGAGACACCATATGGTCCCGGATATATGTGATGTCATCCTGCATAGCGGAGACAGTGCGCTCCACTGATGCGATCCGGGTAAAGGTGTTACTAGTCATATTGTATGCGTTCTGGGTGCATAGTAAGTTTTCCTACAAAAGATCATGTAAGCTTTGAAAATTAGGAAAACCACCTCCTTGAGAGGAGGAACCCGTATGGTAGCCTTGATGTTGAGGAGGACAGGTTGGGTCGGCATGTAGGACGAGGGCTTCTTCTGGGTTCCATACGTGTCCTTGGGTGTTTTGGAATCGGACCAACCCGTCACCCATCTCGTGGATGATTTCCATTGAGCGGCATTGGGTGAGATCCACCTTTCCTGACCTTGGACCCTTATGGAATGACCTTGGCATGCATTGGACATAGGTCTTGAAGAAGCGGTACATCCATCCCCCGAAAAAGATCGGTGTCGGGGGAGTTGGCCAACTGGTTTAGGTGCATGTTCCTTAGGAGTAGGTGGGTGACATCGAGAGTTATGCGGTTGTGGATGCAATACAGGACAGTAAGGTCATGTAGGTTTACAACACCCATGCTATCACGCCTTTGACATAAAGAGTTGCTAAGGACCCGGTGAATGTAGCGGTAGAGGGGGTCCCGCAACTGAGAGCTCTTTGGATGCTTGAATCATACGGCCCTTCTCCGATTTGAGCCCATGCCGTTTGGCGCATGTTGTTTGGGAGTTCACAGAGACCACCCGTGTTCTCCTCTTCACTGGATGCTTCTTCGGTGAATAGACCCACATTCACCCCAAACTGTGCTATGGAAATCGAAAGCACCTCCCCAACACATCTGAATTGAACCCCTTCTTCGTCAAATGGCTCGGCTTTGGCTTTGAACTTGAAAGAACTGTAAAACTCTATGCTATATTCATAAACTGAATGGAGTTTCATGCCGAGGGCCACCCGTAGTGGTCCCGTGACTAGCGTGTTGTATCGGTCCTGTTGCCCCACGGCTTCCAAAGTTTCGAGACATGCTTGCTTTGGTGTTTCTTTGGGCCTAGTTTGAAGTATGTCATAACGAGCTTGGTAGTCCCTTTTTGATGGTTTGAACTTGAGGAACTTGCTGGCCATCTCTTGTTGATGTTGAACGGAAGAAAAACATAAAAATCTACAGAGAATCTCAGAGGAACCAGAGAGTTTTAGGGGAAACGGGTCGCGGTGAAATGAGAAATGAGAACGAAAAGGGGTTTTATCCCCGATAATTGCCGAACAGTCCCCGTGGCCAGCAGACACGGCCCCTTGGGCAGCTAAAATTTGTATATATATATATATATATATATATATATATATATATATATATATATATATATATATATATATATATATATATATATATTATAGTGCTCGTGTGGTTGACCTGTTCCCGAAACTGGTTTAGATATCTTACCGATTTTTGAAGCTTTCCCTAAGTCCATTACCCACAAGACATGATGTTAGTACACAAACCTTCGCTTAATCATTCCTCGACCGCTTGTAGCAAGATATCTTCCTCATCATCCTCAATGAATCCTTGATAAAGCTTAAGCCTTTGTCCGTTGACTTTGAATGGAATCCTATTTCCAGATTTAATCTCAATTGCACCGTGTGGAAAAATATGGGTGATAGAAAAAGGTCCCGACCACCTAGACCTTAATTTTTCGGGAAATAATCGAATTCGTGAATTAAACAATAGAACTTGATCTCCTACTCGAAATTCATTAGTGTCACACCCCAACCAATGGCGGAATCATCAGAGTGGGACTTGTTCGAGATTGTAAGAGACTTCATAACACTATTTGCGACAATATTTAATTCAACCTGTTTCATTTCATAATCAAATTGTCAAACATTACAAGGAAATTCAAATAACAACATTGTTCATAACATAAACATAACAAAATTGATACAACACTTTAAACCCTAACGTCTAAGTGAGTATATAGGCATCATTGCTAATCCATTTCATAGCATCATCAATCCTCAACCTGTAGCATGTTTAAAATACAATTCAATGCAAAAGCAAAGGCGAGTATACAAGTTTAAGAAAAAGTATAAGCATAAGTTTAAAAGTTTAAAAACGAATCCACATGGCAACTTAGTTTATACAAGATCAACATAACATGCCATGCAATATTTCTAGTCAACCCTCTGTTTATGCAAAAAGATATAATTCAACATGACCACTAGTCTACGGGCGGTGCGTTACTCCTATAGTGCTATACATGTCAAATGGAGGCTTGTATAAAGCAAATGACTATAGTATATCACATAAGTATGGTCCACATATAAGCATCAAGTATAACAACATAGTATTCATGTATAAGGATTGTTTTCGTGCATTGCATAAAGAATAAGTTTAAGTGTGGTTTTATAAATTAACATGTTACACCCCAAAAGTGGTAAACATAAAAAGGGGGTTTGCGAGTATACTCACATAATTGCTAAGTCTTCCGATTATCCAAGTGTTGATGAGTGTACAAGTTTAGGAGGATGAAACACCGAAGTCACCCTATATGGGCAAACGAAGGTGTAAGAGGAATCGGGATTACGACGAATGATTTGAAGTGGAAACTCAAGTATATCTAGTTGATGTAAACGTAAGTGTATATATATATATATGTATTTTATATAGTTTAAGTAATATTTCTAAATTAATTCTTTCAAAAATATTGTTGAAGTGGTGTCAAAAATAAAAATAAATATACATTTATATCCATTTTATAAAACTTAATCGATTTAGATAGCTTTCGTTTTATAAAATTTACTCGTTTTGTTTTACGGAATTTTACGAAAAACGGGCAGAGTTTCCTCTGTTTTTGGACAATCCCGACAACACAAGTTGTCGATTTATTTGTTAAAATTCAACAAGTAACACAACATTATATATTTATACGAGTTTCATAACGAAAATAAGTGTATTTATACAAGTTTCAAAACATGACTAATGAACAAATTTGAGTAACTAAAGTTTATAAACAACAATAATAAAAATTTGCGTCGTTTAAGTGCATACCAAATCTCAGACCGACAGTGGACCAGTTTTGACCAAGTTTACCCAATGTTGACTGTTTGACCGAAACAACTAGGGATCTTACCCGAAACTGCTGGCTTGAACATGCTGACCCGCTACCCGAGAGACCCGAACATGATACTGAACCGCGACCCGAACCATACTGACCCGAGTAGGACCTGAACCGAATCGAGTAAAACTGTGACTCCTTGTTAACTGACCCGACCCAAACCTTCTACCACCACCACTGCCTTCGTTGCCGGCAGTGGTGTCGACCACCAACACCAAACTCATCATCATCATCGACAACATCAAATAAAAAAAAATAAATAAATAACATAAACTAAAATGAAAGAGAAAGATGAAGGTTTACCGGTTGAACTCGTCGGAAGGAGACGCCGTTCGTCACCAGGTATCGCCGCCGCCGCCGTTGACGGCGGATCGTTGCTGTCAACATCCTCTTTTCTCTTTCTCTCTTTCTCCGCGTCTCTCTCCTCTCCCGTCTGTACACGCGCCGCCGCACACCACCGAGCGATGGTGGTGACAGAACATTAAATCAAGTAACAAGGGGGGTGCTGGGTGGTGGTTTAGGATGAAGAGAACGAGGGGTTGTAGGTTGATTGTGGCTGGTCCTCGACGATACAACGGATTATAATTTTGAAAGGGGCAAGCTTCTAAAAATAGATTTTTTTTAGACTCGATTTCTAAATTAGGGAAGTTGTGAAAACGCGGAGCGTTACAGTCTCCCCTCCTTTAGAAAATTTCGTCCCGAAATTTATTCTAGAGGAAGACCCGAAAGGGTTTTTGGCAAAACGAAGAGGATTGTTTAAAATTGAGGCTTTGGAGTTTGAGACAACGGAGAATAATTAAGGTATAAGGGTGAACGATTGATCTAATAACGATTATGAGTATAAGGATAGCATAAGTATTGGGTATACGAAAGTAGTGTGTTAAGAATGAGGTCTCGTCGTGGATAATCAGATATAATGCGTTTGTGAGTTGTTTAAAGTTTGTATTAGGTCCAAAAAGTCTCCAAAACACTGAATTTCTCATGCCACGTTTTTATGAAAGTTTGGTAACATGGTGAAAACACTTATATATAGGAAGTACCAGCGGCGTATCCACCATGTTTTGACCATATTACGTCCGTTTCATATTCGGTGTCATGTTACGTTCTGTGTCTTAGCATACACAGTAGTACACTCTATGGTTCTCATACGCCTATCTCCGTAATCTCTTGTGCACCCGCGATTATGTTGATCGTCGCATGATCTGCATAGCTTGTACCAATTGCGTATGAATCAGGGTATTCATTAATGTGAAAATAAGAATGTAGTATGTAAGCAAGTCCATGCTTAAGTATGTATGGGACCCACATAAGCGAATCCCTCGGATTCCGCTCGCGTATGGGTACGAATGTATGAATCAAGTATGAATGATGAGTATGCGTATAAGTATAAGTATGAACACAAGTATGAGTATGCATATGAGTATAAATGTGAAAATAAGACGTATGAGTATAATTATGCATATAAGTAGGTATAAATGACGATGATTTCGCGTATGACATGTATTGCATGCGACAAGTTTAAGCACGTATAATGATTGAGAAGTTTGAGTATGTAAAACGAATGATATAAGGGAGTCATTGTGAGACATTGAATAAAACAGGTGCGATGATATGTATGCATAGTTGTTTGAGCAAAACATGGAGTTTTAGTTGAATCAAAATAGTTTAAGCTTGATTTGGAATGTAAATTATGGTTCGTGAATGCCAAAAGTATGTAAGACATCTATTGATTATGTGAGGTATACTTTGTATAATAACGAAAATGCTACTCTTGTTTTAAAAGAATTTACGTTAGTTAAAAAGAGTTAGTCCCTATGAAGTCTTCTTGCCCACGTGTTTTGAATTTAATTGACATCTTGAGCGGTGTATGTAAAGGGTTTTGAAAATGGTAAGTTCGCATCGTTTTAAAGGGTCTTGCATTAAAATAGGAAATTTGAAATTAGGAGGTTCTTGTGAAAGTGTTGCTTCTTAAAGAGAATTTTATGCATATTGAACTTAGTGACCGTTGAAAAATGTTTTAATAAAATGTTTTATTGATTTTGAAAAAGGCTTTCGAAAAAAAAATGATCTTACAATAACTATAAGATCTTATAGGCAAATGTAACATCTGTGCTTGTAATCATTGTGAACAGTTCACTTATCAATAAAACAATGTTATTTGATTCCAATGTTTGTTTGGTTGTGTTTTACATTTTTCATGTTTTGACTTTTATTCAATTCTAAACTCTATATCGCTTTCTGGAGAGTTATACGCAAACTAATGCGTAAACATAATCAGTTTAATGCGACAAATACTCCGGAACATCAACATATACTTAACATACCTTAAATAACCCTTACATAACTTAGAAATAAGTTTTGAAGGCTTTGGTATGGCAAAAACAAGTTAATTCGCTTACAGGGACTAAACTTGACAAACTGCGAAAGTATGCCAATTTGAACTGTAACGAACATTCCGGAACATGACCATAAGTTAAACACACCTTAAATATCCTTTATATAGCTTAGAAATAGGCTTTGAGGGGTTCGGTGTGCTAAAATAAACTTTTGGCTCATTCAGGGACTAAAAGTGTCAAAAAGTGCACAAGTTTGCATTTTCGCGCATAACTTACGTTCTGAATACCTCCGGACATCCAAAAAATTTAGGTAAGCACTAAAATATTTTATTTTAGTGTTTGGCTTGAGAAAAATCCATTCGTCACGCAATTTAGATCGTTTTTCGCGCTTATGCGCATTCCGTCGTAATTAATCGAACATCGCGACCGTACGGCCAAACGAACCAACATCCGAGATATTTTCAAGCATATTTCATGTTCCTTATGTCTTAACATCATTGTGGAGCTTGAAATTGGGATTGACGGGTGTTAGAAGTGCCGTTACGCAACGAAACAATGTGCAGGGGCCATTTCTACAAATTCTGCCAAAACAGGGGCTAGGCGTGACGCGAGGGGTCTTAGCGTCACGCGAGGCCCCTTCTGGATCAGATTCAGTGTTTTAACAGCTGTGATCAGCCCCTCAACTCCCCAAAGGGCAAGGCCACTTGTCAAAACCCTAAGGTGAGTGCCAAATGAGCCACCACAACTTTCTGACAAGTGTACGGGCGAGATCGTTTCCCCTTTTCCAAGAAACGATCCTAACGGTTCGGGAAAAAAATATAAATACCTACCTCCACCCTTCACTTTTCCTCACTAGAATCTGATCAATTGTGCTCTAAGTTGAAACCTTTGTTTCATACCTGAGCTATTTTGATCTAGATTAGCATTCGGGGACACTTTGTAAGTGTTCCTTCGTTCTTTTATGCTTTTCGAGTCCTAAAGTCAAACTCTGTTTGACTTTATGCATTGACCAGTTTATGGTCAATGTGAAGTTCGTTAGAACTTTGCAACGTGATTGTAATCACGATGGTTATAGTCCTTGTGACTATGCCTACTGATTACCACGTTGTCCAGGGTCGTAAGGGTAAGCGACTTGATCAGTCGCTTATGCTTTCGAACTCGACCCATTTGGTCGATCATTAGGATCCGACCAAATACATTAGGTGACCATAGTATATAGGGAATAACCTTCCGAGGTTATACCTTATGGTCGCTTCGTTTAAGTAGTTGTATGATAGGTAGTTTATATGCCTTAGATAAATTACCAGAATACCCTTTTCATGTATAATTGGTAATTAAGCATATGTAACCTAAACTTTTGCCACATAACTGATTATGTAACATGTTTAGGCATATAACACTTGTCATAGGACTAGTTAGGCGGTCCGAACGCGTTTCACGCGAACGACGCGTTAAAGTAGCATAAGCTACCTAAACGGGTCGTAATGGGTCGTAAACTTTTAGGTTAGGTTTCATTTAGTATGTAGGCTTTGTTAAACCATATGACACGAGTCTCCATACTCATTTGGTTTACGAACCCTCATTCTATCTAAGTCTTCCGATTTAGGTCCGGTTTATTAACATAGTTACCTATACTAGGTGCCGTTTGATTCCGGGATCTCTAGCATTGCTTGGTGGTTATCTTAGGACTTCTGAGTAATCTCATGTGAGTACATAGACCCCTCTTTTACTGTTTTCAAACTGTTTTGGGGTGGAACACATGTGCCTACTTGTTACTTTCATGCGTTCCTGTTTTCACATCATATACCTGCTATGTTTGTTAGTACATTATAGTACATGATTTCATTACATTTCATGCTATGTATGCCCATTGTGTGCGTACTTAGTACATCGTTTTACATTACAATTTCATGCTATGTATGTCCATTGTGTGCATACTTAGTACATTGTTTTACTTTACATTTCTGCTATGTATGATGACTGATAGCATGCTAGCACATTGATTTACATGACTTTTCTGCTTTGTATGTTAACTTAGCATACTTAGTACATTGTTTTCTTATAACATGTATACAAATTGCTATAACATTTGGTTTGCACAAACGAGACTATTATACATTCATTAACATTTGCTACACCGCTCGGGAGTAAGTAGTGGTACCATAGGACTTGACAAATCCCATTCCTGACATCCCGGGTTTGTTTGGATGTAAGGAATGACTGAATCCGAAAACATTTCTCTTGATAACCTTGACTGAAAGGGTTATCCGACTGTCTCAAGGCTTGAATGTATGCGTTAACTTACCACATAAATGTTTGTATCAATGTAACATGCATTACTTTGCAAAACATAACTTTTTGATGTATTCAAAATACTTTGTTTTGTACATTTCTACATTTGGATTTTGAGACAATACTTTATTTACAATACATAACATTTGATACACATTACTTGACTACTTTTGGACTTATAAACATTTGACATGGCTTATACAAGGACTTTTGACTGTTGGTTTAAACATAGACTTTATACATTGGTGGTTTGTTTAAGTGATTTAAGTAACGAGGCGTGTGTAATATGATACAAGCATGGTGGATACGCCGCTAGTACTTCCTACATATAAGTGTTTGTATGGTATTACATATCGTAGCGTTATTTGAACCATTTCAATTTGATACATATAACATTTTATATAAATAACATATCTTTCACAAGACATTGCTTTACAAACAACTTATTTTATACAACTCATTTTACTTGGTTATACATTTAACCACACATTATTCTTTTATTTATACATATCATTCGATCTTATCGCTTTTTAAACGATTTACAAAACAAAACAATTTACAAGGTTCATGACTGACTTTTGCTAAACAACTTTTTCTTAAACTTAAGTCATGAATCCTATTTTCACAAAACCTATGTATCTCACAGGCATTTTTATGCTGACGTACCTATTTTCACATGTGTTTTCAGGAGCTTTTGCATAAGATGATGTTCGTGACACTAGGGCGGACCTGTGCCTTAGAGACATAAAATGAAGATAGACTTTGTTTAATTATGTTATAAACTCTTTATTTCCTGTTTAAAACAATGTAACTCTTATGTTGATAAATAAAATACAACTTTGTATGCCATGGTTATGAAACAATTAATTCTGTTACAACACTCCCCGACGTTTTCCGCCACGTTTTGTATGTTATACGTGGTCGGGGTGTGACAGAAGAGTTGGTATCAGAGCCAATGGTTATAGGGAATTAGGTTATTAGTAATGCTTTGACCTAGACTATAACCTTTCTAGGACCCTAACACAAGTTGTCTTGTGTTTAGATCTTAAAACATGCACATCACCTACCCTTAGGTGATTATCAAAACAAAAACCAAATTTTCCGAAACGATTTTTGAAAAACAATCTTCTGTTTTTGAATGATTTATTACAAGGTTTTGAACCCTCTGTTATAAGGTTTTGAACCCTCTTTTGTAAGGTTTTGAACCCTTCTAGTTTAACTAAAATTTGGCTTATTGCCTTCAAATTGTCAAAATCTCGTCAAAGTTTTGGGTTCTAAATAGTGTGAACACGTGCAAACTGGAAGAGTGAATGCCTGTATTCTGGGTTTTCTGGCTAGGCAAGCACTTCGTATATATCTCATCAGACGCGAGACCAGTTGTGCTTACCTGGGAATTCTTGGGATGAGTGTTCACTTATAGGCGAGCATGTCTTCGCGATACATTATTTTTGATCCATTTACTTTGATTAGTCACTGTGTGTCGTTTGTTTGCTTGGTAATGCGGACAAATGACCACCATCTTTTCTTTTGTTAATTTTGTTTCACCTCATTCTCTTCATCCAATCATCTCACTCATTTCCTTTCATGTTTCCTCTTTTAGAATGCCTCCTCGACGCGAACACCAGATAGCGACTGCCGAACTGGCAGAAATCATTGCGCAGCAGATGGCTGCTCAATTCCCAAATTTCATTGCTCAAATGAACCAAGCCAACAACAACAATCATGTTCCATGCAAATTCAAGGATTTTAACTCGGCTAAACCACTTAAGTTTAGTGGTTCTGAGGGAGCGACTGGGCTTCTTCAATGGTTTGAGAGCATTGAGAATACTTTTCACCACGTGCAGTGTCCTGACAATCGCAAGGTCAAGTTTTCTTCAAGTGTGTTTTAGAAGAGGGCTCTTACATGGTGGAATGGGGTAATGAGAGACCGTGGTGCAGAAATTGCTCTAGCACAAACTTGGGCTGAACTTAGGGCCCTTATGATGAGGGAGTTCTGTCCTCGTCATGAACAACGAGCGTTGGAGAAAGAGTTTGATGACTTGAAACAAGACAGTGGCGAGCACAGGGCATATACTGATAGATTTGAGGAGTTGAGTCTGCTTTGCCCAACAATGGTTACCCCACTAGACAAGGCCATTGAAAGGTACGTCGATGGCCTACCTGACTCGGTACAAGACATCATTACTGGTAGTAACCCTACCACACTCCGTCAGGCGATTGAGTTATCAGCGACTTTGACTGAGTCGCAGATTCGGAAGAATAAGTTACACAGGAAGGGCGACAAGGGCAAGAAACAGTCGGCTGATAAAGAGGATAGCAAGAAAGGTCAAAACAAGAAGGGAAAGAATTCTGGAGGGTCTAGGAAGCGGAAGGCTTCACAAAACTATGCCGTTACTACACAGGCCCAAGCTGCACCAAATCAGCCTGCGCAACCACTAGCCAAGAAGCCATATCTTGGCACTACACCTTTGTGCAACAGGTGTAACGGCCATCACCTACCACATCTCCAATGTCGTCATTGCACTAACTGTGGGAGAATTGGTCATCTTGCCGCTACTTGTCGCATTCCTGCTAACCAGAATCAGGCCGTTCATAACCAAGCCCAACAAGTTGCTCAGCCTCTTGCTCAGCAACAAGGTCAAGCTGCACGACCTCATTTCCCTCCTGGTTCGTGCTACAATTGTGGGGATCTGACCCACTACAGGAACAGGTGCCCAAGACTAGCCAACCAGAATCAGAATCAGGCTCCGGCTCGAGGTCGGGTCTTCAACATGAATGCTCAAGAGGCACAAGCAGACAATGAAGTGGTGAACGGTACGTTCTTTATTAATAATCAGCCTGCATCTGTTCTTTTTGATTCGGGTGCCGATAAGAGTTTTGTGTCATTGTCTTTTGAGCCAATGCTTCGCGTGTCTAGAACGAAACTAGGTAAACCTTTGACAGTAGAGGTTGCTAATGGCGAACCCATTGTTCTTAATTCTGTTCTTCGCAACTGCCAGTTGAACCTTAACGACCATCTTTTTCCTATCGACCTCACGCCAATGCAACTTGGAAGCTTTGACGTTATTATGGGTATGGATTGGTTATCCAAGCATCGCGCATAGGTAGTTTGTTTTGAGAAGATTGTTCGTGTGCCGCTTTCGACAGGCGAGATCCTACAGGTTCATGGTGAGAAACCTGCCGGTGGTCTCAAACTCATGTCTTGTTTTAAAGCTCGGAAGTATCTGCGAAAGAATTATGTGGCCTTCCTAGCACATGTTACAGCAGATAAAGGCAAGGGTAAGTCTATTTCAGATATTCCTGTCGTTCGGGATTATTTTGAAGTTTTCCCTGAAGAGTTACCTGGTCTACCCCCAGCACGCCAAGTCGAGTTCCGCATTGATCTCGTACCTGGTGCAAATCCCATTGCAAGAGCTCCATATCGTCTTGCACCGTCTGAGATGCAAGAGTTGTCTAAGCAGCTTCAGGAACTCTCTGACAAAGGTTTTATCCGTCCTAGCTTTTCACCTTGGGGTGCTCCCGTTCTTTTTGTCAAGAAGAAGGATGGATCCTTTAGGATGTGTATCGATTATCGTGAGCTTAACAAGCTTACCATCAAGAATCGATATCCCCTACCGCGCACAGACGACCTCTTTGATCAGTTACAAGGTGCTTCTTATTTTTCGAAGATTGATCTGCGATCGGGATATCATCAACTTCGGGTGCATGAAAAAGATATTCCCAAGTCAGCGTTCCGCACTCGATATGGGCATTATGAGTTCACAGTCATGCCTTTCGGTTTGACTAATGCTCCGGCTGTTTTCATGGACTTAATGAATAGGGTCTGCAAGCCTTATTTGGATCTTTTCGTCATTGTTTTTATTGACGACATCTTGATATACTCTAAGACACGAGCTGATCACGAGCAACATCTTCGTCTTACTCTGGAACTCCTAAAGAAAGAGCAACTTTTCGCCAAATTCTCCAAGTGTGAATTTTGTCTTAAAGAAGTTCAATTCTTAGGACATATTATCAACGAACAAGGTATCCATGTAGATCCCTCCAAGATCAGTGCGATCAAGGATTGGGATACGCCTACTACTCCTACTGAAGTTCGTTCTTTTCTTGGTCTAGCGGGTTATTATCGCCGCTTCATTGAGAACTTCTCAAAGATTTCAGTTCCTCTAACTGCTCTAACTCAGAAGAACAAGCCCTTTGATTGGGGATTCAAACAAGAGGAAGCATTTCTGACCTTGAAGCAGAAACTTTGCGACGCGCCTGTTCTGACTTTGCCTGAGGGCAATGATGATTTCGTCGTTTATTGTGATGCATCTAATTTGGGTCTTGGCTGTGTCCTGATACAAAGGAACAAAGTCATAGCATATGCATTAAGGCAGTTGAAGATACATGAGAAAAACTACACCACTCATGATCTTGAGTTAGGTGCAGTTGTCTTCGCTCTTAAAATCTGGAGACACTATTTGTACGGTACAAAATGTGTGGTTTTCACAGACCACAAAAGTCTTCAGCATATCTTCAACCAGAAAGAACTCAACATGAGGCAACGACGCTGGGTTGAGCTCCTAAACGACTACGACTGCGAAATTCGCTACCATCCTGGTAAGGCGAATGTCGTGGCCGATGCATTGAGTCGTAAGGAACGAACTAAGCTTCATTGTATTCATGTTCAATCTGTTATTCAAGCTCGATCCGATATCTAAGCACGCATTTCTCAGGCTCAACAATCCTGTGTTTCACAAGGTTTGATGGATAAGGAATTTCCCTATCACATAACACCTGCTCTGGAACTGAAGGACAATGGATCATATTACTTCATGGACTGTTTGTGGGTCCTAAGCCAGGATGATCTTCATACCTTGCTTATGGATGAAGCCCATAAGTCTCGTTATTCTATTCATCCGGGCTCGGATAAAATGTATAAGGATCTTCGTATTCACTATTGGTGGCCTGGTATGAAGAGAGACATTGCCTTATACGTATCAAAATGCCTTACTTGTCTTAAGGTTAAGGCTGAACATCAACGTCCTTCTGGCTTATTGGTGCAACCAGAGATCCCAGTTTGGAAATGGGAAAACATTACTATGGATCTTGTTACCAAACTTCCACGCACAAAGAAAGGTCATGATGCCATCTGGGTAGTTGTTGATCGTCTCACTAAGTCAGCACATTTCTTGCCAATCCGTGAGGATTTTCCTGCTGACAAACTTGCTAAAATCTATGTGGATGAAATTGTAGCTCGACATGGTGTTCCTTTGAACATCATTTCTGACAGAGATGCTCGTTTCACTTCTCATTTTTGGAGAACCATGCAATCTGCTGTGGGGACTCAACTTAACCTGAGCACAGCTTATCATCCACAAACAGATGGTCAATCTGAAAGAACAATCCAGACTCTGGAGGATATGCTTAGAGCTTGTGTGATCGACTTTGGTGGTAGTTGGGATTCACGTCTTCCGTTAATTGAATTCTCCTACAACAACAATTATCACACCAGCATCAAAATGGCTCCTTTCGAGGCTCTCTATGGTCGAAAATGTCGTTCACCAGTCTGCTGGAATGAGATCGGCGAGGCTCAACTTACTGGACCTGCCCTCATTTTAGAGACAACTGACAAGATTAAGAAAGTTCGTGATAACCTTCAGACAGCTAGAAGCCGTCAAAAGAGTTACGCGGACCCAAAACGCAATCCCTTGGAATTTCAAGTCGGTGATCGTGTATTACTTAAGGTCTCGCCTTGGAAAGGTGTGATCAGATTTGGAAAGAAAGGAAAACTTGCACCCAGATACGTTGGACCATTCAAGATCGTCGAAAGAATCGAAAAGGTAGCCTACAGACTTGAGTTACCTCCCGAACTTGGAAATGTTCATCCAACTTTTCACGTGTCCAATCTCAAGAGGTGTTTAGCTGATGAGAACCTCCACATACCTCTTGACGAAATTCGTGTTGATAAAACACTAAAATTTGTTGAGAAACCTGTGGAAATCATAGAACGTGAAGTCAAGTGGCTTAAACGCAAGCGCATTCCTTTGGTCAAAGTTCGCTGGGAAGCTAAACGTGGACCCGAGTTTACTTGGGTACGCGAGGAGCAAATGAAGGCGAAATATCCGCATCTTTTTCCACGAGTTTCCTCTAAATAAATTTCGGGACGAAATTTCCACAAGTAGGGGAGACTGTAACATCTGTGCTTGTAATCATTGTGAACAGTTCACTTATCAATAAAACAATGTTATTTGATTCCAATGTTTGTTTGGTTGTGTTTTACATTTTTCATGTTTTGGCTTTTATTCAATTCCAAACTCTATATCGCTTTCTGGAGAGTTATACGCAAACTAATGCGTAAACATAATCAGTTTAATGCAAAAAATACCCGGAACATCAACATATACTTAACATACCTTAAATAACCCTTACATAACTTAGAAATAAGTTTTGAAGGCTTTGGTATGGCAAAAACAAGTTAATTCGCTTACAGGGACTAAACTTGACAAACTGCGAAAGTATGCCAATTTGAACTGTAACGAACATTCCGGAACATGACCATAAGTTAAACACACCTTAAATATCCTTTATATAGCTTAGAAATAGGCTTTGAGGGGTTCGGTGTGCTAAAATAAACTTTTGGCTCATTCAGGGACTAAAAGTGTCAAAAAGTGCACAAGTTTGCATTTTCGCGCATAACTTACGTTCTGAATACCTCCGGACATCCAAAAAATTTATGTAAGCACTAAAATATTTTATTTTAGTGATTTGCTAGAGAAAAATCCATTCGTCACGCAATTTAGATCGTTTTTCGCGCTTATGCGCATTCCGTCGTAATTAACCGAACATCGCGACCGTACGGCCAAACGAACCGACATCCGAGATATTTTCAAGCATATTTCATGTTCCTTATGTCTTAACATCATTTTGGAGCTTGAAATTGGGATTAACGGATGTTAGAAGTGCCGTTACGCAACGAAACAATGTGCAGGGGCCATTTCTGCAAATTCTGCCAAAACAGGGGCTAGGCGTGACGCGAGGGGTCTTAGCGTCACGCGAGGCTCCTTCTGGACCAGATTTAGTGTTTTAACAGCTGTGATCAGCCCCTCAACTCCCCAAAGGGAAAGGCCACTTGTCAAAACCCTATGGTGAGTGCCAAATGAGCCACCACAACTTTCTGACAAGTGTACGGGCGATATCATTTCCCCTTTTCCAAGAAACGATCCTAACGGTTCGGGAAAAACTATAAATACCCACCTCCACCCTTCACTTTTCCTCACTAGAATCTGATCAATTGTGCTCTAAGTTGAAACCTTTGTTTCATACCTGAGCTATTTTGATCTAGATTAGCATTCGGGGACCCTTTGTTAGTGTTCCTTCGTTCTTTTATGCTTTTCGAGTCCGAAAGTCAAACTTTGTTTGACTTTCTGAATTGACCAGTTTATGGTCAATGCGAAGTTCGTTAGAACTTTGCAACGTGATTGTAATCACGATGGTTATAGTCCTTGTGACTATGCCTACTGATTACCACGTTGTCCAGGGTCGTAAGGGTAAGCGACTTGATCAGTCGCTTATGCTTTCGAACTCGACCCATTTGGTCGATCATTAGGATCTGACCAAATACATTAGGTGACCATAGTATATAGGGAATAACCTTCCGAGGTTATACCTTATGGTCGCTTCGTTTAAGTAGTTGTATGATAGGTAGTTTATATGCCTTAGATAAATTACCAGAATACCCTTTTCATGTATAATTGGTAATTAAGCATATGTAACCTAAAATTTTGCCACATAACTGATTATGTAACATGTTTAGGCATATAACACTTGTCATAGGACTAGTTAGGCGGTCCGAACGCGTTTCATGCGAACGACGCGTTAAAGTAGCATAAGCTACCTAAACGGGTCGTAATGGGTCGTAAAATTTTAGGTTAGGTTTCATTTAGTATGTAGGCTTTGTTAAACCATATGACATGAGTCTCCATACTCATTTGGTTTACGAACCCTCATTCTATCTAAGTCTTCCGATTTAGGTCCGGTTTATTAACATAGTTACCTATACTAGGTGCCGTTTGATTCCGTGATCTCTAGCATTGCTTGGTGGTTATCTTAGGACTTCTGAGCAATCCCATGTGAGTACATAGACCCCTCTTTTACTGTTTTCAAACTGTTTTGGGGTGGAACACATGTGCCTACTTGTTACTTTCATGCTTTCCTGTTTTCACATCATATACCTGCTATGTTTGTCAGTACATTATAGTACATGATTTCATTACATTTCATGCTATGTATGCCCATTGTGTGCGTACTTAGTACATCGTTTTACATTACAATTTCATGCTATGTATGTCCATTGTGTGCATACTTAGTACATTGTTTTACTTTACATTTCTGCTATGTATGATGACTGATAGCATGCTAGCACATTGATTTACATGACTTTTCTGCTTTGTATGTTAACTTAGCATACTTAGTACATTGTTTTCTTATAACATGTATACAAATTGCTATAACATTTGGTTTGCACAAACGAGACTATTATACGTTCATTAACATTTGCTACGCCGCTCGGGAGTAAGTAGTGGTACCATAGGACTTGACAAATCCCATTCCTGACATCCCGGGTTTGTTTGGATGTAAGGAATGACTGAATCCGAAAACATTTCTCTTGATAACCTTGACTGAAAGGGTTATCCGACTGTCTCAAGGCTTGAATGTATGCGTTAACTTACCACATAAATGTTTGTATCAATGTAACATGCATTACTTTGCAAAACATAACTTTTTGATGTATTCAAAATACTTTGTTTTGTACATTTCTACATTTGGATTTTGAGACAATACTTTACTTACAATACATAACATTTGATAAAACATTTGACATGGCTTATACAAGGACTTTTGACTATTGGTTTAAACATAGACTTTATACATTGGTGGTTTGTTTAAGTGATTTAAGTAACGAGGCGTGTGTAATATGATACAAGCATGGTGGATACGCCGCTAGTACTTCCTACATATAAGTGTTTGTATGGTATTACATATCGTAGCGTTATTTGAACCATTTCAATTTGATACATATAACATTTTATATAAATAACATATCTTTCACAAGACATTGCTTTACAAACAACTTATTTTATACAACTCATTTTACTTGGTTATACATTTAACCACACATTATTCTTTTATTTATACATATCATTCGATCTTATCTCTTTTTAAACGATTTACAAAACAAAACAATTTACAAGGTTCATGACTGACTTTTGCTAAACAACTTTTTCTTAAACTTAAGTCATGAATCCTATTTTCACAAAACCTATGTATCTCACAGGCATTTTTATGCTGACGTACCTATTTTCACATGTGTTTTCAGGAGCTTTTGCATAAGATGATGTTCGTGACACTAGGGCGGACCTGTGCCTTAGAGACATAAAATGAAGATAGACTTTGTTTAATTATGTTATAAACTCTTTATTTCCTGTTTAAAACAATGTAACTCTTATGTTGATAAATAAAATACAACTTTGTATGCCATGGTTATGAAACAATTAATTCTGTTACAACACTCCCCGACGTTTTCCGCCACGTTTTGTATGTTATACGTGGTCGGGGTGTGACAGCAAATGAAATGGCTAGTTTGATTTTCGATTGTGAACAAAGTCTTTGGTATGATGATAAAATGTGAGCGTGTATTTGTGATTAGGTTGAGTATGAAATTCATGGGCAAGAGATTCATTGAACCGATTAAGTTTATAGGTAGCATTTCATAAGGTTTTGAAATTCGGGTAATAAAACGTTTTAAGGCATGATCAAGAATTTTCGTGTATATGATTTACGTGAAATAGATTATGAGATAAAGAATATGTTTGATAAAATAATAAATTTTGAAATTCGCATAAGTAGGGATTTTGACGAATGGTAACGACTTAGACATAAAACTTGATCGCGTTGCACAATGAAGTCTCTTTTGAAATGAAATTTGGTAACGATCACCTAAGTAAGGGAATCACCCGTAACTCGTTGGTGAGGTCGTTTTAAGAAAGAAGGAGTGGAGTTAATCATCAAGGTAAGGGAATCACTCCTATCTCGATGATATGTCTCCATTTCGGTGTTACAAAGAATGTAAACAAAATTAAGTGACGTTTTGAAATCATGCATACGTATAAATGTATGAAAAGATTCAGTATGATGTGTGTGTGAGAAAAATGATCTCGAAAATAGATTTGAATTTGAAACGAGAGAATTGTATCATATAAAAGCGATGATAGTAAAGCATAGGTTTGATCAAAACTTGGATTGTTCCGAAACGGAACTTTGACTAACCAAAGTGGTCGAAAAGTCTTTCGAATTTGAAGAGCATGCTTTGGCCTAATAGGTGAAATACTCTCGCCGACATGTTGGTTAACGGTTTCCACCTTTCCGGTTACTACATGACCCAATTCAATCGAAAATTCAAGACTTGGTGGGATTTTTTTTGAAAACCAAGGAGCGGGACTAGTCGACAAGGTGTGGGTTTCACCCCTAACTTGACGATTTCATACCCTAAGTGTGGTTAGTACTTGTCGAGTCAAAATTTTAATTTCGACACTTTGACGAGGGTCCACTAGAGTTTGAAATGGAAATTCTCCATTAAGGTGAGGATTTCACTCCTAACTTGGTGGCCAATTTCGCGTAACAAGAATAGATGGATTGAGAGTCGTTCACCAAATTGTGGGTTTCACGCCTAGTTTGGTGAAGTCGTCTCGTTTGTATGATACGAGCGATTTCGAGTTTTAATATAAACGAGTTAAAAGACGTATGTTTGAAATATTAATAACGAGTATAACCACATAAAGCATTCCAAGAAAAATAACACGTAGGACACATTTCAAGAATAGCACATAAAGATGTTTCATAAAAGTAACATGTGAAGCAAGTATGGTCGAATTTGGCGCTTAACTATAGACTAGGTCAAAAGCATGGCAATTTTTCCTAATTCCCTATAGTTATGGCTCTGATACCAATCTGTCACACCCCAACCAATGGCGGAATCATCGGAGTGGGACTTGTTCGAGATTGTAAGACACTTCATAACACTATTTGCGACAATATTTAATTCAACCGGTTTCATTTCATAATCAAATTATCAAACATTACAAGGAAATTCAAATAACAACATTGTTCATAACATAAACATAACAAAATTGATACAACACTTTAAACCCTAACGTCTAAGTGAGTATCTAGGCATCATTGCTAGTCCATTTCATAGCATCATCAATCCTCAACCTGTAACATGTTTAAAATACAATTCAATGCAAAAGCAAAGGCGAGTATACACGTTTAAGAATAAGTATAAGCATAAGTTTAAAAGTTTAAAAACGAATCCACATGGCAACTTAGTTTATACAAAATCAACATAACATGGCATGCAAGATTTCTAGTCAACCCTCTCTTTATGCAAAAAGATATAATTCAACATGACCACTAGTCTACGGGCGGTGCGTTACTCCTATAGCGCTATACATGTCAAATGGAGGCTCGTATAAAGCTAATGACTATAGTATACCACATAAATATGGTCCACGTATAAGCATCAAGTATAACAACATAGTATTCATGTATAAGGATTGTTTTCGTGCATTGCATAAAGAATAAGTTTAAGTGTGGTTTTATAAATTAACATGTTACACCCCAAAAGTGGTAAACATAAAAAGGGGGTTTTCGAGTATACTCACATAATTTCTAAGTCTTATGATTATCCAATTGTTGATGAGTGTACGAGTTTAGGAGGATGGAACACCGAGGTCATCCTATATGGGCAAACGAAGGTGTAAGAGGAATCGAGATTACGACGAAGGATTTGAAGTGGAAACTCAAGTATATCTAGTTGATGTAAACGTAAATATATATATATATATATATATGTATGTATTTTATATAGTTTAAGTAATATTTCTAAATTAATTCTTTCAAAAATATTGTTGAAGTGTTGTCAAAAATAAAAATAAATATACATTTATATCCATTTTATAAAACTTAATCGATTTAGATAGGTTTCGTTTTATAAAATTTACTCGTTTCGTTTTACGGAATTTTACGAAAAACGGGCACAGTTTCCTCTGTTTTTGGACAATCCCGACAACACAAGTTGTCGATTTATTTGTCAAAATTCAACAAGTAATAAAACATTATATATTTATACGAGTTTCATAACGGAAATAAGTGTATTTATACAAGTTTCAAAACACGATTAATGAACAAATTTGAGTAACTAAAGTTTATAAACAACAATAATAAAAATTTGCGTCGTTTAAGTGCATACCAAATCTCGGACCGACAGTGGACCAGTTTTGACCAAGTTTGACCCGATGTTGAATGTTTGACCGAAACAACTAGGGATCTGACCTGAAACTACTGGCTTGAACCTGCTGACCCGCAACCCGAGAGACCCGAACATGATACTGAACCGCGACCCAAACCATACTGACCCGAGTAGGTCCTGAACCGAATCGAGTAATACCGTGACTCCTTGTTAACTGACCCGAAGACCCAAACCTTCCAACCCCACCACTGCCTTCGTCGCCGGCAGTGATGTCGACCACCAACACCAAACTCATCATCATCATCGACAACATCAAATAAAAAAAACAAATAACATAAACTAAAATGAAAGAGAAAGATGAAGGTTTACCGGTTGAACTCGTCGGAAGGAGACGCCGTTTGTCACCAGGTATCGCCGCCGCCGCCGCTGACGGCGGATCGTTGCTGTCGAAATCCTCTTTTCTCTTTCTCTCTTTCTCCGCGTCTCTCTCCTCTCCCATCTGTACACGCGCCGCTGCACACCACCGAGCAATGGTGGTGGCCGGACATTAAATCAAGTAACAAGGGGGTGCTGGGTGGTGGTTTAGGATGAAGAGAACGAGGGGTTGTAGGTTGATTGTGGCTGGTGCTCGACCAGAGCTATCGCCGGTGTTAACTCCGACCGCCGGATTTGAAGGAAGGAGATAGGGAGGTGGAAGATTAAATGCTGTTGTGTGTGATGACTGCTCAAATAAACGAGAGGGTGAGGGAGCAGGTTATGATCTTGTGTGTGTTCACAGTATATAGATCGAGAGAGAATAGGAGAGTGAAGATGGTGATGTTAGTCTGTGTTATGTATGCGGCTAGGGTTGGGGCAAGTCCAAATCCTTTAGTTTTAACTGATTTAATAGTTTCAAGATTTGCACAATCAGTCCCTATGGTTTAATTAATCCAAGTTTATGTTATAATTTCAAAGGACTAACTTCATCATCAAACTAACTAGGTTAGTTTACTAACTTTAATCTCTAACGAGACTAACTAGATTATTATAAAATTACATTTTTTAATAGCAACATTAATTAATTTAATTAATTAAATAAAATAGGATGGACAAATAACCATATTTATGAACGAATTTAAAAAAATAAAGATAAAAGATTTTCGACGATACAACGGATTATAATTTTGAAAGGGGCAAGCTTCTAAAAATAGATTTTTTTAGACTCGATTTCTAAATTAGGGAAGTTGTGAAAACGCGGAGCGTTACAATTAGGCTTAATACGTTTATCATGCAAGCTTTTCCTTCGTTACTTATAAATTTCGGAGTTAGAGTATGCTTGATTCCTTAGTTCTTCTAATTCGTTTAATTGACAAAATCGATTCTTTCCGGTGGTTTCAATGTCTAAGTTTACGCTTTTTAATGCCCAGTAGGTCTTGTGTGCTATTTATACTGGCAAATGACAACTTTTCCATAGACAAGCTTATATGGGGTGGTGCCTATTGTTGTTTTATAAGCGGTTCGAAAAGCCCATAAAGCGTCGTCTAATTTATCAGCCCATTCTTTTTTATTTAATCCTACGGTTTTTTCAAGTATTCGTTTTAAACCTCGATTAGTCACCTTGGCTTGTCCATTTGTTTGAGGGTGATATGCAGTTGTGATCCGGTGATAGACCCCATATCTTGTTAAAAAATTTTCAAGTTGATGATTATAGAAATGGGTACCTTTATCACTTATTAATGCTTTTAGAGTTCCGAAATGAGAAAATAGTCATTTCAAGAATCTTACCACAACTCTTCCATCATTTGATGGAAGAGCTTCAGCTTCGGCCCATTTTGACAAGTAATCCACTGCCACAAGTATATATTTGTTTTCTTTTGATTGTGGGAAAGGACCCATAAAGTCTAGTCCCCACACTTCAAATATTTCACAAACAAAAATGCCATTTTGTGGCATTTCGTTTTTGGAAGAAATATTACCTGATTGTTGGCATGCATCACATGTCTTGATAAGACTTTTGGAGTCTTTGTAAATGGTCGGCCAATAGAATCCTGAATCAAATACCTTTCGTGCAGTACTAGCGGCTCCATGATGTCCTCCGTATGGACCTTCATGACAATGACGGAGAATCTTTCTTGCTTCACTACCATGCACGCATCGTCGGATAAGTTGGTCGGCACACATTTTGAAAAGATAAGGATCTTCCCAGAAATAATGCTTTACATCGGCAAAGAACTTTTTTCTTTGATGATGTGACCAGCCTTTAGCGACTATCCCACTAGCTAGGTAGTTGGCGTAGTCGGCGTACGATGATTCTTCTCGGTACTCTACCATTTCTAAGGATTCCGTTAGGAATTTTTCATTGATGAGCTCGTCCCTAGTTTCCTCCAAAGCTGGATCTTTCAAGCGGGATAGATGATCGCAACGGTGTTTTCAGCACCTGTTTTGTCTTTTATTTCTATGTCAAATTCTTGGAGGAGTAGAATCCATCTGATTAAACGTGGCTTGGCATCCTGTTTTTTTAAAGAGATAACGAATGGTGACATGGTCTATATAAACTATCGTTTTAGAAAGAACAAGATAAGAACGGAATTTATCAAAAGCAAATACTACAGCTAGTAATTCTGGTGACACCCGGCTCTTCAGGCCATACCGTACAATTGTAATACGTATTGTGAATAGGTATCAGGACTATATTTGTTTGGTTATGGTGTTTATACGTGAAATTTAATGTGTTGGTAAAATTAAATTTTGATAAAAAATTTTGTTGGCAGCAGTAAGATAAACGCTTATCGCGTAACGATTAAAATGCGAAACGAACATCGGTGACCACCGGACAGTGCTAAAATCCTAAAAATAGTTTGTTATGATAAGAATAAATATTTCCATCATATTCGTGAGGAAAAATAAATTAAAACGCTAAGAAACTCTATTTTTCGAGTTTAAGCGCGTACCGCGCGATGCAGCGCGTATACCGACAAAATACTGTCAACACAGCCCGTCAAGACAACCGAAAATCATTTTAGCAATAATTTGATAAGTTTATTCTTATAGAATGACAAAAATAAATAAAAACGCTTAAATTCCTATTTTTGCGATTTAAAACGCGTACTGCGCAGCACAGCGCGCATACTGCCAAATACCGACAACGTAGCCAGTCCAGGCAAACAAAATATTGTTCAGCAATATTTTGGCAAGTTTATTTTTATAGAACATTAAAAATAAATTAAAACATGTTAAAACGCGAATAAAACACATGGTATACAGTTAAATACCAGTTTATGGCCTACATATAATATATATATATATATATATGTATACGATATATATGAGAGATGGAGGGGTAGGTGGCGGCCATATGGCTGCCCACCTTTTTCCTTTTTGCTTCTAATTAGCCAACTGTGACCTTGGAACCATAAACACAATCATTTCCACCTCCTACATATTCCATTTAATCCATACAAGATCCAACAAAATCACTCACTCTCTCTCTTGAATCTCGGTCGAAAACACACACATACACACACTACCATTTCAAAATTTTGAAGTCTTGAAGATTCAAGTTCATGCAATCTTGTTCCAAGTCCATTTAAAGATCTAAAAAGGGTTTTAGAGGTGTTTTCAAGAAGGATCAAGCTAGAACAAGTTCCATATCATCATTTTCATCAAAACCCACTAGGAATCTTGGAGGTATAACACTTCATCTTGTTCTTGATTCATAGTGATGGATGGTTATGGGAGTTTCTCTAGTTCTTGAATATAAATACTAACTTGAAAACTAAAACAAATGGGTTTTCAATAAAAATGAAAATGGATAAGTAGGTGTATATATGTATGGCCGTAGATATGTATATATATATATACATAGGAGATTTTGAGTTTTATTGTTTGATTGATCTTGCATGATGATGTGTTGACATGTGATAGAATGTGTGATCTTGCAATGTTCTAAAAAGTTGTTTGGTGATTGAAATGAATATATGAAAAGTATAAATTTGGAAGTTTAGGCATGTGTGTATATGTGTGTATGTCGTGTATGTATATATGTATATGTAAGTGTATACATTAAATTTTGTCATATGTAAATAAAAGAGGGAATGTTGAATTTATGTGAAATGATCTAATGATGATGAGATGAACATGTTGTGATTTATAATAACATGAAGTAAATGTATCCTTAGATGCATTTAAGGTTATGTAAGATGATGATGTTATGATATGGGTATAATAGATGCATCTACTTAGACATGCATGATGATATATGTTCATAAAAAGATGATTTGAGTATGGTTTAGTAAAAATTAATTATGACCAGATTATAAACCTTAAAATAAAGTTATTTAGAAATTATTAGTGATATATAACTTTGTCATAGTGTTTGCTAGCTTAGCATGTGGTACTTGGTGCATTAAAAGTGGTAAAATATGTGAAATCGCATGATTTATATGACTTACACAAAAACTGCACTAATCTGAATATAATCACTATTTTAATCAGTAAATAACATGTATTGTGTTAAAATATCAAGTCATTTTGAGTTGGGATGATTATAGTAACGTTTAACGCAAAACTATGCATTAAAACGGTCAAAAATCAGCTTTTCGGATGATTTTTATAAAACTGATTTAGATCAGTTAATAAACTAATATTTTTATTTTAAAAATAAGTATTTTAACTAATTTCAAGTTTACTTGGTGTTTGGTTGGTCATACGTGACTTCCGACGCCCGAAAACGTTACCGAATCACTAAAGTACGCAATTTTCAATGAACACTAGTATGGGTGAATTGTGAGTGAATCTTATGGGATAAAATGTGTTAAGTGATTTAAACATGTAAATGTGATAATATGTTAAGTGTTAATTTGATAATGGGAAATTTAGACTAAGCATGTATGTATGTACGTTTTGTGCGGTAAAAACGGTAAAATTGCGTTAGATGTGCAACTTGTTAGTCAAGCATGAAATTTGGTACACATGAGATGTTTTATGTATATTTGCTTTAAAAATGACAAGATGGATAGGTTAGTAATAGTTCGCGTATTTTGGTGTTAAATTCTGTGAACGTTTTTATATATATATATATATATATTACGACACTCAAATTGTATATACAATACGTATAAACGGAAGAGTTAACGGATTTACACAATAACGGTCACCAATAAAATCGTTCAAGTCGCAAAAATCATAATAAATATATATATGTATATGGACTAATGTATATATATATATATATATATATATATATATATATATATATATATTAACGTGCCAAGATAATAAAAAACGACAACTTTTCGAGAAAATCTCATAGTTATGTGATAATTATAAGAAACGGAGAAACTTAGGATTTCTATGTTAAATATGTATATTGATTTAGAATTGTTCCTATATTAGGACGTATATAAAAATCAATCTCTGGGATTGCGATATTAAAATACGCACCCAAAGGTGAGTGTCACTAAACCACTCTTTTTACTGTTTTGTATATATATTTTGGGGGTAGAACACGTCGTAAAAAGGGTTTAATAATGTTTTCGAAATAAAACATTCCTTTTAATATAAAATATATATTTTCGCTGAAAATATATGAGATTTGATAAGTTATACGTTTCGAAGTAAAACGTTTTTGATGAATAAATGTGGGACATTGGGATGGTACGGTGTTTCCGAGGCGAAACAGACCGTAAAGTTGGGACGGATGCCGGCCTGAGTTTCGTGTGATGGAGATTCAGGGGATTCGTGCAACTACGTGTATTAAATTGTCATATTAGTAGGATATATATATTGTACGTGAGGCAGACATCATATTGTTCTTCGAGAAAGAACCCTGCGCCCATGATGTCGTTTAATCAGATAAGTATTGTACGTGAGGAATTGTTGGTAGATCTATCGGGTTGACAACCCCGTCGTGACCGGTCGCCCCATGTCAATGTCAAACGACGAATTAATATTTTGTTCATTGTCTAGTTTTGATTATCCCTGCATGGTTAATATATAGTTCGTATCGTCTAGCTAACATACGAGTCTGAAAGTTGACGCTATAATTTAATATACAAAACCTGGGCAATATATATTACAGTTGTCGGATCGATGAACTGATGGAAGACCCATGGATTTTTAATAAGAAAGTAAAACAGACTTTCTAAGAATTAAATGGATGTTTTAAATAAACACCTAGACATAAAGTTTTCTTTGGAATAAAATCTGTTAGTAAACGAATAAGTGAACTCACCTTCCTTTGTGTTGACACTTGATTTTTAACGTGTTATACAGGTACTTGAATTCGGCTTCTGGAAATCATGGCGTATCTTGTGTTTGAATGATGCATGTTGTTTGTTTGAAAATGTTGGACAACTTTTAAACTTTCTGGGACTTTTGTAATAAGATCCGCGAGGATCAAAGACATCTTAACTATGTAGTTGCGTCATGACTTAAAACGTAATGTTTAATAACTTATGTTTAAAATAAACCAATATGTCCAACAAAAAAAATGCATCGCTCGACAAGATATAAATGGGCACCAACTTCCGTCTCCACTACGTTTAAATATTCCGCTGCGACGTTTTTGGGGTGTGACAGAAGTTGGTATCAGAGCCATTGGTTGTTAGTGAACTAGATGTTTTCACGGAAAACACTAGACTTCAACCGAAGAATTTTGAGATTTAAAGTCCAAAATTCTCGAAGCCAAGATTTTTAAATAAACATAAAAAATATTTTATCATATGTGAAAACCATTATGTGTTTTATGTGCATACGTGATTCTCTGTTTATTTTGAGCCTTATGTGTTACTATTCATAATTGATCACACACTTACTTGTACGGTTATATATGTGTCACAGATGTCGCACGAGCACGAGGTCATCCAGATCAACGACTCAAGTAGCGAGCCAGATTTCGAGACTTCACCCAGATCTATTTTACCAGAGACACCTATCACAACCCCATAGATGGTTGGTATGGCTGAGTTTGCTTCATCATTCCATGTCGACCCTTCTTTCGCTAGCCAGGTAGATCCCCGATATGCTTTCACGAGCAACGAGTGGATTGATGACAACGATGACGCTCCTCTCTCGATCCATGAGACAGGACAATCATCTGGCACAATACCAGTTATCGATGACGTGATCAGAGATGTCCCTGCATTTGGAGGACCTTTTTGTATTACACCAGCAGTGGATGCCACTATTGTTATAACTCTACCATTAGAGCCGTTTGTTGCTCCAGCTGCTACTGTGATCGAGCCTGTTGCTGAGGTCCCTCCACCTGTTTTGTCAGAGTCACCTTTACCTGTCATTGAGTCACGTGCATCTTCTACGCCTCTATTAGTGTATTATCGTCGCAGAAAGAGAGTTAGGCCGGCGGGAGAGGTAGCTTCTACATCACAAGCTGAGACTGCATCTGCTTCTAAGAAGAAGAAAGGAGTTTGGGTGGATCGATGTTGCCATTGTGACCGACAGTTCGCTGCCATGCGTGAAAAGATGGAAACGACTAAGGGTAAACTGAAGGACCTCGAGGGGGCAAATCGACTGGTACAATGAGTTGAAGGAATTAGATGACAGCGCGATGGATCAGATGCATTGGAGGATCGTGGATTTGGAGGAGTTGGTTAGGAAGATGCTAGATTTCATAGGGATGAAGCGTTAGATGTTGTTTATATTTGTTAGTGGTTGTTTGTTTTTGATTGTTGTGTCTGGATACTCTTTTTGATGCTTTTCTTTTGGAGGCCTGCGTGCCGATTCTATTTTGTGATATTAGGTATAAATTTTGTGAAAAACTTGTTATGGGTGTCTATGTAGACATGCCAATGATAGACATGATGTACTGAAAAACAAGTTGTTAATTTCTATGGTAATATCAGATGATTAACTTTTGGGTTTAAAAATTGTTCTCATTAATATGTGGATATTATACATGCGCAATGTTTGGTCCACCAATATATAATGATTGAATTATTTTTATTTTGGTTATCGTCTCATGTGATTATTATTGTTGTAAATAATAGAAACGACGAAAATGCCGCCAAAAGCAAAACCGGATACTGGACTACCTGCCACCCCAGAGGAGTTGGCTCGAATCATAACCCAACATGTTAATACTGCCTTGGAACAGCGTGATGCTAACCAGAATGACGGTCAGAAACGTGAATGTGATACTCCCGGCCAGGATCTTGGTGGGACACAGATTGGAAACCCTTCAGGTAAAATAATGATCGGAAAGTTTTGGTTGTTCATTTGTTATGATCTCATTTGAACTTAT
Organism: Helianthus tuberosus; assembly: GCA_030545235.1. Classification (NCBI taxonomy): domain Eukaryota; kingdom Viridiplantae; phylum Streptophyta; class Magnoliopsida; order Asterales; family Asteraceae; genus Helianthus; species Helianthus tuberosus. The sequence goes on along the minus strand of CM060354.1, from coordinate 113,904,053 downwards.
TCCTGATTTCTATTAACCATATGAACAGTGCACTGGAGCGTACACAAAACAATCCAGGGTTGTAGCCCAAGATCATTTACTGGTGTTCTATGCAATGACGTGACCTCGATATGCTTGATATCAGGCTGTCAGAATGAGTCAGTTATCCGAGTGTTTCAGCGGTCTGAACCTGAGATTGGAAATTCGAAGAAGCGCAAACCCGAGAGCTCCAAGAAGACTCCCGAAGTTGGAAGTAGGAAGAAACGCAAGTTGGAGAAAGCAAGTGCAGCTAACCCTCAAGAGTCAGGAAAGGGTAAGGACGGCGATGGACAAGAGAAGTGCGCCAGATGTAGCCGAACCGGACATGTGACTTCCCAGTGTTACGCTAAGAATGACCTAGATGGAGCTATGCTCGAAGGATGTTTTACATGCGGTGGACAAGGACACTACAAGAGGGAATGCCCGAAATCGGAAGGACAGGACGTTAAGAGTAATTCCGTTGGGACAAGTGTCAGGAAGGCAAGTGAGAGCCCTGCTACTGTTACCGGTATATTTCAAATCAAAAGCCAATCTATGTTCATACTTATAATACTAAAGCTGACTTGAGTTTCGTTCGAGAAACTATGAACCATTGTTGTGTTCACCTACTAGTAAGCCAAGTATAAAGTGTCCAATAGAACTAATAGTTGGTAAATTGATAGAAATTAGCGAGATCGTTCATAGTTATAGCATTTAGTAAGGAGATTTTAGTTTTAGAGATTGGATTCTTATCAGTGGAGTTGAGAAACTTTGATGAAAATGCAAGAATGAATTCACTTTCAGAGGAAGAAGTGAGGACTATTGCTCGAAGAAGCCAGTTGGAATATTTCGTTCTGATGACAATGGAAAGGCGGAAGCTGTTCGCGGGAATTGTGTGAGTTGAGTGTTAATAGTCGGGAGTGGTCAGTGTAGTGAGGATGCAGAGTTGTTGTGAAAGGACTATCCAGCGTTTGCAGTGCGTGTGATGGACGCGGAAACAGAATGAAGGAACGTCGAAGAGATTTCTATCAAACGCAACTATCCTGAAGTCTTCCTAAAAAGACTTACCTGGACCTTCTCTACAAAATGGATCGAACTTCGTATCGATCTGACTCACGGCGCTACGCCCGCTTGCACAATCTTCTTACAGATTAAGCACCGCCTGAAATGATGGAAATGACGAGATAGTTTTAAGAGCTTTTGGACAAGGACTTCATTCGATTGAGCTTTTCGCCTTAAGATGCATCTGTCTTGGTGGAATGAAGAAGGATGATGAGTAGTGTACGTGATGTACTATTCGAATGCATTTGAAAAGGATGGAGAGTGTTGAGATGAGAGTTTAGGAATCGAAAACGTGTGTAATATAGATCTACAAGGATTCTTTGTAAGAATCCAAGTTTCTCGCATAAACTATGAGACTATATTCAATAGATTTGTTTTTGTTATTCTTCCTAGTGCAAAAACAAAACCTGTAGAGTAAAAATTTCGGGGACGAAATTTCCTAAACAGGGGGAGACTGTGACACCCGGCTCTTCAGGCCGTACCGTACAATTGTAATACGTATTGTGAATAGCTATCAGGACTATATTTGTTTGGTTATGGTGTTTATACATGAAATTTAATGTGTTGGTAAAATTAAATTTTGATAAAAAATTTTGTTGGCAGCAATAAGATAAATGCTTATCGCGTAACGATTAAAATGCGAAACGAACATCGGTGACCACCGGACAGTGTTAAAATCCTAAAAATAGTCTGTTATGATAAGAATAAATATTTTCATCATATTCGTGAGGAAAAATAAATTAAAACGCTAAGAAACTTTATTTTTCGAGTTTAAGCGCGTACCGCGCGACACAGCGCGTATACCGATAAAATACTGTCAACACAGCCCGTCAAGACAACCGAAAATCATTTTAGCAATAATTTGATAAGTTTATTCTTATAGAATGGAAAAAATAAATAAAAACGCTTAAATTCCTATTTTTGCGATTTAAAATGCGTACTGCGCGGCACAACGCGCATACTGCCAAATACCGACAACGTAGCCAGTCCAGGCAAACAAAATATTGTTCAGTAATATTTTGGCAAGTTTATTTTTATAGAACGTTAAAAATAATTTAAAACGTGTTAAAACGCGAATAAAACACCCGGTATACAGTTAAATACCAGTTTATGGCCTACATATAATATATATATGTATGTATATGATATATATGAGAGATGGAGGGGTAGGTGGTGGCCATATGGCTGCCCACCTTTTGCCTTTTTGCTTCTAATTAGTCAAGTGTGACCTTGGAACCATAAACACAATCATTTCCACCTCCTACATACTCCATTTAATCCATACAAGATCCAACAAAATCACTCACTCTCTCTCTCTTGAATCTCGGCCGAAAACACACACATACACACACTACCATTTCAAATTTTTGAAGTCTTGAAGATTCAAGTTCATGCAATCTTGTTCCAAGTCCATTTGAAGATCTAAAAAGGGTTTTAGAGGTGTTTTCAAGAAGGATCAAGCTAGAACAAGTGTCACACCCCGACCACGTAAAACAACTAGACGTGGCGGAAACATCGAGGCGTGTTGCAACAGAATCATTGTTTCATAACCATGGCATAAATAAATTCTGTTTTATTAAATAAATGAACTCATTGTTTTAATACAATCAAATAAATACAACTATGATCTTCCAAATTTTAGAGTTGCTAAGGCACGAGTCCATCCTAAATGTAGCATGTATAAACAATCATTGCAAAGCAGTACCTGAAACATGTGTAAAAATAGGTACGTCAGCATAAAAATGCCTGTGAGATACATAGGTTTTGTGAATATAGGATTCATGACTTATGTTTAAGAAAATGTTTAGTCATGAACCCCGTACTTTGCTTTGTCTTGTAAATCGTTTGAAATAAAACAATAAGTTCAAATGATATGTATAAATAAGAGAATAATGTATGGTTAAATGAATAACCATTGTAAAATGAGTTTGTATAAGTTAAGTTGCTTGTAAAACAATGTATTGTGAAAAGTATGTTATTTGTATAAAATGTTATATGTATCAAATTGAAATGATTCAAATAACGATACAATATGTAATACCATACAAACACTTATATATAGGAAGTACCAGCGGCGTATCCACCATGCTTGTATCATATTACACACGCCTCGTTACTTAATCACTTACTCAAACCAAACCAACAATGTAAGATGTATATGTTTAAACCAATTGCCAGACGTATTGAATAATGTGTAAAAATGTTTATGTCAAGATGAAATCATGAAATGTATAACCAATGTCAATAATGTTTATGTGTCCAATGTAAATCATGTAATGTGTAACCAATGTGATTTGTATAAATAAGTGTAAGATTAAACAATTATCCTTATAGTAGCATATTAAAAGTATACTTTGGATTTGTAAGTAACATATTAAACTATGTTTTGGTTTCATAAATAACATATCAAAATATGCTTTAGATGTGATAAATAACAAATTAAACTATGTTTTTGGTTTTGTAAATATATGTTGGTTTTGTACAATACCACACATGAGAGTATATCAAACTATACTTTAATAGTGTGATTTGAGAATTCATTCAGACCTGGTGCATCAAGATACACCTTTGAGACTATAGAAATACCACAAAGGCAATCCCTATTTGGATGGAGCAACAAATTGGTTTCAGACATTCCATGACAACAGGAATGGGGTGTCAAATCCTATAGCGCTATATCATACTAACAATCGGTCTGGTGAACATAAAATAAGTACAATTCAACATTTTATTTTATGTTCTTTGAGAAATCAGTGTTTAAACCATAGATAGTCATTTAGTTTGTCAAATGATAAGTCATAACATGTATAATCAATTATACTTTTGGAAAACATGAAAGTAACAGATAGGTACACATGCTTCACCCCAAAACAGTTTGGAAAACAGTAAAATAGGGGAACTATGTACTCACTTGAGATTGCTTAGTAGTCCTTGAGTAACAACCAAACAATGCTAGAGATCGCGGATATCAAACGGCACCTACTATAGGTAACTATGTTAATAAACCGGACCTAAATCGGAAGATCTGATAGAATGAGGGTTCGTAAACCAAACGAGTATAGAGACTCGTGTCATATGGTTTAACGAAGCCTACATACTAAATGAAACCTTAATCTAAGTCTTATCGACCCATTACGATCCGTTTAGGTAGCTTATGCTACTTTAACGCGTCGTTCGCGTGAAACGCGTTCGGACCGCCTAACTAGCCCTATGACAAGTGTTATATGCCTAAACATGTTACATAATCAGTTATGTGACAAAGGTTTAGGTTACATATGCTTAATTACCAATTATACATGAAAAGGGTATTCTGGTAATTTACCTAAGGCATATAAACTACCTATCATACAACTACTCAAACGATGTGACCATAGGGTATAACCTCGGAAGGTTATTCCCTACCTACCATGGTCACCTAATGTGTTTGGTCGGATCCTAATGATCGACCAAATGGGTCGGGTTCGAGGTATAAGCGATTTATTAGATCGCTTACCCTACGACCCTAGACAACGTGGTAATCAGTAGGCATAGTCCCAAGGGACTATAACCAACGTGATTACACTCACGTTGCGAAGTTCAAACGAACTTCGCATTGACCATAACTGGTCAATGTAGAAAGTCAAACAAAGTTTGACTTTCAGACTCGAAAGACTCGAAAAGCAATAAAAGAACGAAAGAATACTTACGAAGGGTCCCCGAATGCTAACTTCGATTCAAAAATCTCAGGTATGAAACAATAGTTTCAACTTAGAGTTTCTCAAATCAAAGTTCTAGTGATTTAAGCAATGGGGGGTATGGGGTATTTATAGTTTTCGGTCCACCGTTAGGATCGTTTCATGGAAAACGTGCCTTAATCCCACCCGTACAAGTGTCGGGACCTTATGGTGACTAAAATTCCATCCTTATCAGCTGACTAGATAATTAGGAATGTGTGGGTGTGGTTAAAACAGCTGCAATCTGCTGTTAAATGCAGTTAATCTGGTCTGATAGTGGTACGCGGGCCGCCTGAGGATTAACAGAAACTGAGGCGGGCCGCCTAGCCCTTCTGATCAGAAAACAAGTTTCAGAAATTACAGTTTCAGTCCCTGCACGTGTTTAAGGCCATTTCCGGCACTTCTAAGGCCCGTAAAGCCAACTTTAAGGCCCTAAAATGTTGCCTAAACATTGTGGACATGAAACATGCTCAAAAATATGCCGGATGATGGTTCGTTTGGTCGTACGAACGCGATGTTCGCTTAATTACGACGGAATGCGCACAAGCGCGAAAAACGATCCAAATGACGCGACGAATGGATTTTTCTTATGGCGAACACTAAAATATAATATAGTCATGCTTACATAAATTTTTGGATGTCCGGATGTATTCAGAACGTAAGTTATGCGTAAAAATGCAAACTTGTGCACTTTTTGACACTTTTAGTCCCTGAATGACCCAAAAGTTTATTTTAGCATACCGAACCCCTCAAAGCCTATTTCTAAGCTATGTGAAGGATATTTATGGTATGTTTAACTTATGGTCATGTTCCGGAATGTCTGTTACAGTTCAAATTGGCATACTTTCGCAGTTTGTCAAGTTTAGTCCCTGTAAGCGAATTAACTTGTTTTTGCCATACCAAAGCCTTTAAAACTTATTTCTAAGTTATGTAAAGGTTATTTAAGGTATGTTAAGCCTATTTCACTATTCCGGAGTGTTCGTTGGATTAAACTGGTTATATTTACGCATCTGAGCGCGTATAACCCTCCAGAAAGCGATTTAAAGCTTAAAATCAAACAAGAGTTGATATGTGTAAAAGATACACATAATTTTACAAATCCCAAGTATGAAATACAATATTTCATTGGTTTGGAATTTGTTTGACGGTTGAAGTGACACAGGTGTTACAGTCTCCCCTACTTTAGGAAATTTCGTCCCGAAATTTAATTCTAGAGGAAACTTATGAAGACAACTGTGACGGTTTCGCCTTCTAATAGATCCATTGAACCCTTAAGTAAAACTCTGGGCCATGTTAGGATTCTTAGCGAATTTGTTAACCCTCAAAGTGAATTCCTTGTAGCAGTAAAACATGGAATTTTTGAACTATGGATAGAAAAACGTTTCTTATGAAGACTTATCATAGGAAACTTGTGTGTGCTTGAAATCAGAATTGGGGAGCGTAAGATAAAATGACATCGGTCAAGGTCCAAGACTTCTCCCGTATCATTATTCTCGTCACTATGGGTCTTAACACATGACAAAATTCCCTGTGGTTTCTGTGCACTGAATTCCATAATTATGTAGGCCTCCATAATTACTTAATTCCTTGCACAGTCCGCACAGTTCATTTCAGAATGCGTAGAGGAAAAATCAATTGAATAAACATGAAATGACTCGACTAGACCACCAAAGGGTCCTTTTAATTTGATCAACGAACGATCTTTTTAACTAGATCAACATATGATCTTATTAACTAAACCGTCGTACGATCTCCTTAAATAGACCACTTAAGGGATCTAATTATAGAATAGTACTTTAAAACCCAAGGGACTTGACTACAACGTAGGAGTCCATTAAGGATTTAAGATAGTACTTTTGGATATCCTACTATGAATCCCTTATACGAAGATATGGAAGATTCTACGAGGATTTGGATAACAAAAACTTGGATTACACCAAAATCATAAAAGGAAACACATAAGCACATAATCACATAGTTGTTTAATTTAACCTTTAAGTTGTTGTCTTTGGACGCGGATACTTAAAGTACACCAGGAATCCAATTCGTGGATTTCATTTGGCACTTTAATCATTTCAAGAATCTATCTATGAAGATAGGATAGTCTTAAAAGGAATTCGGCTTTATCCTTATTGAATTTTGATGTACGTATTGAATCATACAAAGAATTCAATTAAGGACTCCGATGAATGATACCCATCCACAAGGATCTAATTATGAGGATAGAAAGATCCTACATGGATTTTTGGAGTTTGTGTAACGAGAGGTGCTTCGACACCTTGCACTAGGCGTGCTTAAGTCGATACACAAGGTAGAAAGTTCATAAGGTTGAGGCGCTAGATATTCCAAGCGACATATGAAGCAGAGTTTGAAGTTTGAACAACAGCAGGATTTGTAACAGCTTTGCTTTGGATTGCAAAGCGGCACATGTTAACCAAACGTCCCCATCGTCCACCGTGGGTACATTTGAAACTAGGTATTTGATTCGGATGATGACAGTGGCATTAATTTCACCAAGAAGCAGTTCCCTTATACGGCTTCATCCCTGAGACGAGTCATGGTGATAGCTAAATCAACGGTCCTCCGGAGTACGACGCCTATTTGTTGGGAAATTGTAGCACCTGGTCCGGACACTCGAGTCTTGTTGCGATGAAGAGGCATTATGAAGAAAATGGAACACATGGGAGGAAACAAGCGAAAGATAGTCAAAAGAAAACGACAACGCATGAAGATTGCGACCATTTGTTTGTTACCAAAGGCAAAAAAATGAGACATTGACTAATCAAAGTAAGCGGGTCAATATAATGTATCGCGAAGACATGCTCGCCTATAAGTGAACACTCATCCCAAGAATTCCCAGGTAAGCACAACTGGTCTCATGTCTGATGAGATATATACGAAGTGCTTGCCTAGACAGAAAACCCAGAATACAGGCATTCACCCTTCCAGTTTGCACGTGTTCACACTATTTAGGACCCAAAACTTTGACGAGATTTTGAAAACTCAAAGGGGTTCAAAACCTTATAACAGAGGGTTCAAAACCTAGTAATCAATCATCCTAGAACAGATGATTAGTTTTCAAAGCGGTTTTGGAATTTATGTTCTTGTTGTGGTCGTCGCCTAAGGATAGGTGACGGTATTGTTTTATGACTAAACGCAAGTAAACTCGCGTTAGGGTCCTAGAAAGGTTATAGACTAGGTCAAAGCATTACTAATAACCTAATTCCCTATAACCATTGGCTCTGATACCAACTTTTCTGTCACACCCCGACCACGTAAAACAACTAGACGTGGCGGAAACATCGAGGCGTGTTGCAACAGAATCATTGTTTCATAACCATGGCATAAATAAATTCTGTTTTATTAAATAAATGAACTCATTGTTTTAATACAATCAAATAAATACAACTATGATCTTCCAAATTTTAGAGTTGCTAAGGCACGAGTCCATCCTAAATGTAGCATGTATAAACAATCATTGCAAAGCAGTACCTGAAACATGTGTAAAAATAGGTACGTCAGCATAAAAATGCCTGTGAGATACATAGGTTTTGTGAATATAGGATTCATGACTTATGTTTAAGAAAATGTTTAGTCATGAACCCCGTACTTTGCTTTGTCTTGTAAATCGTTTGAAATAAAACAATAAGTTCAAATGATATGTATAAATAAGAGAATAATGTATGGTTAAATGAATAACCATTGTAAAATGAGTTTGTATAAGTTAAGTTGCTTGTAAAACAATGTATTGTGAAAAGTATGTTATTTGTATAAAATGTTATATGTATCAAATTGAAATGATTCAAATAACGATACAATATGTAATACCATACAAACACTTATATATAGGAAGTACCAGCGGCGTATCCACCATGCTTGTATCATATTACACACGCCTCGTTACTTAATCACTTACTCAAACCAAACCAACAATGTAAGATGTATATGTTTAAACCAATTGCCAGACGTATTGAATAATGTGTAAAAATGTTTATGTCAAGATGAAATCATGAAATGTATAACCAATGTCAATAATGTTTATGTGTCCAATGTAAATCATGTAATGTGTAACCAATGTGATTTGTATAAATAAGTGTAAGATTAAACAATTATCCTTATAGTAGCATATTAAAAGTATACTTTGGATTTGTAAGTAACATATTAAACTATGTTTTGGTTTCATAAATAACAAATCAAAATATGCTTTAGATGTGATAAATAACATATTAAACTGTTTTTGGTTTTGTAAATATATGTTTGTTTTGTACAATACCACACATGAGAGTATATCAAACTATACTTTAATAGTGTGATTTGAGAATTCATTCAGACCTGGTGCATCAAGATACACCTTTGAGACTATAGAAATACCACAAAGGCAATCCCTATTTGGATGGAGCAACAAATTGGTTTCAGACATTCCATGACAACAGGAATGGGGTGTCAAATCCTATAGCGCTATATCATACTAACAATCGGTCTGGTGAACATAAAATAAGTACAATTCAACATTTTATTTTATGTTCTTTGAGAAATCAGTGTTTAAACCATAGATAGTCATTTAGTTTGTCAAATGATAAGTCATAACATGTATAATCAATTATACTTTTGGAAAACATGAAAGTAACAGATAGGTACACATGCTTCACCCCAAAACAGTTTGGAAAACAGTAAAATAGGGGAACTATGTACTCACTTGAGATTGCTTAGTAGTCCTTGAGTAACAACCAAACAATGCTAGAGATCGCGGATATCAAACGGCACCTACTATAGGTAACTATGTTAATAAACCGGACCTAAATCGGAAGATCTGATAGAATGAGGGTTCGTAAACCAAACGAGTATAGAGACTCGTGTCATATGGTTTAACGAAGCCTACATACTAAATGAAACCTTAATCTAAGTCTTATCGACCCATTACGATCCGTTTAGGTAGCTTATGCTACTTTAACGCGTCGTTCGCGTGAAACGCGTTCGGACCGCCTAACTAGCCCTATGACAAGTGTTATATGCCTAAACATGTTACATAATCAGTTATGTGACAAAGGTTTAGGTTACATATGCTTAATTACCAATTATACATGAAAAGGGTATTCTGGTAATTTACCTAAGGCATATAAACTACCTATCATACAACTACTCAAACGATGTGACCATAGGGTATAACCTCGGAAGGTTATTCCCTACCACTAATGGTCACCTAATGTGTTTGGTCGGATCCTAATGATCGACCAAATGGGTCGGGTTCGAGGTATAAGCGATTTATTAGATCGCTTACCCTACGAACCTAGACAACGTGGTAATCAGTAGGCATAGTCCCAAGGGACTATAACCAACGTGATTACACTCACGTTGCGAAGTTCAAACGAACTTCGCATTGACCATAACTGGTCAATGTAGAAAGTCAAACAAAGTTTGACTTTCAGACTCGAAAGACTCGAAAAGCAATAAAAGAACGAAAGAATACTTACGAAGGGTCCCCGAATGCTAACTTCGATTCAAAAATCTCAGGTATGAAACAATAGTTTCAACTTAGAGTTTCTCAAATCAAAGTTCTAGTGATTTAAGCAATGGGGGGTATGGGGTATTTATAGTTTTCGGTCCACCGTTAGGATCGTTTCATGGAAAACGTGCCTTAATCCCACCCGTACAAGTGTCGGGACCTTATGGTGACTAAAATTCCATCCTTATCAGCTGACTAGATAATTAGGAATGTGTGGGTGTGGTTAAAACAGCTGCAATCTGCTGTTAAATGCAGTTAATCTGGTCTGATAGTGGTACGCGGGCCGCCTGAGGATTAACAGAAACTGAGGCGGGCCGCCTAGCCCTTCTGATCAGAAAACAAGTTTCAGAAATTACAGTTTCAGTCCCTGCACGTGTTTAAGGCCATTTCCGGCACTTCTAAGGCCCGTAAAGCCAACTTTAAGGCCCTAAAATGTTGCCTAAACATTTTGGACATGAAACATGCTCAAAAATATGCCGGATGATGGTTCGTTTGGTCGTACGAACGCGATGTTCGCTTAATTACGACGGAATGCGCACAAGCGCGAAAAACGATCCAAATGACGCGACGAATGGGTTTTTCTTATGGCGAACACTAAAATATAATATAGTCATGCTTACATAAATTTTTGGATGTCCGGATGTATTCAGAACGTAAGTTATGCGTAAAAATGCAAACTTGTGCACTTTTTGACACTTTTAGTCCCTGAATGACCCAAAAGTTTATTTTAGCATACCGAACCCCTCAAAGCCTATTTCTAAGCTATGTGAAGGATATTTATGGTATGTTTAACTTATGGTCATGTTCCGGAATGTCTGTTACAGTTCAAATTGGCATACTTTCGAAGTTTGTCAAGTTTAGTCCCTGTAAGCGAATTAACTTGTTTTTGCCATACCAAAGCCTTTAAAACTTATTTCTAAGTTATGTAAAGGTTATTTAAGGTATGTTAAGCCTATTTCACTATTCTGGAGTGTTCGTTGGATTAAACTGGTTATATTTACGCATCTGAGCGCGTATAACCCTCCAGAAAGCGATTTAAAGCTTAAAATCAAACAAGAGTTGATATGTGTAAAAGATACACATAATTTTACAAATCCCAAGTATGAAATACAATATTTCATTGGTTTGGAATTTGTTTGACGGTTGAAGTGACACAGGTGTTACAACAAGTTCCATATCATCATTTTCATCAAAACCCACTAGGAATCTTGGAGGTATAACACTTCATCTTGTTCTTGATCCATAGTGATGGATGGTTATGGGAGTTTCTCTAGTTCTTGAATATAAACACTAACTTGAAAACTAAAAAAAATGGGTTTTCAATAAAAATGAAAATGGATAAGTAGGTGTATATATGTATGGCCGTAGATATGTATATATATATACAAAGGAAATTTTGAGTTTTATTATTTGATTGATCTTGCATGATGATGTGTTGACATGTGATAGAATGTGTGATCTTGGAATGTTCTAAAAAGTTGTTTGGTGATTGAAATGAATATATGAAAAGTATAAATTTGGAAGTTTATGCATGTGTGTATATGTGTGTATGTCGTGTATGTATATATGTATATGTAAGTGTATACACTAAATTTTGTCATATGTAAATAAAAGAGGGAATGTTGCATTTATGTGAAATGATCTAATGATGATGAGATGAACATGTTTTGATTTATAAGAACATGAAGTAAATGTATCCTTAGATGCATTTAAGGTTATGTAAGATGATGATGTTATGATATGGGTATAATAGATGCATCTACTTAGACATGCATGATGATATATGTTCATAAAAAGATGATTTGAGTATGGTTTAATAAAAATTAATTATGACCAGATTATAAACCTTAAAATAAAGTTATTTTGAAATGATTTGTGATATATAACTTTTTCATAATGTTTGCTAGCTTAGCATGTGGTACTTGGTGCATTAAAAGTGGTAAAATACGTGAAATCGCATGATTTATATGACTTACACAAAAACTGCACTAATCTGAATATAATCACTATTTTAATCAGTAAATAACATGTATTGTGTTAAAATATCAAGTCATTTCGAGTTGGGATGATTATAGTAACGTTTAACGCAAAACTATGCATTAAAACGGTCAAAAAGTCGGCTTTTCGGATGATTTTTATAAAAATGATTTAGATCAGTAAATAAACTAATATTTTTAGTTTAAAAATAAGTATTTTAACTAATTTCAAGTTTACTTGGTGTTTGGTTGGTCATACGTGACTTCTGACGCCCGAAAACGTTACCGAATAACTAAAGTACACAATTTTCAATGAACACTAGTATGGGTGAATTGTGAGTGAATCTTATGTGATAAAATGTGTAAATTGATTTAAACATGTAAATGTGATAATATATTAAGTTTTAATTTGATAAGGGGAAATTTAGACTATGCATGTATGTATGTACGTTTTGTGCGGTAAAAACGGTAAAATTGCGTTAGATGTGCAACTTGTTAGTCGAGCATGAAATTTGGTACACATGAGATGTTTTATGTATATTTGCTTTAAAAATGACAAGATGGATAAGTTAGTAATAGTTCGCGTATTTTGGTGTTAAATTCTGTGAACGTTTTTATATATATATATTACAACACTCAAATTGTATATACAATACGTATAAACGGAAGAGTTAACGGATTTACACAATAACGGTCACCAATAAAATCATTCAAGTCGCAAAAATCATAATAAATATATATATGTATATGGACTCATGTATATATATATTAACGTGCCAACATAATAAAAAACGACAACTTTTCGAGAAAATCTCAAAGTTATGTGATAATTCTAAGAAACGGAGAAACTTAGGATTTTTATGTTAAATATGTATATTGGTTTAGAATTGTTCCTATATTAGGATGTATATAAAAATCAATCTCTGGGATTGCGATATTAAAATACGCACCCAAAGGTGAGTGTCACTAAACCCCTCTTTTTACTGTTTTGTATATATATTTTGGGGGTAGAACACGTCGTAAAAAGGGTTTAATAATGTTTTCGAAATAAAACATACCTTTTAATATAAAATATATATTTTCGCTGAAAATATATGAGATTTGATAAGTTATACGTTTCGAAGTAAAATGTTTTTGATGAATAAATGTGGGACATTGGGATGGTACGGTGTTTCCGAGGCGAAACAGACCGTAAAGTTGGGACAGATGCCGGCCTGAGTTTCGAGTGATGAAGATTCAGGGGATTCATGCAACTACGTGTATTAAATTGTCATATTAGTAGAATATATATATTGTACGTGAGGCAGATATCATATTATTCTTCGAGAAAGAACCATGCGCCCATGATGTCGTTTAATCAGATAAGTATTGTACGCGAGGAATTGTTGGTAGATCTATCGGGTTGACAACCCCGTCGTGACCGGTCGCCCCGTGTCAATGTCAAACGACAAATTAATATTCTGTTCATTGTCTAGTTTTGATTATCCCTGCATGGTTAATATATAGTTCGTATCGTCTAGCTAACATACGAGTCTAAAAGTTGACGCTATAATTTAATATACAAAACCTGGGCAATATATATTACAGTTGTCGGATCGATGAACCGACGGAAGGCCCATGGATTTTTAATAAGAAAGTAAAATGGACTTTCTAAGAATTAAATGGATGTTTTAAATAAACACCTAAATAGAAAGTTTTCTTTGGAATAAAATCTGTTAGTAAACGAATAAGTGAACTCACCTTCCTTTGTGTTGACACTTGATTTTTATCGTGTTCTACAGGTACTTGAATTCGGCTTCGGGAAATCATGGCGTATCTTGTGTTTGAATGATGCATGTTGTTTGTTTGAAAATGTTGGACAACTTTTAAACTTTCTGGGACTTTGTAATAAGATCCGCGAGGATCAAAGACATCTTAACTATGTAGTTGCGTCATGACATAAAACGTAATGTTTAATAACTTATGTTTAAAATAAACCAATATGTGCAACAAAAAAAATGCATCGCTCGACAAGATATAAATGGGCACCAATTTCCGTCTCCACTACGTTTAAATATTCCGCTGCGATGTTTTTGGGGTGTGACAATTCTTTTTCTGTTGTGTAATTTTCTTGTGCATCATTAAGTTTTTTACTAGCGTAGTATATTGGGTGAAAATGCTTATCTTTTCTTTGTCCCAAGATAGCTCCAACTGGAAAGTCACTTGCATCGCACATGATTTCGAAAGGTAATTTCCAATCAGGCGCTATCATGATTGGTGCATTGACTAGCATCTCTTTTAGTGTTAAAAATACTTTGTTGCAATCCTTGCCAAAGAGAATGGTGCATCTTTTTCAAGTAATTTTGTTAGAGGTCTTGAAATTTTAGAAAAGTCTTTGATAAATCGCCTATAGAATCCGGCATGCCCTGTGAAACTTCTGATAGCACTAACGGAGGATGGAGGTGGTAATCGGGAGATGGTGTCTATTTTAGCCCGATCAACCTCCATTCTTTCGCTTGAGATTTTGTGACCGAGTACTATTCCCTCCGTTACCATGAAATGGCATTTTTCCCAATTAAGGGCGAAGTTAGTTTCCTCACATCGGGATAGTATTCGTTCAAGGTTATCGAGGAATTGGTCGTATGAATCTCCAAAGATAGAAAAGTCGTCAATGAAAACTTCCATGGTCTTTTCTATCATATCATGGAAGATGGCCACCATGCAACGTTGGAATGTTGCGGGGGCATTGCATAGACCAAAAGGCATGCTTCGATAAGCAAAAGTTCCGTAGGGGCATGTAAATGTTGTTTTTTCTTGGTCTTCGGGAGCTACCGGTATTTGAAAGTAACCTGAAAAATCATATAAAAAACAATAAAATTTATGACCAGATAATCTTTCTAACATTTGATCAATAAAAGGTAAGGGAAAATGGTCTTTCCTCGTTTCCTCATTTAATCAACGATAATCAATACAAACTCTCCTTTCGGTGACGGTTCTTGTTGGTATTAATTCATTTTTTTCATTAGTAACCACTCTCATACCTCCTTTCTTGGGAACTACTTAAACAGGACTTACCCAAGGGCTGTCGGAAATTGGGTAGATAAGTCCGGCGTCAAGTAGTTTGATGACTTCGTTTTTAACCACTTCTTAAACATTTGGATTTACACTACGTTGTGGTTGTATTACCGATTTATAGTCATCATTCATTAAAATACTGTGCATGCACATGGAAGGGCTTATTCTTTTAATATCTACAAGCTTCCATGCGATCGCATTTTTGTGTTCTTTAAAAGTGTAATTAATTTTTCGTTTTCTAAACTAGTTAATTTTGAAGAAATACTTACAGGTAACTTACCATCCTTGTCGAGAAAAGCATATTCCAAACCTTTTGGGAGTTCTTTGAGCTCAAGTGGTGGGTCTTTAGGAGACTCCTTATTTGGTTGCTCATTTTGGTCGAGGACCAAAAAGGTTTGTTCAATGGCGACCTAGTCTTCGACAAAGTGGTCGATTTCGTCTCCCGTATCGGGTGGTTCAACTTCATCTTCAATTAGGGGGTCATCATTGCCGATTGGATATTTCATTGATTGGTCAAGATCGACATATCTTTTGTCGGCCCCTAATTGAATGGGTAGGTTATTTTGCTTCCGATTGATCAAAGCTTGATGGGTTTTTACAAAAGGTTGTCCCAACATAAGTGGAGCATCATCAAGAATGATGAAGTCGGTTCGGACTACCGTTTGGTTTGTTTGCACTAACACATCCTCAACTACTCCCATTGATTTTATTATTTTCCGATTAGAAAGAAAAATGTGGATTTGAAGTGGAGAAAAATCACAAATACTTAATTTTTGAAAAATGTAGTTTGGCACTATATTAACACAAAGATCTTTATCAATTGTAATATTACTTATAAAAGTGTTTTGAAAGAAACATGGAACTGGTGTAATGTTAATTTCAAATGGATCATCTTTTATTAGCGTAGTTTGATCGTTTGTTAACTTAATGCTAACCATTTTGTCAATTTTAGTGTTAGTGTTCAACTCTTTTAAAAACTTAGCATGAGTAGGTACCAAACAATGGTTTTTGAAAGAAGGTGTTAAGAGATTAATTTCTTGAAAAATTGACTCTTTTTGAGAATTAACATTTTCGGACTTACCTTTTTCGTTGTTCGGTTCTGTCACACCCCGACCGCGTATAACATGCAACCGCGGTGGAAAACGTCGGGGAGTGTTGTAACAGAATTAATTGTTTCATAACCATGGCATTCAAAGTTGTATTTTATTTATCAACATAAGAGTTTCATTGTCTTTAAACAGGAAATAAAAGAGTTCATAACGTAATTAAACTAAGTCTATCTTCGTTTTATGTCTCTAAGGCACAGGTCCGCCCTAGTGTCACGATCATAGTCCTAAGCAACAGCTCCTGAAAACACATGTGAAAATAGGTACGTCAGCATAAAAATGCCTGTGAGATACATAGGTTTTGTGAAATTAGGATTCATGACTTGTGTTTAAGAAAATGTTTAGTCATGAACCTTGTAATTTGCTTTGTCTTGTAAATCATTTGAAAAACGATAAGATCAAATGATATGTATAAATAAATGTAAGGTTAAATGAATAACCATGTAAAATGAGTTTGTATAAGATAAGTTGTTTGTAAAACAACGTCTTGTGAAAAGTATGTTATTTGTATAAAATGTCATGTGTCTTAAATTGAAATGATTTAAATAACGCTACGTTATGTAATACCATACAAGCATTTATATATAGGAAGTACCAGCGGCGTATCCACCATGCTTGTATCATATTACACACGCCTCGTTACTTAAATCACTTACTCAAACCAAACCACCAATGTAAATTGTTTATGTATAATCAAATGTCAAAATGTTATTGTGTAAACCATATCAAATGTCTGTGTTTAATGTAAATCATGAATTGTGTATATCAATGTCAAAATGTTTATGTCTAATGTAAATCCTGTAATGTGTATCCAAAAATGTCATGTATGGTAAGTGAAATATATCAACTAAACCATATGTAAAATGCACAAAAACAAGGTATTGAAGTAAAACATGGTTTAAATCAAAGTTATGTTTTGTGGAACAAATGCATGCTATACTGATATAAACATATATGCGGTGTTGTGAAAATGCATACACTCAAGCCTTGAGACTGTGGCGATAAACCCTTAAACAAATTAAAGGTTTATCTAAGTTATGTGTATCGAATTCGGTCATTCCTTCCAATCCAAACAAACCCAGGATTTCAGGAATGGGAGTTGTCAATTCCTATGGTACCACTACCTACTAACGAACGGCGTAGCTAATGTTAATGAATGTATTGTTCCATTTAAACAAACCAAATGTCATACCAAAATGTAAGCATGTGATGAAAACAACTATACTAAGTATGCAACAAATGGACATACATAGCATGTGACGTGAAACAACTGTACTAAGTTTGCACACAATGGGCATACATAGCATGAAATGTAATGTGAAACAATGTACTAAGTATGCACACAATGGGCATACATAGCATGAAATGTAATGTGAAACAATGTACTAAGTATGCACACAATGGACATACATAGCATGAAATGTAATGCAAAACAATGTACTAAGTATGCAGACAATGGACATACATAGCATAAACACAATGAAATCATGTACTATAAGTGTACTAATGAACATAACAAGCATATGATATGAAATCATGAAAAGCATGAAAGTAACAAGTAGGCACATGTGTTCCACCCCAAAACAGTTTGAAAACAGTAAAAGAGGGGTCTATGTACTCACTTGAGATTGCTCAGAAGTCCTAAGATAACCACCAAGCAATGCTAGAGATCACGGAAACAAACGACACCTAATATAGGTAACTATGTTAACAAACCGGACTTATATCGGAGGATCAGATAGAATGAGGGTTCGTAAACCAACCGAGTATGGGAACTCGTGTAATATGGTTTAACAAAGCTCACATACTACAATGAAACCTAACCTAAGTGCTTACGACCCATTACGACCCGTTTAGGTAGCTTATGCTACTTTAACGCGTCGTTCGCGTGAAACGCGTTCGGACCGCTTACCTAGTCCAATGACAAGTAATATATGCCTTAACATGTCTAATATTATCGCCAAATCAGTTTAGATGTCAAAAGTTATGTCACATATGTTTAAAATGAATTTTGGCATTAAAGGGGTATTTTGGTAATTTACCAAAGGCATATAAACTACCTATCATACAACTACTTAAACGTCGTGACCATAAGGTATAACCTCGGAAGGTTATTCCCTATATACTATGGTCACCTAATGTGTTTGGTCGGATCCTAATGATCGACCAAGTGGGTCGGGTTCGAAGCATAAGCGATTGATTAGATCGCTTACCCTTACGACCCTAGCAAGCACAAAACTAAAAGTGACGAGCTAAGCATGTTAAAACATGCTTAACTAAGTTAGAAAACAGGTTTGGTATCAAAACAAACGGTTTTGATACCCACAAGTAGTTTGGTTACAAAATACGCAAGAATACGTATTTTGGCCGAAACTACGACTCATCACTGAGCCTAGATAACGTGGTAATCAGTAGGTATAGTCACTAGGGACTATAACCATCGTGATTACGCTCACGTTATGAAGTTCATACGAACTTCGCATTGACCATAAACTGGTCAATGCAGAAAGTCAAACAAAGTTTGACTTAAATGCTAAAACGAAAGAAAAGAACGAAGGAACACTTACAAAGGGTCCCCGAAAGCTAATCTAGATCCAAATAGCTCAGGTATGAAACAAAGGTTTCAACTTAGAGCACTTTAGATCAGATTTGTGAGGAAATGAGTGAACATAAGGTGGGTATTTATAGTAAATGGACAACCGTTAGGATCATTTCTTGGAGAAGAGGGAATGATCACATCCATACACTTGTTGCAACACTCATGTAACTCAAATTGGCCCCCCAACATCAGGGATTAACAAGTGGCATTGGCCTTTGGGGTGTTTAAAAGCTATAAGAAATTGATTAAAAAACTTTTTCTGGTCTAAAGGGGCCTCGCGTGACGCCAAGGGGGCTAGGTGTCACGCTAAGGTCCTTCTGATCAGCAACAGTTTCCAAAGCTTCCATTTCAGTCCCCGTTGTGTATTAAGGCCATTTCCGACATGTTTAAGACTCGTTAAGCCAACGTTAAGGCCCTAAAATGATGCCTAAACATTGTGAATATGAAAAATGCTCAAAAATATGCCGGATGTTGGTTCGTTTAGTCGTACGATTGCGATGTTCGGTTAATTACGACGGAATGCGCATAAGCGCGAAAAACGATCCAAATTGCGTGACGAATGGATTTTTCTTATTCCAAACACTAAAATAAGATATTTTAGTGCTTGCATAAATTTTTGGATGTCCGGAGGTATTCAGAACGTAAGTTATGGGTGAAAATGCAAATTTGTGCACTTTTTGACGTTTTTAGTCCCTGAATGACCCAAAAGTTTATTTTAGCACACCGAACCCCTCAAAGCCTATTTCTAAGCTATGTAAAGGATATTTATGGTATTTTTAACTTATGGTCATGTTCCGGAATGTCTGTTACAGTTCAAATTGGCATACTTTTGAAGTTTGTCAATTTTAGTCCCTGTAGGCGAATTAACTTGTTTTTGCTTTACCAAAGCCTTCAAAACTTATTTCTAATTTATGTAAGGGTTATTTAAGGTATGTTAAGTATATGTTGATGTTCCAGAGTATTTTTCGTATTAATCTGGTTACGTTTACGCACTAGTTTGCGTATAACTCTCCAGAAAGCGATATAGTGTTTGAAATGGAATAAAAGTCAAAATATGAAAAATGTTAAACATAATCAAACAAACATTGGGATCAAATAACATTGTTTTATTGATAATTGAACTGTTCATAATGATTACAAGCACAGATGTTACAGTCTCCCCTACTTGTGGAAATTTCGTCCCGAAATTTATTTAGAGGAAACTCATGGGAATAGATGTGGGTACTTCGCCTTCATTTGATCTTCGCGTTCCCAAGTAAACTTGGGTCCACGTTTAGATTCCCAGTGAACTTTGACCAAAGGAATGCGCTTGCGTTTGAGCCACTTGACTTCACGTTCCATGATTTCCACTGGCTTCTCAACAAATTTCAGTGTTTTATCAACACGAATTTCGTCAAGCGGTATGTGGAGTTTCTCATCCGCTAAACACCTCTTGAGATTGGACACGTGAAAGGTTGGATGAACATTTCCAAGTTCAGGAGGTAACTCTAGTCTGTAGGCTACCTTACCGATTCTTTCGACGATCTTGAATGGTCCAACGTATCTAGGTGCAAGTTTTCCTTTCTTTCCAAATCTGATCACACCTTTCCAAGGTGAGACCTTAAGTAATACTCAATCACCGACTTGAAAATCCAAGGGCTTGCGTTTTGGGTCCGCGTAACTCTTTTGACGGCTTCTAGTTGTCTGAAGGTTATCACGAACTTTCTTAATCTTATCAGTTGTCTCTAAAATGAGGGCAGGTCCAGTAAGCTGAGCCTCACCGATCTCATTCCAGCAGACTGGTGAACGACATTTTCGACCATAGAGAGCCTCGAAAGGAGCCATGTTGATGCTGGAGTGATAACTGTTGTTGTAGGAGAATTCAATTAACGGAAGATGTGAATCCCAACTACCACCAAAGTCGATCACACAAGCTCTAATCATATCCTCCAGAGTCTGGATTGTTCTTTCAGATTGACCATCCGTTTGCGGATGATAAGCTGTGCTCAGATTAAGTTGGGTCCCCATAGCAGATTGCATGGTTCTCCAAAAATGAGAAGTGAAACGAGCATCTCTGTCAGAAATGATGTTCAAAGGAACACCATGTCGAGCTACAATTTCATCCACGTAGATTTTAGCAAGTTTGTCAGCAGAAAAATCCTCACGGATTGGCAAGAAATGCGCTGATTTAGTAAGACGATCAACAACTACCCAGATGGCATCATGACCTTTCTTTGTGCGCGGAAGTTTAGTAACGAGATCCATAGTAATGTTTTCCCATTTCCAAACTGGGATCTCTGGTTGCACCAATAAACCAGAAGGACGCTGATGTTTAGCCTTAACCTTAAGACAAGTAAGGCATTTTGATACATATAAGGCAATGTCTTTCTTCATACCAGGCCACCAATTCTGAATACGAAGATCCTTATACATCTTATCTGAGCCAGGATGAACAGAATAACGAGACTTATGGGCTTCATCCATAAGCAAGGTATGAAGATTATCTTGGCTTGGGACCCACAAACGGTCCATGAAGTAATACGATCCATTGTCCTTCAGTTCCAGATCAGGTGTTATGTGATAGGGAAATTCCTTATCCATCAAACCTTGTGAAACACAAGATTGTTGAGCCTGAAAAATGCGGGCTTGGATATCGGATCGAGCTTGAATAACAGATTGATCACGAACACAATGAAGCTTAGTACGTTCCTTACGACTCAAAGCATCGGCCACGACATTCGACTTACCAGGATGGTAGCGAATTTCGCAGTCATAGTCGTTTAGAAGCTCCACCCAATGTCGTTGCCTCATGTTGAGTTCTTTCTGATTGAAGATATGCTGAAGACTTTTGTGGTCCGTGAAAACCACACATTTTGTATCGTACAAATAGTGTCTCCAGATCTTGAGAGCGAAGACAACTGCACCCAACTCCCGATCATGAGTGGTGTAGTTCTTTTCATGTATCTTCAACTACCTCGATGCATATGCTATGACTTTGTTCCTTTGCATCAGAACACAGCCAAGACCCAATCTTGATGCATCACAATAAACGACGAAATCATCATTGCCCTCAGGCAAAGTCAGAACAGGCGCGTCACAAAGCTTTTGTTTCAAGTTTTGAAAAGCTTCCTCTTGTTTGAATCCCCAATCAAAGGGTTTGTTCTTCTGAGTTAGAGCAGTTAGAGGTACTGCAATCTTCGAGAAGTTTTCAATGAAGCGGCGGTAATAACCCGCAAGACCAAGAAAAGAACGAACTTCAGTAGGAGTAGTAGGCGTATCCCAATCCTTGATCGCACTGATTTTGGAGGGATCTACATGAATTCCTTGTTCGTTGATAATATGTCCTAAGAATTGAACATCTTTAAGCCAGAATTCACACTTGGAGAATTTGGCGAAAAGTTGCTCTTTCTTTAGGAGTTCCAGAGTAAGACGAAGATGTTGCTCATGATCAGTTCGCGTCTTAGAATAAATCAAGATGTCGTCAATAAAAACAATGATGAAAAGATCCAAATAAGGCTTGCAGACCCTATTCATTAAGTCCATGAAAACAGCAGGAGCATTAGTCAAACTGAATGGCATGACTGTGAACTCATAATGCCCATATCGAGTGCGGAACGCTGTCTTGGGAATATCTTCTTCATGCACCCGAAGTTGATGATATCCAGATCGCAGATCAATCTTTGAAAAATAAGAAGCGCCCTGTAACTGATCAAAGAGATCATCGATGCGAGGTAGGGGATATCGATTCTTGATGGTAAGCTTGTTAAGCTCACGATAATCGATACACATACTAAAAGATCCATCCTTCTTCTTAACAAAAAGAACGGGAGCACCCCAAGGTGAAAAGCTAGGACGAATAAAACCTTTGTCAGAGAGCTCCTGAAGCTGCTTAGACAACTCTTGTATCTCAGATGGTGCAAGACGATATGGAGATCTGGCAATGGGATTTGCACCAGGTACGAGATCAATACGAAACTCGACTTGGCGTGCTGGAGGTAGACCAGGTAACTCTTCAGGAAACACCTCAGGATAATCCCTAACAATAGGGATATCTTGAATAGACTTACCTTTGCCCTTATCTGCTACAACATGTGCCAAAAAGGCCACATAGTTCTTTCGCAGATACTTCCGAGCTTTAAAACAAGACATGAGTTTGAGACCACCAGCAGGTTTCTCACCATGAACTTGTAGGATCTCTCCTATCGGAAGCGGCACACGAACGATCTTCTCAAAACAAACTACCTCTGCGCGATGCTTGGCTAACCAATCCATACCCACAATAACGTCGAAGCTTCCAAGTTGCATAGGCGTGAGGTTAGTAGGAAAAAGATGGTCGTTAAGGTTCAACTGGCAGTTGCGAAGAACAGAATCAAGAACAATGGGTTCACCACTAGCAACTTCTACTATCAAAGGTTTACCTAGTTTTGTTCTAGACACGCGAAGAAATGGCTCAAAAGATAATGACACAAAACTCTTATCGGCACCCGAATAAAAAAGAACAGATGCAGGCTGATTATTAATAAAGAACGTACCATTCACCACTTCATTGTCTGCTTGTGCCTCTTGTGCATTCATGTTGAAGACTCGACCTCGAGCCTGAGCCTGAGCTGGATTCGCATTCACCAATCTTGGACATTGATTACGGTAGTGGGTCAGATCCCCATAGTTATAACAAGCACCTGGTGGGTAGTGTGGTCGTGCAGCTTGACCCTGTTGCTGAGCAGGAGGCTGAGCAACTTGTTGAGCCGGGTTCTGAACTGCCCGTTTCTGAGCAAAATGACAAACATTGGCAAGATGACCCGACTTCCCACAGTTATTACAGAAATGGCATGGATGTTGCGGCTGATGGTGACTGTTGCATCTATTGCACAAAGGTGCATTCCCTGAATAGGGCTTCTTTGCGGGAGGCTGTGCAGGTTGGTTGGGAGCTGCCTGGTTAACTTGGGCAGTGACATCAAAATTTTGGGAAGCCTTACGGTTCCTTGACCCTCTCAAAGAACCATAATTCTTTCCATTCTTGTTTTGACCTTTCTTGCTATCTTCCTTGTCAGACGTGTGACACCCCGTCGAAACATTCTCGCTTATACTAGCTTGAAAATGACTGCCTTAACTTTCGGGACGAAAGTTCTTAAAACTTGGGGATAATGTGACACTCTGGGTTTTCCCGAGCAACCATTTTGTATTGAAATTGCATGTACATAATATTAAATGAAAGTTGTGATTTATCTTGATGTGCTATGTGTCGATAATGTGTACGTATAATGTATAAGTTATGTATATATATATGAATAAGAGTATTGGTGAGCCGAGACCACCAAGACGACGACTCGAGACCACTCGGTCTCGAGTAAACAGTAAACAGTGGGCCGGTTGGGACATGGACCTCCTTTAGTCCACCCGAAAGCCCATTAGGGTGCACCAACTTGGAACGAGTATATAACCCTTGTTGATAGCCAACCTTGCCATTTTTGGGCAACCCACACACACTCTCCTACACACACACTCTCTCTCTCTCACTAAAACTTTAGAACACCAGCACAAACCTCCCCTCATCTCTCTCTCGGATTCAACCGGTAGCACCAAGACTGTCGGATCAAGCTCGAGATCATCACCCGGAAGTTGGTTCATTGATTCTTCATACCCTCAACATCTAGCCGGTTAGTACCTTGTAGTTGTTGGCTAAAACAAATGATAAGTCATGAGTATATATCAACCGATTAGTGTTTTTAGATACTCACTAGGTATTTATGTGAATAATGGTGTTACTTGCTTGATTGATTAAATGATGAATGAGATGTGAACTATTGTGCTTTGAATGATTGATGATGCTCATCACCATCCGATTCATGATTGATAAAATAGGGCAAATATTGTGTTTAATGATTGTCTTGATACTTAGAATATATGTCACATAATTCTTGTTCACAAATCTCGTGTTATATGTTGTAGAACTAAGGATATATACACATGCTATGAAGATAAAGATGAATGACAAAACCCTAGTGTTGAAATACATGAACATGTTATAAATATTTGAATGTGTTTTGAAAATGATGAAAACCCTAATGAAGAACAACATGAGTGCCACGAAAATAATTGAAAAACTGTATGTTTGATCTATTTGATTTAAGGTTAGACAAGAAAACATGTTGGTGAAATTGTATTGGTTAGTACTAAGGATCGTGAACATAAATTCTATTGGATAGTACATTGTATGCAGATGTTCTAGAATCAGCAGGTGATGGGAGTCAAGACCCCTGGTCTCGACTCGAGACCATCGAACTACAACTCGAGACCGCGGTGATTGCGACTCGAGACCACATACTGACCACTCGAGACAGACTTCAGGGACTCGAGACCATCAAGGTCTCGAGTCAAGACCCCATGATCTCGACTCGAGATTGGACTCGAGACCTCTGAGATTGCGACTCATACCTGCACAACTCGAGACCAGAAGTCCATGACTCGAGACCTCCTGGTTACGACTCGAGACCGCGTGTTCTCGAGTCGAGACCACCTTGTCTCGACTGGGCTGCTTACTTTAGTTATTGGGCCACGATGTGAATTGTTTGGGCTGCATGTTTGACTAAAACATGTGTTATCTGTAACTGTTTAATTGTTAGAACAGGCCCATTAACTTAGTGTATAAATTATCGATGTGTATGCTGCGTGATAAGCATGCTATGTGTTAGATACGTGTAAGATATACGAGATTACTTGTATCTGAGCCTGACCTATACTGGTAACCATATTAGGACGTGGTGACCAGCATACATAACCAAGTAAACTAAACTACCGAGCAACCCAAGGTGAGTTCACAACTATTAAAGCATGTGTTCCCGGTGGTTTTGGGAAACGGAGACTTAAACAACGCTATCCCCTCGTAAGGGATACAAACCTACTTTCTTCCCCTTAAATGGGACTCTTAGTTAATTATTGTTTATACGGAAATGCAACAAGCAACACTAAACGAAACTCTATCACTTAAGTCCCTACCATTTAATACCGATTAGTCGCCGGGGCCTGGCGAACGGGTTATTAGTTAATAGCGCTATTTAGGTGTAACCAGCCTCACACCGACCCTTGTTACTGGGAACGAGAGTGAACTAATGTACTCTGGCAAACCGTCAATGATGATAGAACATTGACAAACGGGGCACTGCGGAAACGTACGGTTAAGTAAGTATTCAGTATTGTAAAACAGTTTAGTCGCTTACTTATGGGGTAGCTCCCCATGGCATGTATAAACGGATAAATTAACTGGTGAAACAAGTTTTTGGTAATTAAAAACTGGACAACTCGTGAACTCGCCAACATTTTTGTTGATACCCTACTGCATGCTTTGCAGGTACCCAGTGACTCAGGAGCTTGCAGCTTGGGAATGTGTAGTGGTCGTCTAACCCATGTGTTGGGTTTTAAATAATCTTGAACTATGAACTTTGTTTTGAAACTGTTTGGTTTATGCTTCCGCTGTTTATTTAAACTGTTATTTGAACTTAAACTTTTGGAACTTCGAACTATGATGTTTACTAACTATTGTGGTTGGTGAACATTCTTACTATTATCCAATGCTCAGTATAATTGGTGGCTGGATCCTGGTCAGTCACGCCCCCAAGCGGTGGTACTCCGCGCGTGGATTTTGGGGGTGTGACAGATTGGTATCAGAGCCATTGGTTATAGTGAACTCGGTTTTAAAAAGAAAGTCTTTTTTGAGAAAAACCAGACTATAACCCGTGACTCGTGACGACACTACACTCCAAGGGCAAGACTCGACGTATTAGACCTCATAACTCGGACTTGTGTTTACTTGCTTGATTACTTTATGTTGATTACTCTACTATACATACTAGTGTGTCTCCCCTTCTATCTCATTCTCGCTACATTACGACAGCACACTCATACTGTGTTTTCTGGCTATGAAGACAATGAGTGGACGCGGAAGAGGAAACGTTAACATGACTCAGGCTCAGTTCACTAACTTGCTCAACACGGTTGCTGCAGCTTTCGTAGCTCACCCTGGAGGTAAACTCGTTACTTTAGGATGTTTAGATCCTACCCCCGCATCGTCTTTTCACCTCTAAGCCTATTCGCTTCACTTCTCACGACAGGTCAGCCTGCGCCTGCGCAGCCACGTGTTTGTACTTTCAAAACCTTCATGGATTGCAAGCCTCTCCCTTTCAACGGCACTGAGGGTGCCATAGGCCTTCTGCACTGGATTGAAAAGGCCGAAGCAGTCTTTGCTGTCTGCGAGTGTCCCCTTGCTAACTGGGTAAAGTTCGCGACTGGTATGCTTGAAGGAAACACACTTTCATGGTGGAAGGCGCAGATTCAGATGCTTGGTCTGGAAACTGCTAATGCTACTGCGTGGGAAGATTTCAAGGACATGATCAAAGAGGAGTATTGTCACAGGGATGACATCCACAAACTCGAAAACGAATACTATGAGCTCAAGATGGTTGGATCAGAGATTGAGACCTACACCAAGCAGTCCAACGACTATGCTGCACTTTGCCCAAACATGTCCCGACCTATGTATCGAAGGATCAAATTGTACATCAAAGGTTTGGCCCCAGAAATCCGGAGCCATGTGACCTCAGCCAACCTCCATACCATTCAGCCAGTGGTCCGTCTTGCTCACAAACTCACCGATCAGGCTGTGGAGGAGGGCAAGCTGCCCAAAAGGATCAGTGCTACTGCCGGAACTTCTAGCGATAACAAACGAAAGTGGGATGGAAATTAGGGTAAGGATGCTAACCCCACTCAGGCCTCAGTTCAACAAAGGAAGACTGAAAGCAACAAGGGCCTTCAGCAACAGGGTGGCTATCGAGGAAACCACCCCAAGTGTAACAAATGTAACCAACACCACAGTGAGCCATGTGGCAAAAGTCAGTGTCAGCGATGCAATAAGATGGGGCATGAAGCCAAAGACTGCAGGAGCCACCTTCCAGCTAGGCAGAATCAACAACCACCACAACAGCAACAAGGGAACAACCGTGAATGCCACAAATGTGGGGCAATAGGGCACATGCGAAAGCATTGCCCTCAGCTGAACCAGAATCGCAACAACAATAATCGCGGTGCTGGAAACAACGACAACAACCAGGGAGCTGGAAACAATGCAAGGGCATTCGTGATTGGGGCTGCTGAAGCAAGGAACGACCCCAACGTGGTGGCGGGTAAGTTCCTACTTAATGATCGTTATGTTTCCATATTATTTGATTCTGGAGCAGATGCTAGTTATGTATCCCTACGTATTAGTAAGAAGCTTAAGTCCACTCTTACGCCGTTAAGCTCTAAGCACGTCGTTGAAATAGCAAATGGTAGAAACCTCGAGGCCTCACACGTTATTCGTAACTGCAAACTAGAATTGTCTGGTCAGACCTTCCGTATCGATCTCTTCCCCATCATTCTCGGAAGCTTTGATGTCGTCATTGGTATGGATTGGTTATCCAAGCATCGAGCTGAAATCCTCTGCCAAGAGAAAGCTGTTCGTATTCCCCGTCCTCCTGGCAAACCCCTTATCGTCCAAGGCGACAAAAGCGGAGAAGTCACAGGCATCATTTCATTCTTAAAAGCCCAGAAGTGTTTACGAAAGGGGCACACCGCTATCTTAGCACTTGTTGCCGACACGCAGAAAAAGGAAAATAGGATTGAAGATTTTTCAGTTGTACGCGACTATCCTGAGGTATTTCCTGAAGAACTACCTGGACTCCCTCCTCACCGTCAGGTCGAATTTCAAATCGAACTGGCTCTCGGAGCAGCACCTATAGCTCGTGCACCTTATCGACTAGCTCCCGCAGAACTCAAGGAACTTTCTACTCAACTACAAGAACTTTTGGATAAAGCTTTTATCCGTCCTAGCTCGTCACCCTGGGGAGCCCCAGTACTCTTTGTCAAAAAGAAGGATGGCACATTCCGAATGTGCAATGATTACCGCGAACTGAACAAGGTTACCATCAAGAATCGTTATCCACTTCCCCGTATCGACGATCTGTTCGACCAGCTGCAAGGGTCAAGCTATTATTCCAAGATTGATCTGCGATCGGGATATCACCAGCAGAGAGTCCGCGATGAGGACGTCTCTAAGACGGCTTTCAGAACTCGCTATGGTCACTACGAATTCCTTGTTATGCCTTTAGGAATAACCAACGCACCTGCGATCTTCATGGATCTAATGAACCGAGTGTGCAAACCCTACCTCGACAAGTTCGTGATTGTGTTTATTGACGACATCTTAATTTACTCGAAGTGTCAAGAGGAGCATGAACAACACCTGCGTCTTATACTCGAACTCCTTCGCAATGAGCAACTATACGCCAAATTCTCGAAATGTGATTTCTGGCTTAGAGAAGTCCATTTCCTTGGGCACATAGTCAATCAGGATGGGATTCACGTCGACCCCGCTAAGATCGAATCCATTAAGAATTGGCCTATACCTAAGACTCCGACCGAAGTTCGCCAATTCTTGGGATTGGCAGGGTACTATCGAAGATTTATCAAGGGATTTTCTAAGATCGCTCAACCACTTACAACCCTCACTCAGAAGGGTGTTGCTTACAAATGGAGTGATGCTCAGGAATCTGCCTTTCAGGAACTAAAGAAGAACCTTTGTAGTGCTCATATTCTTTCCTTACCTGAGGGTATCAACGACTTTGTTGTTTACTGTGACGCTTCTATTCAAGGACTTGGTTGCGTGTTGATGCAACGCGAGAAGGTTATTGCTTACGCTTCGCGATAACTCAAGATCCACGAACGGAACTACACGACACATGACTTAGAATTCGGAGCTGTGGTCTTCGCGCTCAAGATTTGGAGACACTACTTGTACGGTACCAAGTGCACGATTTACACCGATCACAAGAGCCTCCAGCATATAATGGAACAAAAAGAGCTGAATATGCGGCAACGCCGATGGGTTGAGCTTCTAAACGACTATGAGTGCGCGATTAAATATCATCCAGGCAAGTCTAATGTGGTAGCCGATGCCCTCAGCAGAAAGGAAACCAAACCTAAGCGTGTTCGTGCCTTACATCTCACCATCCACTCGAACCTCCCCAATCAGATCCGAAACGCTCAGCTTGAAGCGTTAAAAGCCGAGAACATCGGGGCTGAGTCCCTGCGAGGATCAAGGAAACGGCTAGAACAAAAAGAAGATGGTGCTTACTACGTGAACGTGCGTATATGGGTCCCACTTTATGGGAATTTACGCGAGCTTGTAATGGATGAAGCCCATAAGTCCCGTTACTCAGTACATCCTGGTTCGGATAAGATGTACCACGACTTAAAGACTACATATTGGTGGCCTAGCATGAAAGCCCACATAGCAACCTATGTCAGCAAATGTTTGACCTGTGCGAGAGTCAAGGCTGAGTATCAGAAACCATCGGGCCTACTCCAACAACCAGAGATCCCGCAATGGAAATGGGAGCAAATTTCCATGGATTTTGTTACTGGCCTGCCTAGGTCTCAACGCGGAAATGACACCATTTGGGTGATAGTGGATCGATTAACTAAGTCTGCACACTTTTTGGCTATTAAAGAAACAGACAAGTTCTCTACCTTAGCAGAGGTATACCTAAAGGAAGTGGTTTCGAAGCACGGGGTGCCGACCTCTATTATTTCCGATCAAGACGCGCGTTTTACTTCTGAGTTGTGGCAAGCTATGCACAAATCCTTTGGCTCATGTTTAGACATGAGCACCGCTTATCATCCACAAACGGATGGGCAGTCTGAACGCACCATCCAAACCCTTGAAGACATGCTTAGGGCATGTGTGATCGATTTTTGGCAAGGGCTAGGAAAAACATCTACCGTTAGTAGAATTCTCCTACAACAACAGCTACCACACCAGCATTCAGGCAGCACCCTTTGAGGCATTGTACGGTCGTAAATGCCGATCGCCTCTCTGCTGGGCGGAAGTTGGTGACAGCCAAATCACAGGTCCAGAACTTGTGGTAGACACTACGGAAAGGATTGCCCAGATCAGACAACGCATGGCGGCAGCTCGTGACCGTCAGAAGAGTTACGCTGATAAGGATAGGAAACCGCTAGAGTTCCAGGTTGGAGACCGGGCTCTACTTAAAGTCTCAACCTGGAAGGGTGTGGTTCGTTTTGGCAAACGGGGCAAGCTTAATCCGAGATATGTCGGACCCTTTGAAATTACCGAGAAAATTGGTAAGGTTGCTTATAGATTGAATCTGCCTGAAGAGCTGAGTGCGGTGCACAACGTCTTTCATGTGTCTAATCTGAAGAAGTGTCTGTCAGATGAAACACTCATCATTCCTTTCAAGGAACTCACTATTGACGAACAACTACACTTTACTGAGGAACCAATTGAGATCACGGATCGAGAGATCAAAACCCTCAAACGTAGCCAGATACCTCTCGTGCGAGTCCGTTGGAACTCGCGACGTGGCCCAGAGTTTACCTGGGAGCGAGAAGACCAGATGAAGCGCAAGTATCCCCAGTTGTTCCAAAATGAGACTCCCAGCACTGAAGCTACAACCGAATTTCAGGACGAAATTCCAAACTAACGGGGGGATGATGTGACACCCCGTCGAAACGTTCTCACTTATACTAGCTTGACAGTGACTGCCTTAACTTTCGGGACGAAAGTTCTTAAAACTTGGGGATAATGTGACACTCTGGGTTTTCCCGAGCAACCATTTTGTATTGAAATTGCGTGTACATAATATTAAATGAAAGTTGTGATTTATCTTGATGTGCTATGTGTCGATAATGTGTACGTATAATGTATAAGTTATGTATATATATATATGAATAAGAGTATTGGTGAGCCGAGACCACCAAGACCACGACTCGAGACTGGGTTTTCCCGAGCAACCATTTTGTATTGAAATTGCGTGTACATAATATTAAATGAAAGTTGTGATTTGTCTTGATGTGCTATGTGTCGATAATGTGTACGTATAATGTATAAGTTATGTATATATATATGAATAAGAGTATTGGTGAGCCGAGACCACCAAGACCATGACTCAAGACCACTCGGTCTCGAGTAAACAGTAAACAGTGGGCCGGTTGGGACATGGACCTCCTTTAGTCCACCCGAAAGCCCATTAGGGTGCACCAACTTGGAACGAGTATATAACCCTTGTTGATAGCCAACCTTGCCATTTTTGGGCAACCCACACACACTCTCCTACACACTCTCTCTCTCTCTCTCACTAAAACTTTAGAACACCACCACAAACCTCCCCTCATCTCTCTCTCGGATTCAACCGGTAGCACCAAGACTGTCGGATCAAGCTCGAGATCATCACTCGGAAGTTGGTTCATTGATTCTTCATACCCTCAACATCTAGCCGGTTAGTACCTTGTAGTTGTTGGCTAAAACAAATGATAAGTCATGAGTATATATCAACCGATTAGTGTTTTTAGATACTCACTAGGTATTTATGTGAATAATGGTGTTACTTGCTTGATTGATTAAATGATGAATGAGATGTGAACTATTGTGCTTTGAATGATTGATGATGCTTATCACCATCCGATTCATGATTGATAAAATAGGGAAAATATTGTGTTTAATGATTGTCTTGATACTTAGAATATATGTCACATAATTCTTGTTCACAAATCTCGTGTTATATGTTGTAGAACTAAGGATATATGCACATGCTGTGAAGATAAAGATGAATGACAAAACCCTAGTGTTGAAATACATGAACATGTTATGAATATTTGAATGTGTTTTGAAAATGATGAAAACCCTAATGAAGAACAACATGAGTGCCACGAAAATAATTGAAAAACTGTATGTTTGATCTATTTGATTTAAGGTTAGACAAGAAAACATGTTGGTGAAATTGTATTGGTTAGTACTAAGGATCATGAACATGAAATTCTATTGGATAGTACATTGTATGCAGATGTTCTAGAATCAGCAGGTGATGGGAGTCGAGACCCCTGGTCTCGACTCGAGACCATCGAACTACAACTCGAGACCGCGGTGATTGCGACTCGAGACCACATAGTGACCACTCGAGACAGACTTCAGGGACTCGAGACCATCAAGGTCTCGAGTCAAGACCCCATGATCTCGACTCGAGATTGGACTCGAGACCTCTGAGATTGCGACCTATACATGCACAACTCGAGACCAGAAGTCCATGACTCGAGACCTCCTGGTTACGACTCGAGACCGCGTGTTCTCGAGTCGAGACCACCTTGTCTCGACTGGGCTGCTTACTTTAGTTATTGGGCCACGATGTGAATTGTTTGGGCTGCATGTTTGACTAAACCATGTGTTATCTGTAACTGTTTAATTGTTAGAACATGCCCATTAACTTAGTGTATAAATTATCGATGTGTATGCTGCGTGATAAGCATGCTATGTGTTAGATACGTGTAAGATATACGTGATTACTTGTATCCGAGCCTGACCTATACTGGTAACCATATTAGGACGTGGTGACCAGCATACATAACCAAGTAAACTAAACTACCGAGCAACCCAAGGTGAGTTCACAACTATTAAAGCATGTGTTCCCGGTG
Source organism: Helianthus tuberosus (assembly GCA_030545235.1). NCBI lineage: Eukaryota > Viridiplantae > Streptophyta > Magnoliopsida > Asterales > Asteraceae > Helianthus > Helianthus tuberosus. Next base: position 113,870,547 of record CM060354.1, on the reverse strand, counting down.
GTTTTGGGAAACGGAGACTTAAACAACGCTATCCCCTCGTAAGGGATACAAACCTACTTTCTTCCCCTTAAATGGGACTCTTAGTTAATTATTGTTTATACGGAAATGCAACAAGCAACACTAAACGAAACTCTATCACTTAAGTCCCTACCATTTAATACCGATTAGTCGCCGGGGCCTGGCGAACGGGTTATTAGTTAATAGCGCTATTTAGGTGTAACCAGCCTCACACCGACCCTTGTTACTGGGAACAGGAGTGAACTAATGTACTCTGGAAAACCGTCAATGATGATAGAACATTGACAAACGGGGCACTGCGGAAACGTACAGTTAAGTAAGTATTCGGTATTGTAAAACAGTTTAGTCGCTTACTTATGGGGTAGCTCCCCATGGCATGTATAAACGGATAAATTAACTGGTGAAACAAGTTTTTGGTAATTAAAAACTGGACAACTCGTGAACTCGCCAACATTTTTGTTGATACCCTACTGCATGCTTTGCAGGTACCCAGTGACTCAGGAGCTTGCAGCTTGGGAATGTGTAGTGGTCGTCTAACCCATGTGTTGGGTTTTAAATAATCTTGAACTATGAACTTTGTTTTGAAACTGTTTGGTTTATGCTTCCGCTGTTTATTTAAACTGTTATTTGAACTTAAACTTTTGAAACTTCAAACTATGATGTTTACTAACTATTGTGGTTGGTGAACATTCTTACTATTATCCAATGCTCAGTATAATTGGTGGCTGGATCCTGGTCAGTCACGCCCCCAAGCGGTGGTACTCCGCGCGTGGATTTTGGGGGGTGTGACAAGACGACTGTTTCTTGCCCTTGTCACCCTTCCTGTGTAACTTATTCTTCCGAATCTGCGACTCAGTCAATGTCGCTACTAACTCGATAGCCTGACGGAGTGTGGTAGGGTTACTACCAGTTATGATGTCTTGTACTGAGTCAGGTAGACCATCGATGTATCTTTCGATAGCCTTGTCGAGTGGGGTGACCATTGTTGGGCATAGCAAACTCAGCTCCTCAAACCTATCAGTATATGCCCGATGCTCGCCACTATCCTGTTTCAAGTCATCAAACTCCTTTTCCAATGCTCGCAGTTCGTGACGAGGACATAACTCCCTCATCATAAGAGCCCTAAGTTTGGCCCAAGTTTGTGCTAGAGCAACTTCTGCACCACGATCTCTCATAACCCCGTTCCACCATGTGAGAGCCCTCTTCTGAAACACACTCGAAGAAAACTCGACCTTGCAATTATCAGGACACTGAACGTGACGGAAAGTATTCTCAATGCTCTCGAACCATTGAAGAAGCCCAGTTGCTCCTTCAGTACCACTAAACTTGAGTGGTTTAGCCGAGTTAAAATTCTTGAAATTGCATGGAGCATGATTGTTGTTGTTGGCTTGGTTCATTTGAGCAATGAAATTTGGGAGAGCAACAGCCATTTGCTGCGCAATGATTTCTGCCAGTTCGGCAGTCGCTATTTGATGTTCGCGTCGAGGAGGCATTCCCAAGAATTCCCAGGTAAGAGTGACTGGTCTGATTATGTGGATTTGTAAGAACACTCTAGCCTTAGACAGAAAACCCAGGGTACAGGCATTCACTCTTCCAGTTTGCACATGTTCACACTATTTAAAACCCGAAACTTTGACGAGATTTTTGAAAGTTCAAAGGGGTTCAAAACCTTACAATAGAGGGTTCAAAACCTAGTAATCAATCATCCAAGAACAAATGATTAATTTTTAAAGCGGATTCGAACTTGATGTTCCCGTTGTGGTTATCACCTAAGATAGGTGAAGTGCATGTTTTAAGATCTAAACACAAGATAACTTGTGTTAGGGTCCTAGAAAGTTATAGTCTAGGTCAAAGCATTACTAATAACCTAATTCCCTATAACCATTGGCTCTGATACCAACTCTTCTGTCACACCCCGACTGCGTATAACATGCAACCGCGGTGGAAAACGTCGGGGAGTGTTGTAACAGAATTAATTGTTTCATAACCATGGCATTCAAAGTTGTATTTTATTTATCAACATAAGAGTTTCATTGTCTTTAAACAGGAAATAAAAGAGTTCATAACATAATTAAACTAAGTCTATCTTCGTTTTATGTCTCTAAGGCACATGTCCGCCCTAGTGTCACGATCATAGTCCTAAGCAACAGCTCCTGAAAACACATGTGAAAATAGGTACGTCAGCATAAAAATGCCTGTGAGATACATAGGTTTTGTGAAATTAGGATTCATGACTTGTGTTTAAGAAAATGTTTAGTCATGAACCTTGTAATTTGCTTTGTCTTGTAAATCATTTGAAAAACGATAAGATCAGATGATATGTATAAATAAATGTAAGGTTAAATGAATAACCATGTAAAATGAGTTTGTATAAGATAAGTTGTTTGTAAAACAATGTCTTGTGAAAAGTATGTTATTTGTATAAAATCTCATGTGTCTTAAATTGAAATGATTTAAATAACGCTACGTTATGTAATACCATACAAGCATTTATATATAGGAAGTACCAGCGGCGTATCCACCATGCTTGTATCATATTACACACGCCTCGTTACTTAAATCACTTACTCAAACCAAACCACCAATGTAAATTGTTTATGTATAATCAAATGTCAAAATGTTATTGTGTAAACCATATCAAATGTCTGTGTTTAATGTAAATCATGAATTGTGTATATCAATGTCAAAATGTTTATGTCTAATGTAAATCCTGTAATGTGTATCCAAAAATGTCATGTATGGTAAGTGAAATATATCAACTAAACCATATGTAAAATGCACAAAAACAAGGTATTGAAGTAAAACATGGTTTAAATCAAAGTTATGTTTTGTGGAACAAATGCATGCTATACTGATATAAACATCTATGCGGTGTTGTGAAAATGCATACACTCAAGCCTTGAGACTGTGGCGATAAACCCTTAAACAAACTAAAGGTTTATCTAAGTTATGTGTATCGAATTCGGTCATTCCTTCCAATCCAAACAAACCCAGGATTTCAGGAATGGGAGTTGTCAATTCCTATGGTACCACTACCTACTAACGAATGGCGTAGCTAATGTTAATGAATGTATTGTTCCATTTAAACAAACCAAATGTCATACCAAAATGTAAGCATGTGATGAAAACAACTGCACTAAGTATGCAACAAATGGACATACATAGCATGTGACGTGAAACAACTGTACTAAGTATGCACACAATGGGCATACATAGCATGAAATGTAATGTGAAACAATGTACTAAGTATGCACACAATGGGCATACATAGCATGAAATGTAATGTGAAACAATGTACTAAGTATGCACACAATGGACATACATAGCATGAAATGTAATGTAAAACAATGTACTAAGTATGCACACAATGGACATACATAGCATAAACACAATGAAATCATGTACTATAAGTGTACTAATGAACATAACAAGCATATGATATGAAATCATGAAAAGCATGAAAGTAACAAGTAGGCACACGTGTTCCACCCCAAAACAGTTTGAAAACAGTAAAAGAGGGGTCTATGTACTCACTTGAGATTGCTCAGAAGTCCTAAGATAACCACCAAGCAATGCTAGAGATCACGGAAACAAACGGCACCTAATATAGGTAACTATGTTAACAAACCGGACCTATATCAGAGGATCAGATAGAATGAGGGTTCGTAAACCAACCGAGTATGGGAACTCGTGTAATATGGTTTAACAAAGCTCACATACTACAATGAAACCTAACCTAAGTGCTTACGACCCATTACGACCCGTTTAGGTAGCTTATGCTACTTTAACGCGTCGTTCGCGTGAAACGCGTTCGGACCGCTTACCTAGTCCTATGACAAGTAATATATGCCTTAACATGTCTAATATTGTTGCCAAATCAGTTTAGATGTCAAAAGTTATGTCACATATGTTTAAAATGAATTTTGGCATTAAAGGGGTATTTTGGTAATTTACCTAAGACATATAAACTACCTATCATACAACTACTTAAACGTCGTGACCATAAGGTATAACCTCGGAAGGTTATTCCCTATATACTATGGTCACCTAATGTGTTTGGTCGGATCCTAATGATCGACCACGTAGGACAACCAAACGTGGCGGAAACATCGGGGAGTGTTGTAACAGAATCATTGTTTCATAACACATGGAAATTGAAATATTGTTTTATTGATTAAAAGAGTTACAATGTCTTGACAATCAAAGAAATATAACATAATTAACTAGTCTTCCATCTTTTATTGTCACTAAGGCCCAAGTCCGCCTAAGTGTATCTTGATCAATCCTATGCTTCATTTCCTGAAACACATGTGAAAATAGGCACGTCAGCATAAAATGCCGGCGAGTATATAGGTTTTGTGAAAATAAGATTCATGACTTCTGTTTAAGAAAATGTTTAGTCATGAACCTTGTAATTTGCTTTGTCTTTGTAAATTATTTGAAAAACAATAAGTTTAGATGATATGTATAAATAAGAGAATAATGCATGGTTAAATGAATAACCTTGTAAAAAAATGAGTTTGTAGAAGATAAGTTGTTTGTAAAACAATGTCTTGTGAAAAGTATGTTATTTGTATCAAATGTTATATGTCTCAAATTGAAATGATTCAAATAACGCTACGATATGTAATACCATACAAACACTTATATATAGGAAGTACCAGCGGCGTATCCACCATGCTTGTATCATATTACACACGCCTCGTTACTTAATCACTTACTCAAACCAAACTACCAAAGTAAAATGTTCATGTCTAATGTAAATCATGTAATGTGTATCCAAAATGTAAGCATGTGATGAATAACAAATGTACTAAGTATGTAACAAAGGACATACATAGCATAAAGTGTAATGTATAACAATGTACTAAGTACGCACACAATGGGCATACATAGCATAAAATGTAATGAAATCATGTACTATAAATGTACTAATGAACATAGCAGGTATATGATGTGAAAGCATGAAAGTAACAAGTAGGCACATGTGTTCCACCCCAAAATGTTTGGAAAACAGTAAAAGAGGGGTCTATGTACTCACTTGAGATTTCTCAGAAGTCCTAAGATAACCACCAAGCAATGCTAGAGATCACGGAATCAAACGGCACCTAATATAGGTAACTATGTTAATAAACCGGACCTATATCGGAGGATCGGATAGAATGAGGGCTCGTAAACCAAATGAGTATGGGAACTCATGTAGCATGGCTTAACAAAGCCTTCATACTAAATGAAACCTATTCCTGAAAGCCTACGACCCATTACGACCCGTTTAGGTAGCTTATGCTACTTTAACGCGTCGTTCGCGTAAAACGCGTTCGGACCGCCTAACTAGTCCTATGACAAGTAAAATATGCCTTAACATGTCTAATATTGTTATCAAATCAGTTTAGATGTTAAAAGTTATGTCACATATGTTTAAAATGAATTTTGGCATCAAAGGGGTATTTTGGTAATTTACCTAAGGCATATAAACTACCTATCATACAACTACTTAAACGTCGTGACCATAAGGTATAACCTCGGAGGTTATTCCCTATATACTATGGTCACCTAATATGTTTGGTCGGATCCTAATGATCGACCAAATGGGTCGAGTTCGAAACCATAAGCGACTGATCAAGTCGCTTACCCTTACGACCATAGACAACGTGGTAATCAGTAGGCATAGTCATAAGGACTATAACCATCGTGATTACAATCACGTTGCGAAGTTCTAACGAACTTCGCATTGACCATAAACTGTTCAATGAATAAAGTCAAACAAATTTTGACTTTCGGACTCGAAAAGCAATAAAAGAACGAAGGAATACTTACAAAGGGTCCCCGCAAGATTCGAACCCGATTCACTCTCAGGTAGGAAGCATCAACTTCCACTTAGAGAGTGTTGAATCAGATTCAAATGTGAGGAATGAGTGAAGTTGAGGTGGGTATTTATAGTTTTCGGTTCACCGTTAGGATCGTTTCTTGGAAAAGAGGGAATGATCTCGCCCGTACACTTGTCGGAATGTTGTGGTAACTGATTTGGCACTCACCATAGGGTTTTAACACTTGGACTTGGCCTTTGGAGGGGTTAAATGGCTGCAACAGCTTAAGAAAAATGATTTGCTGCATCTGGCCCCTGCTTACGGACCTCAACATCAACAATGTTGAGGTCCGTAAGGACCTTGCAGACCTGATATTTCCAAAAATGGCAGAACAGGCCCATGTGCGCGTATCGTCGTGTTTTGGCACTTCTAACACCCGTCAAACCCAATTTCAAGCTCCGCAATGATTTTAAGACATAGGGAACATGAAATATGCTTGAAAACATCATGGATGTCGGTTCGTTTGGCCGTACGATCGCGTTGTTCGGTTAATTACGACGGAATGCGCATAAGCGCGAAAAACGATCCAAATTTCGTGATAAATGGATTTTTCTTATGCCAAACACTAAAATAAAATATTTTAGTGCTTACATAAATTTTTGGATGTCCGGATGTATTCAGAACGTAAGTTATGCGCGAAAGTGCAAACTTGTGCACTTTTTGACGCTTTTAGTCCCTAAATGACCCAAAAGTTTATTTTAGCACACCGAATACCTCAAAGCCTATTTCTAAGCTATTTAAAGGATATTTATGGTATTTTTAACTTATGGTCATGTTCCAGAATGTCTGTTACAGTTCAAATTGGCATACTTTCACAGTTTGTCAACTTTAGTCCCTGTAAGCGATTTAACTTGATTTCACCATACCAAACCTTCCAAAACTTACTTCTAAGTTATGTAAAGGTTATTTAAGGTATGTTAAGCCTATTTCACTATTCTGGAGTGTTCGTTGCATTAAACTGGTTATATCTACGCATCAGAGCGCGTATAACCCTCCAGAAAGCGATTTAAAGCTTGAAATCGAACAAGAGTTGATATGTGCAAACGATACACATATTTTTACAAATCCCTAGTATGAGACATAATATCTCATTGGTTTGGCATTTGTTTGAGGGTTGAAGTGACACAGGTGTCACAGTCTCCCCTACTTTAGGAAATTTCGTCCCGAAATTTAATTCTAGAGGAAACTTGTTAAGACAGCTGTGACGGTTTCGCCTTCAAATAAATCCATTGAACCTTAAGTAAAACTCTGGGCCATGTTAGGATTCTTAGCGAAATTTTCGACTATCAATGTAAAGTCCTTGTAGTAACAAAACATGGAGTTTCGAACTACGGACAGAAGAATGTTTCTTATGAAGACTCATCATAGGAAACTTGAATTCAGGATTGGGAAGTGTAAGATAAAATGACATCGGTCAAGGTTCAAGACTTTTCCCGTATCATTACTCTTGTCACTACTATAGGTCCTAACACATGACAAAACTTGATGTGGTTTCTGTGCACTAAATTCCATAATTATGTAGGCCTCCATAATTACGTAATTCCTTGCACAGTCCGCACAGTTCATTTCATAGTGCGTAGGGGAAGAAAATCAAGCGAATAATCCTGTGGTGATTTAACTAAACTATATCAGAGTCTCTTTAACTAGGTCACCAAAGGATTAGATCAACGAAAAATCTCTTGAACTAGACCACCCGAGGGCCTATTTAACTACATCGACGGAGGATGTCTTTAACTAGATTGTTGAACCAATCTCTTTAACTAAACTACCCAAGAGGAATATTTAACTACACCGACGTAGGATGTATTTAACTAGATTGTCGAACCAATCTCTTCAACGAAACTACCCAAGAGGAATATTTAACTACATCGACGTAGGATATATTTAACTAGATTGTCGAACCAATCTCTTCAACGAAACTACCCAAGAGGAATATTTAACTACACCGACGTAGGATGTATTTAACTAGATTGTCGAACCAATCTCTTCAACGAAACTACCCAAGAGGAATATTTAACTACACCGACGTAGGATGTATTTAACTAGATTGTCGAACCAATCTCTTCAACGAAACTACCCAAGAGGAATATTTAACTACACCGACGTAGGATGTATTTAACTAGATTGTCGAACCAATCTCTTCAACAAAACTACCCAAGAGGAATATTTAACTACACCGACGTAGGATGTATTTAACTAGATTGTCGAACCAATCTCTTCAACGAAACTACCCAAGAGGAATATTTAACTACACCGACGTAGGATGTCTTTAACTTTTGGAATAGTACTTTATAATCCAAGGGACTTAACTACAACGTAGAAGTCCATTAAGGATTTAAGGTAGTACCTTTGGATATCCTACTATGAATCCCTTATACGAAGATATGGAAGATTCTACGAGGATTTGGATGACAAGAATTTGGATCACACAAAAACATAAAAGGAAACACATAAGCACATAATCACATAATTGTTTAATTTAACCTTTAAGTTGTTGTCTTTTGGACACCAGGAATCCAATCCGTGGATTTCATTTAGCACTTTAATCATTTTCAAGAATCTATCTATGAAGATAGGAAAAATCTTAAAAGGAATTCGGCTTTGTCCTTATTGAATCGTGATGTACGTATTGAATCATACAAGGAATTCAATTAAGGACTCCGATGAATGATACCCATCCACAAGAATCTAATTATGAGGATAGAAAGATCCTACATGGATTTTGTAGTTTGTGTAACGAGAGGTGCTCTGACACCTTGCACTAGGCGTGCTTACATCGATACACAAGGTAAAAAGTTCATGAGGTTGAGGCGCTAGGTATGCCAAGGCGACATATGAAGCAGAAATTGAAGGTTGAGCAGCAGCAGGATTTGTAACAGCTTTGCTTTGGATTGCAAAGCGGCACATGTTAACCAAATGTCTCCATCGTCCACCGTGGGTACATTTGAAACAGGGTATTTGATTCGGATGATGACAGTTGCATTGATTGCACCAAGGAGCAGTTCCCTTATACGGCTTCATCCCTGAGACGAGTCATGGTGATAGCTAAATCAACGGTCCTCTGGAGTACGACGCCTATTCGCTGGGTAATTGCAGCACCTGGTTCGGACGTTTGAGTGTTGTTGCGATGATGAGGTATCTTGAAGATAACGAAAGGCATAGGAGGAAACAAGCGAAAGATAGTCAAAAGAAAATGACAAGGCATGTAGATTGTGACCATTTGTTTGTTACCAAAGGCAAACAAATGAGACAGTGACTAATCAAAGTAAGCGGGTCAATATAATGTATCGCGAAGACATGCTCGCCTATAAGTGGATACTCACCCCAAGAGTTCCCAGGTAAGAGTGACTGGTCCGATACTGCGGATTTGTACGAACACTCTAGCCTTAGACAGAAGACACAGGGTACAGGCACCCACCCTTCCAGTTTGCACGTGTTCACATTATTTAGACCCAAACTTTGACGAGAATTTGAAAACTTTGAAGGTTCAAAACCTTATAATAAATCATCCTAGAACAGATGATTAGTTTTCAAAGCGGGATAGAAATTTATGTTCTTATTGTGGTTGTCACCTAAGAATAAGTGACGGTATTGTTTTAAAACTAAACACAAGAAAACTTGTGTTAGGGTCCTAGGAAGGTTATGGACTAGGTCAAAGCATTACTAATAACCTAATTCACTATAACCATTGGCTCTGATACCAACTTTTCTGTCACACCCCGACCACGTAGGACAACCAAACGAGGCGGAAACATCGGGGAGTGTTGTAACAGAATCATTGTTTCATAAGACATGGAAATTGAAATATTGTTTTATTGATTAAAAGAGTTACAATGTCTTGACAATCAAAGAAATATAACATAATTAACTAGTCTTCCATCTTTTATTGTCACTAAGGCCCAAGTCCGCCTAAGTGTATCTTGATCAATCCTATGCTTCATTTCCTGAAACACATGTGAAAATAGATACGTAAGCATAAAAATGCCGGCGAGTACATAGGTTTTGTGAAAATAAGATTCATGACTTCTGTTTAAGAAAATGTTTAGTCATGAACCTTGTAATTTGCTTTGTCTTTGTAAATTATTTGAAAAACAATAAGTTCAGATGATATGTATAAATAAGAGAATAATGCATGGTTAAATGAATAACCTTGTAAAAAAATGAGTTTGTGGAAGATAAGTTGTTTGTAAAACAATGTCTTGTGAAAAGTATGTTATTTGTATCAAATGTTATATGTCTCAAATTGAAATGATTCAAATAACGCTACGATATGTAATACCATACAAACACTTATATATAGGAAGTACCAGCGGCGTATCCACCATGCTTGTATCATATTACACACGCCTCGTTACTTAATCACTTACTCAAACCAAACTACCAAAGTAAAATGTTCATGTCTAATGTAAATCATGTAATGTGTATCCAAAATGTAAGCATGTGATGAATAACAAATGTACTAAGTATGCAACAAAGGACATACATAGCATAAAGTGTAATGCATAACAATGTACTAAGTACGCACACAACGGGCATACATAGCATAAAATGTAATGAAATCATGTACTATAAATGTACTAATGAACATAGCAGGTATATGATGTGAAAGCATGAAAGTAACAAGTAGGCACATGTGTTCCACCCCAAAATGTTTGGAAAACAGTAAAAGAGGGGTCTATGTACTCACTTGAGATTGCTCAGAAGTCCTAAGATAACCACCAAGCAATGCTAGAGATCACGAAATCAAACGGCACCTAATATAGGTAACTATGTTAATAAACCGGACCTATATCGGAGGATCGGATAGAATGAGGGCTCGTAAACCAAATGAGTATGGGAACTCATGTAGCATGGCTTAACAAAGCCTTCATACTAAATGAAACCTATTCCTGAAAGCCTACGACCCATTACGACCCGTTTAGGTAGCTTATGCTACTTTAACGCGTCGTTTGCGTAAAACGCGTTCGGACCGCCTAACTAGTCCTATGACAAGTAAAATATGCCTTAACATGTCTAATATTGTTATCAAATCAGTTTAGATGTTAAAAGTTATGTCACATATGTTTAAAATGAATTTTGGCATCAAAGGGGTATTTTGGTAATTTACCTAAGGCATATAAACTACCTATCATACAATTACTTAAACGTCGTGACCATAAGGTATAACCTCGGAAGGTTATTCCCTATATACTATGGTCACCTAATATGTTTGGTCGGATCCTAATGATCGACCAAATGGGTCGAGTTCAAAAGCATAAGCGACTGATCAAGTCGCTTACCCTTACGACCCTAGACAACGTGGTAATCAGTAGGCATAGTCATAAGGACTATAACCATCGTGATTACAATCACGTTGCGAAGTTCTAACGAACTTCGCATTGACCATAAACTGGTCAATGAAGAAAGTCAAACAAAGTTTGACTTTCGGACTTGAAAAGCAATAAAAGAACGAAGGAATACTTACAAAGGGTCCCCGCAAGATTCGAACCCGATTCACTCTCAGGTAGGAAGCATAAACTTCCACTTAGAGAGTGTTGAATCAGATTCAAATGTGAGGAATGAGTGAAGTTGAGGTGGGTATTTATAGTTTTCGGTTCACCCTTAGGATCGTTTCTTGGAAAAGAGGGAATGATCTCGCCCGTACACTTGTCGGAATGTTGTGGTAACTGATTTGGCACTCACCATAGGGTTTTGACACTTGGCCTTGGCCTTTGGAGGGGTTTAATGGCTGCAACAGCTGAAGAAAAACGATTTGCTGCATCTGGCCCCTGCTTACGGACCTCAACATCAACAATGTTGAGGTCCGTAAGGACCTTGCAGACCTGATATTTCCAAAAATGGCAGAACAGGCCCATGTGCGCGTATCGTCGTGTTTTGGCACTTCTAACACCCGTCAAACCCAATTTAAAGCTCCACAATGATGTTAAGACATAGGGAACATGAAATATGCTTGAAAACATCATGGATGTCGGTTCGTTTGGCCGTACGATCGCGTTGTTCGGTTAATTACGACGGAATGCGCATTAGCGCGAAAAACGATCCAAATTTCGTGACAAATGGATTTTTCTTATGCCAAACACTAAAATAAAATATTTTAGTGCTTACATAAATTTTTGGATGTCCGGATGTATTCAGAACGTAAGTTATGCGCGAAAGTGCAAACTTGTGCACTTTTTGACGCTTTTAGTCCCTAAATGACCCAAAAGTTTATTTTAGCACACCGAATACCTCAAAGCCTATTTCTAAGCTATGTAAAGGATATTTATGGTATGTTTAACTTATGGTCATGTTACGGAATGTCTGTTACAGTTCAAATTGGCATACTTTCGCAGTTTGTCAACTTTAGTCCCTGTAAGCGATTTAACTTGATTTCACCATACCAAACCTTCCAAAACTTACTTCTAAGTTATGTAAAGGTTATTTAAGGTATGTTAATCCTATTTCACTATTCCGTAGTGTTCGTTGCATTAAAATGGTTATATCTACGCATCAGAGCGCGTATAACCCTCCAGAAAGCGATTTAAAGCTTGAAATCGAACAAGAGTTGATATGTGCAAACGATACACATATTTTTACAAATCCCTAGTATGATACATAATATCTCATTGGTTTGGAATTTTTTTGAGGGTTGAAGTGACACAGGTGTCACACAAGTGGGTCGGGTTCGAAGCATAAGCGATTGATTAGATCGCTTACCCTTACGACCCTAGACAAGCACAAAACTAAAAGTGACGAGCTAAGCATGTTAAAACATGCTTAACTAAGTTAGAAAACAGGTTTGGTATCAAAACAAACGGTTTTGATACCCACAAGTAGTTTGGTTACAAAATACGCAAGAATACGTATTTTGGCCGAAACTACGACTCGTCACTGAGCCTAGATAATGTGGTAATCTGTAGGTATAGTCACTAGGGACTATAACCATCGTGATTACGCTCACATTATGAAGTTCATACGAACTTCGCATTGACCATAAATTGGTCAATGCAGAAAGTCAAACAAAGTTTGACTTAAATGCTAAAACGAAAGAAAAGAACGAAGGAACACTTACAAAGGGTCCCCGAAAGCTAATCTAGATCCAAATAGCTCAGGTATGAAACAAAGGTTTCAACTTAGAGCACTTTAGATCAGATTTGTGAGGAAATGAGTGAACATAAGGTGGGTATTTATAGTAAATGGATAACCGTTAGGACCATTTCTTGGAAAAGAGGGAATGATCACATCTATACACTTGTTGCAACACTCATGTAACTCAAATTGGCCCCCAAACATCAGGGATTAACAACTGGCATTGGCCTTTGGGGTGTTTAAAAGCTATAAGCAATTGATTAAACAACTTTTTCTGGTCTGAAGGGGCCTCGCGTGACGCCAAGGGGGCTAGGTGTCACGCTAAGGTCCTTCTGATCAACAACAGTTTCCAAAGCTTCCATTTCAGTCCCCGTAGTGTATTAAGGCCATTTCCGACATGTTTAAGGCTCGTTAAGCCAACGTTAAGGCCCTAAAATGATGCCTAAACATTGTGGACATGAAAAATGCTCAAAAATATGCCGGATGTTGGTTCGTTTAGTCGTACGATTGCGATGTTCGGTTAATTACGACGGAATGCGCATAAGCGCGAAAAACGATCCAAATTGCGTGACGAATGGATTTTTCTTATGCCAAACACTAAAATAAAATATTTTAGTGCTTGCATAAATTTTTGGATGTCCGGAGGTATTCAGAACGTAAGTTATGCGCGAAAATGCAAACTTGTGCACTTTTTGACGCTTTTAGTCCCTGAATGACCCAAAAGTTTATTTTAGCACACCGAACCCCTCAAAGCCTATTTATAAGCTATGTAAAGGATATTTATGGTATGTTTAACTTATGGTCATGTTCCGGAATGTCTGTTACATTTCAAATTGGCATACTTTCGCAGTTTGTCAATTTTAGTCCCTGTAGGCGAATTAACTTGTTTTTGCTATACCAAAGCCTTCAAAACTTATTTCTAAGTTATGTAAGGGTTATTTAAGGTATGTTAAGTATATGTTGATGTTCTGGAGTATTTTTTGTATTAAACTGGTTACGTTTACGCACTAGTTTGCGTATAACTCTCCAGAAAGCGATATAGTGTTTGAAATTGAATAAAAGTCAAAATATGAAAAATGTTAAACATAATCAAACAAACATTGGGATCAAATAACATTGTTTTATTGATAATTGAATGTTCATAATGATTACAAGCACAGATGTTACAGGTTCATGCGTCGGTTTTTCACTTACTTATTCTTCCATTTTTACTTCTTCTATTATTACCTCTTTAGTGCAAATTGCCTCTTCCCTCGCGCGGGATTCTTTTATATAGTGTTCGATATCTTTGAGGTGTTGTACTATTCTTTTGGCTTCGGGGAGGATAGTTGGTGGTTCGTGAAATTGAGCGAGATAAGTGTCCCAAAAGCTTGAGTGCGGAAGTTCAAACCTTGGTCCTTCATAATACTCATATGAGGTAGATGGTTTATACCATTGTTCCTCATAGTAAGTGTATGAGTGAGGTGATTCATACCTTGGTTCCTCATGGTATGTATATGAGGTGGATGGCTCGAAAAGTTCACAATATTGCACCGAGTGAGGATTACCGCAAATGGTGCAATACTCTTCTTCATAATCATCCTCTTCATAGTAGTAATTGTAACCTCCTGAGTATTGATCCATAAGAATCACTCAGCAGACCACAATGTCTCGGGGCCAGAAAACAAAATAAAAAACTGAAACAGAGGCTCACCACGGCCCCGTGATCTGATTCTGTATCTGGGCGTTTGAAAAAATGTTACTGGTTATGTGCAGCACGGGGGCGTGTTCAGTGAGCGCGTCCCCATGTTCAGACTACTGTTATGCAAAAATTTCTAAAAATGAAAAAAATGTGCGCGCAGTTTTGAAAAGGTTTTGAAAAATGATTACGGCGTCAATTTTAAGCTTTCTTAAAATCCTTGTGTCCCCGGCAGCGGTGCCAAAAATTTGGTGTGTGCGAAGCGTGATATGTTTTTATTGATATTTTGAGCCCATTTTACGCATTAGTCAAGTTTTAAATTTATAAAACACGATATTGTACTAACACTAAGCACACACTTGGGCAAGTGCACCCATCGTGAACGTAGTATAGTGTTGGTAAGATACCGAGGTCGTCCAAGGACACAAGAGCTTTTAGTACCGGTTTATCCTCAACGCCTAATCAATCTAATTTTTTTTGAGAAAAGTTTTGAAATATGAAAATAAAACTAAAAATGAAAAGATAAATAAAAATAAAAACAGATAGACAAGATAGAATCACTTGGATCCAACTCGTCTTTAATACATCCTTTGATGATTTTCGCACTTACGGACATTTTAAGAGATTATCTTAGTTATAGTAGTAGGCCCCTCTTTTGAAGGTGATTTTACCCTCAACCCATTGGTTTGAGTTAGGAGGGATACAATCCCAAAGGGTCGGAATATTGAAAGATAATTAAGTAAGTTATTAATGCGAAAAATGGTAGGCCCCTCTTTTGAAGGTGACGTTTCCCTCGGCTAAGTGGTTTGAGTCAGCAAGGATACAATCCCAAGAAGCCGGTTTAAAGTATTAATAGTAGTTTACATATGAGGGGTTCAAGCTATTCGCACCCCCGCCATCCAATACTAGTGGGTATTGAAGGAGGTCCTAGTAAGCTTGAACCAGGTCCTCGCAGGATCTATACACTGAACGAGACAAGAACTTTACTAAACCATTCCCCTAACCCCTACCAGGTAGTCAACGCACCTTTATATAGACCGTAAAGATACGAATGATGCAATCTTTTACTTTATATAGCCAGTAAAGTAACCTCAAGACACCACGAAAAAATGATAAAGAAAATTCACCTTCAACATAAGAAACTAGCTATTAAAGTCATTAATACAAACCCAAATAAAAAGTGCCGAAAGATTAAAAATCAAAAGTAATACATAAAAGACTTGTCTTCACCAAGTGATATAAGAGGCTTAACCAAACATGGCCTTTGATTGGCAAGAACCCTTATAATCAATCTTTAATCCCGAGACTTCTACACACTCTAAAGATGGATGATGGATGATGGTGGTGGGTGTTGGTGTTATAGTGGTGGTGGAGTGGTGGCAAAGTGGGAGAATAGTGGTTTGCTAAGTGATGCCTTTGAAGTGAACCAAGCACCCCTATTTATAGCCAGTATAGAGCTCTGGCCACGGCCTCGTGTCCGGTGGGCACGCCCCGTGGCTAGCATCTTCTCTTCCTTCATTTATTGCAATTGTCAGCAGAGGGCTCCACACGACCCCATGTCTCCTGGGCACGACCCCGTGGTCAACTCTTATATGTACTATCAAGATTCTGCATATCTTAGCGTTGACCATGCCCCGTGTTGAGCTGGGCACGCCCCCGTGGTGGGCGTGGAAGCTTCTACAGGTTTTGTATTTTGTGCAGGCCTCTGACCACGCCCCATGCCCAGCTGGGCACGACCCCGTGGTAAGGCTTCTGTTGCCTTGTTTTTACTTTGGGGATGCTGCCGAGGAGTCGGGCAGATCACGTTTATTCCTTCTTTTTGTATTTATGTTGGTTTTGGCTGCTTATTTGTTCCTTTTGTTGTTTTAAGCTCGTTTGGTCCTGTAAATTCAAAAGGAAGAAAGCAAAGTGCTTTTTCCAACATTAGTACTAAAAAGGGTTAGTTTTATGCCTCATTTGATGTAATTTATATGTTGCATTTTGCACACATCAGCATCTTCAGACATTTATTCATCATCAGCTTTACAATCATCTTTTGTCAGACTTTAGCTACAACAGACCTTTTACAACATCAAATATTGACACTTTGTAATTTGGTACCACAAATTCTTCCAAAAAACTGTTATTGATGAACAAATATTATAGTTTATTTTGTCTTTACAATCATTTGTTCAGCCTTAAACCAACCTTTAATCCTTTTAAACCTCCGTTGACTTAACGAACATCTGTTCAGACACAATTCAATATTAACATAATCTAATTCAAACCCAGAGACAATTACACATCAACATTAAAATCAGTCTGCAATCCTTAGATGGTATTCAAAATTATATAATAATACATAGGAATGACTGAAATAAGTAAAATGAAGATGCGACAACAAAGATTAATAATATTAAAATTTATTCATTTATTCAACAGCGGTAATTCAACAGTCGTTAGGATAAACAGTTGTTTCATAAGAATGTTCGAATATATGATAACAGCAGCATGCTTATACAAAGGTCTACAATTACAATGTTCACCTACTGTGCAACATCTAATCTAATTGACTAACAAACTCCCAACATCTGCTATTAACCTAACCAATGTTACTATAAAAACCTTTCTTGGTTCAATATATTTTGAATATCATCTGTTTCTTTAACATCTGGTCTCCCATACCAGACCTTTCCTTCTTCAATCTTTCCTCATCAGCAGATGTTCTTTTTTACCAGAATTTAACTACAACAGACCTTTTACAACTCCAAATATTGACTCTTTGTAATTTGGAGGAGCAAATTCTTCAAGAAACTGTTATTAATGATCAAATTTTATACCTTGTTTTATCTTTGCACTCATCTGTTCACCCTTAAACCAGCCTTTAATCCTATTAAACCTCTGTTGACTTACCAAACATCTGTTCACATACAATTCAACATCAACATAATCTAATCAAACTCAAACACTAAATAAGTAAAAGTAAAATGCAACAACAAAGATTCATAAGATTAAAATTTATTCATTTATTCATGACACTAAAAGATCAATAATTACATAACATACTGAACAACGAAACTTTCAAATCTAACAATAACAACAAGAATTAAGAAATTTTAGCTTCGACTCCATCGATTGCTGAACCTCTTGATGTATGTCCTTCAGCATCACCATGAACTCCACGTCTCTATCACCGCACTCTATATTACTGACAACAGAAAGTTCACGAACGGAAGTTGAAGGCATCCGCATCAGATTTCTGGAAACCTGCTCTCTCGTGAACAGGCCAATGCGCAGTCCATCAAAACATCTCTGTTAGTTCATATGTCTGTTGACTTTGTCTTGTATCGAGTCATGTAATAGAATAGATAGACCAAGACACGTAGTACGAGAGAAATGGGAAACAAGTCTGAACCAACCACTTCACACGAAGTGACCAGTTCGTGCGACCTGGCCAGTTCGTGCGACCTGGCCAGGTCGTGCGACCTGGGCCAGTTCGTGTGGGATGGTTCATGCGACCTGGGAGTCCTATATATATGAGGTCTTGGTTCTTCATTTGTAACTTCTGATTCCGGTAGTAAAGCTCTGCCGAAGTGTCACCAGCTCGTGTAAACGTTATCAAATCAATACAAGTGACAGTTAAAGTGATTCTAAGTGCAATTCAAGCTGATCTAACATCAATACATCTGATTCCGCCTTTCGTATTGATCAAGAACTCTTCTGAACGTCTCGTTTGATCGATTCCCCGATCCTACAAGTGGTATCAGAGCTCAGGAGGAAGAGTTCTTACAATTTCAGCTTGTTTTCATGGATAAAATCAGATTTCTACTCATTTTTACTCATTTTCTACATCTTTTCTTCAAAATTTCAACAAATTTACGGTTAAAATGGACTGAATCTCACATATAACACGTAAAACACTGTTTTAAACAATCCATGAACAAATCAGAGCCAAATTCAAACTAAAACTTGATAAAAATTGATAAAATGATGAACTTTTGGACTGAGAATTCTCAAACGAGGTGGATATTCATCCAAACCGTTTGAAAAACCTTTCAGATTGTTCGAGAATCATTTAGATCGTGTGAAAGTGATCCAGGTCGTGTGAAAGTATCACCAGATCGTTTGAAATCATCCTTCAGATTGTACGAAGTAGATCAGGTCGTTTCAACTTGATCCAGGTCATTCGGATTTAATCCAGGTCGCACAGTTTGCGTGAAAAGCTTATCTGGTCGCACGGTTTAAAGATCAGATCGCACGAGGTTGTATTTCAGGTCGTTTGAATTGTTCAACTCGCACGGTTTGAACCAGATCATACCAAATTCAGGTCGTACATGATCTCAGATCGTGTGAATTTCCAGTTAATTTGAAAACTTAGCTCGTTTGGACAATCTGTTTTTGTGAATTTCTGAAACCGAAACATGGATTCTGAATGTTACAACGCATTTGCTACCCCGATCACTTTGGCTCAGAACGTGAACTTAGAGAATGAAATGGGCACCATGCAAAAACCGCCTAAGCTTATGAATATCGAGGAGTTTAGTGGATTGGAGGAACGTTTCAAAAATTGGGTTCAAGCGAATCACTTAGAGGCGTGGGAATGTGTTGAAGAACGATATGTTAGACCGATTGATGAATACAGAGAGATTGTTGCTATTAAAGATTTAGATGACAAAGAGAGAAAGAAATACAAAAGTGAAAAGATGATGATCAATATATTGCAATAAGCTATTAAGGAAGACATCTTGATCTTATTGCAACACAACGGAACTGCACACTCAATGTGGAAAGCATTAAAAACGAAGTTTGTTGGAAGTTTAGA
The DNA here is from genome assembly GCA_030545235.1 of Helianthus tuberosus. Classification (NCBI taxonomy): domain Eukaryota; kingdom Viridiplantae; phylum Streptophyta; class Magnoliopsida; order Asterales; family Asteraceae; genus Helianthus; species Helianthus tuberosus. The sequence goes on along the minus strand of CM060354.1, from coordinate 113,851,115 downwards.
CATGATCAAGAACAAAAAATCGCTTTTGAAGAAAGAATTTGATCTATTTCGTGGATTAAAAACTGAAAACACCAAAATGATTATAGAAAGATATTGCAATTTGGTGGTTAACATGAAGCGTTTGGATATCAAGAAAGATAGAGAAGAATGGGTTGAAAAGTTGGCCGATGCGTTACCACAAGATGTTTGGGGCACATATCTTATGATCTTGAAGAATAATGGTGAATTTGCGAATCTATCGCTGAGCAAGTTTATTGAAAAACTCGAAGTTCAAGAGATGGAACAACGGAAGATGGCGAAAATGAATAATTCTAATGGTGAACAAGACATTGGTCTGTACTACAAAGGAAGTACAATTGATAAAACCAACATTGCACCAAAGATCGAAACTGCATTTAATGCAAACAATTCTTCTGGAGGGTCTTCTCTAGGATCAAACAACAATAATGGATTTTCTTCATATCCATCATTCGATCCAAATTTTTCAGCAACAAATAATGGCCAAGTACTACAATGCAACATTGCATTACATCTTCAGAATGGTCATAATTTCTCAGAAGAGGTTGCCAAAGGTCATATGTCTTTATTGGTGACCGTATTAGAGTCTTATGAAAGTTTGGTAGCCGGAAGGATTGGTAATCCAATGTTAACCAAAGAGGATTATGATCAGATTGATGCTGAAGAGATGGAACTAATGGATATAAAGTGGTGTATGGCTAGTGTGTTGAGAAGAGCTGAGAAGTTTAAATAGATCACTGGAAGAGATGATTTCCGTGATGCTGGAACTTCACCTTTAGGTTTTGATAAATCTAAAGTTACTTGTTTTCGTTGCAGGGAGCAGGGGCACTTTAAGCGACAATGCACAAATCGCGAAGCAAGTGGAGCTCAAAATCCATTCGACAACAATGATTATCATCGAAAAGCGATTTATCATCAAATTGCTCTACAGCCGCATCAACAACAATCGCCAAAAACTTCACATGCTAGGAAGGATCTGATCGAAGAACCATCAAAGAAAGCTTATCTAGTTCATCAAGAAGATGAAAGAATTCCAGAAGGTTTTAATTGGGATCATTATGATCCTAACAGAACTAAAGCATTTGTTGCACAAATTTTTGAAGATTCAACTGCTGAAGATGAAATAGTGTATGCTTATTACGAATCTCAGCAATCCAGTCCCAAAAAGAAAGAAGAAGAACCAGTTTTAACAGAAGAGGCTTCAGAAAAAGCACCAATCTTTGATCACTCATTAGATGAAGAGAGTGATGATGACAGTGAAGAAATTCAAAAACTTGAATATTATAAAAGAGACTTTTCACCTGATAGGTATAATTTATATTTTGCAGGTAAAATGGAAGAGATCAAAGAAAGACAAGCTGCGAAAAAGAAGAATCATAAGGAAGCAACTGTTGAAGAAAATGTCAAACCTGAGGAAAATGTTTGAGGAGTAAAGAAGCAGGTTAAAGAAATTCCAGCTATCAAGGTTGAGAAGGAAGCTGATACTGAAAAGATGCCTGAGAAGTGTGAAAATTGTGATGCCGTGAAAAGGCACAACAACAAATTGATTCATAACATGAACATACTGAAATAATCTTATGATGTTTTAAACAAAGCTATGAATCAATATAGCAAGTCAAGCAATGAACAAGAGATAGCTATGAAAACACTCAATGGAGCGTTCATGACGAAGCAGAAAATCATCAATCAGTACATTGAGAAATGTGCTGAACTTGAAAAAAAATTGGAAACTCAGAGGATAGAAACTGAGAGGGTAAACAGATTATTGAAAAGTTATTCATGTGCTTCTTACGTGATTGACAGGATTTACCCTACAGTAGAAGGCATGGAAGCGTTTGAAGAAAAGAAATCGGAATTAAAGAATACTGGTAAGAAACATAGTACCAATTATACAAAGTGTCCACCGCCGCTTGAAGAAGGATATTCTCCACGAAATCCTAATTCAGAAAGAGTCAAAAAGGCAACCAATTTAAAGTGGGAATCTGAACCTTCAGATGGATTGCCAGATAATATTGACATCACATTCACTGCATCTGACACTGATCAACAATCTCAGTTGATTAAGAAAGTGGTGGATCATGTGTTAGATAAAGATGAAACCGAGGAGTCAAAGCCAAAGTCAAAATCTGACAATTCAAGTCCAACACTTGAAAAGAGTAAAAGGGTTTACAATAAAGATTTTCTGATGTCACAAAATAATTTGAATGACGAAACATTCAAAGTAGCATATACTTTGAATGATTCTGACAAATTATATTCTGATGAAAAATTTCCAATAAGAGGTGTTAAAACTGAAATGATTAACAAGGTTTTCAAATTAACAGAAATTAATATTCCTGAAATAAAAGATGTAAATCTTACTGAAAAACCTAAAAAATACACTTCAAGAATTCAACAAAGATTGAACAAGAAAAAAGGTTACAGTTCTGGTTCGGGTTATCAAAAGAAACCAAACCATAACAGTAATTTCAAAAAGAAAGGATTAGGTTTCATTCCACCAGAAAATCATAAAAATGAGAAAATTTATAAACCAAAAACAGTATTTGTTTCAGGAGCAAGTTCTGAAGAAGAAAAAGAGAATTTATTCAGAAAGCAGATGAACAAAGAATTCCTTGCTAAGAAGCAAGAAGGAATGAAGAATGATGTTGCTCAGAAAAAGGAAATGAGAACCTGTTATCAATGTAAAAAAGTTGGGCACATTGCATGGAACTGTCCAAAGGAAACCCAAACAAAACAGGGAGTCTCTGAAAACTTGAAAGAAAAGTTGGTTGATAATGAACCACCAACGGAAAAATTTAAAGTGTTTAAAAATTCTACATTTGAAGTTGGTGAGAGTTCAAGACATTTTTACAAAAGAAGAGTGAATCTTAACAATCAAAAGTGGGTTGTTAAGAAATCAGATGTTAAATCTGGCGATGAATTTGTTTATTCGGAAGCAAAGGAGCCACTTTCTGGCGATGAATCTGACTCGTCAAAGTCAGAGGAGCCACAAGTTGAGCTAAAAAGAGGAAATTCAGTTCCGCCAATGGATGATGCAAACTTTCCACCATTGTCAAACGGAAACTTAAAACAAAAAATTGGCAAAGTTGAGATTTCAAATCAATTCTTTTCTGAAAAGAAAGAATTTGATGTTGAAAAAGCCTTTAACCCTAAAGTTCTAAATATTTTTGGAAAAATGGTTGACGGGAAGGTCAAAGGGGTAAAGGAATTCTATGAAAAGAATAAGAAAGGAAAGAAACCGAGTGATGATGACTCGAAATCACCCAAGGACCGTCAGGCTTGGGTGAATCTCTTTAACTGAAAAACCTGACTTGCCGGAACTCCCAGGTTGGTAATGGGGAGTAGGAATCGGCATCTTTCTTGAGAAATTCACAACTATGATATTTCGATTTACAAGTAGTATTGTTGATAAGAACTTACAAGTGGTATCCTTCTTGAAAAATGTCAAATAACAGTTTTTACGAGTGGTTAAAAGAACAAAATGATGAATTAAACCCCATGATGTGTGAAATCAACAAAACTAATTTTCCGGAAAAACCATTTTGATTAAAACAAACTTAAGTGTTTTGAAATCATAATGGGAAAATAGTTTGTTGTCAGGGGGAGTTCTGATTGTTTATGCCAAGTGGATGGCGAATTGAAGCAATTCACATCAGTTTGTCATTTTATTTGTACAGTTTATTGCGTTTATTTTCAAATTTTCCTTGAAAATAAAAAATTGAAACATATTTTTGATTTTAGGGGGAGTAAAAATTTTAGAAATTTTGAAAATTTGAAAAATCCAAAAAACATGATAAAACCAAGAAAAAAACCAAAAACATCGAAAAATCAAAAATGAGTTTTGTTGTGAAAAAGAGGAAATGATAGTACATCAGTAGACAATCACAGCATGCTAAAGAAATGGAAAGTCAAATGTGATAAACGGTCTCACTGATGATATGCCAGTAGGTTTTTACACGCTTAGTAGATTGTTTTCGAGATATAAACCTAAATATCAAATACTTACTTTTCTCGTGGGGAACATCTCTCGGATATATGGGTAACCCCCGAAATCTTGTTTGAAAGATTGTCTATTTCTGACATACTAGGTCTTTGTACGTGATGATATCTGGGGTATTATACCAGGACTTCTGATTTTGCAGAAGCAATAGCCTAGTCCTCGTATACTACTCTGCACTACTTTAATCATAAAGCTCACCCTCAGCATAAAAAATGATGAAACATTGAAAAATGCTAATCATGTGTTGTTGAAGAAAAGATCCCCAAACGGGACACACCTAAAGTCGAGCCATCATCTCTTTGTCTAAACGGAAGTTCTAACCTAAGCTCTCATGGTCTCGCATTACCCGTTTACAGATATCATTAGTGTACAACACCTGTAAGACTGAATATAGAAGTCTGGATACGGGAGTATATTCTGAGGTGGGACACGCGAATAAGTTAAGTGATTAAAACACTAATTCTCGTATCTCAAAACAATTGAACTTTGTGTGAAAATTTAAGTAGATCGGTATACTGACAATCTAAGTGAATCATTTAGAACTTAAAGTCTAAAAAGGTCAACGGTGCTAGTAATTTGTCATAAACTGATATGATCCTCTTACATAAACTCACAAAAATATTGTCTGTAAATATTTCTTTATTGCTTTTTAACACTCTGCAAAAATCCAAAAAGAATGCGTTTTAGCATAAAATTTTGAAAAATCCCAAATATTTTATTTCATTTTATTTTCGACAACTGATATTGAAAAGCTGATTTTCAAAAGTCCAAGTGCTAAACATGATGAACAACAGGGTTGGGAGAGTTTGTTTGAAATGAGAACTGATTTTACTGTTAGTTAATCAAGGTCATTAATTTGAACTTGATATAACTATTATTGATGTTGAATGTTATCTACCAGTGGTTTTTAAATTTGTTAAAATTTTAAACAATTGAGAAATTTACTTTTGGGTAGAGAATTGTGCAGGTAACCAGGTTTCTGATCCTGTTGCTACGGAGAGCCAGGAGATGTTTCTGAACCTGTGAAAGCTATAGAGCTAGGTGTCGACTCTTGAGGATTTTCTACATAAGCATATGCAGATTAGAGTCAGGTTTCCGATTTAAAGCTTGCAGATAGTGAATTCCAGACTGCGATCCCAGCTTATCGAAAGGGGGAGTGTGAAGACATAGGAGCCAGATTCAAATCTTGGAACAACATTCGAGATAGAAGCTGCTGATGCTGATGAAGCTTTAGAAATCAAGAGATCTGAGCTAGAGGAGATTAGAACCAGATTGAGAATCTGGAAGAGTAAGAGAGAGTTTGATGAGGATGCTTACAGAGAAAGATACTTTGAAAAGAGCGAGAAGACCGATCAAGACTGAAGACTCAATACACTGAAGACTCGTCAACATCCAAGGGGGAGTTTGTTAGTGCATATGTCTGTTGACTTTATCTTGTATCGAGTCATGTAATAGAATAGATAGACCAAGACACGTAGTACGAGAGAAATGGGAAACAGGTCTGAACCAACCACTTCACACGAAGTGACCAGTTCGTGCGACCTGGCCAGGTCGTGCGACCTGGGCCAGTTCGTGTGGGATGGTTCATGCGACCTGGGAGTCCTATATATATGAGGTCTTGGTTCTTCATTTGTAACTTCTGATTCTTGTAGCGAAGCTCTGCCGAAGTGTCACCAGCTCGTGTAAACGTTATCAAATCAATACAAGTGACAGTTAAAGTGATTCTAAGTGCAATTCAAGCTGATCTAACATCAATACGTCTGATTTTGCCTTTCGTATTGATCAAGAACTCTTCTGAACATCTCGTTTGATCGATTCCCCGATCCTACAATCTCTTCAGCTCTCGAAGAGTAGCGCTATCCTCATACACCTATTCCTCAATTTGCCTAATAAAACACTGCTTTAAATCATCTGATTTTGCAGAAGTGTATGATGCCATTTCAACAAACTATATTACTCAAGTGATGTGAAAGTATGATATCTTCGTAGGAAAACGTGATGCAAAATAGGTGAAGTGGCAATGAGTTTATATAGTGAAATATCTAAGTGTGAAAGAAATCACACTTAAACTCGTTGTACATTTAATAATCTAATCAATCAAAACGTGTAGATTTAATACAAACATATTAATTTATATTTCAAAAAAAAAACATTCTTTTAATGCAAAAACATTTTCAAACCCCAACTTTTATGGGAAAACTATAAAATTAAATATCAAAAAACCCAAGGGACAAATTTTAAAACTTCAAAGAAAAAAACAGGTTATCATAATTGCAATTAACCTCCTCATTTACCATATAGACGCGTTTTTAAACACTATAAAAGACCGATGATTAGTTTTGATTCAAAACATCAACAAATTATCTTACAAGCCACTGTCTGTCAAAAACCAATCAAAATCAGAAAATCCAACAAAAATCGACATGGCAAACAGATGCTTCTACCACTGGTCAGACACCAGCGATGTTAAAACACAATTCTCGATGTGGTCACTCAAAGAAAAGAGAACAGACGAAGAACTAAAAAGGAAAGTCGACATAATCAATGACACTAATTACAACAAAACCTGGAACATCATAGCATTGCTCGATGAAGTCCTCCACTCCCCTCCATCAGATTTTCAGAAGAATGCAGAAGAGTTTCTGACACAACTACTAAAACAGGATCAGAAAATCTGCAACATGCTAACTGATCTGAAAAACAAGAGAGAGCATGAAATCACATGGAGAAAGGCCAGAGTCTACGAAATCCTAGCAAGTGTTAACTCTAGTGTGTAATAGTTTATGAATATTTTAGTAAAAAAATTTTTTCTATGTGTGTTTATTTAATTTAATAATCTCAATATGCATATTAACATATTCTAAAATGTCACTGTCAATAAAAACTATCAACATTAGCAACACTTATTTCTTCATAATCAAATTAAACTGCAGTTAATAAAAATAAGCCACAAACCTAAAATACAAGTCTCCCATCAACGAAGGTAGCACATATAACTTTTCACGATGTTGCACCAATCTATACTTTGTATAAAAGAAGAAAATCTCACTAACATAAGAAAAGTTGAATTTTGATTTAACGATGTTGGAACAATGCAACTCTCCCATCAAAGAAGGTAGCACATGCAACTTTTCACGATGTTGCAGCAATGATACTGCAACATCGATGTTGTAACGTTGATGTGTGAAGGGAAGCTTCATTGGAACGACGATGTTGGAATAATGATACTGGAATGATAATGTGTAAACAGAAGTTCGAACACATGATATTGGAACGATAATGTGTAAACAGAGTTAACAAATGTTCGAACAAAGAACTGTAATCGGAGATTCGCCGGCTGAATCATGAGATCTATGCTTTTGAGAGAGAGAGAGAGATATGCTGGCAGATATAAGCGAGAGAGATAGAGTTGAAATTTGAATGTGGAGCCAGATTCATATATCTTATTTATAGGGTTCGAATATATGGTTTGAATTTTGAATTTGGAGCCAGAATTTTGAATCTGGCCAGAGGTTTACTTTGGTTACGAAGAGCATAGATTTGAATATAAAGTGAAGAGCAGAGGTTTTAGTTGTGAATGAAGTGTAGATGTTTGACTCTTAAAGAAAGGGCAGAGGTTTGATTGAATTTTAAAGTGATTTTAGATATTAGGCTTTATGATGCAATAATGACATAAGAAAAGCATTGTTGGACAATGTCATTGAGATTTCTCCTTTTATAGAAAGTATAGATAGTAAAAGAAGTATGCACTTATTTATTTATTTAGTTATTATTATTATTATTATTGTTATTATTATTAGTAATAGTAGTAGTAATGATATATTATTTATTATTACTCTTTAGTTGTTATAATTTATCAAATTATACTTATAGCTGTAACAAAGCTATATAAAAATAAGTATTTTTTTACAAAATTATTATCATCTAATAAATTACATACCGATCTTTAATCTATAACAGAAAATGTAGCAGGTTGTGCTATCCAAGAATTATACATATTTTGACGTGATTCAAATATATTCTCCCATCCAACTGCATTATTTTCTCTCATTAATTTGCATAGGTTGTTTGTGCTGGCAATTGGATACTCTCCTTGCAATTATACCATTATAAAATGGTTACCATTTACATGTGCAATTGTAATAATTATTTTTTTCCGGGAACTCGTGAGGGCCTCTCCAAAGCGAAAAACAAGTAGAACTGTTTCTTTTTTCTTGAGATAAAAAATGAACGATTACATTAAACTTTGATAGGTCCGAAACGATCCAATTTCAGTCTCGGTTCGGTGAAAAATCGTGAGATGGGTGATTCGAGCCAAGAACAAATGATAATCAACAAAAAAAAGTAGAAATTTTAATGAATGAAACAAAGATATTTTCATTTGATAGTGATAAAAGATTATAAGATAAACATCCACCCCAGGTAAGCTCCCCCGGGGTGGTGGCTCCTGTGACATCTGTGCCTCCCTGACCATCAAACAAATACCAAATCAATGAAATGTTGTGTTTCTTATTTGGGATTTGTGTAAATATGTGTATCGTTTTCACATATCAATTCTTGTTCGATTTCGAGCTCTAAATCGCTTTCTGGAAAGTTATACGCGAACTGATGCGTAAACGTAATCAGTTTAATGCGAAAAACACTTCGGAACAGTGACATAGGCTTAACATACCTTAAATAACCTTCACATAACTTAGAAATATGTTTTGGATGGTTTGGTGTGTTGAAAACAAGTTTGTTCGATCGTAGGGACTATTTATGTCAAACTGCGAAACTATACCGATTTGTATGGTAACGAACATTCCTGAACTTGATTATAAGTTAAACATACCCTAAATATCTTTTACATAGCTTAGAAATAGGCTTTGGGAGGTTGGGTATGCTAAAATAAACTTTATTGATCAATAGGGACTAAAAGCGTCAAAAAGTGCATAAGTTTGCATTTTCGCGCATATCTTACGTTCTGAATATACCCGGACACCCAAAACTTTATGTAATCATTAAAATATTTTATTTTAGTGATTGGCATGATAAAATTTCATTCGTCGCTTAATTTGGATCGTTTTTGCATTCGTTACGACTTCCGTCGTATTTACCCGAATAACGCAACCGTACGACCAAAGGAACCAACATCTGAGATATTTTTGAGCACATTTCATGTTCCCTATACCTTAACTTCATTTTAGAGCCTTGAAATGGGGTTAACGGGGCTTCAACGTGCCGAAAACTGACTTTTTAACATGCAGGGACCATTTTTGACATTTCTGGAAACTCAGTTCAGATTCATTGAATCTGGTTCATTTTTGAAGTTTTGATGGGTTTTAATGGCTGATTTTGGATGCTATGGGCTGTTATTTGATGGTTTTTAACATTCCCATGGTTTTGAAAACTATGTGCCCACATGGAGGGCCAAAATCGAAGCACGAAATGCGAGGAACGATCCTAACGGTTGTGGGTTTCCTATATAACCCCAATCTCTCATTCCATTTTTTCCCACACTTGATCTGATTTTATGCTCTAAGTTGAAGCTCTATGCTTCATACCTGAGCATTTAGATCAAGATCTTCCTAGCTTGGACCTCTTGTAAGTATTCTTTCAAGTTTTTATGCGTTTTTAAGCACGGAAGTCAAACAGTGTTTGACTTTCTGCTTTGACCAGGATATGGTCAACACGAAGTTCGTTGATCTTCGTAACGTGAGCGTAATCATGATGGTTATAGTCCCGTGTGACTATACCTACTGATTACCACGTTAATTAGGCGTAGTGACGAGTCGTAGTTTCGGTCAAAATGCGTATTCATGCGTATTTTGTAACCAAACTATTCTTGGGTATCAAAACTGTTTGTTTTGATATCAAAACCTATTTTATAACTTCGTTAAACATGTTTTGACATGTTTAGCTCGTCACTTTTAGTATAGTGCTTGTATAGAGTCGTAAGTCAAGCGGTCTTAACAACAGCTTAGACTTTCGAACTAGACCCGTCTGGTCAATCATTAGGATCCGACCAAGCATGTTTAGTGACCATAGTTGTATAGGGAATAACCTTCCAAGGCTATACCTTATGGTCACTTCATTTAAGTAGTTGTATGATACGTATCTATATGTCTTAGGAAAATGACCAAAATGCCCTTTTTACGCATAAATTCATTTTAAACATATGTAACCTAAATTTTCACATCTAAACTGATTAGGTAACATTATTAAACATGTTAAGGCATATAATACTTGTCATAGGACTGGTTAGGCAGTCCGAGCGCATTTTACGCGAACGACGCGTTAAAGTAGCATAAGCTACCTAAACGAGTCGTGATGGGTCGTAAGCACCTAGGATAGGTTTCGATTTAGAATGTAGGATTTGTTAAACCATATCACATGAGTTCCAATACTCATTTGGTTTACAAAACCTCATTCTATCCGATCTTTCGATTTAGGTCCGGTTTATTAACATAATTACTTATATTAGGTGCCGATTGATTTTCGTGATCCCTCTAACTTTGCTTGGTTGTTGTTCAAGACTTTTAAGCATTCTCATGTGAGTACACAGTTCCCCTATTTTACTGTTTTCAAATGTTTTGGGGTGATTCATATGTGTTAAATGATTTCGATGTTTTTAACGATGGTTTCGAAAATGATTAAAATGTTTATATTAAATTAATAACGATTTCGATAATGTGGATAAACTTGTTGGTTGTAATTACATAACGAATAACATTCATTAGTTTTGGCCGAACCGACCAGTATTAGGTTATGGTACCATAGGATCTGACAAATCCCGTTATCAGACTGCACCCATGGTTATGTGTGGGTTAGGTGGGTAACGACTGAATCTGTGATTGTTAATTTACCCTTTGGTGGTTTATTAATGCGAGTTTCGAGATAGTCGAGTCACGAAGGTTTGGATGTTATTAGCGAGACGACCAAAAGTAGTTTTCACAATTTAAAACGAGAATGATTTAAACGACTGAAGCGATTTTTAACGAGTTAAACGATTTGGGTAAACGTTTGGTTTTTGGATAGTGTTTAGATAACGGGACGGGTGTAATGTGATGGAAACATGGTAGATACGCCGCTGGTACTTCTTATATATAAGTGTTTTCATCATATTACATATCGTGGCGTTATTTAGTTCACTTGGGTAAACGATTCTGAAACAATGTCACACAATGATGTTTTCTGAATAATATAAATCATACGAGTTTTATTAACGAGTTTTTACGAGATGTTTTACAATTTGATTTAATTAAATAAATATTTTAGGGTTAAGAATCATGGCTACGAGATTTTATAAATTATAACCAACTTGATTTGAGTTGGTTAATTATGTCGCAATACTATATTTTTCAAAATAAGGTTTTTAATTAGGTATTGCAACATGTAAACTAGCCATGAATCCGACACTCTCATAAAACCTATGTGCTCGCCAGCATTTCTTGGCTGACTTTGTTTTTACATATGTTTCAGGTGTTGTTGAATGATGTTGATTGCTAGGATGCATGCTCACATAGGACTGGACGAGACCTTAGTGACTTAATAACAATGACAGACTATGTTTAACATGTTTGTATAGATTTCAAGACGATGTAAATGGTAAATCTTTAAATAAAATGAAACTTCAAATTTCCATGTGTTATGAAACAATGATTTTGTTACAACACTCCCCGATGATTCCGCCGTGATTTGTTGTTTTACGCGGTCGGGGTGTGACAGAAAAGATGGTATCAGAGCTCATGGTTATAGGGAATTAGGTTATTAGTAATGCTATGACCTAGTCTATAACCTTCCTAGGACCCTAACACAAGATTCTTGTGTCTAGATCTTAAAACAATACGGTCACTTATCCTTAGGTGACAACCACAACAAGAACATAAATTTCAAATCCGCTTCGAAAACCAATCATCTGTTCTAGGATGATTGATTACTAGGTTTTGAACCCTCTAAGTTTTCAAAATCACGTCAAAGTTTGGGTCTTATAATGTGAACACGTGCAATCTGGAAGGGTGGATGCCTGTACTCTGAGTTTTATGTCTAAGGCTAGAGTGTTCGTACAAATCCACATAATCGGACCATTCACTCTTACCCGGGAACTCTTGGGGTGAGTGTCCACTTATAGGCTAAAGCATGTCTTCGCGATACATTAATATGACCCGCTTGCTTTGATTAGTCACCGTCTCATTTGTTTGCCTTAGGTAACAAACAAATGATCGTAATTTTTATACGTTGTCATTATCCGATAACATTTCACTTGTTTCCTCCTATGTCTTTCATTTTCTCCAGAATGTCTCTTCATCACAGCGACACTCAAATGTCCGAACAAACTACCAAATTTGACCAGCGAATAGGCTAAGTAATCCTAAAGACTGTTGATTTAGCTGTCGCCATGTCTCGTCTCAACAATGAAGCCACCCAAGAAGCATCAAAGGAAGCAGAAGCCGAGCCTTCGAAAAAGTCAAAGAAGCAAAAAGCTCCAAAGGATCCCGTAGCCGTTACACCAAATCAAACAGAACCTAGCCAGGTGGCAGCACCACCAGCCAAGAAGCCGTACTTGGGAACTGCTCCTTTGTGTAATCAGTGTAACCTCCACCACTTTGCCAGTGTCAAATGTCGAAAATGTTTCAATTGTGGACGTTGGGGACATCTGGTTAATATGTGACGTTTTGCTATCCAAGGCAAAACTGTTGCAGATCCTACTGCTACACAAGCAGATCCAGCACGAGCTCATTTTCCTCCTGGTACTTGCTACACCTATGGCGAGACGGGTTATGTCAGGGACAAATACCCAAAGATTGTCAATGCAAATCTGACCCACGGATGAGCATTTGGCTGATTAGAAGAAGTTGTTGCTTTGAATAATCTGAATCTTATTCTTATGTTTCTTGTGTTTTTCTTTGAACTCTGAAACAATCGGTCTTGTTTATAAATAAAAGTCGTTGTTCACAATTCTGATGTACAAATATAGTTGCATATGTGTGTATGGCATACCCCTACGATACCTACACCAAAGAACCATATTTGCAGTTCTCTCGTTCATGTGATCGCTCATGATTTCCTTGAAAATTCTAAGTGCTCGTTTCATTCTAAGAAACGAAGTACAGAAAATAAGTAACATTTTGAGTAATCACTTTAAATCCTTGGTTAGATAACTAAGGATACCTTTCTTCAATCTCATATTATTTCATTCTGGTTTTCATAACAACATACATAGTATAAGTTTTCAAAACAACCTTCATGATTTCAAAATATTTCATATAGTTTGAAAACGATTTTTAACACAGTATATTTACTTAATAAATCAAGTGCATGATTTAGAAAAGCATTATTCATGTTTTCAAAACCCTTATACATAATTTCAAAATTTATCTCTCATGATTTTAAAATATTTTATAAATATACTTACCTAATACACCTACTTCATGATTTCAAAAGTATTATGTAGGATTTCAAAAACATTAAACACATTTCTAAAAAGAACCCCATGCATAGTTTTTGAAAAGCATTTTGCTCCCAACCTTCAAATTCTACTTCATGTGTCGCCTTGGCATATCTAGCACCTCAACTTCATGAGCATTCTACCTCATGTATCGACTTAAGCACGTCTAGTGCAAGGTTTCGAAGCATCTCCCGCTCTTCGAATTCCAAAATCCATATATGTAGGATCGTTTTCAGACCTGAATGAGTCGATCAGAAGAGTTTTTGCTTGATACAAGAGGCGGAAACAAACGTATCAAGTTAATTCAGCTAGCAATTCACTATAAACTGTCTTTAGATTGATAATGAATCAAATACAAGTCTGTAGACACTTCGACAGAGCTTCGCCGTCAGAAACAACACACCTAATTTCGTGCCAAATGAACAGTCAAGACACATATATATAGGTGAGGTAATTCCGCTTGAACCGGCTCAAACGGAATCAGGTTTCAAACGGAATCAGCAATTTCCTTTGAAATGTCTTGATAATTTTGTGCGGAATTACAACTTCTAATTCCGTGCGAAATTACCTCTTATCCTATTTTTGACATTTTTCTCGAGTAACGTGCCCTGGTCTATCTAATACAAAGCAAGACTCGATACAAGACGAAGTCGATAGACGGATGCACCAACAGACTCCCCCTCGGATGTTGACGAAGTCTTCAGTATCGAGTCTTCGCATCTTCAGTCTTTATCAGTCTTCTCGTTCTCTCCGGAAGTATCTAACAATGTAAGTATTCTCCATCTCTTTCTCTTCTCTCTTAGCTAATCTCCCCCTCGAATGTTGATCTAATCTTCAATTCCAGAATCACAATCTGGCTCTTGAACATTCTAATTTTCTTGATCAGATCTCTTGATTCCTTAAGTTTATCAGTATCAGCAGCTAATAAGAGTCTCAGGATCAGAACCTGGCTCTTTGTTATTCAGACTCCACAAGATCGAAATCTGGCTCTCTATCATACCATACCAGAATCAGAAACCTGGCTAACCTGCACAGAACTCTACCCAAAAATAAATTTCACAAATTTACAATTTGACAAATTTATATATTACTTGTAGAATCTATCTCAAAATGATTTAACATTTAAAATCTCTGATGAAACACTTGAAGAAATACCATTTTCATTTCAAAAACTTTTCTCATTGCAAACATAATTTCCCAGACCTTTTGTTCATCATGTTTAGCACTCGGAATTTTGAAAATCAGCTCTCTAACATCAGTTGTCTAAAATCTTTTTGGATTTTTCAAAATAATATGCTAAAACACACTAAAAATCTTTTTGGATTTTTAATTTTGAAGAAATGCAGCAAAGAAATATTTACAAACATTATTTTTGTGAGTTTGTGTAAGAGGATCATATCAGTTTTTGAGACATATCACTAGCACCGTTAAGCTTTAAACATTTTAAGTTCTAAACAGTTCACATAGATTGACGATATAGTTGTCCACTTAAACTCAATCTAAAAACTTTCGACAAGCTTAACGATACGTTAAGGTACATTAATTTTGCACTAAATTCTTATG
This sequence comes from Helianthus tuberosus, assembly GCA_030545235.1. Lineage (NCBI taxonomy): Eukaryota > Viridiplantae > Streptophyta > Magnoliopsida > Asterales > Asteraceae > Helianthus > Helianthus tuberosus. Next base: position 113,836,107 of record CM060354.1, on the reverse strand, counting down.
GACCCCACGATCTCAGCATATCCCCTCATCATGCAATACACTGACTCAAGTAATGCCTTTAAACTTTCATCAACTGTGATATGTGCGAAAACAACTCAGAATGTTTAAACATTAACAATCAGGTCGATACTTCTGTATACGCAGAGAAAGTCCAATGTTTAAACAAAATAAGAAATAAAAACAATTTGAAATTGTTTAGGCTTTAATCACCAGGTCGATACTCCCGTATACGCAGAGGTGATCCAAAGCTTAAACGAAACACCAAAGAAAATAACGCAGAAAGTTTAGGCAATAACATCCAGGTCGATACTCACGTATACACAGAGGATGTCCAATGCTTAAACAAAATAAAGAAATAAAACAAGTTTAAGTCTTTGCAAAATGAAATGCACAATCATAGTGACTTTTCAGTAAAGTTGTGAAAATTCACAGATTTAACCAGTTTTATGTCTTTAGACATTCAGCGATTACCGAGTAGGCACACAATCAAGAAGGACAAAACTAAGTACTATGCTTTCGACCGTGTTTCCCACTAGAACTATGCTTTTTCATTTAAGTTTGTATCGTTATCGCAAATCTACTAGTCTAGCTGAGCCTATCGTCACATCTTTAGTAAGACCGTTTATCACGTTTTAACTTTCCATTTCTTTAGCATGCTGTGACATTCCACTGATGTACTATCATTTCCTCTTTTTACAACGAAACTCATTTTACATTTTTCAATGTTTTTGGCTTTTTCTGGTTTTATCATGTTTTTGGATTTTTCAAATTTTCTAAAATTTTTACTCCACCTAAAATCAAAATATGTTTCAATTTTGTATAAAATTTTGATTTTCTGGGAAAATTTGAAAACAAATTGAGCTCTTGACTCATTTTGTATAAACAAATTTTGAAAACAAATTGTACAGGAAATGACAACTGTTATAAATTGCTTCAATTCTCCATCCACTTGGCATAAACAATCAGAACTCCCCCTGATAACAAACTATTTTCCCATTAAGATTTCAAAACACTTAAGCTTGTTTTAATCAAAATGGTTTTTCCGGAAAATTAGTTTTGTTGATTTTACCACTTGTAGGAATGGGGTTCACTTCATCACTTTGTTTTCCACAATATCACTTTGAAAAATTTAACAATTTTAAATTTTGTCAACAAATACCACTTGTAGAAAATCAAGTACAACATAATGTCCCTGATTTACCACTTGTAAGTCGAAATATCACCAGAGTGAATTTCTCAAGAAAGATGCCGATTCCTACTCCCCAATTATCAACCTGGGAGTTCCGGCAAGTCCAGGGTTTTAATCATCATAATAGGTTCCATCCCAGTCACAAACCTGGGATGTCACAGTTTTACCTGGTTTCTTCAATTTCTTTTCATAAAATTCTTTCACCCCTTTAACTTTACCATCAACTATTTTCCCAAAAAAATGTTTCACTTTGGGGTTAAAAACTTTTTCAATATCAAATTCTTTCTTTTCAGAGAAAAATTGATTTGAAATCTCAATTTTACCAACCTTTTGTTTAAAATTCTCAGCCCTCAATGGTGGAAAATTGACATCATCCATTGGCGGTACTGATGTTTCCAATTTTATCTCAACTTGTGGCTCCTCTGACTTTGTGGAATCAGATTCATCGCCTGAAAATAACTCCTCTGATTTTGATGAATCAGAATCATCGCTAGATCTTTTATCAGATTTTTTAACAACCCATTTTTGGTTGTCAAGGTTTGCTTTTCTTTTATAAAACCTTTTTGAACATTCACCAACTTCAAACTTTGAATCTTTGAAAACTCTGAACGGTTTTGTTGGTGGTTCATTTTCAACCATCTTTTCTTTCAATTTATCAGAAACTCCCTGTTTTGTTTGGATTGCCTTTGAACAATTCCTGGCAATATGACCAACGGTTTTGCATTGAAAACATGTTCTCGTTTCCTTTTTCTGAGCAACTTCCTTCTTCATTTCTTCTTGCTTCTTTGCAAGAAATTCTTTGTTTGATTGTTTCCAGAATTCTTTCTTTTCTTCTTCTTCTTCTTCTTCTTCTGCTGATGTTCCTGAAACAAATACAGTTTTTGGTTTATAAGTTTTTTTCATTTTTATAATTTTTCGGTGGAATAAAACCAAGTCCTTTCCTTTTGAAATTACCATTATGGTTTGGTTACTTTTGATAATCTGAACCAGAATTTTACCCTTTTTCTTGTTTAAACGTTTTTGAAATCTTGAGATGTAAGGTTTAGGTTTTTCAGAAAAATTTACATCTTTTATTTCAAAAATATTAATTTCTATTAGTTTGAAATTTTTTTTAATCATTTCAGTTTTAACACTTCTTATTGGAAATTCCTCATCAGAATATAATTTGTCAGAATCATTCAAAGTATATGCAACTTTGAATGTTTCGTCATTCAAATTAGATTTTGATAGCAGAAATTCTTTATTATAAACTCTTTTGCCCTGTTTGACTTGATGTGTCGGACTCTGATTTTGACTCCGACTTTGACTCCTCAGTTTCATCTTTGTCCAACACCTGATCGACCACTTTCTTTATTAACTCGGATTCATGATCAGTGTCAGATGATGTAAACGTGGCATCAATGTTTTCTGGCAAATTATCTGATGGTTCAGATTCCCACACTAAGTTGGTTGCCTTTTTGACTCTCTCCGAATTTGGATTTCGTGGAGAATATCCATTTTCAAGCGGGGGTGGACACTTGTTGTAATTGGCACTATGTTTCTTACCAGAATTTTTTACTTCAGTATCCTTCTTTGTCTCAGAAATCTTTGCTTTAGATACTTCTTCTTCTTCAAAAGCCTTCATGCCTTCAATAGTTGGATAAATCCTGTCAATAACATAAAAAAAACATGAGTAACTTTTTAACAATCTATTAACTCTTTCAGTTTCAATTCTCTGAGTTTCCAGTTTCTGTTCCAGCACAGCACATTTCTCAATATAATTGTTGACAACTTTATGCTTTGTCATGAAAGCTCCTTGAAGAGTTTTCATGGCTGTTGCTTGTTCACTGCTTGCTAGATTATACTGATTCATTGCTTTGTTCAGAACATCGTAAGATTCTTTCAATCTGTTCATGTTATGAATCAAAGTACTGTTTTGCTTTTTCACCGCTTCACAATTTTCACATATCACTGGAATCTTTTGTGCATCAGCTTCTGCTTCAACTTTGAAAACTGGAATGTCTTTTATTTTCTTCCTAATCACAGGAACTTCTTCATCATCACTGCTATCTTGTTTTATAACTTTCTTCTTTTTTTTCTGATCTTTTTCATCATCATTGTCACTCTCTTCTAGCATTTTTAAATGATCTCTCATTCTTTTTACATAATAATCATCATCATTATCACTATCTTCATCAACTCGAGCAATAAAAGCTTTATGATTTGAAATTTTTTCAGGAATATAATCATCCCAACTGAAATTTTCCCAAGAAAAACCTTCTGGAAGTCTCTCATCATCTTGATCTATTAGTTTTGCTTTAATATCAGCTGAAACACATTTATCCCATCTAGATTCTTTTGATGAACTCCCAAAGCATGCTTTCTTTGATGACTCATCTTCAATCACCTTCCTAGCATGTGCAGTTTATGTCTGTTGTTGTTGATATGGCTGTTGAGCAACTTGATGATAGATCGCTTTCCTGTAATAATCATTGTTATTAAACGGATTTTGAGCTCCACTTGCTGCTAGCTTTGTGCACTCTCTCTTGAAATGCCCCTTTTCCCTGCACCGAAAACAAGTAACTTTAGATTTATCAAATCCTAAAGTAGAGACATTTGCATCACGGAAATCATCTCTTCCCGTAATTTGTTTAAACTTTTCATCTCTTCTTAACACACTAGCCAAACACCACTTTATATCCATCAATTTCATCTCCTCAGCATCAATCTGATCGTAATCCTCTTTTGTCAACATTGGATTCCCGATTCGACCTGCAACTAAACTCTCATATGACTCTAATACAGTCACCAACAAAGACATGTGACCTTTTGCAACCTCCTCTATTTAATTTTGACTATTTTTCAAGATCTAATGCCATGTTGCATTATAACTTCTTTCCATTCTTGGTTGTTGAAAAGTTTGGTTCAAATGATGAATATGAAGAAAATCCTGTTTTACTATTTGAACCTTTAGAAGATCCTTCAGATGAACTCTTTGCATTGAAAGCAGTCTCAATCTTTGGTGAAAAATTAGTTTTGTCACTGACACTACCTTTGTAATATAGACCAATGTCTTGTTCACCATCAAAATCTTTCATTCTTGAGATCTTTCGTTGTTCCATTTCTTGAGCTTCAATCTTTTCAATAAACTTGCTCAGTGTCAGACTGCTGAATCCTTTCTTGTTCCTTAACATCATGAAATACGTGCCCCAAGACTCCTGTGGCAACGCATCAGCCAGCTTTTCAATCAATTCTTCATTTTCTTTTGTGATGCTTAATCTCTTCATGTTCATTAATAAATTGCAGTATCTTTCGATAATCTGCTTTGTGCTTTCATTTTTTAAACCACGAAATAAATCAAACTCTTTTTTCAAAAGCGATTTTTTGTTTTTAATCATCTCTTGACTTCCAACAAACTTTGATTTTAATGCTTTCCAAATCGAATATGCACTTCCATTGTGTTGCAACAACACCAAGATCTCTTCTTTAACAGGTTGTTGAAGTAAACTAACCATCATCTTTTCATTTTTGTACTTCTTTCTATCATCACCACTTAGATCTTTAATTGCAACCTCCTCTTCGTCATCATTCAATGGTCTCACATATTTTGTTTCAACACATTCCCAAGCATCCAAATAGTTTGCTTGAACCCAGTTTTCGAAACGTCCCTCCCATCCTTTATATTCTTCAATATTCATGAGCTTTGGCGGTTTTCGTATGGTTCCCGTTTCATTTTCCTTGTTCAAATTCTGAGTAACAGATGCCGGAGTAGTTGGGGTAGTAGCAAACGCATTATAAAATTCCTCTTCCATGTTTCGGTATCAATATTTCACAATCACAGTTTTCAAACGAAATTAGTTTTCAAGCGGAATAACCTTTGGTGCGAAATCACCCTTTTTAAACGAAATATCTGATTTCGTGTAAAATAATATCTTTTCAAACGAAATAGCTAATTTCGTGTGAAATTTTCAAACAGAATCACAATTTGGAGCGAAATAGCAATTTCAAACGGAATCACTTAAGCGAAATACTGGTTTTGAGCGAAATTAAGGTCTCATTCCGTGTGAAATGCCGCTGACGTCATCACTTCGAGCTATTTTTGTCAAAATTTATCAAGCTATAGTTCGATTTTAAGTCTGAAACTTTCAAGGCTTTGTTAAAACACTATTGCGCATATAATGTGAGAAATTTAGCCGATTTTAACCGTGAAAAGTTGTTAATTATGAAAAAGAAGGTGTAGAAATCAGAATTTGCACCTGAATTGGTAAGAACTCTTCCTCCTGAGCTCTGATACCACTTGTAGGATCGTTTTCAGACCTGAATGAGTCGATCAGAAGAGTTTTTGCTTGATACGAGAGGCGGAAACAAACGTATCAAGTTAATTCAGCTAGCAATTCACTATAAACTGTCTTTAGATTGATAATGAATCAAATACAAGTCTGTAGACACTTCGACAGAGCTTCGCCGTCGGAAACAACACACCCAATTTCGTGCCAAATGAACAGTCAAGAAACATATATATAGGTGAGGTAATTCCGCTTGAACCGGCTCAAACGGAATCAGGTTTCAAACAAAATCAGCAATTTCGTTTGAAATGTCTTGATAATTTCGTGCAGAATTACAACTTCTAATTCCGTGCGAAATTACCTCTCATCCTATTTTTGACATTTTTCTTGAATAACGTGCCCTGATCTATCTAATACAAAGCAAGACTCGATACAAGACGAAGTCGACAGACGGATGCACCAACAATATAGGATCTTCTTATCTTCACAATTAGATCCTTGTGAAAGTTTATCGCTCAAATCGGAACCCCTGATTGGATTCCTTGTACGCCTTAATACGTACATTACAATTCAATAAGGATAAGCCGAATTCCTATTAAGATCTTCCTATCTTCATAGTTAGATTCTTGAAAATGTTTAAAGTGCCAAATGAAATCCATCGATTGGATTCCTGGTGTGCTTTAAATACCGTGTCCAAAGATAACAAATTAAAGGTTAAGTTAAACAATTATGCAATTATGTTATTATGTGTTTATGTGTTCTCCTTTATGTTTTTGTGTGTGATCCAAATTTTTGTTATACAAATCCTCGTAAAATCTTCCATATCTTCATATGAGGGATTCATAGTAGGATATCCAAAGGTACTACCTTAAATCCTTAATGGGCTTCTACGTAATAGTTAAGGCCCTTGGATTATATAGTACCATTCCATGATTCGAAAAAGACCCTTTGAGTAGTCTAGTTAAAAAGATTGATTCAGAATCTGGTCAAGAATGACCCGTGATGATATAACTGAAAAGACTCCTTGGTGGTCTATTTAAAGAGATCATTTATTGATTTAATTAAAAAGGACCCTAGGATGGTCTAGACGCACTCATCACAGGTTTGTTCATTTGGTTTTCCCTTACACATTTTAAAAATGCACTGTGCGGACTATGCAAGAAATTACGTAATTATGGACGCGTACATAATTATAAAATTCAGTGCACAGGAACCCCAGTAAGATTTATCATGTGTAAGAACCGATAGTGACAACAATAACAAAACGTGAACAATGTAATGGAGGTACGGTGGACGCACCAATGGCGCTTCATATACTTGTATATAAGTGTCCCTCTTACATTGCAAGCATAATGTTATTTAAAGTTACTAGAAGTTCAGAACCCTAACTAGTGTTGTTTTATCTTTTCGACTTCATGTTCCGAGCTCTCACAAGTTTCCTCTAAATAAATTTCAGGACGAAATTTCCTGAAGTAGGGGAGAGTGTGACATCTGTGCCTCCACGGACATAAAACAAATACCAAATCAATGAAATTTTGTGTTTCTTATTTGGTATTTGTGTAAATATGTGTATCGTTTGCACATATCAATTCTTGTTCGATTTCGAGCTCTAAATCGCTTTCTTGAAAGTTATACGTGAACCGATGCGTAAACGTAATCAGTTTAACACAAAAAACACTTTGGAACAGTGAAATAGGCTTAACATACCTTAAATAACCTTCACATAACTTATAAATAAGTTTTGGATGGTTTGGTGTGTTGAAAACAAGTTTGTTCGATCGCAGGGACTATTTGTGTCAAACTGTGAAACTATACCGATTTGTATGGTAACGAACATTCTAGAACTTGTTCATAAGTTAAACATACCCTAAATATCTTTTACATAGCTTAGAAATAGGCTTTGGGAGGTTCGGTATGCTAAAATAAACTTTATTGATCAATAGGGACTAAAAGCGTCAAAAAGTGCATAAGTTTGCATTTTCGCGCATATCTTACGTTCTGAATATATCCAGACACCCAAAAATTTATTTAATCGTTAAAATATTTTATTTTAGTGATTGGCATGATAAAATTTCATTCGTCGCTTAATTTGGATCGTTTTTGCATTCGTTACGACTTCCGTCGTAATTACCCGAATAACGCAACCGTACGACCAAACAACAAACATACGAGATATTTTTGAGCACATTTCATGTCCCCTATACCTTAACTTCATTTTAGAGCCTTGAAATGGGGTTAACGGGGCTTCAACGTGCGGAAAACTGACTTTTTAACATGCAGGGACCATTTTTGACATTTCTGGAAACTCAGTTCAGATTCATTGAATCTGGTCCATTTTTGAAGTTTTGATGGGTTTTAATGGCTGATTTTGGATGCTATGGGCTGTTATTTGATGGTTTTTAACATTCCCATGGTTTTGAAAACCATGTGCCCACATGGAGGGCCAAGATCGTAGCACGAAATGCGAGGAACGATCCTAACGGTTGTGGGTTTCCTATATAAACCCAAGCTCTCATTCCATTTTTCCCCACACTTGATCTGATTTTATGCTCTAAGTTGAAGCTCTATGCTTCATACCTGAGCATTTAGATCAAGATCTTCCTAGCTTGGACCTCTTGTAAGTATTCTTTCATGCTTTTATGCGTTTTTAAGCACGAAAGTCAAACAGTGTTTGACTTTCTGCTTTGACCATGATATGGTCAACATGAAGTTTGTTGAACTTCGCAACGTGAGCGTAATCACAATGTTTATAGTCCCGTGTGACTATACCTACTGACTACCACATTAATTAGGCGTAGTGACGAGTCGTAGTTTCGGTAAAAATGCGTATTCATGCGTATTTTGTAACCAAACTATTTTTGGGTATCAAAACCGTTTGTTTTGATATCAAAACCTATTTTCTAACTTCTTTAAACATGTTTCGACATGTTTAGCTCGTCACTTTTAGTATAGTCCTTGTATAGAGTCGTAAGTCAAGCGGTCTTAACAACCGCTTAGACTTTCGAACTAGACCCGTCTGGTCGATCATTAGGATCCGACCAAGCATGTTTAGTGACCATAGTTGTATAGGGAATAACCTTCCTAGTTTATACCTTATGGTCACTTCATTTAAGTAGTTGTATGATAGGTAGTTTATATGCCTAAGGAAAATGACCAAAATGCCCTTTTTACGCATAAATTCATTTTAAGCATATGTAACCTAAATTTTCACATCTAAACTGATTAGGTAACATTATTAAACATGTTAAGGCATATAATACTTATCATAGGACTAGTTAGGTGGTCCGAGCGCGTTTTACGCGAACGAGGCGTTAAAGTAGCATAAGCTACCTAAACGAGTCGTGATGGGTCGTAAGCACTTAGGATAGGTTTCTATTTAGAATGTAGGCTTTGTTAAACCATATCACATGAGTTCCAATACTCATTTGGTTTACAAGACCTCATTCTATTAGATCTTCTGATTTAGGTCCGGTTTATTAACATAGTTACTTATATTAGGTGCCGAATGATTTTCGTGATCCCTCTAGCTTTGCTTGGTTGTTGTTCAAGACTTCTAAGCAGTCTCATGTGAGTACATAGTTCCCCTATTTTACTATTTTCAAATGTTTTGGGGTGATTCAGATGTGTTAAATGATTTCGATGTTTTTAACGATGGTTTCGAAAATGATTAAAATGGTTTATATTAAATTAATAACGATTTCGATAATGTGGATAAACTTGTTGGTTGTAATTACATAACGAATAACATTCATTAGTTTTGGCCGAACCGACCAGTATTAGGTTATGATACCATAGGATCTGACAAATCCCGTTATTAGACTGCACCCATGGTTATGTGTAGGTTAGGTGGGTAACGACTGAATCTGTGATTGTTAATTTACCCTTTGGTGGTTTATTAATGCGAGTTTCGAGATAGTCGAGTCACGAAGGTTTGGATGTTATTAGCGAGATGACCAAAAGTAGTTTTCACAATTTAAAACGAGAATGATTTAAACGACTGAAGCGCTTTTTAACGAGTTAAACGATTTGGGTAAACGATTGGTTTTTGGTTAGTGTTTAGATAACAGGACGGGTGTAGTGTGATGGAAACATGGTAGATACGCCGCTGGTACTTCTTATATATAAGTGTTTTCATCATATTACATATCGTGGCATTATTTAGTTCACTTGGGTAAACGATTCTGAAACAATGTCACACAATGATGTTTTCTGAATAATATAAACCATACTAGTTTTATTAATGAGTTTTTATGAGATGTTTTACAATTTGATTTAATTAAATAAATATTTTAGGTTTAAGAATCATGGCTACGAGATTTTATAAATTATAACCAACTTGATTTGAGTTGGTTAATTATGTCGCAATACTATATTTTTCAAAAGAAGGTTTTTAATTAGGTATTGCAACATGTAAACTAGCCATGAATCCGACACTCTCATAAAACCTATGTGCTCGCCAGCATTTCTTTGCTGACTTTGTTTTTACATATGTTTCAGGTGTTGTTGAATGATGTTGATTGCTAGGATACATGCTCACATAGGACTGGACGAGACCTTAGTGACTTTATAACAATGATAGACTATGTTTAACATGTTTGTTTAGATTTCAAGACGATGTAAATGGTAAATCTTTAAATAAAACAAAAATTCAAATTTCCATGTGTTATGAAACAATGATTCTGTTACAACACTCCCCGACGATTCCGCCGCGATTTGTTGTTTTACGCGGTCGGGGTGTGACAGCTCCCAAATGCACACCTCACAAATGAGGTCTAGTTCCCTATTTATAGCCCCTGAGCCTTGTCCTCCAAGCAAGCCGCCTCTTGCTTGGAAAACCTACTAAAATCACTAAAATATCTGACTATTACAAATAAAAACGCCACATAATATAAACAATAAAACTGCTAAACTAAAGCCGTCATAGTTGATAACATCATTCTCCAATTTGACCCAGCAATATTCCCCCGAGAATGATGCTATCAATTCTTCAAATGATCTTCAAAAATAGATCTGATGTCGTCTTCGAATCTTCACAAATCGACTAAATACCCAAAATCTTCATTGTCGTTTTCCCCCGCAAATGTAGACCCTCCTATATCTTGTCAATCAACGCTCCGTATCTTATTAAAGATAAAATTGTAATAGGCATTTGACAGGGTTCAAACTTCAATGATAAAAATTAAATAATTAGCTTCCTTGTGAGGATCTTCAATTCTGTCAGATTGCATTGAGCTCCTGATCCACCGCTAAAGTCACCCAATACCATAAAATTCAATGGCCCAAAAGATATCATAAAATCCCTGGCCCAGTCTTGTTCGCGGCCCAAAAAAATATAATAAATCCTTGGCCAATTCTGATCAACACTCTAGGCCTACTAACACACTTTTAAAATCTGGCCCAAAAAATAATCAAGTACTCCCTGCCCAATCAAATCTCATCCCAACAATAAAAATATTCAAACGCACCTGAGTACATGATCTTACCACGTTCAACAAATGGATATCCAATAGAGATTGAAGGCCCATACATAATTTATTCATCCATGCCAAAAAAATATATCCAGGCCATTCCATCATCAGTGGACCCCATTCTTCCACCGAATAATCAAACAATTTCAAAAATTTATACCAATCATTGGGCCATGATGCACCCAGGCACTATCCGTAAAGATGCTTTACCAGCCGCTAAAAACAGTCTGTCACCCAATTCTTTTGTGGTCATGTGGGCCCAAGAGATGCATGCACCAACATAATTACCAACATAGCCCAATTAAAAAATACCTGATAAATTCGATCAGGTGTGGCCCAACATGTGTGTCACACCCTAACCGCGTAAAACAACAAACCGCGGCGGAAACGTCGGGGAGTGTCGTAACAGAATCATTATTTCACAACACATGGTGATTGAAGTTTTGTTTTATTCCATTAATGGACTCATTGTTTTAATACAAAATAGATAAATACAAATAATCATCTTTCAAGTTTTAAAGTCACTAAGGCACGAGTCCATCCTATGTATAGCATGCGTCAAGAATCATCACATAGTAGCACCTGAAACATTTGTGAAAATAAAACGTCAGTATAAAAATGCCTGTGAGTAACATAGGTTTTGTGAATTAGATTCATGGCTTTGGATAACACAAGAAAAGGTTTTATGTTTACAAAAATAGCCATGAATCCTTGTAAATAGTTTGGTTTCTAAACACATTGCTTTGATAAAAAGGTTTGTAGTATATGCAAAAATGTACTTTGGTTTTGAAATAATCGGATAAGTAGTATATCAAAATATACTTTAGTTTTGAAATAGTTAAATAGATAGTATATCAAAATATACTTTGGTTACTGAAATAATAGATTTGGTAGTATATCACAAGCATACTTTGGTTTAAGAATGAAAGCATCGGTAGTATATCAAATTATACTTTGGTTTGAAAGTAGCATATCAAACTATGCTTTGGTTTGAAAATAGCATATCAACTATGCTTTGGTAGTATATCAAAATATACTTTAGTTTGTGAAATAACAAAGTCGGTAGTATATCAAACTATACTTTGGTTTTGTAAATAGCATATCAAACTATGCTTTGGTAAACAATATCACATTGGGAGCATATCAAATTATGCTTTGGAAGTATATTAGATATACTTAAGTTGTGATTTGGTAGTATATCAAACTATACTGTAGTAAAACAGTATCACGTTGGTAGCATATCAAAATATGCTTTAGTAGTATATCGAAATATACCTTAATCGTGATTTGGTAGTATATCAAACTATACTTTAGTAAACAATAGCATATCAAACTATGCTTTGGTTTTGGAAACAACATAATATAAGTTTTTATGGCTTAATTGGAAAACATTTGTAGTCTATACATTGGTTAATATAATATCACGTTGGCAGCATATCGAAATATGCCTTAGTAGTATACCGAAATATACCATAGATCGTGATTTGGCAATACATTCAAACCTAGTGTATCAAACTACACTTTGGTGACAATAGAAATATCACAAAGGCAAATCTATTTGGTTTAAACTTTGGTTTCTGACATTCCATACAACAAGAATGGGTTGTCAAGTCCTATAGCGCTATATTGTACTACCAATCGGCTTGATCATAGTTAATGAATGTATAAGTAACAATATGAACCAAAAAATAGTCTTACAAACTTTGAAAATCAGTGTTTAAGCCATAGATATCAGTTTAAGTTTGTCACAGGATAAGTACTAAGCATGTGAAAACATATAGCTTGAAATCATGAAAATAGTGAATAGGCATATATGAATCACCCCAAAACATTTGAAAGCAGTAAAAGAGAGGAATATGTACTCACTTGAGATTGCAAGTATCCTTGATTAAGTGACCTAACAAAGCTCGGGAAATCAAGGAATCAAGTGGCACCTAGTATGGAATCACTATGTTAATAAACAGGACCTAAATCGGGAGATTGGGTAGAATGAGGTCTTGTAAACCAAATGAGTGTTAGAACTCATATGATATGGTTCAACAAATCCTACATTTTTATTTGGAACCTATCCTAAGTGCTTATGACCCGTTAAGGTAGTTTACGCTACTTTAACGCGTCATTATTCAAAAGCGCGTTCGGAGGGTCTAACTAGTCCTATGATAAGTATTATATGCCTAAACATGTTTAATAACGTTGCATAATCAGTTTCAGTGTCAAAAACTTGGTTACATATGCTTAAATTCAAATTATGCACAAAAGGGCATTTTGGTCATTTTCCTAAGGCATATAAACTAACTATCATACAACTAACTAAACGAAGTGACCATAAGGTATAACCTTGGGAGGTAATTCCCTATACAACTATGGTCATCAAATATATTTGGTCGGATCCTAATGATCGACCAAACGGGTCGGGTTCGAAAGTCTAAGCGGTTGTTTAGACCGCTTGACTTACGACCCTAAATAAGCACTAAACTAGAAGTGACGAGTTAAACATGTTAAAACATGTTTAACTAAGTTAGAAAATTGATTTGATATCAAAACAAAGTGTTTTGATACCCGAAAATAGTTTCGTCGCAACATGCACATAATCGTGCATTTTGACCAAAACTTTGACTCGTCACTTCGACTAGTCAACGTGGTAATCAGTACGTATAGTCGCAAGGGACTATAACTGTGACATCTGTCACACCCTCAAAATACCACCTAGGGAATGTCCCTGTTAGGCGTGTGACGCACCAGGATCCAAGCCACCAATCATGTTGAACTCATAACAATTATTCCAAGTAAAACTTTCATTTATTATTGATAGAAGTGTTACAAAACATTATTTAATCTTCAGCGAAAGCATAATACATTAATTAAGAAATTCATAAACCAAGTGTGAGAAAGCCATTAAGTTCGTCTCGCGTTTCCATGTATCTCGACCCATGACCACTCCAGCATCCCAGACAGCAAGTTCCAACGATATGCACCTAAAGGCCTGCAAGGCATGTAACAACGAGTCAACAACAAACTTGAGCGAGTTCACAGTTGATGTTCATTTTAAAGTTGTTCCAAAACCGTAAGTTCATTCGTAAACCATGAGTTAACCAATCCCTTGTTTCCCAAACCATAACCAGTGGGGGCTTCCCCATGTGAACCACTAGACCCGTTACCATATCGACTACTGACTGAAGTAAGTTGGTGCCCTAGCGTCAATGTCTATCATCATTGACGTGCCCAGATCCATTAGTTCACGCCCGTCCTTTGCGGCACGGTGTGAGGCTTGTCAAACCTAAATAGCGCTATCTAACTAATGACCCGCTCGCCATTGGCCCGGCGATTAAGTCGATATAAAAGTGAGGGACTTCATGATAGAGTTTTTGGTCTAGTATCCGTGTTGTCACCCTTCAATAAAGAGGGTGTGTACGTAACCCCCAAACCAGGAGATTACGCAGTTTCCAATTATACCATTATCACGTGTTGTCACCCTTCAATGAAGAGGGTGTGTACGTGTTCCAAACCAGGAGATCACGCAGTTTCAGTTTCAATCCTTTACCCATTCCCAACCCCTGGAATCCCATGCCTTATGGAAAGTGTGAACTCACCTTGGTTTGCTCGGTATGTTATGTTATGTTACTCGTTCCAAGTTGATCAACCAAACCCTACTGTAATTACCGATAACAATTAGTCTCGTAAACCCTTAATCAAGTATTCCTTGTATATATACATATCACACCAATAGCTCCCACTCAGTTTCATGCACGTTATAACATTTAGTCATGCAACATAATAACCATCCATACAACATAATGACATTCACTCAATAGTCATTCACATATTAGCTACAACATGCAATAACAGTTGGTGTGTTTCACGAATTCACATATCACAAACATATATACTGGTAAGTTAATATAACCTCTACAAACATGCCTTCCCTACTATGTTTGTGAGCTTACGAGCAGCCATCCCGCGACCCAGTCAACATGTACGGCCCAATGTAACAATAGTTCCAACCCAACCGACCCAACCAAATTACTCGATGTTGGGTTATTTTATGTCTGGCCCAACCATTACACCCGATAGTTATAAATGAAAATAATCCATACGTTCCCTAGTTAGTAACATGTAATGTTCATTGAGACATGAATATGTGTACACCAGATCCCATTTATTCAGTAACAATCATGATTCCCATATAAAAATATTGGTTAATCGGTTCCCACTATCTCGATCCCTTTAAGCACATGATCAAATGATTGCATTTAGAATTTTTACAAGCTTTTAATGTTTCATGTGAGCCTACTCATGTTCTGACACCTTGTGCATGACATTAATTCACCTATCATATAGATCATACACATGCACCTTTCCTTATCCGATCCTAAGATCTTAATTAACATGACTCACATAATTAAAATCACAATTTTCAATCATGCTACCCTCCTATCGATCTCATCCCATCAGTTTGTTAAGCGAATCATATCTAGTAATTGTTAATATAAGTAGCCTTTCATTAGTTCGAATCATCTTCTTAAACATGCGCATAGATCCCTTAGTTCATTAACAACCAGTTTATTATCTAGTCTAATAGCAAGAAATCAGATTATGGGATCGTATACACATTAACATACATCAACATTCTTAATATCATGCACCCTTATTATTCACTACAAAGAAATCATCATAGCACCTTTTGATTAGATTCCAACAGGAAGTTTAGTAAGATGTTTATTATAATCCTAATATCCTACATATCAAGTTCATCACTTAACAAGTAATAGGACTTCATCACATATTATTCACTATAGTAGCATATTGCCAAGTGCAGTAAAAGATGAATCAACAATAGCGTACAAAAACTAACCGAACACAAAGTTGGAGAAAAGAGATTCTTAAGGGGAACAAAAGTATGCCGTCGCGATCTAGGGAGAAAGGGGTGAGGGTTGTTTTAGGGTTTGATTAACTTATCCATAAAGCAGATGCATGGAACTAATCCTCATTAAATTCGGAACAAGGTGCAAGTGGGCCGAACCCACTTGGGTTGTGTTTGGGTTTGGGCCTAAGGTGTAAATGTATTTGGATTTGGATTACCAATGTGGCCGCGATTCTAACCGGGTTACTAATGTGGTCCAACGCGTACGACCCAAGGTTGTTATAATGTTTGATCATCAAATACGTTTAACAGAACAATGATAGTGTAACATATGTGCTTGTAATCATTATGAACATTTCAATTATCAATAAAACAATGTTATTTGATCCCAATGTTTGTTTGGTTGTGTTTTACATTTTTCATGTTTTGACTTTTGCTCAATTTCAAACTCTATATCGCTTTCTGGAGAGTTATACGCAAACTGGTGCGTAAACGTAACCAGTTTAATGCAACAAATACTCCGGAACATCAACATATACTTAACATACCTTAAATAACCTTTACATAACTTATAAATAAGTTTTGAAGGCTTTGGTATGGCAAAAACAAGTTAATTCGCTTACAGGGACTAAACTTGACAAACTGCGAAAGTATGCCAATTTGAACTGTAACGAACATTCTGGAACATGACCATAAGTTAAACATACCATAAATATCCTTTACATAGCTTAGAAATAGGCTTTGAGGGGTTCGGTATGCTAAAATAAACTTTTGGGTCATTCAGGGACTAAAAGCGTCGAAAAGTGCACAAGTTTGCATTTTCGTGCATAACTTACGTTCTGAATACATCCGGACATCCAAAAATTTATGTAAGCACTAAAACATTTTATTTTAGTGTTTGGCATAAGAAAAATCCATTCGTCACGCCATTTGGATCGTTTTTCGCGCTTATGCGCATTCCGTCGTAATTAAGCGAACATCACGATCGTACGGCCAAACGAACCGACATCCGAGATATTTTTGAGCATGTTTTGAGTTGCCAATACTTTAACTTCATTTTAGAGCCTTGAAATGGGGTTAACGGGGCTTATACATGTCAAAAATGCATCGAAAACCAAGTTTTGGGCATGCAGGGGCTAAAAATGTAAATCTGTCAAAGTTCTTAGGCCTGGGGCGTAAACCCAAGCTTAAACTTTACGCGGCCCGCGTCAGACTACCAGACCAGATTCAATGTTTTTCACAGCTGTTAACAACCCTTCAAACCCCCAAAGGGCAAGGCCACTTGTCAAACTCTTGTGGTGGGGGCAAAATAAGCTACCACAACTTTCCGACAAGTGTACGGGTGAGATCGTGCCCCCTTTTCCAAGAAACGATCCTAACGGTGAACCGAAAACTATAAATACCCATCCATCCCCATTATAAAACCCACTAGAATCTGATTTGAGAAGCTCTAAGTTGAAACCATTGTTTCATACCTGAGCTACTTAAATCAAGATTAGCATTCGGGGACCCTTTGTAAGTATTCCTTCATTCTTTTATTGCTTTTCAAGTCTGAAAGTCAAACTTTGTTTGACTTTTTGCATTGACCAGTTTATGGTCAATGCGAAGTTCGTTTGAACTTCGCAACGTGAGCGTAATCACGATGGTTATAGTCCCTTGTGACTATGCCTACTGATTACCACGTTGTCTAGGGTCGTAAGGGTAAGGGATCTGATAAATCGCTTATACCTTCGAACCCGACCCACTTGGTCGATCATTAGGATCCGACCAAGCACGTTAGGTGACCATATTATATAGGGAATAACCTTCCGAGGTTATACCTTATGGTCGCTTCGTTTAAGTAGTTGTATGATAGGTAGTTTATAGGCCTTAGGTAAATTACCAAAATACCCTTTGAACGCCAAAATTCATTTTAAGCATATGTAACATAACTTTTGGTATCTAAACTGATTTGGCAACAATATTAGACATGTTAAGGCATATATTACTTGTCATAGGACTAGTTAAGCGGTCTGAACGCGTTTTACGCGAACGACGCGTTAAAGTAGCATAAGCTACCTAAACGGGTCGTAATGGGTCGTAAGCACTTAGGTTAGGTTTCGTTTTAGTATGTGGACTTTGTTAAACCATATTACACGAGTCTCCATAATCGTTTGGTTTACGAACCCTCATTCTATCCAATCCTTCGATATAGGTCCGGTTTATTAACATAGTTACCTATATTAGGTGCCGTTTGATATCCGTGATCTCTAGCATTGCTTGGTGGTTATCTTAGGACTTCTGAGCAATCTCAAGTGAGTACATAGAGCCCTCTTTTACTGTTTTCCAAATGTTTTGGGGTGGAACACATGTGCCTACTTGTTACTTTCGTGCTTTCCTGTTTTCACATCATACAATTGTTATGTTCATTAGTACACTATTAGTACATGATTTACATTACATTTCATGCTATGTATGTCCATTGTGTGCATACTTAGTACATCTTTTTACATTACATTTCATGCTATGTATGTCCATTGTGTGCATACTTAGTACTTTGTTTTACATTACATTTCTGCTATGTATGTTGACTGATAGCATGCTAGCACATTGATTTACATGACTTTTCTGCTTTGTATGTTAACTTAGCACATTGTTTTCATATGACATGTACACAATTGTTATAACATTTGGTTTGCACAAACGAGACTTATATACGTTCATTAACATTAGCTACGCCGCTCGGTAGTAAGTACTGGTACCATAGGACTTGACAAATCCCATTCCTGACATCCCGGGTTTGTTTGGATGTAAGGAATGACTGAATCCGAAAACATTTCTTTTGATAACCTTGACTAAAAGGGTTATCCGACTGTCTCAAGGCTTGAATGTATGCGTTAACTTACCACATAAATGTTTGTATCAATGTAACATGCATTACTTTGCAAAACATAACTTTTTGATATATTCAAAATACTTTGTTTTGTACATTACTACAATTGGATTATGTGACAATACTTTACTTACAATACATAACATTTGTTACACATTACTTGACTACTTTTGGACTATTAACATTTGATATGATTTATACAAGGACTTTTGACAATTGGTTTAAACATAGACTTATTACATTGGTGGTTTGTTTAAGTGACTTAAGTAACGAGATGTGACTAATATGATACAAGCATGGTGGATACGCCGCTGGTACTTCCTATATATAAGTGTTTGTATTATATTACATATCATAGCGTTATTTAAATCATTCAATTTGGACTTATACATTTTACACAAGTAACACGATTTTCACAAGACTTTGGTTTACAAACAATTTACTTTATACAACTCATTTTACTTGGTTATACATTTAACCATACATTATTCTTTTATTTATACATATCATTTGATCTTATCGCTTTTTAAATGATTTACAAAACAAAACAATTTACAAGGTTCATGACTGACTTTTGCTAAACAACTTTTTCTTAAACTTAAGTCATGAATCCTATTTTCACAAAACCTATGTATCTCACAGGCATTTTTATGCTGACGTACCTATTTTCACATGTGTTTTCAGGAGCTGTTGCTTAGGATGATGATCGTGACACTAGGGCAGACCTGTGCCTTAGAGACTTAAAATGAAGATAGACTTAGTTTAATTATGTTATGCACTCTTTGTTTCCTGTTTAAAACAATGTAACTCTTATGTTGATAAATAAAATACAACTTTGTATGCCATGGTTATGAAACAATTAATTCTGTTACAACACTCCCCGACGTTTTCCGCCACGTTTTGTATGTTATACGTGGTCGGGGTGTGACAGAAGAGTTGGTATCAGAGCCAATGGTTATAGGGAATTTTGTTATTAGTAATGCTTTGACCTAGACTATAACCTTTCTAGGACCCCAACACAAGTTATCTTGTGTTTAGATTTTAAAACATGCACTTCACCTATCCTTAGGTGATAACCACAACGGGAACATCAAGTTCGAATCCGCTTTGAAAATTAATCATATGTTTTTGGATGATTGATTACTAGGTTTTGAACCCTCTATTGTAAGGTTTTGAACCCTCCGTTATAAGGTTTTGAACCCCTTTGAGTTTTCAAAATCTCGTCAAAGTTTTGGGTTTTAAATAGTGTGAACACGTGCAAACTGGAAGAGTGAATGCCTGTACCCTGGGTTTTCTGTCTAAGGCTAAAGTGTTCGTACAAATCCACATAATCGGACCAGTCACTCTTACCTGGGAACTCTTGGGGTGAGTGTTCACTTATAGGCGAGCATGTCTTCGCGATGCATTATTTTTCACCCATTTACTTTGATTAGTCACTGTGTGTTGTTTGTTTGCTTTGTGATGCGGACGAATGACCACCATCTTTGCTTTTGTGGATTTTGTTTCATCTCATTCTCTTCATCCAATCATCTCACTCGTTTCGTTTCATGTTTCCTCTTTTAGAATGCCTCCTCGACGCGAAAACCAGATAGCGACTGCCGAACTGGCAGAAATCATTGCGCAGCAGATGGCTTCTCAATTTCCAAATCTCTTTTCTCAATGGAACCAAGCCAACAACAACAACAATGCTCCATGCAAATTCAAGGATTTTAACTCGGCTAAACCACTCAAGTTTAGTGGTTCTGAGGGAGCGACTGGGCTTCTTCAATGGTTCGAGAGCATTGAGAATACTTTCCGCCACGTGCAGTGCCCTAACAATCGCAAGGTCGAGTTTTCTTCGAGTGTGTTTCAGAAGAGGGCAGAAGTTGCTCTAGCACAAACTTGGGCTGAACTTAGGACCCTTATGATGAGGGAGTTCTGTCCTCGTCATGAACAGCGAGCTTTGGAGAAAGAGTTTGATGACTTGAAACAAGACAGTGGCGAGCACCGGGCATATACTGATAGGTTTGAGGAGCTGAGTTTGCTATGCCCAACAATGGTTTCCCCACTCGACAAGGCTATCGAAAGGTACATCGATGGTCTACCTGACTCGGTACAAGACATCATTACTGGTAGTAACCCTACCACACTCCGTCAGGCAATCGAGTTATCAGCGACATTGACTGAGTCGCAGATTCGGAAGAATAAGTTGCACAGGAAGGGTGACAAGGGCAAGAAGCAGGCGTCTGACAAGGAAGATAGCAAGAAAGGTCAAAACAAGAAGGGAAAGAATTCTGGAGGGTCTAGGAAGTGGAGGCTTCCCAAAACTATGCCGTTACTGCACAGGCTCAAGCTGCACCAAATCAGCCTGCACAACCACTAGCCAAGAAGCCTTATCTTGGTACTGCGCCTTTGTGCAGCAGGTGTAACGGCCATCACCTACCACATCTCCAATGTCGTCATTGCACTAACTGTTGGAGAATTGGTCATCTTGCCGCTACGTGCCGCATTCCTGTCAACCAGAACCAGGCAGTTCAGAACCAAGCCCAACAAGTTGCTTAGCCTCTTGCTCAGCAACAAGGTCAAGCTGCACGACCTCATTTTCCTCTTGGTTCGTGCTACAATTGTGGGGATCTGACCCACTACAGGAACCGGTGCCCAAGACTAGCCAACCAGAATCAGAATCCAAATCAGAATCAGGCTCAGGCTCAAGGTCGAGTCTTCAACATGAATGCTCAAGAGGCACAAGCAGACAATGAAGTGGTGAACGGTACGTTCTTTATTAATAATCAGCCTGCATCTATTCTTTTTGATTCGGGTGCCGATAAGAGTTTTGTGTCATTATCTTTTGAGCCATTGCTTCGCGTGTCTAGAACGAAACTAGGTAAACCTTTGACAGTAGAGGTTGCTAATGGTGAACCCATTGTTCTTGATTCTATTCTTCGCAACTGCCAGTTGGACCTTAACGACCATCTTTTTCCTATTGACCTCACGCCAATGCAACTTGGAAGCTTCGACGTTATAGTGGGTATGGATTGGTTAGCCAAGCATCGCGCAGAGGTAGTTTGTTTCGAGAAGATTGTTCATGTGCCACTTTCGACAGGTGAGATCTTGCAGGTTCGTGGTGAGAAACCTGCTGGTGGTCTCAAACTCATGTCTTGTTTTAAAGCTCGGAAGTATCTGCAAAAGAATTATGTGGCCTTCTTGGCACATGTCACAGCAGATAAAGGAAAAGGTAAGTCTATCCAAGATATTCCTGTTGTTCGGGATTACTCTGAAGTTTTCCCTGAAGATTTACCTGGTCTACCTCCAGCACGCCAAGTCGAGTTCCGTATTGATCTCGTACCTGGTGCAAATCCCATTGCCAGAGCTCCATATCGTCTTGCACCGTCTGAGATGCAAGAGTTGTCTAAGCAGCTTCAGGAGCTCTCTGACAAAGGTTTTATCTATCCTAGCTTTTCACCTTGGGGTGCTCCCGTTCTTTTTGTCAAGAAGAGGGATGGATCATATTACTTCATGGACCGTTTGTGGGTCCCAAGCTGTAACACCTGTGCCTCCACGGCCATCGAACAAATACCAAATCAATGAAATATTGTATTTCATACTTGGGATTTGTATAAATATGTGTATCATTTGCACATATCGATTCTTGTTCGATTTCAAGCTCTAAATCGCTTTCTGGAAGGTTATACGCGATCTGATGCGTAAATATAACCAGTTTAATGCAACGAACACTCTGGAATAGTGAAATAGGCTTAACATACCTTAAATAACCTTTACATAACTTAGAAATAAGTTTTGTATGGTTTGGTATGCCGAAATCAAGTTAATTCGCTTACAGGGACTAAATTTGACAAACTGCGAAAGTATGCCAATTTGAACTGTAACAGACATTCTGGAACATGACAATAAGTTAAACATACCCTAAATATCCTTTACACAGCTTAGAAATAGGCTTTGAGGGGTTCAGTATGCTAAAATAAACTTTATTGATCAATAGGGACTAAAAGCGTCAAAAAGTGCACAAGTTTGCATTTTCGTGCATAACTTACGTTCTGAATACATCCGGACATCCAAAAATCTATGTAAGCACTAAACATTTTATTTTAGTGTTTGGCATAAGAAAAATCCATTCGTCACGCCATTTGGATCGTTTTTCACGCTTATGCGCATTCCGTCGTAATTAAGCGAACATCGCGATCGTACGGCTAAACGAACCGACATCCGAGATATTTTTGAGCATGTTTTGAGTTCCCAATACTTTAACTTCATTTTAGAGCCATGAAATGAGGTTAACGGGGCTTAAACGTGTCAAAAATGGGCCGAAATGCATGTTTTACAAGTTCAGGGGCTAAAAGTGTAATTCTGCCAAAGATGGCTAGGCGGCCCGCGTAAACCCAAGCTTAAACTTTACGCGGCCCGCGTCAGACTCCCCAGACCAGATTCAATGTTTAACAGCCTGTTTGCAGCTGTTATCCACTCCCTAATCCCTTGCCACATGTTGATACCTTATGGTGAGTGGCAAATTAGCATACCATAACATTCCAACAAGTGTACGGCCTTGATCGTGCCCCCTTTTCCAAGAAACGATCCTAACGGTAGTGCATATCCTATAAATACCCATCATAATCAACTTCAAAACTCACTTGAAATCTGAGTTTTCTCTAAGTGGTTGTGTTTATACACTTCCTACCTGGGATTACTCGGAAATCAATCTTGCGGGGACCCTTTGTAAGTGTTCCTTCGTTCTTTTATTGCTTTTCGAGTCCGAAAGTCAAACTTTGTTTGACTTTCTGCATTGACCAGTTATGGTCAATGCGAAGTTCGTTTGAACTTCGCAACGTGATTGTAATCACGATGGTTATAGTCCCATGGGACTATGCCTACTGATTACCACGTTGTCTAGGGTCGTAAGGGTAAGCGATCTAATAAATCGCTTATACCTTCGAACCCGACCCGTTTAGTCGATCATTAGGATCCGACCAAACATATTAGGTGACCATAGTAGGTAGGGAATAACCTTCCGAGGTTATACCTTATGGTCACATCGTTTAAGTAGTTGTATGATAGGTAGTTTATATGCCTTAGGTAAATTACCCGAATACCCTTTTCATGTATAATTGGTAATTAAGCATATGTAACCTAAACTTTTGTCACATAACTGATTATGTAACATGTTTAGGCATATAACACTTGTCATAGGGCTAGTTAGACATCTCGAGTGCGCTTTTGCGCGCACGACGCGTTAAAGTGGCATAAGCTACCTTAATGGGTCGCGATGGGTCGAAAGCAATTATGTTAGGTTTCATTTAGTATGTAGGCTTTGTTAAACCATATGACACGAGTCTCTATACTCGTTTGGTTTACGAACCCTCATCTTATCCGATCCTCCGATTTAGGTCCGGGTTATTAACGTAGTTACCTATATTAGGTACCGATTGATTCCGTGCTCCCTCTAGCTTTGCTTGGTTGTTGTTCAAGACCTCTAAGCATTCTCAGGCGAGTACATTATTCCCCTATTTTACTGCTTTCAATTGTTTTGGGGTGATTCATATGTGCTAAATGTTTTCAAGGTTTAAACGATGGTTTCACAAACGATTTTCGATGTTAAAACGATGGTTTCACAAACGATTTTCGATGTTAAAACGATGGTTTCACAAACGATTTCAATAAAGTGAACAAACTTGTTGGTTGTGTTTACATAACAAATGACATTCATTAGCAATGATCAAGCCGACCAGTATTAGGTTATGGTACCATAGGATCTGACAAATCCCGTTATCTTACTGCACCCGTGGTTATGTGTGGGGGTGGTGGGTAGCGACTGAATCTGTAATTATTAATTTACCCTTTGGTAAGGGTTTATTAATGCGAGTTGTTAATCTATCCTTTGGTAAGGGTTTATTAATGCGAAAGCGAGTCACGGAGGTTTGAATGTTATTAGCGAGACGACCATATAAGTAGTTTCACTACCTAAAACGAATTAAGCGATTTGGGTAAACGATTGGTTTTCACGCGATGTTTTAACGATTTGGTTAAACGATTGGCTTCAAAGCGATATACGATTGGTTTTTGGTTAAGTGTTTAGATAACGGGACGAGTGTAATGTGATGAAAGCATGGTGGATACGCCGCTGGTACTTTCTATATATAAGTGATTTCATCATATTACATACCGTGGCGTTATTTAGTTCACTTGGGTAAACGATTTTCAAACGATGTCACACAAACGAGGTTTTCAATATGCTATAAACTATACGAGTTTTTAACGAGATTTATTAACGAGTTTTATTAACGATTTATTACGAGATGTTTTACGATTTGCTTTACTAAAACAAATGTTTTTGGGTTAAGAGTCATGGCTATGAAGTTTTATAAACTATAACCCGCTTGATTTGAGTTGGTTAATTAAGTTGCAATATTGTACTCTTTTCAAAACAAGGTTTTTAATAAAGTATTGCAACATCTAAACTAGCCATGATTTCGACACTCCTACAAAACTTATGTACTCGCCAGCATTTCTTTGCTGACCTCGTTTTTACATATGTTTCAGGTATTGTTGATTGATATCGATTGATAGGATGCATGCTCACATAGGACTGGACGAGGCCTTAGTGACTCAATAACAATGATATACTATGTTTAAATTGTGTATTTAGATTTCCAGACGATGTAAACATTCAATATTTAATAAAACAAAACACTTTTTGTATCCATGGTTATGAAACAATGATTCTGTTGCAACACGCCCCGATGTTTCCGCCACGCTTTGTTGTTTTACGCGGTCGGGGTGTGACAGAAAAGTTGGTATCAGAGCTCATGGTTATAGGGAATTAGGTTATTAGTAATACTTTGACCTAGTCTATAACCTTCCTAGGACCCTAACGCGAGTTTACTTGCGTTTAGTCATAAAACAATACCGTCACCTATCCTTAGGCGGCGACCACAACAAGAACACAAATTTTAAAACCGCTTTGAAAACTAATCATCTGTTCTAGGATGATTGATTACTAGGTTTTGAACCCTCTATTGTAAGGTTTTGAACCCCTTTGAGTTTTCAAATCTCGTCAACGTTTGGGTCTTATAATGTGAACACGTGCAAACTGGAAGAGTGAATGCCTGTACCCTGAGTTTTCTGTCGAAGGCTAGAGTGTTCGTACAAATCCGTAGTATCGGACCAGTCACTCTTACCTGGGAACTCTTGGGGTGAGTGTTCACTTATAGGCGAGCATGTCTTCAGTGATACATTAATATGACCCACTTACTTTGATTAGTCACCATCTCATTTGTTTGCCTTAGGTAACAAACAAATGATCGCAAATTCTTATGCATTGCCATTCTGCATTGTTTATCCGATGACGTTTCACTTGTTTCTTCCTATGTCTTTCATTTTCTTCTAAGATGTCTCTTCATCACGATGACGCCCAGATATCCAAGCAGACTGCCAAATTCGCTCGGCGAATAGGCGAAGTAGTCCTGAAGGCTGTTGAATTAGCTACTGCCATGTATCGTCTCCAGGATGAAGCCACTCAAGAGTTACCAAGACAGGCAGGACCTAGTCAGGTGATAGCACCATCCGCCAAGAAACCAATCGGGGAATCAAAGACCATGGATGAACGATCCCCAAAGAAGTCAAAGAAGCGAAAGGCTTCTCAGAACTTCGCCGTGGTCGCTCACAATGGTCAACTCGTCCCCAACCAACCAGCTCAACCCCCTGCTAGGAAGCCATACAATGGAACTGCACCCTTGTGCAACCAATGTAGTCTCCATCATCATGCTAGTGTGAAGTGCCGCAAATGCCAGATTTGTGGACTTAAAGGTCATACAGCAAAATTTTGCTGTGCTGCAGTTGCACCAAATCAAGCTGGCGACAATCCTGCTCAAGCTCATTTCTCACGAGGGTCTTGCTACAACTGTGGCGAGATGGGCCATTTCCGAAGGGATTGCCCAAAGCTTGCTAATGCAAATATGACCCACGGATGAGCAGTTGGCTGAGTAGAGGATGTTGCTGTCTTATGCCTTTGTTTCCTTTGTTTTCTTGTATTGTGAAACAATATGTCTAGTTCATAAATAAAAGTTGTTGTTCACAATTCTGATATACAAGTATAGTTACATGTGTGTATGGCATTCCCCTATGTTACCTACATCAAGAAACTATGTTCTTTACAAACTACTCTTGTGATTCTCTCTCTTTTCAAGTGATCGCTCATGATTTCCTCGAAAGTTCTAAGTACTCGTTTCATTCCAAGAAACAAAGTACATGAAATAAAGTGAAATTATGAGTAATCGTGCTTCTTGCACATCTGTGCCTTTGAATCCTTGGTTAGATAACTAAGGATATTTTCAAATCTCATACCCATTACGTTCTGATTTTTCAACATGCATAACATAAAGTTTTCAAAACAACCTTCATGATTTCAAAAATGTCTCAAATATCCTGAAAACAATATTCATACAATATATTTTCTTATCAAGTGCATGATTTCAAAAGCATCATTTATGTTTTCCAAAAACCTTATACATAATTTTAAAATTCATATCGCATGATTTTAAAACATTTTTGTAAATATACTTATCTAATAACCTACTTTATGATTTCAAAAGTATTATATATAAGGTTCCAAAAACATTTTTAGAACCCCATGCATAGTTTTTCCAAATATATTTTCCTCATACATTTACTTAACCTTCAAATTCTGCTTCATATGTTGCCTTGAGATATCTAGCATCTCAACTTCATAAGCATTTTACTTCATGTTTTTTCCAAGATCGATTTACGTTCTGGGTATCATCAACTTCGTATTCTCAAAGAAGATATTCCCAAAACGGCTTTCTGCATGAAGTATGGCCATTACGAGTTTACAGTCATGCCTTTTGGGTTGACAAATGCTCCAGCTATCTTCATGGACTTAATAAATTGAGTCTGCAAGCCTTATTTGGATTAGTTCGTCATTGTTGTTATTGATGACATCTTGATCTATTCATGTCCTGAGCCGACCACGATCAACACCTTCGTTGACATTGGAACCCCTAAAGAAGGAACAAACTTTTCGCTAAATCCTCCAAGAGGAAATTTTGGCTTAAAGAAGTTCAGTTTTGGGGTCATGTAGTCAACAAGCAGGGTATTCATGTGGATCCATCCAAATTGCTGCAATTAAGGATTTGATTCCTAGTATGCTTTAAATACCCGTGTCCAAAGATAACAAATTTAAGGGTAAAATTAAACGATTATACGATTAAACGATTATGCGATTAAACGATTATGCGATTAAACGATTATGCGATTAAACGATTATGCGATTATGCGATTAAACGATTATGCGATTAAACGATTATGCGATTATGCGATTATGTGATTATGTGTTATGTGTTCTCCTCTATGTTTTTGTGTAATCCGATTTTCAAATCCTCATAGAATCTTTCATATCTTCATATGAGGGATTCATAGTAGGATATTCAAAAGGTACTACCTTAAATCCTTATGGGCTTCTACGCGGTAGTTAAGACCCTTGGGTTATATAGTACCATTCCATGATTCGAAGAAAGACCCTTTAGTGGTCTAGTTAAAGATTGATTCAAGATCTGGTTAAGAATGGCATGTGATGATACAGCTGAAAGGACCCTATGGTGGTCCAGTCACGCTCATCACAGGTTCATTCATATGGTTTTCCTCTACACATTATTGAATACACTGTGTCAACTATGCAAAGAATTGCGTAATTATGGACGCGTACATAATTATAAAAATTCAGTACACAGAAACCACAGTAAGATTTATCATGTGTAAGAACCGATAGTGACGACAAATAACGAAACGTGAACAATGTAATGGAGGTACGGTGGACGCACCAATGGCGCTTCATATACTTGTATATAAGTGTCCCTCTTGCATTGAAAGCATAATGTTATTTAAAGTTACTAGAAGTTCAGAACCCTAACCAGTGTTGTTTTGTCTTTCAGCTTCATGTTTTGAACTCTCACAAGTTTCCTCTAATTAAATTTCGGGACGAAATTTCCTGAAGTAGGGGAGACTGTAACACCTGTGCCTCCACGGCCATCGAACAAATACCAAATCAATGAAATATTGTATTTCATACTTGGGATTTGTATAAATATGTGTATCATTTGCACATATCGATTCTTGTTCGATTTCAAGCTCTAAATCGCTTTCTAGAAGGTTATACGCGATCTGATGCGTAAATATAACCAGTTTAATGCAACGAACACTCTGGAATAGTGAAATAGGCTTAACATACCTTAAATAACCTTTACATAACTTAGAAATAAGTTTTGTATGGTTTGGTATGCCGAAATCAAGTTAATTCGCTTACAGGGACTAAATTTGACAAACTGCGAAAGTATGCCAATTTGAACTGTAACAGACATTCCGGAACATGACAATAAGTTAAACATACCATAAAAATATCCTTTACATAGCTTAGAAATAGGCTTTGAGGGGTTCGGTATGCTAAAATAAACTTTATTGATCAATAGGGACTAAAAGCGTCAAAAAGTGCACAAGTTTGCATTTTCGTGCATAACTTACGTTCTGAATACATCCGGACATCCAAAAATTTATGTAAGCACTAAAACATTTTATTTTAGTGTTTGGCATAAGAAAAATCCATTCGTCACGCCATTTGGATCGTTTTTCACGCTTATGCGCATTCCGTCGTAATTAAGCGAACATCGCGATCGTACGGCTAAACGAACCGACATCCGAGATATTTTTGAGCATGTTTTGAGTTCCCAATACTTTAACTTCATTTTAGAGCCATGAAATGAGGTTAACGGGGCTTAAACGTGTCAAAATGGGCCGAAATGCATGTTTTACAAGTTCAGGGGCTAAAAGTGTAATTCTGCCAAAGATGGCTAGGCGGCCCGCGTAAACCCAAGCTTAAACTTTACGCGGCCTGGGTCAGACTCCCCAGACCAGATTCAATGTTTAATAGCCTGTTTGCAGCTGTTATCCACTCCCTAATCCCTTGCCACATGTTGATACCTTATGGTGAGTGGCAAATTAGCATACCATAACATTCCAACAAGTGTACGGCCTTGATCGTGCCCCCTTTTCCAAGAAACGATCCTAACGGTAGTGCATATCCTATAAATACCCACCATAATCAACTTCAAAACTCACTTGAAATCTGAGTTTTCTCTAAGTGGTTGTGTTTATACACTTCCTACCTGAGATTACTCGGAAATCAATCTTGCGGGGACCCTTTGTAAGTGTTCCTTCGTTCTTTTATTGCTTTTCGAGTCTGAAAGTCAAACTTTGTTTGACTTTCTGCATTGACCAGTTATGGTCAATGCGAAGTTCGTTTGAACTTCGCAACGTGATTGTAATCACGATGGTTATAGTCCCTTGGGACTATGCCTACTGATTACCACGTTGTCTAGGGTCGTAAGGGTAAGCGATCTAATAAATCGCTTATACCTTCAAACCCGACCCGTTTGGTCAATCATTAGGATCCGACCAAACATATTAGGTGACCATAGTAGGTAGGGAATAACCTTCCGAGGTTATACCTTATGGTCACATCGTTTAAGTAGTTGTATGATAGGTAGTTTATATGCCTTAGGTAAATTACCAGAATACCCTTTTCATGTATAATTGGTAATTAAGCATATGTAACCTAAACTTTTGTCACATAACTGATTATGTAACATGTTTAGGCATATAACACTTGTTATAGGGCTAGTTAGACATCTCGAGTGCGCTTTTGCGCGCACGACGCGTTAAAGTGGCATAAGCTACCTTAATGGGTCGCGATGGGTCGAAAGCAATTATGTTAGGTTTCATTTAATATGTAGGCTTTGTTAAACCATATGACACGAGTCTCTATACTCGTTTGGTTTACGAACCCTCATCTTATCCGATCCTCCGATTTAGGTCCGGGTTATTAAAGTAGTTACCTATATTAGGTACCGATTGATTCCGTGCTCCCTCTAGCTTTGCTTGGTTATTGTTCAAGACCTCTAAGCATTCTCAGGCGAGTACATTATTCCCCTATTTTACTGCTTTCAATTGTTTTGGGGTGATTCATATGTGCTAAATGTTTTCAAGGTTTAAACGATGGTTTCACAAACGATTTTCGATGTTAAAACGATGGTTTCACAAACGATTTTCGATGTTAAAACGATGGTTTCACAAACGATTTCAATAAAGTGAACAAACTTGTTGGTTGTGTTTACATAACAAATGACATTCATTAGCAATGATCAAGCCGACCAGTATTAGGTTATGGTACCATAGGATCTGACAAATCCCGTTATCTTAATGCACCCGTGGTTATGTGTGGGGGTGGTGGGTAGCGACTGAATCTGTAATTATTAATTTACCCTTTGGTAAGGGTTTATTAATGCGAGTTGTTAATCTATCCTTTGGTAAGGGTTTATTAATGCGAAAGTGAGTCACGAAGGTTTGAATGTTATTAGCGAGACGACCATATAAGTAGTTTCACGGCCTAAAACGAATTAAGCGATTTGGGTAAACGATTGGTTTTCACGCGATGTTTTAACGATTTGGTTAAACGATTGGCTTCAAAGCGATATACGATTGGTTTTTGGTTAAGTGTTTAGATAACGGGACGAGTGTAATGTGATGAAAGCATGGTGGATACGCCGCTGGTACTTCCTATATATAAGTGATTTCATCATATTACATACCGTGGCATTATTTAGTTCACTTGGGTAAACGATTTTCAAACGATGTCACACAAACGAGGTTTTCAATATGCTATAAACTATACGAGTTTTTAACGAGATTTATTAACGAGTTTTATTAACGATTTATTACGAGATGTTTTACGATTTGCTTTACTAAAACAAATGTTTTTGGGTTAAGAGTCATGGCTACGAAGTTTTATAAACTATAACCCGCTTGATTTGAGTTGGTTAATTAAGTTCCAAACCAGGAGATCACGCAGTTTCAGTTTCAATCCTTTACCCATTCCCAACCCCTGGAATCCCATGCCTTGTGGAAAGTGTGAACTCACCTTGGTTTGCTCGGTATGTTATGTTATGTTACTCGTTCCAAGTTGATCAACCAAACCCTACTGTAATTACCGATAACAATTAGTCTCGTAAACCCTTAATCAAGTATTCCTTGTATATATACATATCACACCAATAGCTCCCACTCAGTTTCATGCACGTTATAACATTTAGTCATGCAACATAATAACCATCCATACAACATAATGACATTCACTCAATAGTCATTCACATATTAGCTACAACATGCAATAACAGTTGGTGTGTTTCACGAATTCACATATCACAAACATATATACTGGTAAGTTAATATAACCTCTACAAACATGCCTTCCCTACTATGTTTGTGAGCTTACGAGCAGCCATCCCGCGACCCAGTCAACATGTACGGCCCAATGTAACAATAGTTCCAACCCAACCGACCCAACCAAATTACTCGATGTTGGGTTATTTTATGTCTGGCCCAACCATTACACCCGGTAGTTATAAATCAAAATAATCCATACGTTCCCTAGTTAGTAACATGTAATGTTCATTGAGACATGAATATGTGTACACCAGATCCCATTTATTCAGTAACAATCATGATTCCCATATAAAAATATTGGTTAATCGGTTCCCACTATCTCGATCCCTTTAAGCACAAGATCAAATGATTGCATTTAGAATTTTTACAAGCTTTTAATGTTTCATGTGAGCCTACTCATGTTCTGACACCTTGTGCATGACATTAATTCACCTATCATATAGATCATACACATGCACCTTTCCTTATCCGATCCTAAGATCTTAATTAACATGACTCACATAATTAAAATCACAATTTTCAATCATGCTACCCTCCTATCGATCTCATCCCATCAGATTGTTAAGCGAATCATATCTAGTAATTGTTAATATAAGTAGCCTTTCATTAGTTCGAATCATCTTCTTAAACATGCGCATAGATCCCTTAGTTCATTAACAACCAGTTTATTATCTAGTCTAATAGCAAGAAATCAGATTATGGGATCGTATACACATTAACATACATCAACATTCTTAATATCATGCACCCTTATTATTCACTACAAAGAAATCATCATTGCACCTTTTGATTAGATTCCAACAGGAAGTTTAGTAAGATGTTTATTATAATCCTAATATCCTACATATCAAGTTCATCACTTAACAAGTAATAGGACTTCATCACATATTATTCACTATAGTAGCATATTGCCAAGTGCAGTAAAAGATGAATCAACAATAGTGTACAAAAACTAACCGAACACAAAGTTGGAGAAAAGAGATTCTTAAGGGGAACAAAAGTTTGCCGTCGCGATCTAGGGAGAAAGGGGTGAGGGTTGTTTTAGGGTTTGATTAACTTATCCATAAAGCAGATGCATGGAACTAATCCTCATTAAATTCGGAACAAGGTGCAAGTGGGCCGAACCCACTTGGGTTGTGTTTGGGTTTGGGCCTAAGGTGTAAATGTATTTGGATTTGGATTACCAATGTGGCCGCGATTCTAACCGGGTTACTAATGTGGTCCAACGCGTACGACCCAAGGTTGTTATAATGTTTGATCATCAAATACGTTTAACAGAACAATGATAGTGTAACATATGTGCTTGTAATCATTATGAACAGTTCAATTATCAATAAAACAATGTTATTTGATCCCAATGTTTGTTTGGTTGTGTTTTACATTTTTCATGTTTTGACTTTTGCTCAATTTCAAACTCTATATCGCTTTCTGGAGAGTTATACGCAAACTGGTGCGTAAACGTAACCAGTTTAATGCAACAAATACTCCAGAACATCAACATATACTTAACATACCTTAAATAACCTTTACATAACTTATAAATAAGTTTTGAAGGCTTTGGTATGGCAAAAACAAGTTAATTCGCTTACAGGGACTAAACTTGACAAACTGCGAAAGTATGCCAATTTGAACTGTAACGAACATTCCGGAACATGACCATAAGTTAAACATACCATAAATATCCTTTACATAGCTTAGAAATAGGCTTTGAGGGGTTCGGTATGCTAAAATAAACTTTTGGGTCATTCAGGGACTAAAAGCGTCGAAAAGTGCACAAGTTTGCATTTTCGTGCATAACTTACGTTCTGAATACATCCGGACATCCAAAAATTTATGTAAGCACTAAAACATTTTATTTTAGTGTTTGGCATAAGAAAAATCCATTCGTCACGCCATTTGGATCGTTTTTCGCGCTTATGCGCATTCCGTCGTAATTAAGCGAACATCACGATCGTACGGCCAAACGAACCGACATCCGAGATATTTTTGAGCATGTTTTGAGTTGCCAATACTTTAACTTCATTTTAGAGCCTTGAAATGGGGTTAACGGGGCTTATACATGTCAAAAATGCATCGAAAACCAAGTTTTGGGCATGCAGGGGCTAAAAATGTAAATCTGTCAAAGTTCTTAGGCCTGGGGCGTAAACCCAAGCTTAAACTTTACGCGGCCCGCGTCAGACTACCAGACCAGATTCAATGTTTTTCACAACTGTTAACAACCCTTCAAACCCCCAAAGGGCAAGGCCACTTGTCAAACTCTTGTGGTGGGGGCAAAATAAGCTACCACAACTTTCCGACAAGTGTACGGGTGAGATCGTGCCCCCTTTTCCAAGAAACGATCCTAACGGTGAACCGAAAACTATAAATACCCATCCATCCCCATTATAAAACCCACTAGAATCTGATTTGAGAAGCTCTAAGTTGAAACCATTGTTTCATACCTGAGCTACTTAAATCAAGATTAGCATTCGGGGACCCTTTGTAAGTATTCCTTCATTCTTTTATTGCTTTTCAAGTCTGAAAGTCAAACTTTGTTTGACTTTTTGCATTGACCAGTTTATGGTCAATGCGAAGTTCGTTTGAACTTCGCAACGTGAGCGTAATCACGATGGTTATAGTCCCTTGTGACTATGCCTACTGATTACCACGTTGTCTAGGGTCGTAAGGGTAAGGGATCTGATAAATCGCTTATACCTTCGAACCCGACCCACTTGGTCGATCATTAGGATCCGACCAAGCACATTAGGTGACCATATTATATAGGGAATAACCTTCCGAGGTTATACCTTATGGTCGCTTCGTTTAAGTAGTTGTATGATAGGTAGTTTATAGGCCTTAGGTAAATTACCAAAATACCCTTTGAACGCCAAAATTCATTTTAAGCATATGTAACATAACTTTTGGTATCTAAACTGATTTGGCAACAATATTAGACATGTTAAGGCATATATTACTTGTCATAGGACTAGTTAAGCGGTCTGAACGCGTTTTACGCGAACGACGCGTTAAAGTAGCATAAGCTACCTAAACGGGTCGTAATGGGTCGTAAGCACTTAGGTTAGGTTTCGTTTTAGTATGTGGACTTTGTTAAACCATATTACACGAGTCTCCATAATCGTTTGGTTTACGAACCCTCATTCTATCCAATCCTTCGATATAGGTCCGGTTTATTAACATAGTTACCTATATTAGGTGCCGTTTGATATCCGTGATCTCTAGCATTGCTTGGTGGTTATCTTAGGACTTCTGAGCAATCTCAAGTGAGTACATAGAGCCCTCTTTTACTGTTTTCCAAATGTTTTGGGGTGGAACACATGTGCCTACTTGTTACTTTCGTGCTTTCCTGTTTTCACATCATACAATTGTTATGTTCATTAGTACACTATTAGTACATGATTTACATTACATTTCATGCTATGTATGTCCATTGTGTGCATACTTAGTACATCTTTTTACATTACATTTCATGCTATGTATGTCCATTGTGTGCATACTTAGTACTTTGTTTTACATTACATTTCTGCTATGTATGTTGACTGATAGCATGCTAGCACATTGATTTACATGACTTTTCTGCTTTGTATGTTAACTTAGCACATTGTTTTCATATGACATGTACACAATTGTTATAACATTTGGTTTGCACAAACGAGACTTATATACGTTCATTAACATTAGCTACGCCGCTCGGTAGTAAGTACTGGTACCATAGGACTTGACAAATCCCATTCCTGACATCCCGGGTTTGTTTGGATGTAAGGAATGACTGAATCCGAAAACATTTCTTTTGATAACCTTGACTAAAAGGGTTATCCGACTGTCTCAAGGCTTGAATGTATGCGTTAACTTACCACATAAATGTTTGTATCAATGTAACATGCATTACTTTGCAAAACATAACTTTTTGATATATTCAAAATACTTTGTTTTGTACATTACTACAATTGGATTATGTGACAATACTTTACTTACAATACATAACATTTGTTACACATTACTTGACTACTTTTGGACTATTAACATTTGATATGATTTATACAAGGACTTTTGACAATTGGTTTAAACATAGACTTATTACATTGGTGGTTTGTTTAAGTGACTTAAGTAACGAGATGTGACTAATATGATACAAGCATGGTGGATACGCCGCTGGTACTTCCTATATATAAGTGTTTGTATTATATTACATATCATAGCGTTATTTAAATCATTCAATTTGGACTTATACATTTTACACAAGTAACACGATTTTCACAAGACTTTGGTTTACAAACAATTTACTTTATACAACTCATTTTACTTGGTTATACATTTAACCATACATTATTCTTTTATTTATACATATCATTTGATCTTATCGCTTTTTAAATGATTTACAAAACAAAACAATTTACAAGGTTCATGACTGACTTTTGCTAAACAACTTTTTCTTAAACTTAAGTCATGAATCCTATTTTCACAAAACCTATGTATCTCACAGGCATTTTTATGCTGACGTACCTATTTTCACATGTGTTTTCAGGAGCTGTTGCTTAGGATGATGATCGTGACACTAGGGCAGACCTGTGCCTTAGAGACTTAAAATGAAGATAGACTTAGTTTAATTATGTTATGCACTCTTTGTTTCCTGTTTAAAACAATGTAACTCTTATGTTGATAAATAAAATACAACTTTGTATGCCATGGTTATGAAACAATTAATTCTGTTACAACACTCCCCGACGTTTTCCGCCACGTTTTGTATGTTATACGTGGTCGGGGTGTGACAGAAGAGTTGGTATCAGAGCCAATGGTTATAGGGAATTTTGTTATTAGTAATGCTTTGACCTAGACTATAACCTTTCTAGGACCCCAACACAAGTTATCTTGTGTTTAGATTTTAAAACATGCACTTCACCTATCCTTAGGTGATAACCACAACGGGAACATCAAGTTCGAATCCGCTTTGAAAATTAATCATATGTTTTTGGATGATTGATTACTAGGTTTTGAACCCTCTATTGTAAGGTTTTGAACCCTCCGTTATAAGGTTTTGAACCCCTTTGAGTTTTCAAAATCTCGTCAAAGTTTTGGGTTTTAAATAGTGTGAACACGTGCAAACTGGAAGAGTGAATGCCTGTACCCTGGGTTTTCTGTCTAAGGCTAAAGTGTTCGTACAAATCCACATAATCGGACCAGTCACTCTTACCTGGGAACTCTTGAGGTGAGTGTTCACTTATAGGCGAGCATGTCTTCGCGATGCATTATTTTTCACCCATTTACTTTGATTAGTCACTGTGTGTTGTTTGTTTGCTTTGTGATGCGGACGAATGACCACCATCTTTGCTTTTGTGGATTTTGTTTCATCTCATTCTCTTCATCCAATCATCTCACTCGTTTCGTTTCATGTTTCCTCTTTTAGAATGCCTCCTCGACGCGAAAACCAGATAGCGACTGCCGAACTGGCAGAAATCATTGCGCAGCAGATGGCTTCTCAATTTCCAAATCTCTTTTCTCAATGGAACCAAGCCAACAACAACAACAATGCTCCATGCAAATTCAAGGATTTTAACTCGGCTAAACCACTCAAGTTTAGTGGTTCTGAGGGAGCGACTGGGCTTCTTCAATGGTTCGAGAGCATTGAGAATACTTTCCGCCACGTGCAGTGCCCTAACAATCGCAAGGTCGAGTTTTCTTCGAGTGTGTTTCAGAAGAGGGCAGAAGTTGCTCTAGCACAAACTTGGGCTGAACTTAGGACCCTTATGATGAGGGAGTTCTGTCCTCGTCATGAACAGCGAGCTTTGGAGAAAGAGTTTGATGACTTGAAACAAGACAGTGGCGAGCACCGGGCATATACTGATAGGTTTGAGGAGCTGAGTTTGCTATGCCCAACAATGGTTTCCCCACTCGACAAGGCTATCGAAAGGTACATCGATGGTCTACCTGACTCGGTACAAGACATCATTACTGGTAGTAACCCTACCACACTCCGTCAGGCAATCGAGTTATCAGCGACATTGACTGAGTCGCAGATTCGGAAGAATAAGTTGCACAGGAAGGGTGACAAGGGCAAGAAGCAGGCGTCTGACAAGGAAGATAGCAAGAAAGGTCAAAACAAGAAGGGAAAGAATTCTGGAGGGTCTAGGAAGCGGAGGCTTCCCAAAACTATGCCGTTACTGCACAGGCTCAAGCTGCACCAAATCAGCCTGCACAACCACTAGCCAAGAAGCCTTATCTTGGTACTGCGCCTTTGTGCAGCAGGTGTAACGGCCATCACCTACCACATCTCCAATGTCGTCATTGCACTAACTGTTGGAGAATTGGTCATCTTGCCGCTACGTGCCGCATTCCTGTCAACCAGAACCAGGCAGTTCAGAACCAAGCCCAACAAGTTGCTTAGCCTCTTGCTCAGCAACAAGGTCAAGCTGCACGACCTCATTTTCCTCTTGGTTCGTGCTACAATTGTGGGGATCTGACCCACTACAGGAACCGGTGCCCAAGACTAGCCAACCAGAATCAGAATCCAAATCAGAATCAGGCTCAGGCTCAAGGTCGAGTCTTCAACATGAATGCTCAAGAGGCACAAGCAGACAATGAAGTGGTGAACGGTACGTTCTTTATTAATAATCAGCCTGCATCTATTCTTTTTGATTCGGGTGCCGATAAGAGTTTTGTGTCATTATCTTTTGAGCCATTGCTTCGCGTGTCTAGAACGAAACTAGGTAAACCTTTGACAGTAGAGGTTGCTAATGGTGAACCCATTGTTCTTGATTCTATTCTTCGCAACTGCCAGTTGGACCTTAACGACCATCTTTTTCCTATTGACCTCACGCCAATGCAACTTGGAAGCTTCGACGTTATAGTGGGTATGGATTGGTTAGCCAAGCATCGCGCAGAGGTAGTTTGTTTCGAGAAGATTGTTCGTGTGCCACTTTCGACAGGTGAGATCCTGCAGGTTCGTGGTGAGAAACCTGCTGGTGGTCTCAAACTCATGTCTTGTTTTAAAGCTCGGAAGTATCTGCAAAAGAATTATGTGGCCTTCTTGGCACATGTCACAGCAGATAAAGGAAAAGGTAAGTCTATCCAAGATATTCCTGTTGTTCGGGATTATTCTGAAGTTTTCCCTGAAGATTTACCTGGTCTACCTCCAGCACGCCAAGTCGAGTTCCGTATTGATCTCGTACCTGGTGCAAATCCCATTGCCAGAGCTCCATATCGTCTTGCACCGTCTGAGATGCAAGAGTTGTCTAAGCAGCTTCAGGAGCTCTCTGACAAAGGTTTTATCCATCCTAGCTTTTCACCTTGGGGTGCTCCCGTTCTTTTTGTCAAGAAGAGGGATGGATCGTATTACTTCATGGACCGTTTGTGGGTCCCAAGCTGTAACACCTGTGCCTCCACGGCCATTGAACAAATACCAAATCAATGAAATATTGTATTTCATACTTGGGATTTGTATAAATATGTGTATCATTTGCACATATCGATTCTTGTTCGATTTCAAGCTCTAAATCGCTTTCTGGAAGGTTATACGCGATCTGATGCGTAAATATAACCAGTTTAATGCAATGAACACTCTGGAATAGTGAAATAGGCTTAACATACCTTAAATAACCTTTACATAACTTAGAAATAAGTTTTGTATGGTTTGGTATGCCGAAATCAAGTTAATTCGCTTACAGGGACTAAATTTGACAAACTGCGAAAGTATGCCAATTTGAACTGTAACAGACATTCTGGAACATGACAATAAGTTAAACATACCCTAAATATCCTTTACATAGCTTAGAAATAGGCTTTGAGGGGTTCAGTATGCTAAAATAAACTTTATTGATCAATAGGGACTAAAAGCGTCAAAAAGTGCACAAGTTTGCATTTTCGTGCATAACTTACGTTCTGAATACATCCGGACATCCAAAAATCTATGTAAGCACTAAACATTTTATTTTAGTGTTTGGCATAAGAAAAATCCATTCGTCACGCCATTTGGATCGTTTTTCACGCTTATGCGCATTCCGTCGTAATTAAGCGAACATCGCGATCGTACGGCTAAACGAACCGACATCCGAGATATTTTTGAGCATGTTTTGAGTTCCCAATACTTTAACTTCATTTTAGAGCCATGAAATGAGGTTAACGGGGCTTAAACGTGTCAAAAATGGGCCGAAATGCATGTTTTACAAGTTCAGGGGCTAAAAGTGTAATTCTGCCAAAGATGGCTAGGCGGCCCGCGTAAACCCAAGCTTAAACTTTACGCGGCCCGCGTCAGACTCCCCAGACCAGATTCAATGTTTAACAGCCTGTTTGCAGCTGTTATCCACTCCCTAAT
Organism: Helianthus tuberosus; assembly: GCA_030545235.1. Classification (NCBI taxonomy): domain Eukaryota; kingdom Viridiplantae; phylum Streptophyta; class Magnoliopsida; order Asterales; family Asteraceae; genus Helianthus; species Helianthus tuberosus. The sequence continues at coordinate 113,795,866 of CM060354.1, read as the reverse complement.
CCCTTGCCACATGTTGATACCTTATGGTGAGTGGCAAATTAGCATACCATAACATTCCAACAAGTGTACGGCCTTGATCGTGCCCCCTTTTCCAAGAAACGATCCTAACGGTAGTGCATATCCTATAAATACCCATCATAATCAACTTCAAAACTCACTTGAAATCTGAGTTTTCTCTAAGTGGTTGTGTTTATACACTTCCTACCTGAGATTACTCGGAAATCAATCTTGTGGGGACCCTTTGTAAGTGTTCCTTCGTTCTTTTATTGCTTTTCGAGTCCGAAAGTCAAACTTTGTTTGACTTTCTGCATTGACCAGTTATGGTCAATGCGAAGTTCGTTTGAACTTCGCAACGTGATTGTAATCACGATGGTTATAGTCCTATGGGACTATGCCTACTGATTACCACGTTGTCTAGGGTCGTAAGGGTAAGCGATCTAGTAAATCGCTTATACCTTCGAACCCGACCCGTTTAGTCGATCATTAGGATCCGACCAAACATATTAGGTGACCATAGTAGGTAGGGAATAACCTTCCGAGGTTATACCTTATGGTCACATCGTTTAAGTAGTTGTATGATAGGTAGTTTATATGCCTTAGGTAAATTACCCGAATACCCTTTTCATGTATAATTGGTAATTAAGCATATGTAACCTAAACTTTTGTCACATAACTGATTATGTAACATGTTTAGGCATATAACACTTGTCATAGGGCTAGTTAGACATCTCGAGTGCGCTTTTGCGCGCACGACGCGTTAAAGTTGCATAAGCTACCTTAATGGGTCGCGATGGGTCGAAAGCAATTATGTTAGGTTTCATTTAGTATGTAGGCTTTGTTAAACCATATGACACGAGTCTCTATACTCGTTTGGTTTACAAACCCTCATCTTATCCGATCCTCCGATTTAGGTCCGGGTTATTAACGTAGTTACCTATATTAGGTACCGATTGATTCCGTGCTCCCTCTAGCTTTGCTTGGTTGTTGTTCAAGACCTCTAAGCATTCTCAGGCGAGTACATTATTCCCCTATTTTACTGCTTTCAATTGTTTTGGGGTGATTCATATGTGCTAAATGTTTTCAAGGTTTAAACGATGGTTTCACAAACGATTTTCGATGTTAAAACGATGGTTTCACAAACGATTTTCGATGTTAAAACGATGGTTTCACAAACGATTTCAATAAAGTGAACAAACTTGTTGGTTGTGTTTACATAACAAATGACATTCATTAGCAATGATCAAGCCGACCAGTATTAGGTTATGGTACCATAGGATCTGACAACTCCCGTTATCTTACTGCACTCGTGGTTATGTGTGGGGGTGGTGGGTAGCGACTGAATCTGTAATTATTAATTTACCCTTTGGTAAGGGTTTATTAATGCGAGTTGTTAATCTATCCTTTGGTAAGGGTTTATTAATGCGAAAGCGAGTCACGGAGGTTTGAATGTTATTAGCGAGACGACCATATAAGTAGTTTCACTACCTAAAACGAATTAAGCGATTTGGGTAAACGATTGGTTTTCACGCGATGTTTTAACGATTTGGTTAAACGATTGGCTTCAAAGCGATATACGATTGGTTTTTGGTTAAGTGTTTAGATAACGGGACGAGTGTAATGTGATGAAAGCATGGTGGATACGCCGCTGGTACTTTCTATATATAAGTGATTTCATCATATTACATACCGTGGCGTTATTTAGTTCACTTGGGTAAACGATTTTCAAACGATGTCACACAAACGAGGTTTTCAATATGCTATAAACTATACGAGTTTTTAACGAGATTTATTAACGAGTTTTATTAACGATTTATTACGAGATGTTTTACGATTTGCTTTACTAAAACAAATGTTTTTGGGTTAAGAGTCATGGCTACGAAGTTTTATAAACTATAACCCGCTTGATTTGAGTTGGTTAATTAAGTTGCAATATTGTACTCTTTTCAAAACAAGGTTTTTAATAAAGTATTGCAACATCTAAACTAGCCATGATTTCGACACTCCTACAAAACTTATGTACTCGCCAGCATTTCTTTGCTGACCTCGTTTTTACATATGTTTCAGGTATTGTTGATTGATATCGATTGATAGGATGCATGCTCACATAGGACTGGACGAGGCCTTAGTGACTCAATAACAATGATATACTATGTTTAAATTGTGTATTTAGATTTCCATACGATGTAAACATTCAATATTTAATAAAACAAAACACTTTTTGTATCCATGGTTATGAAACAATGATTCTGTTGCAACACGCCCCGATGTTTCCGCCGCGCTTTGTTGTTTTACGCGGTCGGGGTGTGACAGAAAAGTTGGTATCAGAGCTCATGGTTATAGGGAATTTGGTTATTAGTAATACTTTGACCTAGTCTATAACCTTCCTAGGACCCTAACGCGAGTTTACTTGCGTTTAGTCATAAAACAATACCGTCACCTATCCTTAGGCGGCGACCACAACAAGAACACAAATTTTAAAACCGCTTTGAAAACTAATCATCTGTTCTAGGATGATTGATTACTAGGTTTTGAACCCTCTATTGTAAGGTTTTGAACCCCTTTGAGTTTTCAAATCTCGTCAACGTTTGGGTCTTATAATGTGAACACGTGCAAACTGGAAGAGTGAATGCCTGTACCCTGAGTTTTCTGTCGAAGGCTAGAGTGTTCGTACAAATCCGTAGTATCGGACCAGTCACTCTTACCTGGGAACTCTTGGGGTGAGTGTTCACTTATAGGCGAGCATGTCTTCAGTGATACATTAATATGACCCACTTACTTTGATTAGTCACCATCTCATTTGTTTGCCTTAGGTAACAAACAAATGATCGCAAATTCTTATGCATTGCCATTCTGCATTGTTTATCCGATGACGTTTCACTTGTTTCTTCCTATGTCTTTCATTTTCTTCTAAGATGTCTCTTCATCACGATGACGCCCAGATATCCAAGCAGACTGCCAAATTCGCTCGGCGAATAGGCGAAGTAGTCCTGAAGGCTGTTGAATTAGCTACTGCCATGTATCGTCTCCAGGATGAAGCCACTCAAGAGTTACCAAGACAGGCAGGACCTAGTCAGGTGACAGCACCATCCGCCAAGAAACCAATCGGGGAATCAAAGACCATGGATGAACGATCCCCAAAGAAGTCAAAGAAGCGAAAGGCTTCTCAGAACTTCGCCGTGGTCGCTCACAATGGTCAACTCGTCCCCAACCAACCAGCTCAACCCCCTGCTAGGAAGCCATACAATGGAACTGCACCCTTGTGCAACCAATGTAGTCTCCATCATCATGCTAGTGTGAAGTGCCGCAAATGCCAGATTTGTGGACTTAAAGGTCATACAGCAAAATTTTGCTGTGCTGCAGTTGCACCAAATCAAGCTGGCGACAATCCTGCTCAAGCTCATTTCTCACGAGGGTCTTGCTACAACTGTGGCGAGATGGGCCATTTCCGAAGGGATTGCCCAAAGCTTGCTAATGCAAATCTGACCCACGGATGAGCAGTTGGCTGAGTAGAGGATGTTGCTGTCTTATGCCTTTGTTTCCTTTGTTTTCTTGTATTGTGAAACAATATGTCTAGTTCATAAATAAAAGTTGTTGTTCACAATTCTGATATACAAGTATAGTTACATGTGTGTATGGAATTCCCCTATGTTACCTACATCAAGAAACTATGTTCTTTACAAACTACTCTTGTGATTCTCTCTCTTTTCAAGTGATCGCTCATGATTTCCTCGAAAGTTCTAAGTACTCGTTTCATTCCAAGAAACAAAGTACATGAAATAAAGTGAAATTATGAGTAATCGTGCTTCTTGCACATCTGTGCCTTTGAATCCTTGGTTAGATAACTAAGGATATTTTCAAATCTCATACCCATTACGTTCTGATTTTTCAACATGCATAACATAAAGTTTTCAAAACAACCTTCATGATTTCAAAAATGTCTCAAATATCCTGAAAACAATATTCATACAATATATTTTCTTATCAAGTGCATGATTTCAAAAGCATCATTTATGTTTTCCAAAAACCTTATACATAATTTTAAAATTCATATCGCATGATTTTAAAACATTTTTGTAAATATACTTATCTAATAACCTACTTTATGATTTCAAAAGTATTATATATAAGGTTCCAAAAACATTTTTAGAACCCCATGCATAGTTTTTCCAAATATATTTTCCTCATACATTTACTTAACCTTCAAATTCTGCTTCATATGTTGCCTTGAGATATCTAGCATCTCAACTTCATAAGCATTTTACTTCATGTTTTTTCCAAGATCGATTTACGTTCTGGGTATCATCAACTTCGTATTCTCAAAGAAGATATTCCCAAAACGGCTTTCTGCATGAAGTATGGCCATTACGAGTTTACAGTCATGCCTTTTGGGTTGACAAATGCTCCAGCTATCTTCATGGACTTAATAAATTGAGTCTGCAAGCCTTATTTGGATTAGTTCGTCATTGTTGTTATTGATGACATCTTGATCTATTCATGTCCTGAGCCGACCACGATCAACACCTTCGTTGACATTGGAACCCCTAAAGAAGGAACAAACTTTTCGCTAAATCCTCCAAGAGGAAATTTTGGCTTAAAGAAGTTCAGTTTTGGGGTCATGTAGTCAACAAGCAGGGTATTCATGTGGATCCATCCAAATTGCTGCAATTAAGGATTTGATTCCTAGTATGCTTTAAATACCCGTGTCCAAAGATAACAAATTTAAGGGTAAAATTAAACGATTATACGATTAAACGATTATGCGATTAAACGATTATGCGATTAAACGATTATGCGATTAAACGATTATGCGATTATGCGATTATGCGATTATGTGATTATGTGTTATGTGTTCTCCTCTATGTTTTTGTGTAATCCGATTTTCAAATCCTCATAGAATCTTTCATATCTTCATATGAGGGATTCATAGTAGGATATTCAAAAGGTACTACCTTAAATCCTTATGGGCTTCTACGCGGTAGTTAAGACCCTTGGGTTATATAGTACCATTCCATGATTCGAAGAAAGACCCTTTAGTGGTCTAGTTAAAGATTGATTCAAGATCTGGTTAAGAATGGCATGTGATGATACAGCTGAAAGGACCCTATGGTGGTCCAGTCACGCTCATCACAGGTTCATTCATATGGTTTTCCTCTACACATTATTGAATACACTGTGTCAACTATGCAAAGAATTGCGTAATTATGGACGCGTACATAATTATAAAAATTCAGTACACAGAAACCACAGTAAGATTTATCATGTGTAAGAACCGATAGTGACGACAAATAACGAAACGTGAACAATGTAATGGAGGTACGGTGGACGCACCAATGGCGCTTCATATACTTGTATATAAGTGTCCCTCTTGCATTGAAAGCATAATGTTATTTAAAGTTACTAGAAGTTCAGAACCCTAACCAGTGTTGTTTTGTCTTTCAACTTCATGTTTTGAACTCTCACAAGTTTCCTCTAATTAAATTTCGGGACGAAATTTCCTGAAGTAGGGGAGACTGTAACACCTGTGCCTCCACGGCCATCGAACAAATACCAAATCAATGAAATATTGTATTTCATACTTGGGATTTGTATAAATATGTGTATCATTTGCACATATCGATTCTTGTTCGATTTCAAGCTCTAAATCGCTTTCTAGAAGGTTATACGCGATCTGATGCGTAAATATAACCAGTTTAATGCAACGAACACTCTGGAATAGTGAAATAGGCTTAACATACCTTAAATAACCTTTACATAACTTAGAAATAAGTTTTGTATGGTTTGGTATGCCGAAATCAAGTTAATTCGCTTACAGGGACTAAATTTGACAAACTGCGAAAGTATGCCAATTTGAACTGTAACAGACATTCCGGAACATGACAATAAGTTAAACATACCCTAAATATACTTTACATAGCTTAGAAATAGGCTTTGAGGGGTTCGGTATGCTAAAATAAACTTTATTGATCAATAGGGACTAAAAGCGTCAAAAAGTGCACAAGTTTGCATTTTCGTGCATAACTTACGTTCTGAATACATCCGGACATCCAAAAATTTATGTAAGCACTAAAACATTTTATTTTAGTGTTTGGCATAAGAAAAATCCATTCGTCACGCCATTTGGATCGTTTTTCGCGCTTATGCGCATTCCGTCGTAATTAAGCGAACATCGCGATCGTACGGCTAAACGAACCGACATCCGAGATATTTTTGAGCATTTTTTGAGTTCCCAATACTTTAACTTCATTTTAGAGCCATGAAATGAGGTTAACGGGGCTTAAACGTGTCAAAATGGGCCGAAATGCATGTTTTACAAGTTCAGGGGCTAAAAGTGTAATTCTGCCAAAGATGGCTAGGCGGCCCGCGTAAACCCAAGCTTAAACTTTACGCGGCCTGCGTCAGACTCCCCAGACCAGATTCAATGTTTAATAGCCTGTTTGCAGCTGTTATCCACTCCCTAATCCCTTGCCACATGTTGATACCTTATGGTGAGTGGCAAATTAGCATACCATAACATTCCAACAAGTGTACGGCCTTGATCGTGCCCCCTTTTCCAAGAAACGATCCTAACGGTAGTGCATATCCTATAAATACCCACCATAATCAACTTCAAAACTCACTTGAAATCTGAGTTTTCTCTAAGTGGTTGTGTTTATACACTTCCTACCTGAGATTACTCGGAAATCAATCTTGCGGGGACCCTTTGTAAGTGTTCCTTCGTTCTTTTATTGCTTTTCGAGTCTGAAAGTCAAACTTTGTTTGACTTTCTGCATTGACCAGTTATGGTCAATGCGAAGTTCGTTTGAACTTCGCAACGTGATTGTAATCACGATGGTTATAGTCCCTTGGGACTATGCCTACTGATTGCCACGTTGTCTAGGGTCGTAAGGGTAAGCGATCTAATAAATCGCTTATACCTTCGAACCCGACCCATTTGGTCAATCATTAGGATCCGACCAAACATATTAGGTGACCATAGTAGGTAGGGAATAACCTTCCGAGGTTATACCTTATGGTCACATCGTTTAAGTAGTTGTATGATAGGTAGTTTATATGCCTTAGGTAAATTACCAGAATACCCTTTTCATGTATAATTGGTAATTAAGCATATGTAACCTAAACTTTTGTCACATAACTGATTATGTAACATGTTTAGGCATATAACACTTGTTATAGGGCTAGTTAGACATCTCGAGTGCGCTTTTGCGCGCACGACGCGTTAAAGTGGCATAAGCTACCTTAATGGGTCGCGATGGGTCGAAAGCAATTATGTTAGGTTTCATTTAATATGTAGGCTTTGTTAAACCATATGACACGAGTCTCTATACTCGTTTGGTTTACGAACCCTCATCTTATCCGATCCTCCGATTTAGGTCCGGGTTATTAAAGTAGTTACCTATATTAGGTACCGATTGATTCCGTGCTCCCTCTAGCTTTGCTTGGTTATTGTTCAAGACCTCTAAGCATTCTCAGGCGAGTACATTATTCCCCTATTTTACTGCTTTCAATTGTTTTGGGGTGATTCATATGTGCTAAATGTTTTCAAGGTTTAAACGATGGTTTCACAAACGATTTTCGATGTTAAAACGATGGTTTCACAAACGATTTCAATAAAGTGAACAAACTTGTTGGTTGTGTTTACATAACAAATGACATTCATTAGCAATGATCAAGCCGACCAGTATTAGGTTATGGTACCATAGGATCTGACAAATCCCGTTATCTTACTGCACCCGTGGTTATGTGTGGGGGTGGTGGGTAGCGACTGAATCTGTAATTATTAATTTACCCTTTGGTAAGGGTTTATTAATGCGAGTTGTTAATCTATCCTTTGGTAAGGGTTTATTAATGCGAAAGCGAGTCACGAAGGTTTGAATGTTATTAGCGAGACGACCATATAAGTAGTTTCACGGCCTAAAACGAATTAAGCGATTTGGGTAAACGATTGGTTTTCACGCGATGTTTTAACGATTTGGTTAAACGATTGGCTTCAAAGCGATATACGATTGGTTTTTGGTTAAGTGTTTAGATAACGGGACAAGTGTAATGTGATGAAAGCATGGTGGATACGCCACTGGTACTTCCTATATATAAGTGATTTCATCATATTACATACCGTGGCGTTATTTAGTTCACTTGGGTAAACGATTTTCAAACGATGTCACACAAACGAGGTTTTCAATATGCTATAAACTATACGAGTTTTTAACGAGATTTATTAACGAGTTTTATTAACGATTTATTACGAGATGTTTTACGATTTGCTTTACTAAAACAAATGTTTTTGGGTTAAGAGTCATGGCTACGAAGTTTTATAAACTATAACCCGCTTGATTTGAGTTGGTTAATTAAGTTGCAATATTGTACTCTTTTCAAAACAAGGTTTCTAATAAAGTATTGCAACATCTAAACTAGCCATGATTTCGACACTCCTACAAAACTTATGTACTCGCCAGCATTTCTTTGCTGACCTCGTTTTTACATATGTTTCAGGTATTGTTGATTGATATCGATTGATAGGATGCATGCTCACATAGGACTGGACGAGGCCTTAGTGACTCAATAACAATGATAGACTATGTTTAAATTGTGTATTTAGATTTCCAGACGATGTAAACATTCAATATTTAATAAAACAAAACACTTTTTGTATCCATAGTTATGAAACAATGATTCTGTTGCAACAGGCCCCGATGTTTCCGCCGCGCTTTGTTGTTTTACGCGGTCGGGGTGTGACACAAGCCAAGATAACCTTCGCACCTTGCTTATGGATGAAGCCCATAAGTCTCGTTATTCTGTTCATCCTGGCTCAGATAAAATGTATAAGGATCTTCGTATTCAGTATTGGTGGCCTGGTATGAAGAAAGACATTGCCTTATATGTATCAAAATGCCTTACTTGTCTTAAGGTTAAGGCTGAACATCAGCGTCCTTCTGGTTTATTGGTGCAACCAGAGATACCAGTTTGGAAATGGGAAAACATTACTATGGATCTCATCACTAAACTTCCGCGCACAAAGAAAGGTCATGATGCCATCTGGGTAGTTGTTGATCGTCTTACGAAGTCAGCACATTTCTTGCCAATCCGTGAGGATTTTTCTGCTGACAAACTTGCTAAAATCTATGTGGATGAAATTGTAGCTCGACATGGTTTCCCTTTAAACATTATTTCTGACAGAGATGCTCGTTTCACTTCTCATTTTTGGAGAACCATGCAATCTGCTATGGGAACGCAACTTAATCTGAGCACAGCTTATCATCCGCAAACGGATGGTCAATCCGAAAGAACAATCCAGACTCTGGAGGATATGCTTAGAGCTTGTGTGATCGACTTTGGTGGTAGTTGGGATTCACATCTTCCGTTGATTGAATTCTCCTACAACAACAGTTATCACACCAGCATCAAAATGGCTCCTTTCGAGGCTCTCTATGGTTGAAAATGTCGTTCACCAGTCTGCTGGAATGAGATCGGAGAGGTTCAACTTACTGGACCTGCCCTCATTTTAGAGACAACTGACAAGATTAAGAAAGTTCGTGATAACCTTCAGACAGCTAGAAGCCGTCAAAAGAGTTACGCGGACCCAAAACGCAAGCCCTTGGAATTTCAAGTCAGTGATCGAGTATTACTTAAGGTCTCACCTTGGAAAGGTGTGATCAGATTTGGAAAGAAAGGAAAACTTGCACCTAGATACGTTGGACCATTCAAGATCGTCGAAAGAATCGGTAAGGTAGCCTACAGACTTGAGTTACCTCCTGAACTTGGAAATGTTCATCCAACCTTTCACGTGTCCAATCTCAAAAGGTGTTTAGCTGATGAGAACCTCCACATACCACTTGACGAAATTCGTGTTGATAAAACGCTGAAATTTGTTGAGAAGCCAGTGGAAATCATGGAACGTGAAGTTAAGTGGCTCAAACGCAAGCGCATTCCTTTGGTCAAAGTTCGCTGGGAAGCTAAATGTGGACCCGAGTTTACTTGGGAACGCGAAGATCAAATGAAGGCGAAATATCCGCATCTTTTCCCACGAGTTTCCCCTAAATAAATTTCGGGACAAAATTTCCACAAGTAGGGGAGACTGTAACATCTGTGCTTGTAATCATTATGAACAGTTCAATTATCAATAAAACAATGTTATTTGATCCCAATGTTTGTTTGGTTGTGTTTTACATTTTTCATGTTTTGACTTTTGCTCAATTTCAAACTCTATATCGCTTTCTAGAGAGTTATACGCAAACTGGTGCGTAAACGTAACCAGTTTAATGCAACAAATACTTCGGAACATCAACATATACTTAACATACCTTAAATAACCTTTACATAACTTAGAAATAAGTTTTGAAGGCTTTGGTATGGCAAAAACAAGTTAATTCGCTTACAGGGACTAAACTTGACAAACTGCGAAAGTATGCCAATTTGAACTGTAACGAACATTCTGGAACATGACCATAAGTTAAACATACCATAAATATCCTTTACATAGCTTAGAAATAGGCTTTGAGGGGTTCGGTATGCTAAAATAAACTTTTGGGTCATTCAGGGACTAAAAGCGTCGAAAAGTGCACAAGTTTGCATTTTCGTGCATAACTTACGTTCTGAATACATCCGGACATCCAAAAATTTATGTAAGCACTAAAACATTTTATTTTAGTGTTTGGCATAAGAAAAATCCATTCGTCACGCAATTTGGATCGTTTTTTGCGCTTATGCGCATTCCGTCGTAATTAAGCGAACATCGCGATCGTACGGCCAAACGAACCGACATCCGAGATATTTTTGAGCATGTTTTGAGTTTCCAATACTTTAACTTCATTTAAGAGCCTTGAAATGGGGTTAACGGGGCTTATACGTGTCAAAAATGCATCGAAAACCAAGTTTTGGGCATGCAGGGGCTAAAAATGTAAATCTGTCAAAGTTCTTAGGCCTGGGGCGTTAACCCAAGCTTAAACTTTACGCGGCCCGCGTCAGACTACCAGACCAGATTCAATGTTTTTCACAGCTGTTAACAGCCCTTCAAACCCCCAAAGGGCAAGGCCACTTGTCAAACTCTTGTGGTGGGGGCAAAATAAGCTACCATAACTTTCTGACAAGTGTACGGGTGAGATCGTGCCCCCTTTTCCAAGAAACGATCCTAACGGTGAACCGAAAACTATAAATACCCATCCATCCCCATTACAAAACCCACTAGAATCTGATTTGACAAGCTCTAAGTTGAAACCATTGTTTCATACCTGAGCTACTTGAATTAAGATTAGCATTCGGGGACCCTTTGTAAGTATTCCTTCGTTCTTTTATTGCTTTTCGAGTCCGAAAGTCAATCTTTGTTTGACTTTCTGCATTGACCAGTTTATGGTCAATGCGAAGTTCATTTGAACTTCGCAACGTGAGCGTAATGACGATGGTTATAGTCCCTTGTGACTATGCCTACTGATTACCACGTTGTCTAGGGTCGTAAGGGTAAGCGATCTGATAAATCGCTTATACCTTCGAACCCGACCCACTTGGTCGATCATTAGGATCCGACCAAGCACATTAGGTGACCATAGTATATAGGGAATAACCTTCCGAGGTTATACCTTATGGTCGCTTCGTTTAAGTAGTTGTATGATAGGTAGTTTATATGGCTTAGGTAAATTACCAAAATACCCTTTGAACGCCAAAATTCATTTTAAGCATATGTAACATAACTTTTGGTATCTAAACTGATTTGGAAACAATATTAGACATGTTAAGGCATATGTTACTTGTCATAGGACTAGTTAAGCGGTCCGAACGCGTTTTACGCGAACGACGCGTTAAAGTAGCATAAGCTACCTAAACGGGTCGTAATGGGTCGTAAGCACTTAGGTTAGGTTTCGTTTTAGTATGTGGACTTTGTTAAACCATATTACATGAGTCTCCATGCTCGTTTGGTTTACGAACCCGCATTCTATCCAATCCTCCGATATAGGTCCGGTTTATTAACATAGTTACCTATATTAGGTGCCGTTTGATATCCGTGATCTCTAGCATTGCTTGGTGGTTATCTTAGGACTTCTGAGCAATCTCAAGTGAGTACATAGACCCCTCTTTTACTGTTTTCTAAACGTGTTGGGGTGGAACACATGTGCCTACTTGTTACTTTCATGCTTTCCTGTTTTCACATCATATACTTGTTATGTTCATTAGTACACTATTAGTACATGATTTACATTACATTTCATGCTATGTATGTCCATTGTGTGCATACTTAGTACATCGTTTTACATTACATTTCATGCTATGTATGTCCATTGTGTGCATACTTAGTACTTTGTTTTACATTACATTTCTGCTATGTATGTTGACTGATAGCATGCTAGCACATTGATTTACATGACTTTTCTGCTTTGTATGTTAACTTAGCACATTGTTTTCATATGACATGTACACAATTGTTATAACATTTGATTTTCACAAACGAGACTTATATACGTTCATTAACATTAGCTACGTCGCTCGGTAGTAAGTACTGGTACCATATGACTTGACAAATCCCATTCCTGACATCCCGGGTTTGTTTGGATGTAAGGAATGACTGAATCCGAAAACATTTCTTTTGATAACCTTGACTAAAAGGGTTATCCGACTGTCTCAAGGTTTGAATGTATGCGTTAACTTACCACATAAATGTTTGTATCAATGTAACATGCATTACTTTGCAAAACATAACTTTTTGATATATTCAAAATACTTTGTTTTGTACATTACTACAATTGGATTATGTGACAATACTTTACTTACAATACATAACATTTGTTACACATTACTTGACTACTTTTGGACTATTAACATTTGATATGATTTATACAAGGACTTTTGACAATTGGTTTAAACATAGACTTATTACATTGGTGGTTTGTTTAAGTGACTTAAGTAACGAGATGTGACTAATATGATACAAGCATGGTGGATACGCCGCTGGTACTTCCTATATATAAGTGTTTGTATTATATTACATATCATAGCGTTATTTAAATCATTCAATTTGGACTTATACATTTTACACAAGTAACACGATTTTCACAAGACTTTGGTTTACAAACAATTTACTTTATACAACTCATTTTACTTGGTTATACATTTAACCATACATTATTCTTTTATTTATACATATCATTTGATCTTATCGCTTTTTAAATGATTTACAAAACAAAACAATTTACAAGGTTCATGACTGACTTTTGCTAAACAACTTTTTCTTAAACTTAAGTCATGAATCCTATTTTCACAAAACCTATGTATCTCACAGGCATTTTTATGCCGACGTACCTATTTTCACATGTGTTTTCAGGAGCTGTTGCTTAGGATGATGATCATGACACTAGGGCGGACCTGTGCCTTAGAGACTTAAAATGGAGATAGACTTAGTTTAATTATGTTATGCACTCTTTGTTTCCTGTTTAAAACAATGTAACTCTTATGTTGATAAATAAAATACAACTTTGTATGCCATGGTTATGAAACAATTAATTCTGTTACAACACTCCCCGATGTTTTCCGCCACGTTTTGTATGTTATACGTGGTCGGGGTGTGACAGATAGCGCGAAACGGGTAACACCTTGAAAGTTCGAGTTGTCACATCATCCCCAACTTAAAAGAAATTTCGTCCCGAAATTTGACAAGTGAGCACAGAGGAGTGAAGTGAGAAATTAAGATTGTTGCGGATTTTGCTCAGGTGCTACAGCATCCCCAACTTGAAAAGGAATTTCGTCCCGAAATTCACCAGTAGTACCAGAATTAGATTGGTCATTAGAAAAAAGTTGAGGATACTTGAGTTTCATCTGATCTTTGTGTTCCCACTTGAACTCCGGTCCATCTCTTGAGTTCCAATGAACTCCTACGATTGGAATCCGACTATGCTAACGATCCTTGATGTCCTGGTCTGTGATTTCAGTAGATTCCTCAACAACTGCTACTTGTCATGAACCTCAGACTCTAATAAGGGTATCACGAGCGTTTCATCGGACAAACTCTACCTTAGATTCAAGACTTCATGTATGTTATCCAATTCATCGGGTAACTCTAGTTTGCAAGCGACATGACCGCTTCTTTCTAGATTTCTGAATAACTCAACGTAACGTAAATTAAGTTTGCCACGCTTCCCAAGCGTACCACACCCTCCCAGGGCGAGATTTTCAACATGACACGGTCGCCTATAGCGAACTCCCAGTGTTCCCTAAGCTTATCAACTTCCTTGACGGTCACTCATTGCCGCCAAACGATTTCCGATCCAAGCAATCTTCCCAAAGGGTTCGAGTACAAGTCCTGGACCTGTAATTAGGTTATCACCCACCTTAATCCAACAAGGAGATTAGCGTTACTGTCCATACAACACCTCAAACAGAGCTGTCTGACTACTAGAATGGTAATTGCTGTAGTAGAACTCAACCAAAGGTAAGTGTTCTTCCCACTTGTTTACTAGAGTCAATCACGCACATGCTCACAGCATGTCTTCGTGTGTCAGGATGGTTCGTTACTCTGCCCGGTTGTCCTACAGTGATAAGTAATGCTCATGCCTAGATGTGAGCCAAGGGTGTTCGTATTGCCTGCCATAAATCAGGTATAACTCAAAATCAAAGGTAACAAGAGTTGACACCTCGTGCCTAAAAGCCGCATCTCTCAGAGAAACATTCACAGTTGTGAAGACTCGTCAGTTTCCTTGATTGCAAGACAGTGTGCTGGTAACGTGAGACAATCAACGATCACCCAGGTGATATTGTTTTTGTTTCGAGTTATAACTAGACCAGTGCCAGAATCCATGGCAGTCTTTGCCCATTTCCATATGAGTGTTTCTGGTTGTTGGCACATGCGGTAGGTTTCTGATATTCCACATTGTCTTTCGCACGTACATCATTCCTATGCTCGGCTACGTGGGCCTTCATACCCGGTTGCTAGTTCAGGATTTATAAATTCTAATGTCTCTCATCAAAAACCCAGACGACTAGAATATCGAGGCCGGTGTTCTTTGCTCAACATAAATTTCCTACAGTTACTGTATGATGAGATTCACATTCGTTCCATGAGGTAGCGAACATCGTCTGACCTGCCAAGGTTGCTTCTCCATTCCCCGCATGGTTTCGGCTTGAAAATCCTCTTCCTTCAGTTCTCCAGTTTGAATAGGACGAGTCGGATCAGATAAATTAGAGTCGATAGTGAGCTGCAAAGCTCGTGCACGTTCAAGTTTCATAGTTATAATCATCCAAAAGTTCCATCCAGCGATGCCATTAACTGATTTAGCTCTTTCGAAACCAGGGTACATGGGAGGCCCTTGTGATCAGTCTAAGTAGCGCATTCGGTACCATCCAAGTAATGCCTCCAAGTAAATCCAAAGACCACGGTTTCCACCGCCGGTTGTGTGTCGTGCAATTCCTCTTTGTAACTCCATTACGTAAGTCATCACTCTCTCGTGTTGCGTCAGTGTGTAACTGGGACTCTGATTCAGACCATCATGGTACACCACTAAATCACCCGCACCCTCGGGTAAAGACGATGTTCAGTGCAATGCAGAGTTGGAATTCGAAAGCTGAAAAGAAGTCCTCCTGTTTTGTCTTCCCCGAACACAGCACCCTGCTGTGCTAAAGAGGTTACAACGACTCATTTTTCAAAAATTCCTCGATGAATCTGTGATAATATCTAGTGAGACCAATAAGTTGTTATATCCCCTAAGGAATCTTTGGTGTCGATCGGTTTTAACCAAAATGGATCATAGCGAGATCCACGTGTATTCCCACTTTGTTGATTATATGACCAAAAGGTGTACTTCCCGAATCCTGAAGTCACACTTAGGTAGACTTCGCACGTAGATGCTCCTCCCCTAGAAGCTCTACGATGAAATGCAAGTGCCATTCATGGTGCTCCTTTCTCCTGGAAGTGATTCAAAACATCATAGATAATCACGGTTGGCGAATCTGGCAAGATGGGGTTGGCACATACTACTCATGTGATCCCTAAGGCTGCTGGTGTGTTGGGTAACTTTAAACAACGAGAACAGAAAATTGTAGTGGTCGTACTGTGCCTGTAATGTCGTGTTAGAAGTCATCCTCCCCTGGGTCTCCCATCAAGTGACAGTCTGATCTTATGTCGGTTTCCGAATAGAAGCTTGATCATTGCAGCGGGTCAAGCAGGTTGTCGATGCGAGATATAGGGTGATGGTCGATGTTTGCCACCTTGGGGTAGTCTGTACGCGTACGAAAGGACTTGTCCTTCATTTTCCACAATAGAGCTCGGGCTCCCCAGAACAAGGAGCTAGATCGCTAAAACTCCCACCTAGTAGTTTCTGAAGTTGACTAGACAGTTCTTGCAACCCTCCTGGTGCAAGACGGTATGAAATACGAGTGATCAAGGCTGCTTCTGGCGTGAGATTAAACTGAGATTCTGCCTAACAATTGTGGAAGTAAGCCCGAAAGTTCCTCGGGTAACAAACTGAGAGGGATCACAAACAATTGGTGGATCCTCGGTCCTCTTTTCCCTCAGCCCTATCATCAGTAACGGTTGCTAACACAGTGGAGTAATCCCTCCGTAGACACTTCTGGCCTTCACAGCTGAAATGGCGCTAAATTTTGCACTACTCTGATGCTTTAGAACAAATAACGATTCTCCACACAAAGTTTTCTCCTCACTGGGTATATCTGCGCGATATCTGGATAACCAATCCATACAGACTACTGCATCAAAACTATCAAGGGTAGTAGAAGGAGGGTCAACGTCGAACACTTGTCCCACAAGGTCGAGTTTGCATTCCAACAATCATATGAGATTTATGTGGGCTTGCCATCTGCCGATTCCACAGCAGGTTCGGTTTCAAGATGTAACACCCCAAAAATACGAATTCTTATAATACAATAAAGTTGTAAATAAATAAGAAAAATAAAAATTTACTAGGAATGATATTAACCTAGTTAGATAATGAGTTATGAGTAGTTAAGAGGTTAAAACAAAATAAAAACGAAAGTTGAGGGGCCAAAAGTGTTTAATTGGAAACTAATATTGATAAAACAAAAAAATTAAAACTCAAACACACTTATGTGTGCTGAGATCGAACCAGACAAGAGGGAGGGGGCGACCAGGTTCTCCAAAACCCTAACATCCACAAAACTCATAAATTGAAGGTTCAAATCTGATCCAAAACGAAATCTGAGCTGAGATTAGTGATCCTCATTGCAAGAGGTTTATAAGGTATGTAAAATTTGATGAAAATTCTCTACTTGAAATTCTCATGAATTTGGGGAAATCCAAAATTTGATGATGCATGTTTGTTATTTGGATAGAATAGGGATGATATAGTATCTAGGAGTAAAACCTAGACAACAACATGTGAAATCATGTCTAAATTGTGGAAATTTCATGAACATATTGAAGGTGATTCATGGGTTTTGTGAGAAATTGATAAACACTAGGGTTTTGAGCATTATTCTAGTGTAATATGGTTCATAGAAAGAGATTACTGAAATATGAATGTTAAATTTTATATATGAAAGCTTGATTGAAGTAAATTCGGGCTAAATGATAAGTTAGGGACTTGTTATATAATCATGTAAAATTTTTCCCTTAAAGTGTTCGTAGAAATGCCTCAAAGAAGGCTTGAAACTGAAATTTAAAGTTAAAACGCATAATTGTGATGTTTAGGCAAATTATGCGACATATGATTGAAAAGGAGTTCTAAATGTATCATGATTGAACTCTATAGGAAAAGATACCGGAGCGTCGAGTGGACAAGCCGGTGGCGACTTGTGTTTGAAGGGCGTGCTTTGAAGGTATGTAACTTGACTCGTTACATTGAGTAATTTGATAACTAGAGCATGTTTAGTTACATTGTAGATTAAAGGTTGTGTTGATTGAACGGTGATGTTCGTTATTTGAAATAATAGGTTAAGAATCGGTTAGTAGCCGTTTGGTAGTCATTAAAATGGTGGATTCCATAGATGAGCCAAACGGGTCGAATAATCAATTAATGCGTGGCTAATGCTTCGTAATATGGTTAATTGGTCTTTTGTTATTGTTAATAATGGGTATATCAGAATACAAGAATTTAGCATTTTGGTTTGCTTGAATGATGAAATCCATAAGGGTAAACTAAACGGGTCATTAAGAGAAGGTATGAATCGGATAACGGTAGTACCTTATTTGTAGATTTTGAGCCTGGGTGATGGGTAGCAAATTACTAAACACGCAAACCGGTGATGGGAGTGTGGATGTTGAAAATAAGGAATCCAAGATTTTGGGTTTTCTCATAAGGAAGTGATATCCCATCCATGTGGGTTCGAGTGAAATAAACAAATTAGCCAAAACAGCAAAACTACAGAGTCTACCGTAAGTTACGGTAGCTACCGTAACTTACGGTAGAGAATAAAATGTTACGTTAGCCTTCGACTATCTTACAGAAAACCAGAGTTGCCCAGCGGCTACCGTAACTTACGGTGGCCATCGTAAGTTACGGTAGAACCCTGTCACAATTGTTGAACTTCGCATATCTTAGTTAATCGAATCCGTTTTTGAGCGTAGTTCGATTATGCAAAATTTCTAAGAAAACTAATACTAATATTTGTCAAAATTTCCAGTTTCTAGGTTTTGCAAGTATGTGGATGACGATCAAGTTGATGCTTCAAGAACCGAACACAAAATTTTTGGATGCTTCCGCCCTAATCTAATCTAGTTAATCTATGTAGTATTGTAAACACTACTGAATGACCTATGTTTGAAACCAGTTATTTTACTATGTTAAATACTATGATGAAGTATAACTTAGTTTACTAACTAAGTTTTTGTTAGCTATAAATCTTTTTTTTTTTACAAATACCGCTTTTCTTACGATTAAATAATGAAAATTAAAAGACGGGTATTACAAGTTGGTATCAGAGCTCATGGTTAAAGAATAAAGTGTGTTCGGTTCGAGGCTTAATCGCAAATCCGGTAAGTACATGTATAACATTGGTTTAGTATGATTAAAGTGTTGAGAACAACACATATGGTTATCGTGTAATACACATTATACCAATAAAAACGATATAGAGTAGATATAGTCAATGAAATTACACGCGTTGATGCGTATATTAGAAAAGCCTTGTATTATAATACGGGCATCCATTAATGTCGAAATTACTAACTGTTGTAAATGTTTTAGTTGAAGGACACTCGCATATGAAGATAGCGAGAGTTTAACAAATCAGGGATTTGGTAGAGGAACGGTCCAAAGAGTATGCTCATCAAGGACCTCACTCGCGTAGCGATCACGAACAGGGCTAATGGCAAGAGAAGCCCGTTAGGGCAAGCATTACCAGGTGCACATTTTAAATTTAATTGCACCAATAGTAATATGCAACAAATATGTAGAAATTGAAAGTTGCATATGTAGATTAAAAACTTGGAAAAACCCGAATAGAAAATCTATTCGGGATATGGTTTCCAAGAGAAACAAATAGAGGCATTACTTACATGGGGTGTAATGTGAAAATTATAAAAAGGTCATGTATACCAGGTACTGATCGCTTACTCTGGCCAAGTAAATGGTGAGCACGTGGTACCATGAACTTTTTATGATGGACATGCTTACATCCGATGTAGTAAGGACGGGGTGAGTGAGACAAATTAAAAAGTACCCAAATGAATCAAATGAGCAAAATATTAGATAATAATGTAAACGCACAACCGGGTAACGGAAGCGTATTACATTAGGATAATGAGCCCGAGTGAAGGGACACGGATTAATGTAAAATGATTAAGATATGCATTGGGAGGGGGTGTACTTACACTCGAACCCAGAGAATGCAAACATGTAAAATGATTAAGATATGCATTGGGAGGGGGTGTACTTACACTCGAACCCGGAGAATGCAAATGTGTCTCTTAACGGGCCGTTTTTGTAAAACGTCAAACTTGAGGACAAAGTCGGAATATAAAAGTGAAGGGAAGTCTTAATGCATACCGGGAGGGTGCAATAATAACGACTTCGGTAAAATACCCGGTTGATGGGTAAGGATTAAACACATGCGTAGACGGAGAAACATGAACTCGGATGGAAAATTAAAAGACTCGGGTTTTGAGTCATGACTAAAAGACGACAAGATAATGTAAATATAAATTTTGATAAATTATGTTCAACTATTTTAAAGTTGAACGGGTCAAACAAAGAATGAAGTTGACATCCGTAAATGATAAAAATTTCACATGAATGAGTCAAATAGGTCGAATATAATATATTGCCGGATGGCATGAGTAAGCGCAAGCGGGATAACGGTAGCGTTAAAAGCAAAAGAATAATGAGACCAGTAATGGTACATAATCAAATGAGGATATATGTAAACGGGATAATGGTGAGCATAAGATGAACCGACGCATAAATGATGTGAGAAGTCATAAAGTCGGAAAATAATTCGAAAGAAAACAAATGTAGCCTTAGACTATGGTCAAGGTCAAATGAAATCCAAAAAGCAAAAGTAAATGATTCTAAACATAAAAAGGGGGCTCTGACGCCATATACATATATACACATATAGC
Organism: Helianthus tuberosus; assembly: GCA_030545235.1. Classification (NCBI taxonomy): domain Eukaryota; kingdom Viridiplantae; phylum Streptophyta; class Magnoliopsida; order Asterales; family Asteraceae; genus Helianthus; species Helianthus tuberosus. The sequence continues at coordinate 113,775,357 of CM060354.1, read as the reverse complement.
CTACGAGGCTAAGTGAAAGAACCTACGAGTTATTTGGGTTAAGTAAGGAAACTAGTTATAACTCCCCGCCCTAAATAATAATGGAGAGGAATAAATCCTCAAAAGTAAATTTCCTTGATATAAGTAAATGACGTAAGACAAAGAGAAAATGTTAAACTAAAAATTCAATTTTTAGTCAAAAACAACGTTTTAACAAATATATGTAGTATGAAGTGGTTTGGGAAATAGTAAACACACAAAGGGCCGGAGATGGCAATGTGGTGCACCCGGATGACGGGGTATGAAGTAACGGTGACTAATTAGTCTAGCCGGTAAAACCATTCAAGGTCAAGGTAATGCTATGACTTATGTAAAGCGTTTGTCAATATAACATGTTGAGCGCCGAGTATAGGGAGTTTATGACTCCTTCAAAATACGAGACCCTTACCGAGATCATAAACGTTGCTCGGGAACGGGAAATTGAATTGAAGAAACAAGTTGAAAGGGGTTGTTAGGTCCAGAGTTTTAAGCTTGTCTTTATTACGGTCTTTCATGTTTAATTTGTTTTAAATTAGGATTTGGGCTTGAGCTAGGCCATGTGGGCCAATAGGGTAGAAGCTCCTATAAATAGTCTTATCTAGGTTATTGTAGTAGAGCTCTCTTATTGTGTAATCATGTAGCTCCCAAAAGGAGAACCTTGTACACGACAATCCTAGAGATTGTGTGCAAGGTTCTCGAAGATCGTACCAGACAGTCCTTGAGATTGTGTGCGATCTAAGCAGCGGCATTGAGTTCGTTAATAAAATATTTCTTTTTGTTCTTGTCGGTTTGATCTTACTTTCCGCATTCGATCGAACCGTAGAGTGATATCACGGGTTGTTCGGGACTAACAAGTGGTATCAGAGCCATTGAAGTCTTTCAAAGGCTCGGTTTTGATATGACTCAAAGAACAAGAAGAATGTTTTACACAGTGTCGGGGGAATTTTGTTCGAAAAGGAAGAGATCTCGGTTCATGAAATCTGATTTTCATCCACAGATCTGAAAAATATAAGATCTGCCGGAGGTCGGAAGCGAATTTTTTTTGGAAATGGTATATTTTAAAAATATTTTTAGGATAACGGGGAAGTCAAAAAAAAAAAAGGTATTTGGGGTATCCGCTGGTAGGAATAGCGGATTAGGAAAGGAAATATAGTGTACCGTACAAGGTGTCAGGTTTCTTTCCTAAGCTGCTATTTGGAATAGCGGATTAGGAACAAACATATTAACCAAGTTAACCCTCAGTTATATCAGTTAACTTTTAACAAACCAAAGTAACCCCTTTTAACTATCTATCAAACCTCCGTTAACTTTGGATTGTTATTCAGAAACATACCGTGCACAATACAGCAACTATGTTTTATTTGGAAATGGTATATTTTAAAAATATTTTTAGGATAACGGGGAAGTAAAAAAAAAAAAGGTATTTGGGGTATACGCCGATTGGATATACGGGCAATTAACTCTGCTTAAAATTTATTACTCTACAATATCAAGCAGTGGCGGATCTTGCCCGTTGAACCTGCCAGGGCCGAAAGACACGGTCACTAAAATTAGCACTACGGCCGAAAAACTTGCCCGGGCCTAACATAGTATATCTGCTTAAAAGATATGAGAATCTCATAATGCACTTGATATGTTATGCGGGTGATGTGTATATATATGTATATATGTGATGTGTTTATGCACTTGATATCAGGGGCAGGGCCACGGCTCCGGCAAGTTTTTCGGCCGTAGTGCTAATTTTCCGCATTTCGATCGAAATTTTGTATATATACTATGTTCGGCCCAGGCAAGTTTTTCGGCCGTAGTGCTAATTTTAGTGCCCGTGTCTTTCGGCCCTGGCAGGTTCAACGGGCAAGATCCGCCACTGCTTGATATTGTAGAGTAATAAATTTTAAGCAGAGTTAATTGCCCGTATATCCAATCGGCGTATACCCCAAATACCTGTTTTTTTTTTTACTTCCCCGTTATCCTAAAAATATTTTTAAAATATACAATTTCCAAATAAAACATAGTTGCTGTATTGTGCACGGTATGTTTCTGAATAACAATCCAAAGTTAACGGAGGTTTGATAGATAGTTAAAAGGGGTTACTTTGGTTTGTTAAAAGTTAACTGATATAACTGAGGGTTAACTTGGTTAATATGTTTGTTCCTAATCCGCTATTCCAAATAGCAGCTTAGGAAAGAAACCTGACACCTTGTACGGTACACTATATTTCCTTTCCTAATCCGCTATTCCTACCAGCGGATACCCCAAATACCTTTTTTTTTTTTTTGACTTCCCTGTTATCCTAAAAATATTTTTAAAATATACCATTTCCAAAAAAAATTCGGTCGGAAGCTGAACCACGCAGTGGATACAAGCTGGAAAGATTTGATCCATCGGTGTTGTTGCGAGTAACAAGTGGAGGTAAACAGAAGTCGCCGGAGTTGCAGGTTGCAGAACGGAGAGCAATGAGTGATCTGAGATAACGACGGAAGGTGATTACGGAGTGTATGATGGTTGACGTTGAAGAAGATGTTCGGTGGTGACCGGAGAAAGGTGACAGACGCCGGAGATAATGCTGAAGGTGGCGATGAATGTTGAGGTGATGATCAGTAGTCGGAACGACGGTTTGAAGGAGGATAAAATTTAGTGATTCACGATGGTTATGGAGGTGAAACGTACAGTCGCCGGCGACAACATTGAAAATGAATATTGTTTTGGAAACAAGAAAGATGATGGCGTAACAAAACAAGAGTTTACAGGTTATTGTGATGTTGGTGTTGAGGATGAACGAAGACGATGATGAATGTTTACAGGTTTATTGATTATCGTCGGAGTTTCTGAGGTGATGACCGGTGTTCGCCGGAGTAGTTGTAAATGGTGACGGAAATGATGAAGGTGGTCGGTGGGCCTGAACAAGGTGCATGGTGATGCCGGCCATAATAGCGGTTCAACTCAGATATATGGAATTCATGCATAAATGGGTGTCTCGCCGGTAATTTTGTCATCATCGGAAAAGATGGAAAATGTCGGTTTTGGTGCTGCTGATGTAAGCGTGATGCAGCAGGAATATTCTCTGGCGGCTGCATATGATGTCTACTCAGATTTTAAAAAACCCTATTTAGTGTGAACCGTTAGATTGGGAAAGATCAAAGGTCAAAAAGGTGATGAAGTTGAATTATTTTTTGTGCAAACACTCTGTGGGGCCAACAAGTGCAGCCGAGAAGCTTCTATGGCTGATGATTGTTTTAAGTCCATATGATTGAAGCCCAGGTAATAATGGATTAAATTTGTCAAAAAATTATGGGTTTGTGGATAATACCAAGTCATTTGCTGAAATAGTGGGAGTGGGCCGGACAGAAATTTTGTCTCGATATGGAAATACAATGACATTGATATGGATCAGAATATTTCATCTCGAATTTCATAATTTTCATCCGTGATTATCCGACATCATCATCTTACATCCAAGATATTTCACACTCATAACCTTTCATCCGAGATCAAGCCTCATATTATCCGAGATACGCTGCTGGGCCACCAAAGGAGAAGACCCAAGGTTGGAGGTCGTCCAAACCGTAATAAAGAGAGCATAAAACTAGGGGGAGATTGTTAGGTCCAGAGTTTTAAGCTTGTCTTTATTACGGTCTTTCATGTTTAATTTGTTTTAAATTAGGATTTGGGCTTGAGCTAGGCCATGTGGGCCAATAGGGTAGAAGCTCCTATAAATAGTCTTATCTAGGTTATTGTAGTAGAGCTCTCTTATTGTGTAATCATGTAGCTCCCAAAAGGAGAACCTTGTACACGACAATCCTAGAGATTGTGTGCAAGGTTCTCGAAGATCGTACCAGACAGTCCTTGAGATTGTGTGCGATCTAAGCAGCGGCATTGAGTTCGTTAATAAAATATTTCTTTTTGTTCTTGTCGGTTTGATCTTACTTTCCGCATTCGATCGAACCGTAGAGTGATATCACGGGTTGTTCGGGACTAACAGGGGTGAACGAAGGGCACAGGATGTGAATCCAAGCCCTACAAAGAAAGCTCAAACTGTGGAATCGGGAAAGAAAGTGGATGCTAAAGGCGGGTCGCCAAGTTGCAAGGTGTGTGGAAAGGGGCACAAGGGTGAATGCTGCTTCAAAGACAAGCCGTCTCCGGTATGTGGGAATATGGGACACACCACATCGTTATGTCCCGGAAAGGTTTCCGTTTGCTATAATTGTTATCAGCCCGGCCACAAAAAGTCTGAATGCCCAGAATTGGTTGGAAAGAGAGATACTAAAGAATCTCCAACGGAAGCTCCAAAGGTGAAAGCTAGGTCCTTCCAACTTACAGCAGTTGAAGCAAAGACGGAACCCGATGTGGTCTCAGGTATATTCGCAATAAACTCAATCCCCGCACGTGTATTATTTGATACGGGTGCGAATAAATCCTTTATTTCACATGGATTTATTCGACATCCTTCATTTGTGTTGACAAAATTACTTATGCCTTTAGAGGTTGAAATAGGAGATAACAAAAGTTTCATAGTATGTGATGTCTGTCAAAGCTGCAAATTAAGCATCGATGATGAAGAATACTTGATAGACCTAATCCAGATGTCAATGGGGGAATTTCAAGTGGTTGTAGGAATGGATCGGCTATCTCAACACCACGCAAAGGTCGTGTGTTTCCGTAAGGAGATAAAGCTAACATCTCCGAGCGGAAAACACGTCACAATCTATGGTGAAAAAGGAGGCAATCCTATAATATGCTTGATGATAAAAGCTTACAAGCTCATGAGGTATGGATGTAAAGAATTACTGAAGATTGGAGATGTACCCGTAGTACGTGACTTTGAAGATGTATTTCCGGATGATTTACCGGGAATGCCGCCCGAGCAGGAGGTAGAGTTCGGAATTGAATTAGTTCCGGGCGCGAAACCCGTAGCAAAAGCACCATACCGACTCGCACCGTCGGAATTACAAGAATTAATGCCGCAAATTCAAGACTTTCTTGATAAAGGATTCATAAGGCCGAGTGTGTCTCCTTGGGGCGCGCCCGTGCTATTCGTGAAAAAGAAGGACGGAAGCATGCGCCTGTGTATCAATTACCGGGAGTTGAATAAACTCACGGTAAAGAATCGATACCCGCTTTCAAGAATAGACGATCTATTCGACCAATTACAAGGTACGAACTGGTTTTCAAAAATTGACCTTAGATCGGGGTATCACCAACTAAGAGTCAAGGAGGAGGATGTACCGAAGACGGCTTTCCGCACGAGATACGGACATTACGAGTTCCTCGTGATGTCATTCGGACTGACAAATCCACCCGCGGCTTTTATGGACCTCATGAACCGGGTTTGCAAGCCGATATTGGATAAATCGGTAATCGTGTTTATTGACGATATTCTGGTATACTCGAAAAATGAAGCAGAACATGTACGCCACTTGCAGGAGGTGCTAGAGACACTCAGGCAAGAAAAGTTGTATGCGAAATTCTTGAAATGCGCCTTCTGGTTACGAGAGGTGCAATTCCTCGGCCACATCATAAGCGCCGATGGAATATTAGTAGATCCTTAAAAAATAGAGGCCGTGTCAAAATGGAGTCCTCCGAAGGATCCTTCGGAGATTAGAAGCTTCTTAGGGCTTACGGGATACTATGGGAGATTCATTCAAGATTTCTCCAAGATTGCGTCGCCGCTAACTAAGTTAACCTGAAAGGAGGAGAAATTCATTTGGGGTGTTGAACAAGAAAGAGCATTTCAAACGCTAAAAGAGAAGTTAACTCAAGCTCCGGTATTGACATTATCGGATGTAGTCGAAGATTTGGTGGTTTATTCGGATGCTTCACTATCGGGGCTCGGATGCGTTCTGATGCAACGGGGCAAAGTTATAGCTTATGCATCGAGGCAATTGAAGGTACATGAAAAGAAATATCCCACGCATGATCTCGAATTAGCTGCGGTGGTGTTTGCGTTAAAAATATGGAGGCACTATTTATACGGGGTAAAGTGCACCATATTCACCGATCACAAAAGCTTAAAATACTTCTTCGATCAGAAGGAGTTAACTATGCGCCAGAGACGATGGTTAGAAACGGTGAAGGATTTCGACTGTGAAATACACTATCACCCCGGAAAGGCAAATGTGGTGGCGGATGCTCTGAGCAGAAAAGCAAACTATGTCCCAATACGAGTAAGGTTGATGCAGCTTATGGTGACCTCGGATATACTTGAAAGTATCCGAGAAGCGCAAGTAGAAGCAGTAAAAGAAGAGAACTGGAAGAAGGAAAGAATAATCGGACAGTTAAAAGATTTGTCAGATGAAAAGGACGGGTTGAAGACTCGATCCGGAAGAATATGGGTTCTAAATACTTGTGGGGTGAAGACGCTTCTACTTGATGAAGCTCATAAATCCCGATATTCTATTCATCCGGGTGCGACCATCTCACACCCCGACCACATTAAAACAACAAACCGTGGTGGAAACGTCGGGGAGTGTTGTAACAGAATTATCGTTTCACAACCATGGTAATTAAAAGTTTCGTTTTATTGATTTATTAAGTAATGTACATTATCTTTAAAACCAAACAAACAATTTAAACATCGTCTATTATCGTTATTAAGTCACTAAGGCCTCGTCCAGATCCTATGTGACTCATACATCCTAGCATTCGATATCACGCAATACCACCTGAAACATATGTAAAAACAAAGTCAGCAAAGAAATGCTGGCGAGCACATAGGTTTTATGAGAGTATCGGAATCATGGCTCGTTTATATATATATTGCAATACCTCGAAAACCTTGTTTTGAAAAGTATATAATATTGCAACATGATTAACCAACTCAAATCAAGATAGTCATAATTTATAAAATCTCGTAGCCATGATTCTTAACTCAAAGACTTTTGTTTTAGTAAACCAATTCGTAAAACATCTCGTTAAAACTCGTTAATAAAACTCGTATGGTTTATATCATTTCGAAAACCTTGTTGTGTGACATCGTTTCAAATCGTTTCCCAAATGAATTAAATAATGACATGAAATGTAATATGATACAAGCACTTATATATAAGATGCACCACCGGCGTATCTACCATGCTTTTATCATGCTACACCCGTCCCATTATCTAATCACCACCCAAAACCAATCGTTTAACCAAATCGTTTAAGTCGTCCCAAAATCGTATTCGTCTTAAATTTGTGAAACTACTTATGGTCGTCTCGCTAATAACATTCAAACCTTCGTGACTCGACTACCTCGTTCCTCGTATTAACAAACCACCAAAGGGTAAGTTAACAATCACAGATTCAGTCGTTACCTACATAACCCCCACACATAACCATGGGTGTAGTCTGATAACGGGATTTGTCAGATCCTATGGTACCATAACATAATACTGGTCGGTTCGGCCAAAATTAATGAATGTCATTCGTTATGTAACTACAACCAACAAGATCGTTCACTTTATCGAAATCGTTATTAGTTTAATATAAACCATCTTAATCGTTTTTGAAACCATCGTTAAATTATCAAAATCGTTTTGATACATATGAATCACCCCAAAACAATTGAAAACAGTAAAATAAGGGAACTATGTACTCACTTTGAATAGAATGGTATCCTTGATCTTAAGAACTTAGCGAAGCTCAGACAAACCAAGGAAATTCATGTAGTACCTAGTAATCGGATCACTAGTAAATAAATCGACACCTGAATCGGAAGATCGGACCTAATGAGGTCTTGTAAACCAAATGAGTGTTGGAAGTCATGTGATATGGTTTAACAAAGCCTACATTCTAAATCGGAACCTAACCTAAGTGCTTTCGACCTGTTACGGCCCATTAAGGTAGCTTATGCTACTTTAACGCGTCGTTCGCGTAAAAGCACGTTCGAGACGTCTAACTAGTCCTATGACAAGTATTATATGCCCAAACATGTTTAATTATGTTGCATAATTAGTTAAGTGACAAACGTTTAGGTTACCTATGCTTAAAATCCAATTATGCATGAAAAGGGTATTTTGGTAATTTACCGAAGGCATATAATCTACCTATTATACAACGACTTAAACTAGGTGACCATAAGGTGTAACCTCATAAGGTTATTCCCTATGCAACTATGGTCACTAAACATGCTTGGTCGGATCCTAAAGATCGACCAAACGGGTCGAGTTCGAAAGTCTAAGCAGTGGTTTAGACCGCTTGACTTACGACTCTAAACAAGCACTAAACTAAAAGTGACGAGCTAAGCATGTTAAAACATGCTTAACTAATTTAGAAAACAAGTTTTGATATCAAAACAAAGTGTTTTGATACCAAGAGTAGTTTGGTTGCAAAATATGCTTAATGCGCATTTTGACCAAAACTACGACTCGTCACTACGCCTAGTCAACGTGGTAATCAGTAGGTATAGTCACTAAAGACTATAACCATCGTGATTACGCTCACGTTGCGAAGTTCAAACGAACTTCTCGTTGACCAACTCGTGGTCAAAGCTGAAAGTCAAACATTGTTTGACTTTCGAGCTAGGAAAGCAATAAAAGAATGAAAGAGGACTTACAAAGGGTCCAAATAGATTTGATTCTAAGTATTTCTCAGGTAGGTAGTGAATAATCACAACAACTTAGAGAAAATCTCAGATCAAATGTGAGGAAAATGAATGAGGGACATGGCCTTATATAGTTTTTTGCAAACTGTTAGGATCATTTCTTGGCAAGGAGGGAATGATCTAGGCCATACAATTGTTAAAGAATGATTGGGGGACTTGTTCTCCACACAAACCAGCCCATAGTATGAAAAACTAGAGATCAAAACCATCAAATTCGAGCTAAATGACCAGATTCAATGTTTCTGTCTGGCATGCCCACGTGCCCCGTGTAAGATATGGCTTGGGCTTACGCGCCCCGCCTAGACAGTTTGACAGATTGTCAGTTTTAGCCCCTGAACTTGTAAAACTTGCATTTTGGCTCATTTTTGACATGTTTAAGCCCCGTTAACCTCATTTCAAGGCTCTAAAATGAAGTTAAAGTATTGGGAACTCAAAACATGCTCAAAAACATCTCGGATGTCGGTTCGTTTGGTCGTACGATCGCGTTGTTCGGTTAATTACGATGAAAGTCGTAACGAACGCAAAATTGATCCAAATTAAGCGACAAATGGAATTTTATCATGCCAATCACTAAAATATAATATTTTAATGATTACATAAATTTTTGGATGTCCGGATATATTCAGAACGTAAAATATGCGCGAAAATGCAAACTTGTGCACTTTTTGACGCTTTTAGTCCCTATTGATCAAATAAGTTTATTTTAGCATACCGAACCCCTCAAAGCCTATTTATAAGCTATGTAAAGGATATTTAGGGTATGTTTAACTTATGATCAAGTTCCAGAGTGTTCGTTACTACACAAATCGGTATAGTTTCGCAGTTTGACACAAACAGTCCCTGCGATCGAATAGACTTGTTTTCAACACACCAAACCATCCAAAACTTATTTCTAAGTTATATAGAGGTTATTTAAGGTATGTTAAGCCTATGTCACTATTCCAGAGTGTTTTTCATGTTAAACTGATTGCGTTTATGCACCAGTTTGCGTATAACCTTCCAGAAAGCGATTTAAAGCTTGAAATCGGAATCGAATCGAATTGTAAAATCATCAAACACAATTACACATATAATAACATCAAAACACATTGTTTTATTGATAATTAACTTTGTTTTGCATTGTTCATCGATTACAGAGCACATTTGTTACAGACCAAGATGTACAATGATCTGAAACAAAACTATTGGTGGCCCGGAATGAAGAGGGATGTGGTAAAATATGTGGACAAATGCTTGACTTGCTTACAAGTCAAGGCGGAACACCAGAAACCATATGGAAAACTGCAACCTTTGGAGATCCCGGTTTGGAAATGGGAACATATCACGATGGACCTATTGACCAAACTACCTAAAACGACTCGGGGATTCGATGCTATATGGGTGATTGTGGATAGATTGACGAAGAGTGCACATTTTATTTCTATACGCGAAACATATACTTCGGAAAAGATGTCCGAGGTATATACAAACGAAATAGTGGCACGTCACGGAGTACCGGTATCTATTGTGTCGGATAGAGATACCCGGTTTACTTTAAACTTTTGGCAAGATTTTCAAGAACAAATGGGAACGAAACTTTTCATTAGCACCGCCTACCATCCCCAAACGGATGGGCAGAGTAAAAGAACAATACAGACGCTCGAGGATATGTTACGGGCATGTATTATTGATTTCGGCGGAAGTTGGGATGTTTATCTACCCTTGGTCGAATTCTCGTATAATAATAGTTACCATGCGAGCATCGGCATGGCGCCTTACAAAATGCTATATGGTAGGAAATGCAAAACCCCGGTGTGTTGGGGTGAAGTGGGACCACGCGAACTGGCCCATAAAGATATTGTCCAAGCCACTAATGAGAAAATTGATGTGGTACGAGCCCATTTGAAAGCAGCCCAAGATAGGCAAAAGTCTTATGCCGACAAAAGACGAAGACCGATTGAATTTCAAATAGGCGACATGGTTATGTTAAAGGTTTCCCCATGGAAGGGTGTTATCAGATTCAGAAAAAGGGGGAAACTAAGCCCGAGGTTTATCGGGCCATTTAAAATCATCGAACGGGTTGGCAAGGTGGCCTATCGTCTCGAGCTACCGGAAGAGTTGAGTGGAATACATGGCACGTTCCACGTGTCTCAGTTTCGAAAATGTCTAGCAGAGGAAACAACTTATATCCATTACGACGATATCGAGGTGGATAATCGCCTGAATTATGCGGTAAGGCCAATAGAGATTTTAGATCGAAAGGTTAAGCACTTGCGAAATAAACAAATCGATCAAGTCAAGATCAAGTGGGAGCATAGGAAAGGTTCGGACACTACATGGGAGTCCGAAGAGGAGATGCGACGTCTCTACCCTACACTATTCGGTATGTATTTTGGTTTCGGGGACGAAACCCCTTTTAAGGGGGGTGGACTTGTAACACCCCTAAAATACGAATTGTTATAATACAATAAACTTGTAAATAAATAAGAAAAATAAATATTTACTAGGAATGATATTAACCTAGTTAGATAATGAGTTATGAGTAGTTAAGAGGTTAAAACAAAATAAAAACAAAAGTTGAGGGGCCAAAAGTGTTTAATTGGAAACTAATATTGATAAAACAAAAAAATTAAGACTCAAACACACTTATGTGTGCTGAGATCGAACCAGACAAGAGGGAGGGGGCGACCAGGTTCTCCAAAACCCTAACATCCACAAAACTCATAAATTGAATGTTCAAATCTGATCCAAAACGAAATTCGAGCTGAGATTAGTGATCCTCATTGCAAGAGGGTTATAAGGTATGTAAAATTTGATGAAAATTCTCTACTTGAAATTCTCATGAATTTGGGGAAATCCGAAATTTGATGATGAATGTTTGTTATTTGGATGGAATAGGGATGATATAGTATCTAGGAGTAAAACCTAGACAACATGTGAAATCATGTCTAAATTCTGGAAATTTCATGAACACATTGAAGGTGATTCAAGGGTTTTGTGAGAAATTGATAAACACTAGGGTTTTGAGCATTATTCTAGTGTAATATGGTTCATAGAAAGAGATTACTGAAATATGAATGTTAAATTTTATATATGAAAGCTTGATTGAAGTAAATTCAGGCTAAATGATAAGTTAGGGACTTGTTATATAATCATGTAAAATTTTGCCCTTAAAGTGTTCGTAGAAATGCCTCAAAGAAGGCTTGAAACTGAAATTTAAAGTTAAAACGCATAATTGTGATGTTTAGGCAAATTATGCGACATATGATTGAAAAGGAATTCTAAATGTATCATGATTGAACTCTACAGGAAAAGATACCGGAGCATCGAGTGGACAAGCCGGTGGCGACTTGCGTTTGAAGGGCGTGCTTTGAAGGTATGTAACTTGACTCGTTACATTGAGTAATTTGATAACTAGAGCATGTTTAGTTGCGTTGTAGATTAAAGGTCGTGTTGATTGAACGGTGATGTTCGTTATTTGAAATAATAGGTTAAGAATCGTTTAGGAGCCGTTTGGTAGTCATTAAAATGGTGGATTCCATAGATGAGCCAAACGGGTCGAATAATCAATTAATGCGTGGCTAATGCTTCGTAATATGGTTAATTGGTCTTTTGTTATTGTTAATAATGGGTATATCAGAATACGAGAATTTAGCGTTTTGGTTTGCTTGAATGATGAACTCCATAAAGGTAAACTAAACGGGTCATTAAGAGAAGGTATAAATCGGATAACGGTAGTACCTTATTTGTAGATTTTGAGCCCGGGTGATGGGTAGCAAATTACTAAACACGCAAACCGGTGATGGGAGCGTGGATGTTGAAAATAAGGAATCCAAGATTTTGGGGTTTCTCATAAGGAAGTGATATCCCATCCATGTGGGTTCGGGTGAAATAAACAAATCAGTCAAAACAGCAAAACTACAGAGTCTACCGTAAGTTACGGTAGCTACCGTAACTTACGGTAGAGAATAAAATGTTACGGCAGCCTTCTACTGTCTTACGGCAGACCAGAGTTGCCCATCGGCTACCGTAACTTACGGTGGCCACCGTAAGTTACGGTAGAACCCTGTCACAATTGTTGAACTTCGCATATCTTAGTTAATCGAATCCGTTTTTTAGCGTAGTTCGATTATGCAAATTTTCTAAGAATACTAATATTTGTCAAAATTTCCAGTTTCTAGGTTTTGCAAGTATGTGGATGACGATCAAGTTGATGCTTCAAGAACCGAACACAAAATTTTTGGATGCTTCCGCCCTAATCTAATCTAGTTAATCTATGTAGTATTGTAAACACTACTGAATGACCTATGCTTGATACCCGTTATTTTACTATGTTAAATACTATGATGAAGTATAACTTAGTTTACTAACTAAGTTTTTGTTAGTTATAAATATTTTTTTTACAAATACCGCTTTTCTTACGATTAAATAATGAAAATTAAAAGACGGGTGTTACATAAGAAGTATCAGGGTTGAGCAAAACAGTGACGAAGCGATTTGTTACTAAGAACGTATAGGCCACCATGATGTTATAATCTTGGCGTCGCCCACGCCAATCCTAAATGCCCTTCACGAGTACCACATCCAGTGTTGTTGCTACTGCTACTGCTACTAGAACTCCCAAAACTATCATTGTTCCCTGGGTTGTTGACGTCTTGACTTAATAGCAGTCATTCCTTGCCAATGTCACCTTCGTTTCCATGCTACGATTATGAGTACCTTGATGTTGCCATGACTGTTGCCTCGAATGTCGTTGCTTGAAACGGAGCCCTGCGACCTTTTACCAACAAGGTCCATCCTGTCACATTTCCGTGCCACGTCCTAAAGCGTTACTCATTGTGCTGACAGTCACACATTCCATACTACAGTCGATTGTCATCGCCGATGTCCCGATTGATTCGTAAGGGTTGACTCTCATAAGTAGCTTAGGATTCGATTGAAGTCAAATTGCTGATGTCCGTGGCCAGTAATCAAGGTCATTCTAATACTGAGGTTGGTGAGGCTCTATGCTCATCCTCTTGTCCATCATTCTTGCAAGTTAACTGGGTAATGCACGGTATGTTTCCAGAGTGTTGCAGATGTGATCGCACTTCGGGGTCTAAGACGTCGGTACATTGAGTTCCAACAACAAAGAGGAGTGGGGGGAGGGGGTATAGACCAATCATCGACGTTGCAACATCCACTCAGGGACGTTCGTACAAGCACCTAGCATTCTACACAGTTCGCTAGGCATTCAGATGGGTGTTCAGGTAATACTCGATAGCATCGAGATTCGAAAGGTTTCAGAGAGGAGTGAAAAGATCACGTTCGAGTAGGAGACAATTACTGCTATGACTCCTATAGATTGTTGTGTTTCACATTGATCAATTAACGGGATGGAACACCTTTTTCACTTGTTAAGCCTCATTGGGACTCACATGCACCCCACATTATTATTATGTGTGTCACACCCCAAAATCCACACGCAGAGTATCACCGCTTGGAGGCGTGACATGACCAGGATCAAGCCACCAATCATATTGAACATATAAGTAATAAGTAAAAGTAAATGTAATCCATCACAATACAATTGGTGTTCAATCAAAAACATAGTATAGGTAGCGGAAGCATAGGGTGAAAATCCAACACAAGTGTTAAGTTTCAAGAGTCATAAAGTTTTCATCATAACATCCACAATCCGTGCCCACAACGACCGCGCCTCCCGTGCAAGCTCCAAGAGTACCTATGGTCCTGCAAGGCATGTAACAGGAAGTCAACAACTAGTTGAGCGAGTTCACACTTGGTTGTTTAGTTATAGTGTTCGTTTCGTAAACCGTATGTTTGTTTAGTAACCAATGTATCGTGTCTGTTTGTATCGCGGCCTTCCCGGCATGTGTGCGAAGATTAGTGGGGGTCTCCCATGTTTTCTAGACTAGGTATATTTGTATCGCGGCCCTCCAGGCATGTTTGCGAAGTTTAGTATATGTATCGCGGCCAACCCAGGCATGTGTGCGAAGTTAAGTATTAGTGTTAGTATCGCGGCCATTCCAGACGTGTGTGCGAAGAGTAGTATTTGTATCACTAGTCTAGCAGTATCTACAAGTAACCTGCCTCTCCCGAGGTCAGTGGTACGTAATTCCAGTATCAATGTGTGTACAAGTAATCATCCAAACCCATTCCCAACCCCGGGAATCCCATGCCTTGGTAAGAGTGTGAACTCACCTTGGTTTGCTCGGTATGCTCAAAGGGTTACACGTTCACAATTAATCAATCACGACCTATAGTACGCATGTGTATATAATCAGTTTTCGTTCGTAACAATCTTGCACACAAATCTAACGTCACATAGTGTGTTTGGCAGTTAAATCATCATGCAGCATAAACGGTTAATCGCATCCATACAGTTCATGTACCACATCAATGTCTTTTACAGTTTATTCCAATATAACTATCCAATCATACACTTAACAGAGTTGCATACTTTAACATAGTCAAATAAAGTTAACATAGTTAATTGGCTAACGAGGTTAATTAATTAACAGGGTTAATCAACTTAGCTTAACAGAGTTAACAGAGAGTTTCCTCCTTAACAGAGTTAACATGTTTTAACAGTGTCAATAACTTAATAAGGTTACAAGCTTAAAAGAGATTCATATACTTTACATACTTAACACAGTCGACATGTTTAACTAAGTTATTTGACTTAACAGATATAACAGTTGGTCCACATCAACTTTGGGCCGAAAACACTTGGGCCGAAAACCCCAAGATGTTTTCGTTGGATATTGTTTTCGTTGAGGGGAGGTGTTTTCGTCGACATCAATCATCATCATCAACAACACAGTCACGCACAACAACAACAACCCTAATTAACACTAACAGGTTCATGGTCCATCCCCAACGAAATCATTAAATCATATATCCTTTCTTTAATCAATACCCTATGAATAACAAGAACAACTAATCGAATAGGATAGGGTGATCACATGCAACTAGCTGACAATTTCAATGCCATTCACATGCAAAACATTAACTTGGCTGCACTCTCTATACCATCCACATGCAAAGTCAGTCATAAACCTCCTAAAGCAATATTCAATTCACAAGCCAATCATATCACACAACTCATATAATATTAATGTCCCTGACTTCCTGACACACTATTAATATGTTCACATGATGTAATTTGATCAAATCTACAATTCACATGGCCGCCACTTTGTTATCAAAATTACCACCCACCTATTTCCAATTCTATTGGGCCTTTGACTATTGTTACATCAAGATCCATTATAAATTACAACTTCAATATCATATAAGTCAATCCGTAGCAAAGGGGTTTAATATTAAAATTTACTATCAAACAAACCATACCATTGAAACAAACCATTCGAACACAGCACTTATAATCATGCAATCTTATCATGTTTCGCATACAGTTACATAACTGATCGATCATATCCAATTCTTTCATGAACACAAGCAACAACATAACAATATAATCGAATCTGAAACAACTAAATGTGAAAGCCACTAACCGACTCAGAATGATCAACCAGAGATCTGGCTTCGAACAAGTGGAGGGCTGCCGTCGACTTGAGGGTGAGAAGTGATTTAGGGTTTTCCAGTTACCGACTTTACGTAAAGGTTAAGAACGAGACCCTATATCTAAACTTTACTGGGCCAAAGCCCATTTGTTTTCACCAAAGTGTGGGTAACGAAAACACGTGTTTTAAATTATACACCACAAATATTAAAATGAGGCATACATCAACATACACACTTATACACTTATAAGGCATACCATATAAAACATATCCATCACAGTACGATTAACATATTACAAGCGTGTACGTATTACAAACGTGTACAGTTGTGAAACAAACAAGTCATATAAACAATCAACTAAAACAATTAACGTGCAATTAATGCGAAGATGGAAATCTTGGAAATTCGAGTTGTCACATTATCCCCAACTTGAAAGAAATTTCGTCCCGAAATTTAGCATGCGGTTACTGAGGAAGCTAGATGAGTTGTATCGTTTACTGGTTTTCCTGGGGTGTCACATCATCCCCCCGTTGATTTGGAATTTCATCCCGAAATTCTGTAGTAGCTTCAGCCTCAGTAGTAGTTGCATTGTTTTCGAACAACTGGGGATACTTGAGTTTCATTTGATCTTCTCGCTTCCAGGTGAACTCTGAGCCATGACGGGAGTTCCAACGAACTCGAACAAGAGGTATTCTGGTGTGCTTGAGGACCTTAACATCCCGGTCCGTGATTTCAACAGGTTCCTCGACGAATCGTAACTGATCGTCGATAGTGAGCTCCTTCAAGGGAACTATGAGGGTCTCATCTGACAGACACTTCTTCAGATTTGACACGTGAAAGACGTTGTGAACTGCACTGAGTTTAGCTGGTAAGTTCAGTCTGTAGGCCACTTTGCCTATTTTCTCAATGATTTCGAACGGTCCGACGTATCGTGGGTTAAGTTTGCCTCGTTTGCCAAAACGAACCACACCCTTCCAGGGTGAAACTTTGAGTAGCACTCGATTCCCAACCTGGAATTCGAATGGTTTCCTGTCCTTATCGGCGTATGCTTTCTGACGGTCACGAGCTGCCGCCATGCGTTGTCGTATTTGAGCAATCTTTTCTGTTGTGTCTACTACCAGTTCTGGACCTGTGATCTGACTATCGCCCACATCTGCCCAACAAGAGGTGATCGGCATTTACGCCCGTACAATGCCTCGAATGGAGCGGCTTGAATGCTGGTGTGGTAACTGTTGTTATACGAGAACTCCACTAACGGGAGATGTTTTTCCCAGCCGTTGCCAAAATCGATTACACATGCACGAAGCATGTCTTCTAGAGTTTGAATAGTGCGCTCAGATTGCCCATCCGTCTGAGGGTGATAAGCCGTGCTCATGTCTAAACGAGAGCCAAAAGTTTTGTGCATTGCTTGCCACAGTTCTGAAGTAAAACGTGCGTCACGATCAGAGATAATAGAGGTGGGCACCCCGTGCCTCGAAACAACTTCCTTAAGATATACGTCTGCTAAGGTGGAGAACTTATCCGTTTCCTTGATAGCCAAGAAATGTGCAGACTTTGTGAGTCGATCCACGATCACCCATATAGTGTCATTTCCGCGCTGAGATCTAGGCAGGCCAGTAACAAAATCCATGGAAATTTGCTCCCATTTCCATTGTGGTATCTCTGGTTTTTGGAGTAGGCCTGAGGGTTTCTGGTATTCGAATTTGACTCTCGCACAAGTCAAACATTTACTAACGTAGGTTGCTATGTGAGCTTTCATGCTAGGCCACCAATATGTAGTTTTCAAGTCGTGGTACATCTTATCCGAACCAGGATGTACTGAGTAGCGTGACTTATGAGCTTCATTCATTACAAGCTCGCGTAAGTTGCCATAGAGTGGGACCCAGATGCATCCTGTTACATAGTAGGCACCGTCTGCCTTTTGTTCTAACCGTTGCCTTGAGCCGCGTAGAGCCTCAGCCCTGACGTTTTCTGGTTTCAATGCTTCTACCTGAGCATCTCGTATCTGAGAAGGAAGACTAGACTGAATAGTGAGTTGCAACGCTCGTACACGCCTAGGTGTAGTATCCTTTCGACTGAGGGCGTCAGCCACCACATTGGCTTTGCCCGGATGGTACTTTATAGCACATTCGTAATCGTTCAACAGTTCGACCCATCTACGTTGTCGCATGTTCAACTCTTTCTGCTTGAAGATATGTTCGGGACTCCTGTGATCGGTGTAGATGGTGCACTTGGTACCGTACAGGTAATGTCGCCATATCTTAAGCACAAAAACAACAGCTCCCAGCTCTAAATTGTGTGTAGTGTAATTCCGTTCGTGAATCTTAAGTTGGTTCGAAGCATAAGCAATGACTTTATCCCGTTGCATCAACACACATCCAAGACCTTGGATAGATGCGTCGCAGTAGACTACAAAATCGTCCGTGCCTTCAGGCAATGAGAGGATAGGTGCGCTACAAAGTCTATCCTTTAAGTGCTGAAACGTTGTTTCCTGTGTATTACCCCAACGATAAGCAACACCTTTCTGTGTCAGTAATGTAAGCGACTGTGCAATCTTTGAGAAGTCTTTGATGAACCTTCTGTAGTAACCTGCCAAACCCAAGAATTGGCGAATTTCCGTTGGTGTACGCGGTGCAGGCCAGTTCTTAATCGAATCTACCTTGGATGGATCAACATGAATCCCCTCCTTGTTTACCACGTGGCCTAGAAAGTGGACTTCACGAAGCCAGAAGTCACATTTCGAAAACTTGGCGTACAGTTGTTCTGTTCGAAGTAGTTCCAAAATAAGTCGTAAATGCTGCTCGTGTTCCTCCTGACTCTTAGAGTAGATCAGAATGTCGCCGATGAATACGATAACGAACTTATCCAGGTAGGGCTTGCACACTCTGTTCATAAGATCCATGAAGACTGCAGGTGCGTTTGTTAACCCGAATGGCATGACCAGGAACTCGTAGTGGCCGTAGCGAGTTCTGAATGATGTTTTGGAGACGTCCTCATCCCGGACTCTCAGTTGGTGGTAACCTGACCTCAGGTCAATCTTCGAGTAGTAGCTCGACCCTTGTAACTGGTCGAATAAGTCGTCGATGCGTGGAAGAGGATAACGATTCTTCACGGTCACCTTGTTCAGTTCGCATTTGTTTACTTGGGAACATGAGGACCAGATGAAGACGAAATATCCGCATTTGTTTTCATAAGTTTCCTCTAAGTAAAAATTTCGGGACGAAATTTCCTAAAGTAGGGGAGACTGTGACATCTGTGTATTTTAACCCTTGTACTGTTCTGAACAACTTTGTATTTAATAAAATATGATGTTTCAATTTCAATATGTGTTTAATTATTTGTGACATTAGTACGTTTTCAATCATTGTTCAATTCCGAACTCTCAAACATGTTCTGGAAGTGAAATCATAAACCGTTACGTAAACATAATCAGTTTAACGCGACGTACACTCCGGAACTGTGACATAAGCCAAACATACCCTAAATACCCTTTACATAACTTAGAAATAAGTTTCGAAGGATTCGGTATGGCAAAAACCTGTTTATTTGAACTAAAGAACTAATTGCGACAAAACTGCGAAACGAACGTTGGTGACCGCCCGGGTAATATTTAAATCCCAAAAATATTCTATTATGATTAAAGTTTTATTTTTAATCAGGTTCGTGTTGAAAAATAAATTAAAACACTTAAAAACGTTATTTTTCAAGTTTAAGCGCGTACCGCGTGTTTCTGCGCGACAAAGTGCTTCTACTGCAAAACGCAGACAACACAGCCAGTCTCGGCAACTGAAATTTATTTCAGTAATATTTTGGCGAGTTTATTTTTATAGAATAATAAAAATAATTTAGAACGCCATAAACCGGGATTTAAACGCTAGATAAAAACCCGGTACCTAGTTAAATACCTGTTTTTATCTAATTTACCAATCAAAATTACACTTTACCCCCCCTATATGGTTCACGGTCACATGGGTGTGACCCCACCAAAAATATTTCCATGATCTTTCTTGATATATCTTGGATTCACTTAAATCTTAGAGTATCTTATGTAATCTCCTATGGATGGATTCACTTAAATCTTAGAGTATCTTATGTAATCTCCTATGGATCCTCATATCTCTATATGTATCACTCAAGATCATTTCTCACTCAACACTTCACTCAACCTCCTTCTCTCTCTCTCTCTCCCAACCGTCCACACCACCATCACTCCCATCTTCAAATCTTCAACCTTGTTCTTGAAGATCAAGCTCCATTCCAAGCTAGATTCAAGTTGGTGTGAAGATACAAAGGAGTTTCCAAGGTGCTTTCAAGCTCCATATCATCAAAATCTCATCCAAAAACTTACTTGAATCTTGAAGGTATAAAGTTTATGTTTAAATCATACTCTTGATTCTTGGTTGTTCTTGATGATTTGAAGTTTCTCTTGAATCTTGAAATTTTTCACAAACTTGAAATCTAAAAGAAATGGGTCTTGATAAAAAATAAAAATGGTGATATATATATGTGTGTGTGTGTGTGTGTGTGTGTGAAATTTGAGCTTGATCTTTGGCAAATACTTGTTTAAGTTGTTGCTTGTTCTTGAATAATAGTTAAAATGCAAGTGTTAGATGATTTGTGCAAGATATGATAAATGATCAATTAAATCAGCAAATAAACATGAATAAATCACATATTTGATGCATTTAAGTTCATATGAAAAGATGATGATATGATAGTGTGCTTTAGACACTTGTACATAAGAATACATGTTGATTTAAAGCTCAAGAAATGATAAAAAAAATGATTGTATGACAAAAATGTTTTAGAACATATTATAAACACTAAAAATAACATTATTTGGTATATTATAATGGCATGAAACTTTGACATAGGTTTGATAGATTTGCATCTTGTACATATAGCTTAAAAAGTGGTAAAATATGTGAAATTTGTATGATTTATGTGCTTTATGTGAGACCTGCACTATCATAATTATAACCACTATTTTATTCAGTAAATAACATGGGTTATGTTAAAATATCAAGTCGTTTCGATTTGGGATGGTTAGGGTAACGTTTGATGCAAAACTATGCGGTAAAACGGTTAAAAATCGGCTTTTCGGAGGATTTTTATAAAACTATTTTAGATCAGTAAATAAACTGATATTTTTGATATAAAAATAATTATTTTAACTTATATTAAGTTTACTTGGGGTTTGGTTAGTCATACGTGACTTCCGACACCCAAAAATGTTATCGAATCGCTAAAATAAGTGTTTTTCGACATACACTATAATGGGTTGTTCATGGGTAAATTTTATGTGTTACAATGTGTTATGTGTTTTATAATATGTGTATGATGACATGATAATACTTGACAAGATTATGTGTATTACGCTATTATTAGTATGTTACATTTGAGTATATATATTACGACGCGCAAATCGTAGATATATTGCCTATAGCCTGGTGAGGGTCACCAATAAAATCGTTCAAGTCGTAAAGTTTTTAAAATATATATATGAACCCATATATATAAATACACCAAAATAATAACTTTTTGAGAAATCTCAAAGTTACGTGAAAATTCTAAGTATCGGAGAAACTTATGTATGTTTGTGGGTTTTTGATTATTAAATCATTCTTATTTAATTTAGGACGAATATGTGACACCTGTGTCACTCCAACCATCAATAAAATGCCAAACCAATGAAATATTGTATTTCATACTTGGGATTTGTAAAAATATGTGTATCGATTGCACATATCAACTCTTGTTCGATTTCAAGCCCTAAATCGCTTTCTGGAAGGTTATACACGCACTGATGCGTAAATATAACCAGTTTAATGCAACGAACACTCCGTAATAGTGAAATAGGCTTAACATACCTTATATAACCTTTACATAACTTAGATATAAGTTTTGGAAGGTTTGGTGTGGTGAAATCAAAGTTAAATCGCTTACAGGGACTAAAGTTGACAAACTGCGAAAGTATGCCAATTTGAACTGTAACAGACATTCCGGAACATGACCATAAGTTAAACATACCATAAATATCCTTTACATAGCTTAGAAATAGGCTTTGAGGTGTTCGGTATGCTAAAATAAACTTTTGTGTCATTCAGGGACTAAAAGCGTCAAAAAGTGCACAAGTTTGCATTTTTACGCATAACTTACGTTCTGAATACATCCGGACATCCAAAAATTTATGTTAGCACTAAAATATTTTATTTTAGTGTTTGGCATAAGATAAATCCATTCGTCGCGTCATTTGGATCGTTTTACGCACTTATGCGCATTCCGTCGTAATTAAGCGAACATCGCGTTCGTACGACCAAACGAACCAACATCCGACATATTTTTGAGCATGTTTCATGTCCCCAATGTTTAGGCAACATTTTAGGGCCTTAAAGTTGGCTTTACGGGCCTTAGAAGTGTCGGAAATGCCTTAAAACACGTGCAGGGACCAAAACTGTAAATTCTGAAACTTTGTTCTGATCTGTGACTCCTAGGCGGCCCGCCTCAGGATCTTAACATCCTCACGCGGCGCGCGTCAGTCTTTCTGACCAGATTAAGTGCATTTAACCACAAGTTGCAGCAGTTTGATCCTCCACCACATGTTCTAACTTGCTTAGTCAGATGATAAGCATCAATTTTAGCTTCCATAACCTTCCAACAAGTGTTCGGATGGGATCGAATCACGGTTTCCATGAAACGATCTCAACGGTTCATCGAAAACTATAAATACCCCAACACCCCCATTGCTAAAATCACTAGAATTTTGATCTTAGAAACTCTAAGTTGAAACCATTGTTTCATACCTGAGATTCTCGGATCGAAATTAGCATTCGGGGACCCTTCGTAAGTATTCTTTCGTTCTTTTCCTTATTTTATTGCTTTTCGAGTCAGAAAGTTAAACTTTGTTTGACTTTCAGCGTTGACCAGTTTATGGTCAATGCAACGTGAGTGTAATCACGTTGGTTATAGTCCCTTGGGACTATGCCTACTGATTACCACGTTGTCTAGGGTCGTAAGGGTAAGCGACTTGATCAGTCGCTTATGCTTTCGAACCCATTTGGTCGATCATTAGGATCGGACCAAATACATTAGGTGACCATAGTAGGTAGGGAATAACCTTCCAAGGTTATACCCTATGGTCACATCGTTTAAGTAGTTGTATGATAGGTAGTTTATATGCCTTAGGTAAATTACCAGAATACCCTTTTCATGTATAATTGGTAATTAAGCATATGTAACCTAAACTTTTGTCACATAACTGATTATGTAACATGTTTAGGCATATAACACTTGTCATAGGGCTAGTTAGGCGGTCCGAACGCGTTTCACGCGAACGACGCGTTAAAGTAGCATAAGCTACCTAAACGGGTCGTAATGGGTCGAAGGCTCTTAGATTAAGGTTTCATTTAGTATGTAGGCTTTGTTAAACCATATGACACGAGTCTCTATACTCGTTTGGTTTACGAACCCTCATTCTATCAGATCTTCCGATTTAGGTCCGGTTTATTAACATAGTTACCTATATTAGGTGCCGTTTGATTTCCGTGATCTCTAGCATTGTTTGGTTGTTACTCAAGGACTACTAAGCAATCTCAAGTGAGTACATAGACCCCTTTTTACTGTTTTCCAAACATTTTGGGGTGGAACACATGTGCCTACTTGTTACTTTCCTGTTTTCACATCATATACCTGCTATGTTCGTTAGTACATTATAGTACATCGTTTTCATTACATTTTATGCTTCGTGTGCCCATTGTGTGCATTACTTAGTACATCGTTTTCATTACATTTCATGCTAGGTATGTCTATTGTTGCATACTTAGTACAGGTCGCATGCTAAGTATGTCTATTGTTGTATACTTAGTACAGGTCGCATGCTAAGTATGTCTATTGTTGTATACTTAGTACAGGTCGCATGCTAAGTATGTCTATTGTTGTATACTTAGTACAGGTCACATGCTACGTATGTCTATTGTTGCATACTTAGTACATTTGTTATTCATCACATGCTTACATTTTGGATACATATTACATGATTTACATTAGACATGAACATTTTACATCTTGATGGTTTGGTTTGGTTTGATTAAGTGAGTTAAGTAACGAGGCATGTGTAATATGATACAAGCATGGTGGATACGCCGCTGGTACTTCCTATATATAAGTGTTTGTATGGTATTACATATATCGTAGCGTTATTTGAATCATTTCAGTTTGATACATATAACATTTTATACAAATAACATACTTTTCACAATACATTGTTTTACAAGCAACTTATCTTATACAAACTCAGTTTACATGGTTATTCATTTAACCATACATTATTCACTTATTTATACATATCATCTGAACTCATTGTTTTTCAAATGATTTACAAGACAAAGCAAACTACAAGGTTCATGACTAAACATTTTCTCAAACATAAGTCATGAAACCTATTTTCACAAAACCTATGTATCTCACAGGCATTTTTATGCTGACGTACCTATTTTCACATGTGTTTTTCAGGAGCTGTTGCATAAGATGATCAAGATACACATAGGCAGACTTGGGCTTTAGTGACAATAAAAGATGCAAGACTAGTTAATTATGTTGTATTTCTTTGTTTGTTAAGACATTGTAACACTTTTAATCAATAAAACGAAACTTTAATTGCCATGGATTTGAAACAATTAATTCTGTTACAACACTCCCCGACATTTCCGCCACGTTTTGTATGTTCTACGTGGTCGGGGTGTGACAGAAAAGATGGTATCAGAGCCAATGGTTATAGGGAATTAGGTTATTAGTAATGCTTTGACCTAGTCTATAACCTTCTTAGGACCCTAACGCGAGTTTACTTGCGTTTAGTCATAAAACAATACTGTCACCTATCCTTAGGTGACGACCACAACAAGAACATAAATTTCAAAACCGCTTCGAAAACTAATCATCTGTTCTAGGATGATTAATTACTAGGTTTTGAACCCTATATTGTAAGGTTTTGAACCCTCTGTTATATGGTTTTGAACCCCTTTGAATTTTCAAAATCTCGTCAAGGTTTTGGGTTTTAAATAATGTGAACACGTGCAAACTGGAAGGGTGAATGCCTGTATTCTGGGTTTTCTGTCTAGGCAAGCACTTCGTATACATCTCATCAGACGCGAGACCAGTTGTGCTTACCTGGGAATTCTTGGGATGAGTATTCACTTATAGGCGAGCATGTCTTCGCGATACATTATATTGACCCGCTTACTTTGATTAGTCACAGTCTCATTTGTTTGCCTTTGGTAACAAACAAATGGTCACAATCTACATGCCTTGTCATTTTCTTTTGACTATCTTTCGCTTGTTTCCTCCTATGCCTTTCGTTAATCTTCAAGATGCTTCTTCATCGCAACAACAATGTCCGAACCAGGTGCTGCAATTACCCAGCGAATAGGCGTCGTACTCCAGAAGACCGTTGATTTAGCTATCACCATGACTTGTCTCAGGGATGAAGCTGTATAAAGGGAACTGTTCCTTGGTGCAATTAATACCACTGCCATTATCCGAACCAAATGCCCTGTTTCAAATGTACCCACGGTGGACGATGGAGACATTTGGTTAACATGTGCCGCTTTGCAATCCAAAGCAAAGCTGTTACAAATCCTGCTGCTGCTCAACCTTCAAAGTCTCTGCTTCATATGTCGCTTGACATATCTGGCGCCTCAACCTCATGAACTTTCTACCTTGTGTATCGACGTAAGCACGCCTAGTGCAAGGTGTCGGAACACCTCCCGTTACACAAACTCCAAAAAAAATCCATGTAGGATCTTTCTATCCTCATAATTAGATCCTTGTGGATGAATATCACTCAAATCGGAGCCCTTAATTGAATTATTCGTATGCCTTAATACCTACATCACAATTCAATAGGGACAAAGCCGAATTTCTTTTAAGATTATCCTATCCTCATGAATGTATTCTTGAAATGATTAAAGTGCCAAATGAAATCCACGAATCGGATTCCTGGTGTGCTTTAAGTATCCGCGTCCAAAGACAACAACTTAAAGGTTAAATTAAACAACTATGTGATTATGTGCTTATGTGTTTCCTTTTATGATTTTGGTGTAATCCAAGTTTTTGTTATCCAAATCCTCGTAGAATCTTCCGTATCTTCGTATAAGGGATTCATAGTAGGATATCCAAAGGTACTATATTAAATCCTCTATGGGCTTCTACGTTGTAGTAAAGACCCTTGGATTATATAGTACTATTCCATAATTAGACCCCTGAGTGGTCTAGGTAAACAGATTGATCCAAAAATCTGGTTAGGAATATCATGTGATGATATAGCTGAAAGGACTCCTTGGTGGCCTAATTAAAAGGATCATTTGTCGATCTAATTAAAAGGACCCTATGGTGGTCTAGTCACACTCATCACAGGTTTGATTTTCCTCCCCCTTCACATTACAAGCAAATTGTGCGGACTATGCAAGGAATTGCGTAATTATGGATGCATACATAATTATGGAATTCAGTGCACGGAAACCACAGCTAGTTTGGTCGTGTGTCTGGAAAATGACTTTTCCGTTCATTTTTGTTTCTGAAGATATTGTGAAAAATGACTTTTCCGTTCATTTTTGTTTCTGAAGATATTGTGAAAAATGACTTTTCCGTTCATTTTTGTTTCTGAAGATGTTGTGAAAAATGACTTTTCCGTTCATTTTTGTTTCTGAAGATGTTGTGAAAAATGACTTTTCCGTTCATTTTTGTTTCTGAAGATGTTGTGAAAAATGACTTTTCCGTTCATTTTTGTTTCTGAAGATGTTGTGAAAAATGACTTTTCCGTTCATTTTTGTTTCTGAAGATGTTGTGAAAAATGACTTTTCCGTTCATTTTTGTTTCTGAAGATATTGTGAAAAATGACTTTTCCGTTCATTTTTGTTTCTGAAGATGTTGTGAAAAATAACTTTTCCGTTCATTTTTGTTTCTGAAGATGTTGTGAAAAATGACTTTTCCGTTCATTTTTGTTTCTGAAGATATTGTGAAAAATGACTTTTCCGTTCATTTTTGTTTCTGAAGATGTTGTGAAAAATGACTTTTCCGTTCATTTTTGTTTCTGAAGATGTTGTGAAAAATGACTTTTCCGTTCATTTTTGTTTCTGAAGATATTGTGAAAAATGACTTTTCCGTTCATTTTTGTTTCTGAAGATGTTGTGAAAAATGACTTTTCCGTTCATTTTTGTTTCTGAAGATGTTGTGAAAAATGACTTTTCCGTTCATTTTTGTTTCTGAAGAATATCCATCGAGGGAAATGAATATCCTTGTTTATTCCTTCATGTTCCATTTTCTAAAGAATGCCTGTTGAAAATAACTCCGTTCATTTTTCCTTTCTGAAAAATGTCCGTTAAAGAGAAATTACAGGATTATGCCTTACATATCTCTGGTGGTTATTTGACAAAAAGTCACAGATAGACTCCTACGAATTAATTTCGGGACGAAATTTCCTAAAGTAGGGGAGACTGTGACACCTGTGTCACTCCAACCATCAATCAAATGCCAAACCAATGAAATATTGTATTTCATACTTGGGATTTGTAAAAATATGTGTATCGATTGCACATATCAACTCTTGTTCGATTTCAAGCCCTAAATCGCTTTCTGGAAGGTTATACACGCACTGATGCGTAAATATAACCAGTTTAATGCAACGAACACTCCGGAATAGTGAAATATGCTTAACATACCTTATATAACCTTTACATAACTTAGATATAAGTTTTGGAAGGTTTGGTGTGGTGAAATCAAAGTTAAATCGCTTACAGGGACTAAAGTTGACAAACTGCGAAAGTATGCCAATTTGAACTGTAACAGACATTCCGGAACATGACCATAAGTTAAACATACCATAAATATCCTTTACATAGCTTAGAAATAGGCTTTGAGGTGTTCGGTATGCTAAAATAAACTTTTGTGTCATTCAGGGACTAAAAGCGTCAAAAAGTGCACAAGTTTGCATTTTTACGCATAACTTACGTTCTGAATACATCCGGACATCCAAAAATTTATGTTAGCACTAAAATATTTTATTTTAGTGTTTGGCATAAGATAAATCCATTCGTCGCGTCATTTGGATCGTTTTACGCACTTATGCGCATTCCGTCGTAATTAAGCGAACATCGCGTTCGTACGACCAAACGAACCAACATCCGACATATTTTTGAGCATGTTTCATATCCCCAATGTTTAGGCAACATTTTAGGGCCTTAAAGTTGGCTTTACGGGCCTTAGAAGTGTCGGAAATGCCTTAAAACACGTGCAGGGACCAAAACTGTAAATTCTGAAACTTTGTTCTGATCTGTGACTCCTAAGCGGCCCGCCTCAGGATCTTAACATCCTCACGCGGCCCGCGTCAGTCTTTCTAACCAGATTAAGTGCATTTAACCACAAGTTGCAGCTGTTTGATCCTCCACCACATGTTCTAACTTGCTTAGTCAGATGATAAGCATCAATTTTAGCTTCCATAACCTTCCAACAAGTGTTCGGATGGGATCGAATCACGGTTTCCATGAAACGATCTCAACGGTTCACCGAAAACTATAAATACCCCAACACCCCCATTGCTAAAATCACTAGAATTTTGATCTTAGAAACTCTAAGTTGAAACCATTGTTTCATACCTGAGATTCTCGGATCGAAATTAGCATTCGGGGACCCTTCGTAAGTATTCTTTCGTTCTTTTCCTTATTTTATTGCTTTTCGAGTCTGAAAGTCAAACAAAAGTCAAACTTTGTTTGACTTTCAGCGTTGACCAGTTTATGGTCAATGCAACGTGAGTGTAATCCCGTTGGTTATAGTCCCTTGGGACTATGCCTACTGATTACCACGTTGTCTAGGGTCGTAAGGGTAAGCGACTTGATCAGTCGCTTATGCTTTCGAACCCATTTGGTCGATCATTAGGATCGGACCAAATACATTAGGTGACCATAGTAGGTAGGGAATAACCTTCCAAGGTTATACCCTATGGTCACATCGTTTAAGTAGTTGTATGATAGGTAGTTTATATGCCTTAGGTAAATTACCAGAATACCCTTTTCATGTATAATTGGTAATTAAGCATATGTAACCTAAACTTTTGTCACATAACTGATTATGTAACATGTTTAGGCATATAACACTTGTCATAGGGCTAGTTAGGCGGTCCGAACGCGTTTCACGCGAACGACGCGTTAAAGTAGCATAAGCTACCTAAACGGGTCGTAATGGGTCGAAGGCTCTTAGATTAAGGTTTCATTTAGTATGTAGGCTTTGTTAAACCATATGACACGAGTCTCTATACTCGTTTGGTTTACGAACCCTCATTCTATCAGATCTTCCGATTTAGGTCCGGTTTATTAACATAGTTACCTATATTAGGTGCCGTTTGATTTCCGTGATCTCTAGCATTGTTTGGTTGTTACTCAAGGACTACTAAGCAATCTCAAGTGAGTACATAGACCCCTTTTTACTGTTTTCCAAACATTTTGGGGTGGAACACATGTGCCTACTTGTTACTTTCCTGTTTTCACATCATATACCTGCTATGTTCGTTAGTACATTATAGTACATCGTTTTCATTACATTTTATGCTTCGTGTGCCCATTGTGTGCATTACTTAGTACATCGTTTTCATTACATTTCATGCTAGGTATGTCTATTGTTGCATACTTAGTACAGGTCGCATGCTAAGTATGTCTATTGTTGTATACTTAGTACAGGTCGCATGCTAAGTATGTCTATTGTTGTATACTTAGTACAGGTCGCATGCTAAGTATGTCTATTGTTGTATACTTAGTACAGGTCGCATGCTAAGTATGTCTATTGTTGTATACTTAGTACAGGTCGCATGCTACGTATGTCTATTGTTGCATACTTAGTACATTTGTTATTCATCACATGCTTACATTTTGGATACATATTACATGATTTACATTAGACATGAACATTTTACATCTTGATGGTTTGGTTTGGTTTGATTAAGTGAGTTAAGTAACGAGGCATGTGTAATATGATACAAGCATGGTGGATACGCCGCTGGTACTTCCTATATATAAGTGTTTGTATGGTATTACATATATCGTAGCGTTATTTGAATCATTTCAGTTTGATACATATAACATTTTATACAAATAACATACTTTTCACAATACATTGTTTTACAAGCAACTTATCTTATACAAACTCAGTTTACATGGTTATTCATTTAACCATACATTATTCACTTATTTATACATATCATCTGAACTCATTGTTTTTCAAATGATTTACAAGACAAAGCAAACTACAAGGTTCATGACTAAACATTTTCTCAAACATAAGTCATGAAACCTATTTTCACAAAACCTATGTATCTCACAGGCATTTTTATGCTGACGTACCTATTTTCACATGTGTTTTTCAGGAGCTGTTGCATAAGATGATCAAGATACACATAGGCAGACTTGGGCTTTAGTGACAATAAAAGATGCAAGACTAGTTAATTATGTTGTATTTCTTTGTTTGTTAAGACATTGTAACACTTTTAATCAATAAAACGAAACTTTAATTGCCATGGATTTGAAACAATTAATTCTGTTACAACACTCCCCGACATTTCCGCCACGTTTTGTATGTTCTACGTGGTCGGGGTGTGACAGAATAAACAATTTGAGGGATTGTGTTAACATATAAAAACGCACCCAAAGGTGAGTACATAGATCCCCTCTTTTTACATGTTTTGTGGTAACTATGTTAGTACATAGTTCCCCTATTTTACTGTTTTTGATTGTTTTGGGGTGATTCATATGTATCAAAACGATTTCGATATTTTAACGATGGTTTCAAAACGATTAAGATGGTTTATACTATACTAATAACGATTTCGATAGTGTGAACGAACTTGTTGGTTGTAGTTACATAACGAATGACATTTATTAATTTTGTCCGAACCGACCAGTATTAGGTTATGGTACCATAGGATCTGACAAATCCCGTTATCACACTGCACCTATGGTTATGTGTTGGTTAGGTGGGTAACGACTGAATCTGTGATTATTAACTTACCCTTTGGTGGTTTGTTAATGCGAGATAGTCGAGTCACGAAGGTTTGAATGTTATTAGCGAGACGACTAAAAATAGTTTTCACAATTAAAACGAGGATGATTTAAACGATTTAAACGAGTTAACGATTTTGAACCGATGTCACTTAACGATGTTTTCGAAAGGATATAAGCCATACGACTTCTATTAACGAGTTAATACGAGATGTTTTACAATTTGGCTTACTAAAACAAATGCTTTTGGGTTAAGAATCATGGCTACGAGGTCTTACAAATTATAACCCGCTTGATTCGAGTTGGTTAATTATGTCGCAATATTATACTCTTTTCAAAACAAGGTCTTTAATAAGGTATTGCAACATGTAAACTAGCTATGATTATGATACTCTTATAAAACCTATGTACTCGCCAGCATTTCTTTGCTGACTTTATTTTTACATATGTTTCAAGTGATGTTGCTTGATGTTGATTGCTATGATGCATGAGTCACATAGGATCTGGACGAGGCCTTAGTGACATAATAATAATGATAGTCGATTGATGTGCACAAAATGCAACATATAAATTACATCAATTGTGGCATAAAACTAACCCTTTTTTAGTGCTAATGTTGGAAAAAGTGTGTTTTTGTCTTCCTTTTGTATTTTCAGCAAAAGAAGCAAAAAGGCAGCTAAATCTAACATAAATACAAGAAAATGAACAAACGTGGCATGCCCGACCTCACCGACAGCATCTTCCCAAGCAAAACAAGAGAACAGAAGGCTAAACACGCCCCGTGCTCAGTGAACACGGGGGCGTGCCCAAGTGCCAGCATAAAAGACAAAGCTATAGAAGCTTCTATCGCCCACCACGGGGCCGTGCTCAGCGGACACGGGGCCGTGGTCAAGTATAAGATTCGCAGAATCCAGGCAAATCTTGATAGTAAAGATACGCTTCTGCACACGGGGGCGTGCCCAGCTGACACGGGGGCGTGGTCAACTAATGCAGACAAACTGCAATTAATGAAGACAGAGAAGAGGATGGACACGGGGCCATGCCCACTGGACACGGGGCCGTGCCCGAGCTACTGTTCAGGCTATAAATAGGGGTGCTTGGCTCATTTGCAAACCATCCCTTGGCACACCACCTCTCTCACACTTCACCCACCACCCACCACCATCACAACACCATCATCCTCCACCATCATCCATTGTCCATCATAGAGTGTGTAAGTCGTCTCGGGATCCAAGATTGATCGTAAGAGTTCTTGACAATCAAAGGCCATGTTTGCCTAAGTCTCTTACATCACTTGGTGAAGATAAGTGTCTAGTGTAATACTTTTTATTTTTAATCTTTTCGCACTTTTTACTTGGTTATGTATTAATGACTTTAATAACTAGTTTCTTATGTTGAAGGTGATTCTTCCTTATCGTTTGTCCGTGGTGTCTTGGCATTATTTTACTGTCTATATAAAATAAAAGATTTTCACCATTCATATCTTCACGGTCTATATGGAGGTATGTTGGCTACCTGGTCGGGGGTTAAGGGAACGGTTTGGTAAGAGTCTTGTCTTATTCAGTGTATAAATCCTGCAAGGACCTGGGTCAAATTTAGTAGGACCTCCTTCAATACCCATCGGTATTGGATGGCGGGGGTCCAAACTCTTTGATCCCCTCATATGTAAGCTACTATTAATACTTTAACCCGACTACTTAGGAGTGTATCCCTGCTGACTCAGACTACTTAGCCGAGGGTAACGTCACCTTCAAAAGAGGGGCCTACCATAATATCCATTAATAACTTAATTAATTATCTTTCAATAATCCGACCCTTTAGGATTGTATCCTTGCTGACTCAAACTACTGGGTTGAGGGTAACGTCACCTTCAAAAGAGGGGCCTACTACAATAACTAAGATAATCTCTTAAAAAGTGCAAAAGTGCAGAAATAATCAAAGGTTACACTAAACACGAGTCAGAGCCAAGTGATTCATCTTGTCTATCTGTTTTTTCTTATTTTATTTTTCAGCATTTTAGTTAGTTTTTATTTTTCTAGTTTAAAACCTTTTTCTAAACTTTTGATTTGATTAGACGTTGCGGATAAACCGGTACTAAAAGCTCTTGTGTCCTTGGACGACCTCGGTATCTTACCAACACTATACTACGCTCACGATGGGTGCACTTGCCCATATGTGTGTTTAGTGTTAGTAAATATCGTGTTTTATAAATTTAAAACTTGACTAAAAAGTGTAAAAGGGCTTAAAATATACATTAAAAACCATATACACTACACACGCATCAAGTTTTTGGCGCCGTTGCCGGGGACACAAGGATTTTCAGAAAGCTTAAAATCGACGGCCTAATCAGTTTTTCAAAACTTTTTCAAAACGCGCGCACATTTTTCTGCATTTTAGTTTAGTTTTACATTTACAGTAGGTTGAACACGGGCCGTGCTCACTGAACACGGGGCCGTGCTGCATATTTTTCATAAAACACCCAGATACAGTAGCTTGAACAGGGGGTAATGCTCACTGAACACGCCCCCGTGCTCAACGAAATTAGTAACTTTAATTAAAACGCCCAGATACAGATTCTATACACGGGGTCGTGTCCACTGAACACGGGGCCGTGTCCAGCCTCTGTTTCCATTTTTATTTTTGTTTTCTGATCTCGAGACTTGGTTGTGGTCTGCTGAGTGATTCTTATGGATCAATACTCAGGAGGTTACAACTACACCTTTGAGGAGGATGATTATAGGAGTAACTATTGCACTAATTGTGGTGACCCGCACTCGGTTCAATATTGTAACTTATATCAACCATCCACTTCATACACCTACTATGAGGAGCCCAGGTACGAGCCATCAACTTCATACACATCCTATGAAGACCAAAGGTATGAACCTCCTCCCTCATACTCATATTTTGATGAACCAAGGTATGAGCCTTCTTACTCATACTTTGAGGAACCAAGATATGGGCCACCACCTTCATATGCTTACTATGAGGAACCTTGGCGTGAACAACCCACCTCATATGAGTATTATGAAGAACAAAATTTGACCCTTATCCATCATATGCTTACAATGAAGAACAATGGTGTGAACCATCTACTTCATATGGGTATTATGAGGAACAAAGGATCGAACAACCGGATTCAAGCTTTGAAAATCCAGATCCTTTTTCTATAACCGAAGTGACCGATAGGATATTAGAACACCTTAAAGTTATCGAGCACTATATAAAAGAATCTCGCGCAAGGGAAGAGGAGTCCTGCGCAAGAGAAGAATTAAATAAAGAAGAGATAATTGAAAGTGTAAAAATGGAAGAACAAATAAGTGAAGAACCGACACATGAGTTAAACAACGAAAAAGGTGAGTCCGTTAACGTTAAAATCCAAGAAGAGTCTAATTTTGAAGAAATTAATCTCTTGTCACCTTCTTTTGAAAATAATTGTTTAGTTCCAACTCATGCTAAGTTTTTAAAAGAGTTAAACACTAACACTAAAATTGACGAAACAGTAAGTGTTAAGTTAACTAATGATCAAACCTCGCTAATAAAAGAAGACCCATTTGAAATCAACATTACACAGGTTCCATGTTTTTTTTTCAAAATTCATTTATTAGTAATGTCACAATTGATAAAGATCTTTGCGTTAACATAATGCCCAACTACATTTTCGAAAAATTAAGTATTAGTTATTTTTCTCCACTTCAAATACCCATTTTTCTATCTAATCGGAAAATAATAAAATCAATCGGTGTAGTTGAGGATGTCTTGATTCAAACAAATCAAATGGTAATCCCAACCGACTTTGTCATCCTCGATGACGCTCCTCTAGTGTTGGGACGACCCTTTTGTAAAAACCCACGAAGCTTTGAAGAACCGGAAGTATAACAATCTACCTATTCAATTAGGGGCATTTAAAAAGAGTGTCGATCTTGAGCGGTCAATGAAATATCCATTCAGCAATAATGACCCCCTAATTGAAGATGAAGATGAACCACCCAATACAGGTGAAAAGTTTGACCACTTTGTTGAAGAAGAGGTCGCCATAGAACAAACTTTTAAAGTTCTTGATCAAAATGAGCAACCAAATAAGGAGTCTCCTAAAGACCCACCTCTTGAGCTCAAAGAACTTCCAAAAGGTTTGGAATATGCTTTTCTAGACAAAGATGGTAAATCACCTGTAATTATTTCGTCTAAATTAAGTAGTTTAGAAAAAAATTAATTAACCTTTTGAAAAAACAAAAAAATGTGATTGCTTGGAAGCTTGTAGATATTAAAGGAATAAGTCCTTCCATGTGCATGCACAAAATTTTAATGAATGATGACTACAAATCGGTAATACAACCACAACGTCGAGTAAATCCAAATGTTCAAGAAGTGGTTAAAAACGAAGTCATCAAATTACTTGACGCCGGACTTATTTATCCTATCTCCGATAGTCCTTGGGTAAGTCCCGTCCAAGTAGTTCCAAAGAAAGGAGGTATGACGGTAATAACTAACGACA
Organism: Helianthus tuberosus; assembly: GCA_030545235.1. Taxonomy (NCBI): domain Eukaryota; kingdom Viridiplantae; phylum Streptophyta; class Magnoliopsida; order Asterales; family Asteraceae; genus Helianthus; species Helianthus tuberosus. The sequence goes on along the minus strand of CM060354.1, from coordinate 113,739,719 downwards.
AGAATGAATTAATACCAACGAGAACCGTCACAGGATGGAGAGTATGTATAGATTATAGACGATTAAATGAAGCAACAAGGAAAGATCATTTTCCTTTGCCCTTCTTTGATCAAATGTTAGAAAGATTATCCGGTCATAAATTTTACTGTTTCTTGGATGGTTTTTCAGGTTACTTTAAAATCCCGATAGCACCCGAAGACCAAGAAAAGACAACTTTCACATGTCCCTATGGAACTTTTGTTTATCGACGCATGCCATTTGGACTATGTAATGCCCCCGCAACATTCCAACGTTGCATGGTAGCCATTTTCCATGATATGATAGAAAAGACAATGGAAGTCTTCGTGGACGACTTTTCTATCTTTGTGGATTCATACGACCAATGCCTCGATAACCTTGAACGAATGCTATCCCGATGTGAGGAAACTAACATCGCCCTTAACTGGGAAAAATGCCATTTCATGGTAACGGAGGGAATAGTACTCGGTCACAAAATCTCAAGCGAAGGAATGGAGGTTGATCGAGCAAAAATAGACACTATTTCTCGATTACCACCCCAACCTCCGTTAGAGCTATCAGAAGTTTCCTAGGGCATGCCTGATTTTATAGGCGGTTTATCAAAGACTTTTCTAAAATTTCAAGGCCTCTAACAAAATTACTTAAAAGAGATGCTCCTTTCATCTTTAACAAGGATTCCAATCAAGCATTTCTAACCCTAAAGGAAATGCTAGTCAATGCAACTATCATGATAGCGCCTGATTGGAAATTTCCTTTCGAAATCATGTGTGATGCAAGTGACTTTGCAGTTGGAGCTGTCTTGGGACAAAGAAAAGAAAAGCATTTTCACCCAATTTATTATGCTAGTAAAACACTTAACGATGCACAAGAAAATTGCACAACAACTAAAAAAGAATTACTGGCTGTGGTATTTGCTTTTGATAAATTTCGTTCTTATCTTGTTCTTTCTAAAACTATAGTCTATACAGATCATGCGGCCATTCGATATCTCTTCAAAAAGCAGGACGCAAAACCACGTTTGATTCGGTGGATTGTACTCCTCCAAGAATTTGATATTGAAATCAAAGACAAAAGAGGAGCAGAAAACACCGCGGCAGATCATCTTTCACGCTTAGAAGACCCAGCTTTGGAGGCAACTAGGGACGAGCAAATCAACGAAAAATTTCCAACGGAGTCCCTAGAAATGGTGGAATACAAAAAAGAACCATCATCAAAGAAAAAAAGTTCTTTGCTAATGTGAAGCATTATTTTTGGGAAGACCCTTATCTTTTCAAAATGTGTGCCGACCAACTCATCCGACGATGCGTACATGGTAGCGAAGCAAGAAGAATTCTCCGCCATTGTCATGACGGTCCATACGGAGGACATCATGGTGCCGCTAGTACCGCACGAAAGGTATTTGATTCAGGGTTTTATTGGCCAACCATTTACAAAGACGCCCAAAGTCTTGTCAAGACATGTGATGCTTGCCAAAGAACATGTAATATTTCTTCCAAAAACGAAATGCCACAAAATGGCATTCTTGTTTGTGAAATTTTTTATGTGTGGGGACTCGACTTTATGGGACCTTTCCCACCGTCAAAAGGAAACAAATATATACTTGTGGCAGTAGATTACTTGTCTAAATGGGCCGAGGCCGAAGCACTTCCAACAAATGATGGAAGAGTCGTGGTAAGATTTCTGAAAAAAAACATTCTCTCGTTTTGGAACACCTAAAGCATTAATAAGTGATAGAGGTACCCATTTTTGCAACCATCAACTCGAAATTTTTTTAACAAGATATGGGGTCTATCACCGGGTCTCAATAGCATATCACCTTCAAACAAACGTACAAGCCGAAGGGACTAATAGAGGTTTAAAATGAATACTTGAAAAAACCGTAGGGTTAAATAAAAAGGAATGGGCCGATAAATTAGATGATGCTTTATGGGCTTTTCGAACTGCTTATAAAACAACAATAGGTACAACCCCATATAAGCTAGTCTATGGAAAAAGCTGTCATTTGCCAGTAGAAATTGCACACAAAGCCTACTGGGCAATTAAAAATGTAAACTTAGATTTAGAATTTGCCGGTAGAAATCGATTTTGTCAGTTAAATGAATTAGACGAACTTAGGAATTATGCATACTCAAACTCTGAAATTTATAAGGAAAGAATGAAAAACTTGCATGACAAACATATTAAACCTAATGAATTTCGAGTAGGAGATCAAGTTCTTTTGTTTAATTCACGACTTCGATTATTTCCTGGTAACTTAAAGTCTAGGTGGTCAGGACCTTTTTCCATCACCCATATTTTCCCACACGGTGCAGTAGAAATTAAATCTCGGAATGGAATTCCATTCAAAGTCAATGGCCAACGGCTGAAACTCTATCAAGGATTTATTGAGGATGAAGAGGAAGAAATCTCGCTTCAAACGGTCGAAGAATAAAAGCAACAACATCAACGTCATACCTGGTAAGTTACGAACCAACGGGATGACATCTTAATCGGTAAGTCTTCTAACCAAGTTTTGGGAAAACAAGGGCACTCACACGAGCACTTAAAAAAAATTCAACTTTGCTCGGCTCGAGGCCGTGTCCGCTGGACACGGGGCTATGTCCGCGCGACTGTCAGGATAAATCCCCTTTTTCATAACAGTTACACCATTCCACACGCCCCGTTTCCCAAAAACGCTCTGGTTCAAGGCGATTTTCCGCAGATTTTCGACGTCTCCTCTACTTCTAACAACATCAAGGTATGATTATATCATCATTAGTAGTTAGATTAAGCATTTGCATGTAGTTAAAACTTCAAAAATTTGGGGGAAAATCTAGGGTTCTTGAACTTCATCCGGATCGAACCTCAAATTTTTGCTCAAATCTATTAGCATTTAGTTAGATTAATGTTATAAGAAGTAAATCCACTTGTATTGTTCAAAGATTCGCCCGATTTCTCACAAAAACCTCAAACCCTTGTTTTTGAACCGAAAAGGATAAAATTGAATGGGTAAACGGTTTGTTTTGGGAAAACGGCACTTGGGGTTTCATTTTCGGGGGAAACCGCACCTAGTGAACCAAAAATTTTCAAGTTTTCGGGACCGGGTCGAAAAATGAAATTTTTGAGTAACAGATGCCTAGACACGGAGTCGTGTCCGCTGAACACGGGGCCGTGTCCAGCTCGCTGTTTGCAGTTTTGTTCGAAAATTCCATTGTTTCACGCTAACTTTTGGTGTATTCTTTCAGATGTCGAGGAAATTCACGAGGTTCAACGCAAATGAGCTCGATGATAGGGCAAGATACGAAGTACTTCAAACAAGACCGGAAGAATACCCAAGACAAGCATGCATGGATTTGTTAGCAATGGTGAACCAACTTGACCGGTTTAACAACCTCGTTACCGGCCCACTAAGAGTCGCCCTAACCACTCGACTTCGCTCAGTCCACGAGTGCACTATGGAATTCTATAGCACCTTCACGTTCATTTCAAGGTGCGACCCATTTGATAATGATGGGGTAGCATTCCGATGTGGTGGAACTAGGTACTCGATTTCGATGGCACAATTTGGGTCGATAGTCGGGCTGTATGCGGAGGAAGATGCGGGTAATGAAGAAAACATCGGAGGGGTGCGAGATTTGGATGAAAACGAGCGCCAAGTCGCTTGGGCTTAAATTGGAGAAGGGCACTACAACCCGAGCAGCACTAAGAGCACTAAGCTGAGGGACCCACTTTACCGTTACATCCATAGGGTCCTCGCTTACTCTCTTAGCCAAAGGCATGATAGCAGTGGCATTGTTGGGTTGAGAGATTTGGTGGTCCTTCATTGCATTCATACCCGCAGACACCTAGATGTTCCGTACCTCCTGCTCCGTAACATGCATCTGAACCGGCTTGCTACTTCACCAACCCCTATCTTCTTCGGGGGGTGGATATACCGTCTCTTCAAGCATTTTGTGAACATTCCTAGGTCCTTCGAAAGGAGCCCATGGTTAGGAAGAGTAGACATACACATCTGCCGCTCCATGAGCTTGATCTATGAGGCTGAAGACGGGACAGTTAGCTTCCAAAGGATGCAGGGGCATGCATGGAACCCGCAAGAGCTACTCGTCCTTCACGCTCCATAGCATCATCAATACCAGTACCAGCCCCATGGTGATCCGGGCCAGTCCTCCTCACAAGGTGATGGTTTTCCTAACTTCCAAAGTTTACATGATTTATTGCAGGAAAATCTCATGTGCACCAGGAACACCTATAACATGGCAAGCAACACGTATGTCCGGGTTGGAGCAATCGAGAGAAACATATCCGATATCCAAGATGATATTGGGAATATCCGGGAATACATAGCGGGGCATGGTGGAGGAGGAGATGATGATGAGGACATGGACTAGGCGGGAGGAGCGGAGGCAGAAGCGATTGGTTGGTGATCCCACAGGTTAACCCCCCTTTATCTTGAACAATTTCCGGCCTGTGTGCCGTGTGTTGAACAATTTACTTTCCTTTAACTCTTTTTACTTTCTGCATTTGTTTTTCTTTTTAACTTTGTGATGTGGATGTTGAACCTGGTACTTTAGGATGTTTGCTATGGTTTGGTGTAGTGTTTATTGATAAAACAGGTACATAAGAGGCTTAGAGCACTAAACATTAGTGCTAATAAAGCCGGGACAAGAAAACCGAAGCCAGAAACCTGTTTTCCAACTTTGCAGATTGTCTACACGGGGACGTGTCCAGCCGACACGCCCCCGTGCCCACTCCCCCAGACCTGCTGTTTGTTTAAATCTGCAGACTTTTGCCAAACACGGGGTCGTGTCCAGCCGACACGCCCCCGTGCCCATCTTCTGTAAGTTTTCGTTATTGGCACCTGAACACGGGGTCGTGTCTATCGGACACGGGGCCGTGTCCAGACGCCCAGTAACATAAAATTTTGCGTTTTCACACCTTTTTACACATTCAATCAACCTAAAAACTTATTTTTGGGACACATTGAGGACAATGTGTAATTTAAGTGTGGGGGGGGGGGGTGCTAAAACTTTGAATCTTGCAAGTCCTAATTACAAGCCTTACACAAAACTCTATTGGAACCGCTAATCACCCCAAATTTTTTCAAAAAAAAAAAAATCATTTTTTTACTTGTCTAGGTTTAACTTGGGAATTTCAAATTCTAAAAAGGTTATATTTTTACAAATTTACAACCGATAGCGTCGTGACAAAAAGAACCAACTTAAGAAAATTATGAAGAGGCATGACAAGTTTAGTTAAAATTTGATTATATATACTTGATCACATAAAAACCCATTCCCACAAAAGTGAGTTTTCAGCCTTTATTGAGCATACAAATACATATCTTTAAACTAAATGCTCATTTTTCGTTTCTTGTGTGAATAGCCGCTTGGTTCTTACAACTCTAGAACTTGCCACGACGATACATTCCCGGTCCTTACCAACTTAAACCCAAGTAAGTAAATGATGGAGGCATTAGGACTAACCCTTTTTATTTCTACGCCATTATTTTTTCTTTTTTTTACAACCTACCCAAAATCCCCCTAGTTAACCCCTTTGAGCCTAAACCTTTTCATTTCTTAACCCAAAACCAAACACCCTTTCACCCACCAAAACCTTTTTTTTATTTTTAACCCTTTGTTTTAGTAACAAGCTTGGTTTTTCGTATGACTTTTCAAAAAAAAATGTTAATGATGAAGCAAAAGAAATAAACAAGCAAGTTCATCAAAAATAACTTTGTTTAAATAATGGCTTCATCAAAAGAAAAAAAAAATTTGCAAAAATAAAAAGTCATACAAAAACCGACGCTTTTTCGCTTTTCGCCCTTTTCTACTAACCACTAACACAACCACCTACCTTTAACCCAAGCCTAACCCTTCACCCAAAAGTCCTCTTGATATTTACAAAGGTTTATAGTTAAAAAGGAGGAGGATTGATTGCTTGGCAAGCCTATGGTAGGAGTAAGTTCCATGCCGCTCTCGAGTGATTCACTAAAATACATCTTCGGCCAAGTGTTGAGTGATCCCCCGTGAGGTACGTGAACCTGTATATAAATGGAATTTTAAAAAGGCATGTTATGCTGTATTAAGTAATTTATCTTATGTAGTGTTTTAAATAAATCATGACGAATAGGATTGTAAATAAATAAAAATAAAACTTGATAAAGAATCTTGGAAATCCCGACACTCTATGACAAGCCCAAAAACCTTCTCTTCTACCCATTCCATTTGGGAGTGTAAAGCCAAATAATAAAGAGTTTTGCTTGAGTACAAGCAAAGATTCAAGTGTGGGGGTATTTGATGTGCACAAAATACAACATATAAATTACATCAATTGTGGCATAAAACTAACCCTTTTTTAGTACTAATGTTGGAAAAGTGTGTTTTTGTCTTCCTTTTGTATTTTCAGGATTAAATGAGCTCAAATTAATAAAAGAAACAAAAAGGGAGCTAAATCTAACATAAATACAAGAAAAGGAACAAACGTGGCATGCCCGACCTCACCGACAACATCTTCCCAAGCAAAACAAGAGAACAGAAGGCTGAACACGCCCCGTGCTCAGTGAACACGGGGGCGTGCCCAAGTGCCAGCATAAAAGACAATGCTATAGAAGCTTCTATCGCCCACCACGGGGCCGTGCTCAGCGGACACGGGGCTGTGGTCAACTATAAGATTCGTAGAATCTAGACAAATCTTGATAGTACAGATACGCTTCTACACACGGAGGCGTGCCCAGCGGACACGGGGGCGTGGTCAACTAATGCAGACAAACCGCAATTAATGAAGACAGAGAAGAGGATGGACACGGGGCCGTGCCCACTGGAAACGGGGCCGTGCCCGAGCTACTGTTCAGGCTATAAATAGGGGTGCTTGGCTCATTTGCAAACCATCCCTTGGCACACCACCTCTCTCACACTTCACCCACCACCCACCACCATCACAACACCAACATCCACCACCATCATCCATTGTCCATCATAGAGTGTGTGGGTCGTCTCGGGATCCAAGATTGATCGTAAGAGTTCTTGACAATCAAAGGCCATGTTTTCCCAAGTCTCTTACATCACTTGGTGAAGACAAGTGTCTAGTGTAATACTTTTTATTTTTAATCTTTTCGCACTTTTTACTTGGTTATGTATTAATGACTTTAATAACTAGTTTCTTATGTTGAAGGTGATTCTTCCTTATCGTTTGTCCATGGTGTCTTGGCATTATTTTACTGTCTATATAAAATAAAAGATTTTCACCATTCATGTCTCCACGGTCTATATGGAGGTATGTTGGCTACCTGGTCGGGGGTTAAGGGAACGGTTTGGTAAGAGTCTTGTCTTGTTCAGTGTATAAATCCTGCAAGGACCTGGGTCAAATTTAGTAGGACCTCCTTCAATACCCATCGGTATTGGATGGCGGGGGTCCAAACTCTTTGATCCCCTCATATGTAAGCTACTATTAATACTTTAACCCGGCTACTTAGGACTGTATCCGTGCTGACTCAGACTACTTAGCCGAGGGTAACGTCACCTTCAAAAGAGGGGCCTACCATAATATGCATTAATAACTTAATTAATTATCTTTCAATAATCTGACCCTTTAGGATTGTATCCTTGCTGACTCAAACTACTGGGTTGAGGGTAACGTCACCTTCAAAAGAGGGGCCTACTACAATAACTAAGATAATCTCTTAAAAAGTGCAAAAGTGCGGAAATAATCAAAGGTTACACTAAACACGAGTCGGAGCCAAGTGATTCATCTTGTCTATCTGTTTTTTCTTATTTTATTTTTTAGCATTTTAGTTAGTTTTATTTTTCTAGTTTAAAACCTTTTTTCTAAACTTTTGATTTGATTAGGCGTTGAGGATAAACCGGTACTAAAAGCTCTTGTGTCCTTGGACGACCTCGATATCTTACTAACACTATACTACGCTCACGATGGGTGCACTTGCCCATATGTGTGATTAGTGTTAGTAAATATCGTGTTTTATAAATTTAAAACTTGACTAAAAAGTGTAAAAGGGCTTAAAATATACATTAAAAATCATATACACTACACACGCATCATCGATATATAACCTGTTTGTTTCATTCTAAAACAATGTAAATTACTTAATGAACAAATAAAACGAAACTCTTTTGTATCCATGGTTGTGAAATAATAATTCTGTTACAACACTCCCCGACGTTTCCGCCACGATTTGTTGTTTTACGTGGTCGGGGTGTGACAATAACCATCGTGATTACGCTCACGTTGCAAAGTTCAAACGAACTTTGTCTTGACCAAATCATGGTCAAAGCTGAAAGTCAAACACTGTTTGACTTTCCTGCTTGAAAAAAATTAACAAGACATGAAAGAACACTTACAAGTGTCCTAAGCTTGGAAAGATGACTAAGAAAACTCAGATTTGAGGCCTCCAACTAAGTATGGTAGCCTCAATAGAGCAGATGTGAGAAGAAGAAGTGAATGAGCAAATTGGAGTGTTGGACTTCATGGGTTTATATAGGAAATCAAGCACCATTGGATCATTGCCATGTGTAATTGAGTTGATCAAAGCATGATCATCACCACACACATGTCATTCTCTCTTTAGGGGACTTGGGGAACACACAAACCAGCCCACAAGATGCAAAAACTAGCATTAAAACAGGTTGCAACAGCTGGGTTTGGAAGAAACTTGATTTTGATGTGCTGGAGCTAGCTTATGGACTGTAAGGTCCTTCCCATACGGTCCGTATGGGACCTGCGGGGCAGCAAGTTTTGAAAATTGACAGTTTCAGTCCCTGTGTGTGTTTCGTCGCGTTTTGGCACTTCTAGCACCCGTCAAGCCCATTTTCAAGCTCCATGATGAGGTTAAAGTATATTTAACTTGAATTAAGCTAAAAAAAGTCACGGATGTCGGTTCGTTTGGCTGTACGGTTGCGTTTTTCGGTTAATTACGACATAATCGTAACGAATGCGAAAACGACCCAAATTGCGAAATGAAGGGTATTTTTGTATTCCCATCACTAAAATACAATATTTTAATGATTACAAAATTTTTGGATATCTAGATATGGTCAGAACTTAAGATATGCACGCATATGCATACTTTCGCAGTTTTGATGCTTTTAATCCCTGTGATCAAATAAGCGTATTTTCGCATACTGAAACCCTCAAAACTTATTTCTAAGATATTTTAAGGGTATTTAGGGTATGTTTAGCTTATGATCCTGTTCCGGAGTGTACGTTGCTATACGAATCGGCAGACTTTTGCAGTTTGTCACAAATAGTCCCTATGATCGAATAAACTTGCTTTCACCATACCAAACCCTCCAAAACTTATTTCTAAGTTATGTAAAGGTTATTTAAGGTATGTTTAACTTAGGATCTTCTTCCGGAGTGTTTGTCCCGTTAAACTGATTACGTTTGCGTAAAACTTCCGGTAAAGCTTCTTGAGAGTTTGAAATCATACGAGATTTGATATGTGTAATGTTATATGCAATTGTACAAATCCCTAGAATGAAGCACAAGATTTCATTGGATTCGTATTTGTATGACGGTTGTTGTGACAACCCTCGTAATTACATGTATCCGTATGATTATTTAATGATAATTAAAGTGCTTAGTAACTGTGTTGAATTACTTAACTATTTCCTAATTACTGTGTCATACTTACATGTGCTTGTTAACACACTAGTCATGTGCAGAAAATTGACTAAATGGTCCTGAATGTTTTCCTAAGTGTTGGGAATTAAAAGTGTTACAATATATATATATATATACATATATATATATATAAGACACTTTACGGAATAGTTAAACACTTTAACGGAACAGTATCCGACCGAACAGCCGGACATTACCCAGGACACCAAATATTTGTCAAACACATTATTTAATTATTTTTGAGCTAGTCATAGTCCCCGTATACCATAACACCTGTTAAATATCAAGTAACAAGTATATGTAAGTTTATACTTGACAATTAAATAGCATTTACCTTTTAGTTACAAAAACTTACATCAAGCCCCCCCCCCCAACCGATTTCGGTCCCCATGGACCCCACCATATTTTACCAACATGCCTTCCAAGATTTTATTTAGATATTGTTGGATTTGTTGCTTGATATGTTAAGCAAAATATTGGATATGGGGATTTATAAGCATGGCACCAAGATTCTAAAATCATTCACAATATTCACCCTCATCTCTCATCTCTCTCTCCCTCTCTCTCTCGGTCACTCTACCACCACCATTCCACCACCATCTCTTCCATTTTTAAGCTCCATCTAAGTGCTTGAAGGTGAATCAAAGGTGCTTGAACTTGTGGAACTTCAAAGGAGCCTTGTTCTTGCTTTTTCATCAACTTTTCTCATCATCTTCTTCACTAGATTCTACCCTAGCCTTGTGCTAGTAGTAAGCTCTTGACAAACCCTTGTTTATCTTGTTTTTATGGCTAAATGATGTAGTATGATACTTATGTTTAAAACACTAAATAACAAGAACCAAGAAGATGAACATAAAGCTTTATTAAAGATGAAACAGGATGTAATAATGTTAGTATGAAGTTGCTTTGGTTATGTTGTTGATTACTTGACGATTTACTTGTTAATATTGATGTTAAAGGTCATTGTTGATCACTAAACATGTTAACGGAATCAAACGAACATGCGTTAGAAAGTAGGGAACTGAAAACAGAAAGCTGGTTGGTGTTTACAGCCAACTTCAGTTGGCTGTAAACAGATCATAACTTAACGAAAAACTGATATTTTTCAGTCTATAACGTGTTATTATGAAATACAGTTCTAATGGCACTGGAATTATAATTTTTTGACTTCGTTTGCTATTTTTAAAGAGGCGTTTTGTAACAGCAGCAAAAGCTGCATTTTTGCTGCTGAAAATATGTGTTATATTCTTCATCATAACTTGAAACCTGGGAAGAACTAGGTCATGAAATTTTTACTGTAAATGACCACTGATGTATTTGTAATTCTCCCATTAGAATTTCGTAAATCGGACTTATGAGGAATTTTAAATAAATTATTCCGTGGACTGCGATCAGAAAAAGATGAATCTGATTTCAGTCCGGAAAATGATTTTTTTTATAAAATATTGGTAATGAATTGGATCCCGAGATTTTTACACAATAATATTTGGATCGTTTAAGACCTTCTGTAAAAAGTTGGGAAATTTTGGAATAAGTTAACTATTTTATTAAAATCCCCGAAAACAGCCCAATTTTGAAGAATAAAGCTGAAACGACATAAGTAGTGATTTGCGTGTCTAAATGTCGGGTAGCTTATCTGAGAATAATCTAACATGTTATATGTCAATAAAAGTGTTATGTGCAATGTCGTATGTTTGCTTGTGAACGGGAATAGAGGGGAAGCTTATATGGGCATAAACCGTTAAAGTGATGCATGTTATGTGATCGATACGTGTAGGAACTTTGTGCTCTATTTGAAAACCACTAAATGACTAACTGGTAATCATATTAGGACGTGATTGACCGGCCTTGACTATTAGCTATTTTTGAGAGTCAAACCGAGCAACCAAAGGTGAGTTCACACTTTTCTACAAAGCATGGTAATTCCCGGTGGGAATGGGAATGGGTTCAGGAATAGGGATTCCTCGTCCTTTGGGACGTGTTCAGGAATGTGAATTCCTCGTCCTTAGGGACGTGTTCAGGAATGTGAATTTCTCGTCTTGTTGGGACGGAATTATACTTACTAGACTAGAACTCTATCAGCGAAGTCCCTCCCTTTATATCGACTGAATCGCCGAGGCTATGGCGAGCGGGTCATTAGTTAATAGCGCTATTAGGTTTAACAAACCCCACACCGTGTCAGTTGGGCGGGTGTGTACTAATGGACTATGGCACGTCGGTGATGATAGACACCGACGCTAGGGCACAATTTACTTTTGTTAGTAGTCGATATGATAAACGAGTCTGGTAGTTTAAATCATGGGGTAGCCCCCACGGCCGGAGTGCCGGGCTGGATAGCCAGGGAAGGTGAACATGGGATGGTTAACTAATAAACGTTTTTCGAACTACGGGGTAACCCCCACGGCTGGATAGCTGATTAAGATTAAACTACGTTTTTGGAAACAACTCTAAAATGGACAACCAACCGTGAACTCACTCAACTTTGTTGTTGACTCGTTATTACATGCTTTGCAGGTCGTTAGATGCTATGGAGCTTGCACAAGGAGGAGGTCGTTGTGGGATGCGGACTGTTATGTCCCGTACTTAAGTAACAAACTTTATGCTCTTATGAAACTTATGTTTTGGGTCTTTAAACTTATGAACTATGAACTTATGTTTTGGTTTAATGTCTTATGCTTCCGCTGTTTAAATTGAACTTGATAAACTTCCTTTTGGTCACCAATCGTATCGTGGTTGGTTTTATTTACTTAAATGTGTTGTTCAATATGATTGGTGGCTCGATCCTGGTCATGTCACGCCTCCAAGCGGTGGTACTCCGCATGGTGGATTTTGGGGGTGTGACAGATTGGTATCAGAGCCATTGGTTATAGTGAACTTGGTTTTAAAAAGGGGAAAAGCTTTTTGACAAAACCAGACTATAACCTGTACAGTGCTCAACGATCCACAACGACGCTTCGCTCCACGTGCAAGACTCAACATTCTAGGTGATATGATTTATGTTTATATATTGCCTACCTGTTAGTTACGTAGTACATTGTTCATGGTATGCTTGGATAAATGTAGCAACTATTGTTAGATACTCATTGTGTGTTTACTCTCTTCTGCCACTCCACACTTACGCATCTTCACGACACTTTTCTCACCCATGCTCTCTTTATTGTGAAGATCATGAGTGGACGTATCAACCTAACTCAAGCCCAGCTGACGGCTTTGATCAATGAGCAAGTTGCTGCAGCGCTCGCAGCCGCTCAGGCAGGAGGTCAACCTGCTCAGCCTCCTGCGTGTACTTTTAAAACTTTTATGGACTACCGACCTACTACGTTCAGTGGCACTGAAGGAGCTGTAGGCCTCCTCCACTGGTTTGAGAAGCTTGAGTCTGTTTTTGAGATGTGCGAATGCCCCGAGGCTCGTAAAGTGAAGTACGCTACTGGTACTCTTGAAGGTATAGCGCTCACGTGGTGGAACGCACAGGTTCAGACGCTGGGGTTGGTTGCTGCTAATGCCACCCCATGGAACAATTTCAAGGAATTGATCAAGGAAGAGTACTGTAGTCGTGATGACATCCACAAGCTAGAGGTGGAGTTTTTCAATCTGAAGATGACGGGGTCTGAGATTGAGGCGTATACGAAGAGGTCAAACGAGCTGGCCGTCTTGTGTCCTACTATGGTGGACCCTCCCATCAAACGTATTGAGTTGTACCTCAAGGGTCTTGTACCAGAGATTCAGAGTCACGTGACTTCAGCCAACCTGGGTACCATTCAGCAAATCATTAAGATGGCCCATCGTCTCACTGATCAGGCAGTTGAGCAGAACAGGCTACCCAAGCGTATTAGCCCTACTACTACTGATGCTCCTAGCGACAACAAGAGAAAATGGGATTGAAATTCGAGCAAAGGCTCTACCTCTGTTCAGTCTCAGTCTCAGCAACGAAGGACTGATGACTATAAGAGCCCCAGTCAGCAGTCTACTGGAAGTCAAGGCCATGGTGGATACAAGGGGAATCACCCCAAATGTAATCACTGTAACTTGCACCACAGCGGGTCATGTAGTAAAGGAAACTGTCATCGGTGCAACAAGCCTGGTCACATTTCAAGGGATTGCAGGAGTCAGCGTCCAGCGAATCAGAATCGGCAGCACCAGCAAGCCCCACCGAATCAACGTCAGCAGCAGCAACAACAAGGGAACAATAAAGGGTGCTTTCAATGCGGTGCTGAAGGCCATTTCAAGAAGGAATGCCCCCAGCTAAATCAGAACCAGAACAGCAACAATCAGGGGAATGGAAACGACAATGGGGGAAACAACAATGGTAATGGAGCAAGGGGTCGTGTGTTCGTGATTGGTCAAGGTGATGCAAGGAACGATCCCAACGTCGTGATGGGTAAGTTTCTTCTGGATGACTTATTTGTTACTGTTTTATTTGACTTGGGTGCCGATACTAGTTACGTGTCCTTAAAAGTTAGCCAAATGCTTAAGCGCACTCCAACACTCCTAAACACCAAGCACACGGTAGAACTAGCAAATGGTAAGAGTCTTGAAGCCACACACATAGTTAAGGGTTGTAACCTCGTCCTAGCTGGTCAGACCTTCTCTATCGATCTTATTCCTATTGTTCTGGGTAGTTTCGACGTTGTTATTGGGATGGATTGGTTATCACATCAGCAAGCGGAAATTCTTTGCAACGAGAAGATTGTCCGCATCTCTCGTTCTGGTGAAGAACCCCTCGTGATTCATGGCGAAAAGAGTAGTGCTGTCGTAAGCATTATCTGTTTCCTTAAGGCCCAGAAGTGTTTGCGAAAGGGCCACACTGCCATTCTAGCACTCGTTACTGACGCATCAATGGAAGAGAATAGGATTGAAGATATACCTATTGTACGTGATTTTCCTGAGGAATTACCTGGTCTTCCGCCTCATCGACAAGTCGAGTTTCAAATCGAGCTAGCTCCTGGAGCAGCACCGATAGCTCGCGCACCTTATCGTCTAGCTCCATCGGAACTTGAAGAATTGTCAACGCAACTACAAGAACTCTTGGAAAAGGGTTTCATACGTCCTAGCTCTTCGCCCTGGGGAGCTCCAGTCTTGTTTGTGAAGAAGAAAGACGGTACTTTCAGAATGCGTATTGACTACCGCGAACTCAACAAGGTGACCGTGAAGAATCGTTATCCTTTCCCACGTATTGATGACTTATTCGATCAATTGCAAGGGTCGAGTTTCTATTCCAAGATTGACCTAAGGTCAGGCTACCATCAGCTGAGAGTCCGAGAGGAGGACGTCTCCAAAACAGCATTCAGAACTCGTTACGGCCATTACGAGTTTCTGGTTATGCCTTTCGGATTAACGAATGCACATGCGGTCTTCATGGATCTCATGAACCGAGTGTGCAAACCTTACCTGGATAAATTTGTCATAGTCTTCATCGACGACATCCTGATCTATTCTAAGACTCAGGAGGAACACGAGCAACACCTGAGGCTTATTTTGGAACTTCTTCGAAATGAGCAGTTATATGCCAAGTTTTCGAAATGTGACTTCTGGCTTCGCGAGGTCCACTTTCTAGGCCACGTAGTAAACAAGGATGGGATTCATGTTGATCCATCCAAGGTCGACTCGATCAAGAACTGGCCTGCACCCCGTACACCAACAGAAATCCGCCAATTTTTGGGTTTGGCAGGATACTACAGAAGGTTTATCAAAGATTTCCCAAGGATTGCGCAACCTCTCACCTCCCTAACTCAGAAAGGCGTCACCTATCGTTGGGGTGATGCACAGGAGTCCGCATTTCAGCACTTGAAAGACAGACTTTGTAGCACGCCTATCCTCTCATTGCCTGAAGGCACAAATGATTTTGTGGTTTATTGCGACGCTTCCATCCAAGGACTTGGTTGCGTGTTGATGCAACGTGACAAGGTCATTGCCTACGCATCGCGCCAACTTAAAGTTCACGAAAGGAACTACACTACACATGACCTGGAATTGGGAGCAGTTGTCTTCGCGCTTAAGATATGGAGACATTACCTGTACAGTACCAAGTGCACCATTTACACCGATCACAGGAGTCTCGAGCATATCTTCAAGCGAAAGGAGTTAAACATGCGACAACGCCGATGGGTTGAGCTCTTGAATGATTATGAATGCGCTATCAAATACCATCCGGGCAAGGCCAATGTTGTGGCCGACGCCCTCAGTCGAAAGGATACTATACCTAAACGTGTGTGAGCGTTACAACTTACCATCCAATCTAGTCTTCCTTCCCAGATACGAGATGCTCAGGTTGAAGCATTGAAAGCAGAGAACATCATGGCTGAGTCCTTACGAGGATCGAGGCAGCGGCTAGAACAAAAGGAAGACGACGCTTACTACGTAACAGGGCGCATCTGGGTTCCACTCTATGGTGACCTACGTGAGCTTGTGATGGATGAAGCGCACAAGTCTCGTTACTCAGTACATCCTGGTTCGGATAAGATGTACCACGATCTCAAGACTACATACTGGTGGCCTAGCATGAAAGCCCACATAGCAACCTACGTTAGCAAATGTTTGACTTGTGCGAGAGTCAAGACTGAATACCAGAAACCATCAGGCCTACTGCAACAACCAGAGATCCCAAAATGGGAATGGGAGCAAATTTCCATGGATTTCGTTACTGGCCTGCCCAGATCTCAACGCGGAAACGATACCATTTGGGTGATCGTGGATCGACTGACCAAGTCTGCACACTTTCTGGCCATCAAGGAAACGGATAAGTTTTCTACCCTAGCAGACATCTACCTAAAGGAAGTAGTATCAAGGCACGGAGTGCCAACCTCCATCATTTCTGATCGTGACATGCGTTTTACTTCGGAAATGTGGCAAGCTATGCACAAGTATTTTGGCTCACGTTTAGATATGAGCACTGCTTATCACCCACAAACGGATGGACAATCTGAACGCACCATCCAGACCCTTGAAGACATGCTTAGGGCATATGTAATCAATTTCGGTAATGGCTGGGAAAAACATCTCCCGTTAGTGGAGTTTTCGTATAACAACAGTTATCACACCAGCATCCAGGCCACTCCGTTTGAGGCATTGTATGGACGGAAGTGCCGATCACCTCTCTGTTGGGTAGAAGTTGGTGACAGCCAAATCACTGGCCCAGAACTGGTAGTAGATACAACCGAGAAGATTGCTCAGATACGGCAACGAATGGCGGCAGCTCGTGACCGTCAGAAAAGCTATGCTGATAAGCGAAGAAAGCCACTCGAGTTCCAGATTGGGGATCGAGTGCTACTCAAAGTCTCACCTTGGAAAGGTGTGGTTCGTTTTGGCAAACGAGACAAACGGAATCCGCGTTATGCCGGACCATTCGAAATCATTGAGAAAATTGGCAAGGTGGCCTACAGGTTGAACCTACCAGAAGAACTCAGCGGAGTTCACAATGTTTTCCATGTGTCAAATCTGAAGAAGTGTCTGTCAGATGAGACCCTCATAGTTCCCTTAAAGGAACTCACTATCGACGACCAGCTGCGATTCGTCGAAGAACCAATAGAGATTACGGATCGAGATGTTAAGATTCTCAAGCGTACCAGAATACCTCTCGTCCGAGTTCGTTGGAACTCCCGTAGTGGCCCATAGTATACCTGGGAACGAGAAGACCAAATGAAACTCAAGTATCCCCAGTTATTTAAGAAAAGTGCAACCACCACTGAGGCCGAAGCTACTGCAGAATTTCGGGACGAAATTCCAAATCAACGGGGGGATGATGTGACACCCCAGGAAACCAACGCAACGCAACTTAACTAGCTTCCTTAGTAACCACGTGCAAAATTTCGGGATGAAATTTTCTTAACAGGGGGAGAATGTGACAACCCTCATAATTACATGTATCCGTACGATTATTTAATGATAATTAAAGTGCTTAGTGAATGTGTTGAATTACTTAACTGTTTCGTAATTACTGTGTCATACTTACATGTGCTTGTTAACACACTAGTCATGTGCAGAAAATTGACTAAATGGTCCTGAATGTTTTCCTAAGTGTTAGGAATTAAAAGTGTTAGAAAAATATATATATAAGGCACTTTACGGAATAATTAAACACTTTAACGGAACAGTATCCGACCGAACAGCCGGACATTACCCGGGACACCAAATATTTGTCGAACACATTATTTAATTATTTTTGAGCAAGTCATGGTCCCCGTATACCATAACACCTGTTAAATATCAAGTAACTAGTATATGCAAGTTTATACTTGACAATTAACTAGCATTTACCTTTTAGTTACAAAAACTTACATCAAGCCCCCCCCCCCCAACCGATTTCGGTCCCCATGGACCCCACCATATTTTACCAACATGCCTTCCAAGATTTTATTTAGATATTGTTGGATTTGTTGCTTGATATGTTAAGCAAAATATTGGATATGGGGATTTATAAGCATGGCACCAAGATTCTAAAATCATTCACAATATTCACCCTCATCTCTCATCTCTCTCTCCCTCTCTCGGTCACTCTACCACCGCCAACATCACCACCATTCCACCACCATCTCTTCCATTTTTAAGCTCCATCTAAGTGCTTGAAGGTGAATCAAAGGTGCTTGAACTTGTGGAACTTCAAAGGAGCCTTGTTCTTGCTTTTTCATCAACTTTTCTCATCATCTTCTTGACTAGATTCTACCCTAGCCTTGTGCTAGTAGTAAGCTCTTGACAAACCCTTGTTCATCTTGTTTTTATGGCTAAATGATGTAGTATGATACTTATGTTTAAAACACTAAATAACAAGAACCAAGAAGATGAACATAAAGCTTTATTAAAGATGAAACAGGATGTAATAATGTTAGTATGAAGTTGCTTTGGTTATGTTGTTGATTACTTGACGATTTACTTGTTAATACTGATGTTAAAGGTCATTGTTGATCACTAAACATGTTAACGGAATCAAACGAACATGCGTTAGAAAGTAGGGAACTGAAAACAGAAAGCTGGTTGGTGTTTACAGCCAACTTCAGTTGGCTGTAACCAGATCATAACTTAACGAAAAACTGATATTTTTTAGTCTATAACGTGTTATTATGAAATACGGTTCTAATGGCACTAGAATCATAATTTTTGGACTTCGTTTGCTATTTTTAAAGAGGTGTTTTGTAACAGCAGCAAAACCTGCATTTTTGCTGCTGAAAATATGTGTTATATTCTTCATCATAACTTGAAACCTGAGTAGAACTAGATCATGAAATTTGTACTGTAAATGACCACTGATGTATTTGTAATCCTCCCACTGGAATTTCGTAAATTGGACTTATGATGAATTTTAAATAAATTATTCCGTGGACTGCGATCAGAAAAAGATGAATCTGATTTCAGTCCGGAAAATGATTTTTTATAAAATATTGGTGACGAATTGGATCCCGGGATTTTTACACAATAATATTTGGATCGCTTAAGACCTTCTGTAAAAAGTTGGGAATTTTTGGAATAAGTTAACTATTTTATTAAAATCCCTGAAAACAGCCTAGTTTTGAAGAATAAAGTTGAAACGACATAAGTAGTGATTTGCGTGTCTAAATGTCGGGTAGGTTATCTGAGAATAATCTAACATGTTATATGTCAATAAAAGTGTTATGTGCAATGTCGTATGTTTTCTTGTGAATGGGAATAAAGGGGAAGCTTATATGGACATAAACCGTTAAAGTGATGCATGTTATGTGATAGATACGTGTAGGAACTTTGTGCTCTATTTGAAAACCACTAAATGACTAACTGGTAATCATATTAGGACGTGATTGACCGGCCTTGACTATTAGCTATTTTTGAGAGTCAAACCGAGCAACCAAAGGTGAGTTCACACTTTTCTACAAAGCATGGTAATTCCCGGTGGGAATGGGAATGGGTTCAGGAATAGGGATTCCTCGTCCTTTGGGACGTGTTCAGGAATGTGAATTCCTCATCCTTAGGGACGTGTTCAGGAATGTGAATTCCTCGTCCTGTTGGGACGGAATTAGACTTACTAGACTAGAACTCTATCAGCGAAGTCCCTCCCTTTATATCGACTTAATCACCGAGGCTATGGCGAGCGGGTCATTAGTTAATAGCGCTATTAGGTTTAACAAACCCCACACTGTGCCAGTTGGGCGGGTGTGTACTAATGGACTATGGCACTTCGGTGATGATAGACACCGACGCTAGGGCACAATTTACTTTTGTTAGTAGTCGATATGATAAACAAGTCTGGTAGTTTAAATCATGGGGTAGCCCCCACGGCCGGAGTGCTGGGCTGGATAGCCAGGGAAGGTGAACATGGGATGGTTAACTAATAAACGTTTTTCGAACTACGGGGTAACCCCCACGGCTGGATAGCTGATTAAGATTAAAATACGTTTTTGGAAACAACTCTAAAATGGACAACCAACCGTGAACTCACTCAACTTTGTTGTTGACTCGTTATTACATACTTTGCAGGTCGTTAGATGCTATGGAACTTGCACAAGGAGGAGGTCGTTGTGGGATGCGGACTGTTATGTCCCGTACTTAAGTAACAAACTTTATGATCTTATGAAACTTATGTTTTGGGTCTTTAAACTTATGAACTACGAACTTATGTTTTGGTTTAACGTCTTATGCTTCCGCTGTTTAAATTGAACTTGATTAACTTCCTTTTGGTCACCAACCGTATTGTGGTTGGTTTTATTTACTTAAATGTGTTGTTCAATATGATTGGTGGCTCGATCCTGGTCATGTCACGCCTCCAAGCGGTGGTACTCCGCATGGTGGATTTTGGGGGTGTGACAGTCATAAAGACACAAATGTCACAATGTGAACCGTAGCCGCATCAAAATAGCTGCACGTCATCATGATTAAGGAATCCCAGAATTAAAGATTCTGCATGAATGTGTTGAGCAAAAGATCCTTCTCCTCTTGATTTTCTTCACTTTTAGCTACTGGACCCCATAAATAGATTCATCACTAAAATAGCCCATTAAAACGAAGCCCAACATTCCTGGGATTTGTGCAATCCAATATTTCCAAATCAATTTCCATCATACACCAAGTGGGCCCAACAGAAACCATAGCTACCAACCAAACAATCGTGCAGATATCTACCATGTACAGCCATCACACAATTTTTCTGCTACGTCACCCTTACGTCAGTAGCACTAAAACCCATATTCTCCATCTTTTCCGACGACAAATTCACCAGCGAGATAAACGAACCTCCGGCAGGCAATGGAGAGCCGATAAAAATCGTCGGACTTTGAAAATCACCGACCTTTTCTCACCTCGTTCTTCCACCTACTGCTACCCTAAACCTGTCGTCAAACACGATTCAGCTCATAAACCACCATATAAATAATCTTCTCCAATGAGCTGAACGATAACCACACTCATACCAGTTTAACATCATCGATTTAGACAACATATAATCCATCTCTGAGACAAACAAACATCACCGGCGAGCGTCGTTGAAGAACACAGTTAACCGGATCCACCACTATAGTACCCCAGACCGTCATTCTTCCCTCTCTGCGTGTTTTCTCTCTAACCGACACTTTTTCTTTCTATGATTAACAATAACATACAACGGGGTGGTTAATGGCGACTGTTAGGTTTGTGGTTTTCGGTGGTTTCAGTGATGGAGAAGGTGGTTAATGGGTGTAGGTTGGTGATAATGGCGGTGTAGGATGGTGGTTGGCATAGTTGTGGTGGATGTGATGTTCTTTGATAGTGTACGGTGGTCGGAATTGAAGGGAGTGGTGGTGGATCAGTGGTAACAAAGATCAACCAGAATCTGTTTCCCTAAACCTTGATGAACAAAATTCTTGTTTTCACTCTCTGCACTTCAAAGAACAAAAACACTGATAAACAAATACGCCAGATCTATAATAGCTCAAAACATGTAGATTTGCACTCATTTACGTCTCTGGCGGGTTTTCCAGTGAAGATCCGACCGAAACGAAAACTGAAACGAGCCACCGAGGCTCTGATACCAAATGATAGGTCCGAAACGATCCGATTTCAGTCTCGGTTCGGTGAAAAATAGTGAGACGGGTGATTCGAGCCAAGAACAAATGATAATCGACAAAAAAGATAGAAACTTTATGGATTGGAACAAAGATATTTTGATTGATAGTGATGAACAAATACAAAGGATAATGATCCACTCCGGGTGAGCTCCCCTGGGGTGGTGGCTCACAAATGAGGTCTAGTTCTCCAAGCAAGCCACCTCTTGCTTGGAAAACCTACTAAAATCACTAAAATATTCGACTATTACAAATAAAAATGCCACATAATATAAACAATAAAACTGCTAAACTAAAGCCGTCATAATTGATAACATCATTCTCCAATTTGACCCAACAAACTTGTTCGCAATCAAGAATCCTGCCTCTGGCATAATCATCCAGTGTTTTTCAGGTGCAACCCCCGATCCTGACCAAGCTAAGGACGTGAACACATCTTCAAATGAGCCTAAGAAAGCCTTAGTGTACTTATTTCTAAACTTGAGTAGCTCTTCCATCAGTGATCTCCGGATTAATAACCATTCATCTTCACCATACCCGAGAGCAGAAGCTGTCGCCCGAAACCCACAATTTCATAAGCACAAGGTAATACATAACACTTACGAACTTGACAACGACAATGTGAACGATTTAAATGACGCTCTGCTATTATTATATCAAGTGCTTCATGAGGAATAAAACCACGTAATAGCTTCAACATTGGCATGTTGGCTTTCAACTCTGTTAGTTATCTGATTTCCAAAAAAACAAGCTAAATGTATCGTTACGAAATATTAGGTGAACAAGCTTGGATAGTTACAAAATAAAAATAAAACCTTCATAAGTTTGAAGGGCTAGTTATGTTATATGATCAATTAGGTTATATCTAGTCAGAATAAAAATAGATGGTATGTGTGTGTTTTAGTTACCTTATGGAGTATCATGATTCCACATAGGACAGCCCCCCCCCCCCCCCTCCGTGTGCGTAGCATTTATCTCACAACATTTAGACCAAAACGTATAATATTTTCGTAAAAAATAATAACTAAGTTGAAACGATAAAAAAACTAACATAATAAAAGTAAAAAGGTTAAAAAATAAAAAGTTTTAAGGCTTAATAAGTAATAATAATAATAATAATAATAATAATGTTTGCTGTTAAAATAAATAAATAAATAATAATAATAATAAAAATAATAATACATTACTATTACCAATAGTAAATAATAATAATAATAATAATAATAATAATAATAACGAAAAGAAAATAAAATATAATAACAAAATGACAAAAAAAAACCAAAAAAATATAAGAGAGGGTATAATTAGTAAAAAGTGGGGGAGGGTGTATTTAATATCACCCTTTATCATTTGTCCGATTTATATATAACTAGTGTTAACCCCACGCGGGGCGTAGATATTTAAACCATGCCAAGTGGTAAGCAAACAACGATTAAAATCGAGAAATATGTAACATGAAAATGCGAATTTATACCGTCATGTGACAAGTGGCAAAGTTTGAGATTTTCGACCGGGGGGTCGAAAACATATATAGCTAAAAATTTCTATAAAATCGAGGGGTCGAAAACGTATATATCCAAAAAATTATATACGAAAACTATATACTCTACACTACTGAGCAAAAATTTCAGGGGATCAGCCGCCCCCTTTCGCCCACTAGAGGCTGCGCCCCTGCATGGACGTTAAACATAGGCAAAGACCAACGCGAACTTATGCCATACGCTAGAGTAAAACGTAATCAAACTCAAATTAATAGCGATAAAACTTTAACTTAAAGACAATAAAAAACAAAACTTGTGGTGCCGAAAACGAAACATAGAAATCTGAGAGACTATAAATATAAACCATAACAAAAAAAAACTATAAATTATCACTACAAGATAATAAAAACACTAAAGAAAAAAACCACCCATCTGATTTTTAGGTTAAAAAGATTGAGATCAAAAGTGGTATTTTGGTGGTGAGGAAGAAACATAAATAAAAAAGTGGCATTTTGGTAATTTAATTTTCGATAAGGGGCTGTGTTTTTACTGTAGAGAAGAGCTACCCTAAATGTTATATAGTAATAATTTCCATTAGTGTAGTAATTATATATATATATATATATTTAGCTCTATATATATGGTAGGGTTTTCTAGAGTGAACACTAGGTTGAAAGTGAACTGTGTGAACTAATCTGGGCCATTGGATTACATCATCTAGAGATTTTTAAACAATGGTAAGATTGTAATTATAATGTTGTAACTCCCCTTTAAAATAAATGACAGAAGGGTATTTGTGTCTTTTGTAAATTGCATTTATTAAACAATATAATCAAAATCCCTAAAATCTCGCTAGTTTCCGTATATACAAGATACGTAGTTGTTAGTGTGTACGCATGTGTACAGTCTCGCTAGTATCAGTTATACAATATACACAGCTAGTTTATACAATATACACATCTGTTAGTTTATACACATGTGTACAGCCTCGCTAACTATCAGTTTATACAAGATACACAGCTATTAGTTTATACACATTGTACAGTCTTTTATACATCTGTGTATTATATTCAGAAATGGTTACATATGTGTATATTAACAACATATAGTATATTAGGCATGCACACGAGTAGATTCATATAAAAATTATGAAATTAATGAAAACGAAGCATATCACATGTATGCAAAAATAAATAACTTCATCACATATTCAAAAAAAAATAATGCCCAAAAATAATTACAGTTTCAATCTCAGAGAAATTTTTTAATGTTTATTGAAAATTATAAAAAGTTAAAAACAATGTATTATGATATATATATATATATATATATATACGGATAATAAAAGAAAAACAATATTCAAGTTAAAATTAAAACAAAATCTATGGATAAGGAAATAATAGAGAAATAATTAAAAATGAGAGAGAGGGAGAGAGAGAGAAAGAGAGTTAAGAGATGAGAAAATTAAGGGATTTTAATTAAACATACTTGGGTAATGTCAATCTTACCCTTTTAATCTAAAAAATGATCAAGGGTCAAGATTAGTTCACTCAGTTCACCCTCAAGAAGTTGTTCACTCTTGATCCTAATCCTATATATATATATACTAGTTGTTTACCCGCGCGATGCAGCGGGAAACATATCACTTAAGGTTGGTGAGTTTAGGGCTATGTACAGGGATGTAGTTTCTGATGTGGCGTGCGATGACGATGGTGGCAATGTAGCAGAACGGGAGGGTCGGTTGCGGCCTTTTTCAGCGGCGGAGAATCAGCGGTGTGCGGCGATTGGTGGTTTCGTGATGGCGTTTGGTGGTTATTGTGTGACGGCCGGTTACCGGCTTCAGGAGAAAACAAAGAAAACTGTGTGATTCTAGTTATATTATGAGGGGTTTTAAAGACATGGGTAAATCAATCGTTTTGAATGATGAATCGATCATCAGTTACAATGAGGCCTTCAGCAGTGGCAAAGTTTGACGTTTTCGACCGGGGGAGGGGGGTAACTATGTAAATAACATTTAAAAAAAGAAAACACTGACATCTGCGCGATGCGGCGAAGGCTAACATATTACAACGCCACACTCTAAAGCTTGAAAATTTTAGAGGTTTGTTGGGTGATTAAGAACATCCAACAATGTACTTATTCGATTCATGCTTCTATCATTGTAGATGCCCTTAAAAAGCTCATCACCAAACCCAGAACCAGAAGGAGTTAGCAATGACGCATAAAAGTGTTGATTCGGTTTATTAAAATCGTTATGTCCCACACAAAAAATTACTTATCTATAATTTGGTTAAAGATGAGAAAATTAAAGTGTAATTAGTGTTTAAAAAACCAATTTACCCAAATGGACCTTATGCATTAAAACAAAAAAAATTGAGTATCTTAAAATGTTCATTTAAAATGCATTATATTTGTAGATATTGAGAGAAATTACATAGTTCCTGTATGCATAGTTTTTACAGAATGACATAGTTTTAGTTGACATACATAAGACCAATACCGTTTATCAAATAACATAGTTTTAGGGAACACATTTTCATTCATGAACCGTATGTTAAGACATGAATAGCAGTGTCAAGGCAATAATATGCTGGTGATCGATCAATTGAGCTGTGTTTCTTTCGTAAAACCAGTCATAGACTGCTTCGGCAATAGCCTGAACCAATAGCCACTTTTAACCGGACCCACCGTTCCATATTTGACACATTTTTGCCAACGGGGTGCAGATTATCGTGCAGGGTACCGTTTGGCATGTATTTGTAGACTAAAAGCCGTTCCTGTTTTGTGACACAAAAGCCTAAAAGTGGGACCAGGTTCCAGTGTTTCACGTTCCTAAGTGTTGCCATTTCTGATGCGAATTCTTTCTCGGAATGCCAAGTGTCTTCAAGTGTTGCTTTGTAAAAAGAACCCATTCTTCCCGACCCCATTATGTTGTCTTTGCTAAAACTGTTGGTGGCTTTCATCAGATCACTCAATCTCATCTTTGAAACTGGATTTTCAAACATTGAGAGCTAGAATTACAACAAAACTTGGTTAATATGAAGCAAAAATAATTAACATATGAATCGAAAATTCGATCCATTTATTTATGAGCAGGTCAATCCTAGTTATGTTTAAAAGGAAACAGGTAAAAAGTCACACAAAGTGTGTGTTTTATGCATATAACGTCCTAAACCATTCTTATTTAAATATATAAATTATTATGAAATAAAAAAAAAGTTTGTAATCATATTTGGCACACTTATTATTTATAAAAGTTAAACTTTTCGGACAAAGAGTTTTGGGTCAAAAGTGTATTTTTAGTGAACAAAACGTATTCAAAAAGTGTTGTGGGTTAATCCAGCCCGACCTATTTCCACCTGTACAAAAATAACTTGCTTTGACCCATTTACTCATGAACGGGTCGATTAAGGTTATATTTAAAAGGAAACGGGTCAAAAGTCATACAAAGTGTGTTTTAATGCATATAACATCCCAAATCATTTTTATTTAATAAACTAAATTGTTTTGAAAATTCCAAAAGTTTGTAATCATATTTGGTACACTGATTATTTATAAAAGAGTAAATTACGATTTTGGCCCATGTGGATATATCACTTTTACCCTTTTAGCCCAAAAATTTTTTTTACATTTGAGCCCCCAACGTCTTTTTTTCTAGCCCTTTTAGCCCGACCCATTTCGACCCATTTCAAAAAGTTTTGGGTCAAAAGTGTATTTTTAATGACTAAAACTTATTCAAAAAGTGTATACAGCCCGACCCATTTCGACCCATTTCAAAAAGTGTATACAGCCCCACCCACGTTCGATCTCCTAAGCCCAATTCTCACAAGGCCTTTGTTTCTGTTTTCTGGTTCGTATCTGTGCTTGTCTGTTTGTACCACTCCCTTTAGCTTCTTGCTAAGGAGCTGCTTCTTTTGTTGTGTGAATAAAGATCCATCTTTGGCTAGTCATAAAAAATGATACATGAATGCGCAGCATGATATATATGTAGGCATACATATAAATATATAGAAATATGAAAGTTTGAAAAGAAAAATCCAAGGACCTTATTGACTAAACTTGCATTGATCTCTGATATCATTAAATTTTTGCTATGATCAAGCTAACATTAGCTCCCAAACGTTTCTGCAATGGTAGCAGCCCGTTAAACTGCTTCTGCAATAACATAAAACCACTTCATACGTTGCACAAAATATATATACATGGAAGAAACTGCAAACAGGCAACTTTTGTTACACTAATAGCGGCAATAATAAAGGCGGATGTACCTGTAACAAACAGTCAAAGTAGTTCGTAACTCGGCTCACATCATTTGGATTGGCTACATCAATAATTTGCTCCAACCAACAAGCTCGAAAAGTGACACTATCAGCCCTGAACTTCTATAAACTGTAAGAAACAGAACTGAACTTCTTTACACACAAGTTGTGCAATTACCATTCTACCCTTAAGCAAACCATCTTCTATGCATCTTGTTTAACTACCTTTAACGACCACTTTACTTTATTTGACCTGCTGAATTGTTGATTAAACAACTATTTCATAACAAATTAAAATGGCTTCAATCTGCTCTAACAAAGATCCACTATGACAATAAATCTGCGATCGCTCCAACTAAAAATCCAGTGTTTCATGGCAAAATGAATATAACTAAAAGCAAGCACATCAAGTGATGCAGTTTTATATAAACGATGAGAATGTTAACTAAAAATGAATATAACTTAAATTTTATTACACTTTGAAGATAAAAGGAGGAACCAGCAATATCAACAAATATCTACATACCATTTATAAACCATATAAAATCAAAGTTTCTGAAGATTGGCTTGCTTACAAAAGCTTAATATAGTAAAGTATCTTCAGCCACCGAAATGATTAAAAGCTCGATGTTGATGCCATCCACCAAAATGATTGTCCCAAATTGAGCCAAACCTGGCCAATAAACATTTCTCTACAACCGGTTTAATGGTATAACAAAAAGAAATCACAATGCCAACATTCATCTATTATGTTTATTTAATTTTTAGCAAGTACTACACATATTATTACTACCCACTACC
Organism: Helianthus tuberosus; assembly: GCA_030545235.1. Lineage (NCBI taxonomy): Eukaryota > Viridiplantae > Streptophyta > Magnoliopsida > Asterales > Asteraceae > Helianthus > Helianthus tuberosus. The sequence continues at coordinate 113,711,543 of CM060354.1, read as the reverse complement.
CAGCAAAAACTAATTCATTCATTTGTAATATGCATTTCATAATTATCATAAAAAAACCCAATCTAATCTAATCTTCAAAATCACGACCCGATTAAATGAATACAGAATGAGAATAATAATAACATGAACACAAGAGAATAACAATAAAGTGAATACGGAAGGTACTAAGAAATCGCACTATTTTTTTACCATGATTAAGAACCTGAAATTTGTGTCTTTCACATCCAGTCCTCCTCCCTTCCTTCTTTAGCTACAATTAAATTAGTATAAAAAATCATTTCATATTTCATCAGTAGCATATAAAATATACACACACACAATCTACAAACAATGAGCAGCAAAAGTATAAGAAAAACATGATTGATTCGACATGCAACTCGTTTTCAATGCAGATCAGTTAGGACCATAGTTAATCTTTGCTCAAAGTGAACGGAAAAAATGAAACCACAGAACTAAACCCTTAAATCGACTGGTCAACACATACATAAAAGCATAAAATATGATCAGTGAAATGCTTACTTTTTCCCAGAAATCCAGTAGCTCCGGTTACCTTTTTAAAGAAATCCAATATGCTTTCCATTTCCATGAAAGACTAACACCAGGAAGTGGGAAATCCGATTTTTGGAGCCATATATTCATAAAAAACAGAAAAATAAACGATTTTATAGGTGTCGATTCTTACCAAGTTGCTGGAGAAAGCTTGTTTAAGCCCTAGATCGCTGGAATCTTCACTTACCACATCAGGGAAGACCGGAAGAAACCACAACAGAGATGACCGGAAGAAACCTTCGGTTAGGGTTTCTTCAAATCGGTGTTTATCACTGCTTGTTTTCAATTTCATTGATGTTTGTTCTTCATCTCCGGTTGTTCATCATCTGATTTCATCTCAAACCATCAGCACTCCAGACATCTTTCATCACGGACGCCGGAACCCTAATCTCCTCCACCGGTGGTTCAAACGCTCCAGATCTAATCTGAGAGAAAGAGAGGAGAAAGTTGAAGTTTGTGAGATGTGAGTTATGAGAGAGGAGGGAATGGAAATGGCGATCCGAGTGAAGTGAATATCAGCCGTCCAGATCGTGATCCGTGTGAAAAAGTGAAAAAAATGGACGGTTGATGATGAATCAGTAGAAGGGTAAAAAGTTTGTGTTTCTTGGTGCTTTAAGTCTTGTACATTGTGCATTGAGTATGTTTTAAGTACATTTTTTCCAATCTTATCCTTCGGATATGCTTTTTAAAGTATTATAGATATTACCCTTATAGTAACATTGAATACTTATATTAAATGAAGTAAAATAAAGCATTCTTATTGGTTTAAATTTCTTTTTTTTTTCTTCTTACAAAAAGTTTCTTCTCATTTGAACTCTCTACTATATATATATATATATATATATATTCTTAGATTTTGCAAACAATTATAGTATAAAATATGAAATGCCACAAATAAATATCAATCCACCAGAGATAAAATCAAAAGATTTTGTAATAGGATTAAATTTTATATTAGGATTAAATGGTGCAGTTACAACAGAAATTTAGAATTATATAACCAACACCAACTAGACATATTAAATCCAAGAATATTATATCAAACAGGAAGATTAAATATAAACACAACTCTTATAAGAAATAGTAGAGAGGAAAGTTTAAGATTAGTAGATAATACAGTAATCTTAGATCTTTTGTCACCAGATACTATTGAAAAAATTAAAAAACAAAATAAACACTTTGTACACACAGGATTAATAATAATAGGAATTAAAGCATTAGGAAGAAAAAATTTAGGAAAATATATATATATTTTTCAATATACTTAGTCCATTGTCCAAAGTCCATAAATTTAATAGGGAATATATAAATATATATTCTGATATTTTGTCCATGCACCCATGTATGGGTGGTTAGATGTATATTATTCTTGTATATTTCGTTTTGTATTTTTAAGTGTATTTGGTGTTTATACTCCTTGGGAGTATCTAATGTATTTTAAAATCCCTACTTGTACACTAATATTTATATACACATAATATACACATAGCACATAATTTTGATGATAACTAAATATATATATATTTTCCCTAAATATATATATATTTATACTTGTTTTAAACTTTGAAGAAAACTCTATTTCTTAACTTAAATTTTGTATAAAATCAGGGAAAACCATGTTTAACTTCCTTAAACATTTTGTTAGTAAAAGTCTTGCAAAAATTATATTTTTCTAAGTGTCAAAATTTTATAAGAATTTTGACAAAGTTTCCCTTAAAATTAGTGGTTTCCCATGTTTTAAAACATGTGTTTATTTTCTTTTCAAGATCAAAACTCAATCATCAACAAATTTTACAAGTAACAAATATCAAATTCATACATACTTTTTTATGTAATAAACTTGAAGTTTCACATAAACTTGTAGTAACTTAGATCTACACTTTAAACATGTATATCTACTTAAAACAAGTCTCACTTGTTAATTTTTATAAACTTTGTTGAAACTTTAATTTGTAAACTTGTTCATCCACTTGATTATTAGGTTTATGAACATGAACATTTCATTTTAAAACAACTTACAAGTTCATTTTTAGGATCTTCAAGTTTACTAGCATGTTTTTCATGGATCTTTCAAGATCCATGCTTACGCTTCTTAGATCTATGCTTCTTACAAGCTTACATATGATGCATCTTAACAAAATCAGAAAATCAACAACAACAACTTCATCATATACTTCATATAACACTAGAAATCACTTGATTATGTTAGATCTTCTCATTTCTTTACTTGTTCATGTTTTAAAGTTTAGTGTTCTTGATGGTTTAACTTGTACATTAACATTTTACTACTAACAAGAAGCAAAAATGAAGATTAGAGGACTCACTACTAGCTCTTGTGGCTAGGGAAGTTGCAAGAGAAACAAGAAGATGAAAATGTGACAAAGTTGGCGGATAAAAACTCCTTGAAGAGGTCCTTCCACTTCGAAAGCTTGAAACCTTCTTTGCTATGCTTGAAGGAAAAATGGAGGTGATGTTGTTGTTGTTGTGGCCGTGAGTGAAGGAGGAAGAAAGGATAAGAATATAAGTCCTGAAAGTGTTTGGAAATGTGAAGATCTTGTGGAGATAAGGTTTCTTTATAACATCATGTTAGTAATATTTCCCTCATACAATGAAATTAACCAACAAGTTTTAATCTATCATTAGGAGACAACATGGGGACATGTGGGCCCCATGTTTGACCGTCCATAAGATAGGGGGGTTGTGTCAAGTGTTGGAAGTTAGGGGGTTAAGGATGTAAGTTGGTGCTTAATTTAGATGTTAAGATGTTTTATGACCAATACTAGTTTAATAACACTAAAACAATGTTTCTAGTTCATTTATGCTGTTTTGGTAGTGTCCGGATAATTGTTCGATTGTCGGTTCGTTAAGTTGCTAACTTGTGTAATTTTTACATCTAAGTCCTAAACCTACCATTTAGCTGAGTACTGAGGCTGTGTTGACACAATTTGTCTAACCGATGAGTTTACTAATTGTTTCGACGCAACGCTTAAATTGTTTCACAATGCGATAAATGAAATGTATAACATGCATGATTTAAATGTATGACATGCAAGCATATAATGTTGACGTTGAAACACATAATTGCAGGTAATAATTAATTATTAAATAGTACGGAAGTTACCGGATATGTGCCGGTTGTCACAAACGGTGTGGTAGGTGTTTCATAAACCAAACAAGTTAACAAATAGTATACCAGACTGCTTTCTGGAATAAACGTGCTCTTGTTGCCTGACGATTCATCAAAAACATAATTGAGGTCAAACCAAGACATTGCTAACATGTTCGTCTTGGAAATTCAAAAGATAAAATGTTTGAATCGTTTGTCGAAAAAAAGAAAGAAGAATAGGCTTCCTTTGTCGTTTAAAAGAAAAAAGAATGTCAAAACCAATCATTCACCAGACTTCTATACGACTTGTATAGTTCTATACAAGTCATATAGGGCTGAAGTATGGTCGCATACATCACCTTTATATCACTGTTGAAAGACACCGTACTACCTCCTACTTAATACGAGTCGTATTGCTCTATACGACTCGTATAGGGTTCACATATGACAATTATAACAAGTTTTGTCTGACTTTAGGAATTGAAATTCTCCTATACAAGTTGTATACAGCTATACGAATCGTATAGAGGATGAGGAATTAAAGATTTAGAGTGTCTAAATGATATAATCCTTTTCATTATTCCCACGTGTTTCTCAAGACTAAATTTTTCTCTCCACTTGCTTCATTAATCATGATTCATCTGATCTTAACAATCCCATTATTGTTCTACTTTATAAAAGCATTGGTGTGTACAGTGTATTAAAATAGACAACGACACCACACTACCGTTGCAAGTGACAAACACATCCATTAAGTAGGTTATTTTTTTACTAGTTTAATTAAGTTAGTATATAGATTAGTTTATTTTATGTATTAAACAAACTATTTTATTTAATATTATCATGAGTTTAGTAATGACAACACCCTGAGTGTTATATATACACACACATACATATACATATATATATTACATGAGGAATATTTTATTTTATAAAATAATGATAAATAAATTATCATTTATGATTTATTTTACACAAGTCATATAGGGCTGAAGTATGATCACATCCATCACCTTTCTATCACTGTTGAAAGACACCGTACTAACTCCTACTTAATACGAGTCGTATAGCTCTATACGACTCGTATAGAGTTCACATATGGCAATTATAGGAGGTTTTGTCTGACTTTAGGAATTGAAATTATCCTATACAAATCATATTGAGCTGTACGAATCGTATAGAGGGTGAGGAATTAAAGATTTTGAGTGTCGAAATGATATAATCCTTTTCATAATTCCCACGTGTTTCTCAAGAATAAACTTTTCTCTCCACTTGCTTTATTAATCATGATTCATCTGATCTTAACAATCCCATTATTATTCTACTTTATAAAAGCATTGATGTGTATATTATTAAAATAGACGACACCACACTACCATTGCAGGTGACAAACACATCCATTAAGAGGTTATTTGTATTACTAGTTTAATTAAGTTAATATATGGATTAGTTTATTTTATGTATTAAACAAAATAGTTTATTTAATATTATCATGAATTTAGTAATGACAACACCCGAGGTGTTATATACATATATATATTACATGAGGAATATTTTATTTTATAAAATAATGATAAATAAATTATCATTTATGATTTATTTTACACATATAATTGCAATCTTATGATAATCAAACTAAAAATCTATAAAATGTTAAAGTTGGACTCAAACAAGGTAATATTAAACGTGAGTGATGAATGCTTAAAATATTTGTGGACATGTTTAGTATTCAATAATTTAAGGATACCTGTAAATTGTTGTATACTAAAAGAAGATAGATGTAAAAATGTATACTTTGCATATGAATTTGACTATTGAGGTGAACTAAACCTTGAACAATTAACATGTCTTAAATTAGTAATACTTACCCAAAGATACATCTCATAGCATTCATTGTATTACCTATAAAATATTGTGATAAATAAACTTGTGTTATAAAAAAAAAGTGGTGGGAAAGAAGAAGTGAAGGTCAAAATGGTCAATAGACCCGTCAAAAGTAAAGCTTTTGTAATTTTGCTATAAACAAGGGGCATATACGAAACATCCATTTGTATATATAACACTATCAAAGTATCAAACCAACACAACCAATGAGTGCATCAGATATTCTTCTTCCCCTTCCTTTATTATTTATAGCCGTTGAAGTAAGTAGTCAGATCAGATGGGCGGAATAAGGAGATCAACCGGCGCTATGAACAGGAGCACCGTTCGTTGTCGACCGATACCTGTAAGAGGTCAAGTGAAAGTAGCGATAGTGTTGGGGCTAGCTCACTCTCTTGCTTCCTTCTTCTCTTTCAATTCCCGCACTTAACAAATCACAGTTTTAAAGAGAGAGATTGATTTTTGTAAATTTAGATATTGTGCTCCTCTCATGTATGTATGTTTTGATCAATGATTCGTTTGTTCAAAATGTTTTGGTAATTGGTAGTGTAATTGATTTCAAATTTTTAACAAACAGCCACAAGTCTATATAGAAAATGAGCTGAAAATCGCAAACTTTATAAGATTACATCCAGTGGCGAAGCTTGAAAAAAAAGTTCGGGGGTCGAAAAGTAACGGACCTAAAAAAAATTTTCTATCGCGTAGTTTCGAGGTGTATGTTCGGGTCGGACGTCGGTGATTCGATTCGGGCCGAGTCGGGTCAAACATTAATATCAAATAAAAAACGTTTTTTATTCTTCCACATAGCATAATCTAATAACAAAACAAGTTAACAAATCACCCTAAATCTCAAACTCTAATTTCTATCTAAATCAAATCACAATAAGATTAAACAAATAAAATTAGACATAGTTACAGAAAGATTCAACAAGTTTAGGGCAAAAATTCGGACCAATTTCACCCATAATTTCAACCTAAATCACATAAATTGCAGCCCTAATTTAAACCTAAAGATAAAAAACACATACCTTTAACCTTATGAAGATTGAAGAAGTCGAACAAGAGTAGAAGACCACAACAACGAGCAGTGTTTTGGCTTCTGTTCTCGAACAAGAAGCTGAAGTCGAACAGTTCTGGAACCAGCGTTTCCCCCCCCCCCCCCCCTCTACAGTTCTGGCTTGTGGCTGTTGTTCTTCTGGTCGATGTCCCAAAGTAAACGAATTTGAGATTTTTTATAGGGCGGGCGCCCCTCCCCGCCCCTTAAATCATTCGCCCCTGATTACATCGGCTCTCTCGACAGAACATTCTATGCTTCTGAGTCTCATTTAACAGGGGGAGGGAAAGAAAAATTTTCTCTCCTAATCTCTCCAATTTGGGAGGATGAATATATGGTAATATTTTCTTCCCTTTTCCCTCCCCTTCTGTTAAATGAAACTCGGAAACATAGTTTTTTCATATTTTCATCTCTTTCCCTCCGCTCCCTAATGAGACTCGGGAACAATCTCAATATATTCTTCCCCCAATATTTCTAATTAGTTGTGTTTGAATGAATGTCTAACGGTGTTCTTTAAACTAATAAGTGGAAATAAGGTGATAGGAAAGTAAGGCGTCTGGCACCCAAATTAGTTAGATAACGACTTGTAGTAAGTAGTTATCCTTAATAAATTAACTATCCGTATAATATAGCCTGCCGGAATCATTATTTCTACGTTTTCATGGAGGAGAGGGATAGTTGTTGGATACAGTTGGCCTACGTATTTGGGCGCCTACACTGATTTTCCTATTTTTTTTTTACCTTTTACATCTTTTATTCAATACTAGTGGGTAACCCTCAATACTAGTGGGTAACCCGCGCGTTGCAGCGAAATCGACAATATAGACTGAGAGCATAATTCAAAACTAAAATCGTTAAAAAAATCGTATATACGTCATGTGTGTGTATATAAAAGCACTCGCGCTTCGCGGCTGCAACGCACGAGAAACCCTTATGATAAACAGGGAAACCTTTATGATAAGCATTATATAGTATACTGCAACATTTTTTTATTTAGTGGAAACCCACGTGTTGCGACGGAGTCGACAATTTACATCTGAATTTTAACTAACTTCTCTAAACTTACAAAACGCATTTTATATTAAATTTGATTAAATATGCAATATTGTTGTTAAAGAAAAAAAACAGATCCTATGGTCATAGTTTTGGTGGTGCATGGTCTGTTAAGCTCACTTTAGTACATCTAAATTTTAACTAAGGGTGTACGGGGCGTTCGCGGGGAAGGGGAGCGGTGACCCTAGTCACCGATCGGGAACACAGCCGCCATCAAAGCGGGGACCCGAATCGGTGATAGGGAGCGGTGTGGAGTTACCGCTTGGTTTGGCACGATTTTCGGAAGAAGACCGTTTGACAACGGTCACTTTTATAAAAAAAAAAAAAAAAAAAAAAAATTCAACTTTTTTAAACAATATATATCTAACCTACCTAAATCAATTTTTTTACCACACTCACCACTCTCAAACTCACACCAAAACTCTCAAACTCAAATCTTTCAAATACAAAATGGATCCCAGGCTTCCGTTTCTTTCTACCCTACCCGACTTTCCCGACGATGGAGATGCATCGTCAAGCGATACTAGCTTAATTTTCTTCCAAAATCTCATCCAACAAGCGGAGCTACTAGACACGGCATCGTCTAGTAAAAAAAAATTTGTCCGTCGAGATCGTGAGGGAGGCCATGAGACACTCATGGCCGATTATTTTGATGAAAATCCAAAATTTAATGACGATACTTTTCGTCACAGATTTCGTATGTACAAGTCTTTGTTCCTAAAAATTGTTAGTGACGTGGAAGCGTATGACGAGTGGTTTAAAGAAGGCTTAGACGGGAGAATGAAGAAAAGTTTCACGCCGTTGCAAAAGGTTACTTCGGCGATTAAACAACTTGCAACCGGTAACCCACCAGACGAAAACGACGAGTATTTAAAGATTTCTGAAAGGACCTCTCGTGAGTGCCTTGAATATTTCTGCCAGACGGTCTGTGCGGTGAATTCTTACGTAGACCAACGAGCCACGACGTTGCGCTATTGTATCAGGCTCATGAGGAGAGACATCATCTACCTGGTATGTTGGGTAGTCTGGATTGTACACACTTCGTCTGGAGAATGTGCCCCACAGAATTGCGTGGACAATATATGAGAGGCGATCATCAATACCCGACGGTTATGTTAGAGGCGGTGGCGTCTCAAGATTTGTGGATTTGGCATGCTTTTTGTGGCCCGGCGGGTTCACAAAACGACATCAACGTGCTCCAACAATCTCCGTTATTTCTTGCTCAACGAAACGGAACGGCGCCATATTGTCCATTTCAGGTGAATGACCACTTATACAAACGCGGGTATTATCTTACTGATGGGATCTACCCTACCTGGTCCGTGTTTGTGAAGTCTTTTCCATATCCTCACATCCCGAATGAAAAAAAGTTCAAGAGGCAACACGAGGCCGCAAGAAAAGATGTGGAACGGGCGTTTGGTGTGTTAAAGGCGAAGTGGGGAATACTAAATCGTCCAATGCGTTCGAAAACGGTGAAAAAGATAAGGTACATCGTGTATACGTGCATTATTTTACATAACATGATTATAAAAGACGACGGAAGGGCGATAGCACCGGTACACATTCAAGATCCTCCAGTCGAACCCGTCTTCGCTGAAACAGCTTATAGCGAGCTCATTGACGACGAAACGCATTGGAGACTAAAACACGATCTCGTTGAGCATCTCGGACGTTTAGATCTGCCTCACCTTGAAGTTGATTCGGACGACGAGTAGTTTGTTTTTATATTTTTCTAGTTTGAATGTAATTTTTATTTTTTTTTAATTTAATGAAATGTCTTTTATTTAATGAAATGTCTTTTATTTAATTTTTATTTTTATTAATATTTTTTTAATTTATAAACATGCATAATTTAAAAAAAAAAAATCCAACTCCCCTAAGAGGGGAGTGCCGCCATCAAAATGGGGCGTTAGGGGAGTTTAAGAGGGGAGTTGACGTGACACTAGTTGGTTGGTTGGGCGTAAGAGAGGGGACTCACCTCTTAGGTGAGTGCCCCTCACACCCTAACTTCTCTAAAATTACAAAACGCATTTTATATTAAATTACCTATATATTAAAATTAGAATGGAATGAATAGTAACATCACTAACATATGACCAAATGGTATCGGGTACCGGTACCGGTATCCGATTTACCAACTCGGTGTATTTTCGGTACCGGTTCGGCACCGGTATTCACCGGTTTTTATCCTTAAATACCGGTGCCGTACCAGTACTGACCGGTACCGAACCGTACCGTACCAAGTATATTCGATACCGGTACCCGCTTTTGAGGATTTCGGTAACGGTATTTTCGGTACCGATTGGTACCGAGCTCATTAAATCCTGTAGCAACGCAGCAATGCAAGTAAACTGGATTTCGTTTGAATGAGGTTTTATATACACAACAACTTATTTTGCTTTCTTTTTTGTCTTTTTTTGTAATGAATGAATTGTAACATGTAAAATTAACTTGGATATTTAAAAATTTGATGAGCAAATCGTATCAAATCATGTAATCAAACCGGTATCGTATCGGTACCAAATTTACAATACCAAATTATTTCCGGTACCAATTTGGTACCCACCTTTTGGTGTTTTCAGAATCGTTACTTTCGGTTCGACACCAGTCTAGTACCATACCTGTATTTATTGATTTTTACCTTCAAATACCATACCGTATTGTACCGAGCATTTTCGGTGCTGGTAGCTAATTTCGATGATTTTCCGGATCGGTACTTTTGGTGCCGTTACCGGTACCGAGCTCATCCATATTTTAACGTGTTATCACCGTAATAACTGAACTGAAAACAACCGAATTTCCAACGTGTAGGACGTGTGGGACATATTATTATATATTAGGTTATTTAAAATCATTTTTTGGACGAAGTGACTATCCTTACCACGTTTTTTTTATTTATGTTTTGATATTCGATATCTGCTTGCTGTTGCTGACACGCCTTTTGTAATCATTGGGTCACTGCCGCAACGTGCGGGTGGAAAATCAACTAGTTTGATTAAATATGCAATATTGTTGTTAAAGAAAAAAACAGATCCTATGGTCATAGTTTTGGTGGTGCATGGTCTGTTAAGCTCACTTTAGGTTAATCTAGAGAAGATTTATTGAATAACAACTAACTTTCAAAATACTTAAAGGGTCGGTAGTTCAATATTGTAACAATAACCATCTTGACAAAATAAAGGACAAAGATGATAACATATAAATAACAAATGAAAAACAGAAAACATGCCCTTATCAATCCTGAATATTTGTCTATTTTTCATATATACTTTCATGCAGTTCATAAGGTCTTTTTTCTACTTGTTGCTAACAATGAGAAAGAAACAAAGCAATTATATAAAACAAAGCAATTATATAATTAGTCCAACTTAGGGATGAGCTCAGTACCGATACCGAAATTTGCCAAATATGGGTACCGGTATTTGAAAGTAAAATTCAATAAAATACCGGTAACGATACCGAAACGCCAAAAAGTAGGTACCGATTCGGTACAGAAAAAAATCGGTACGTGAAATTCGATAGTAAAACATAATTCAAACCTTAAAATAATTAAAAAAATAAGAGTACACATATAATTAAACATGTGTATGTTGCAGTGGGAGGTGTAGTCAAATTCTCAGCACATTAAGCCACCCCTTTTTTAACAAAGAAAGTCACAACCATTAGGCACTCCGCTGTACTACTACCTTTGCTCAAAAGCAACCAGTTCCTTGACAACCAGCGAACCAAATATAATACACTTTAGTAAGATACTATTGAAAAGGATTTTTTTAAACATGGATATAAATATTTACAAGTTTTTAGTTGCGTGTGCAATTTCTACTAATGCGATACCATGTGGACCCTAAGGTTCGCCATCAGTTGTATCTAATACATGCGCCAAAATATCCAAGATTAAACCAATGAACAAATCTACAACATCTATCTAACTCTAATTATTTGTGAGCCTTGCCTAAGATAGCTTCAAAGTTGACAACCTCATGACAAATAATAAACAAACATTGATAAGTGAATAATGCAAACTACCATATTTAAGGCAAGAACAAACAGATATTAAAAAGTAAAAAAGAGCTAGATAAACCGACCCAGTTTAGAGGCTCAAACTGCAGCTAACGTCAAACAGAGTGCACATCATATTACTATGAATGTACGGAATCGATATTCATTACTGGAAATATAAAAACAACAAAAAACTGATCAAATCAACTATATAAAGATCAACTGAACATGTAATTATCCTTAATCAAACATAAAAATCTAAAAAAATAATACCAAAGTTTAAACAAAGTATACCCCAAAGTTGAAACGAAGCATAACCCAATAACATCAAAAGCACCTAAACAATAAAACAGATCATCAATACAAACATCCGATTGTAATCAATGTTGGGAATGTCTAAAAAACAATGCGTACACGCCTGAATCTGGTGAACTGGCATCTACATAGATGCCATTTCTTCACCTCATTCTTTGAGAGACCAAGTTGTTTGCTAAACCTGGATTCAAAATGCTTCGCAAAAAACCTTATCTAAAATGACCGTGAATAATGTAACAACCCGACCTTTCGGATCGTTACCTATTGATGTCATTTCTTTCGTAACCGCTTGTACTCTTGGGATTCGATTAACGCTGTGGGTTAAAAATATATTTTCGACGCATTTTAAACGTAAACGATTATTACAACGCTTACTTAATCACAGTCATCACATTTAAATGCTATTTATAACGCTTATCGCTTGAATGCATTTTATCGCATTTTATATCGCTTGTTTAGACTAAACGCTATCGCAACGCAAACTCAACGCAGACTCGAAACGCGAATTTAATTATATTATGTGTGTTAATTGTGTGATTATTTGTTAAATGTTATGTGGTTATCAACGCAACGCTTACACACTCAAACGCTCACTCGCAACTCGATTAAACGCAATGCAACACTTAACAAACGAACCAAAGTTGGAAACTAACGCTCACCCTCTATAAATACCGCCTTACACCTCCATTCTATGACTTTGACACTCTCATCCGCTCCCCAAGACTCTGTCGCGATTCAAGGCCAATTTGTAAGCTTTTTCCCTCAAATCTTCACTATTAATCACTTCTACATCATCTTCTTCATCAAAATCATACACAAACACTAACTTTTTTCTCAAAATCATTTGATTTGGACATCTTGAAGATGGATTCCACTCGGTTTGCTTAGGTAAACTGTTGAGGAGCACCATTCAATTGAGATTGGTTCTAGATCTAAAGGATTTCCACACTTTACAACTTGGTTTTGAAAGATTTCAACACTTTTTTCATTTGTTTTCAACTTTTCTTCAATTTTCACACAATATTGATGGAATCTGGACTCAATCAGACGCTCGACTCGTTCCTTAGTCGAAATCCAGTTTGAAAACTGATTTCCACCGAAGAGATGGACCGATTTACGGGTCAAACATGAAACTTTATCAAGAACAGCGCGTTTGTTCGAACGGGCTGAGACCATCTGACCGAATGAACTGGATTTGGTATATTCCGTTGATTGACACGTCGTCACGCCATCTCCATTAACTCAAACTTTTTACTTGAAAAATTTTACAAAAACTTTAACCACAGATCACCCGCTCGAATGGACATCCGTCCGGATGACCATCCGCTCGGATGACCTGTCCCTGACAACTTCCAATGTTTAAACGCTTTTAACTAAACTCCAAATTTTAACGATTTCGCAAACAATCACATCTTATTCGAGTGGCCATCCATTCGAATGGCCATCCGCTCGGATGACCATCCGTCCGGATGACCATCCACTCGGATAAGGCTGGTGAACACTTAAATTGTTCAACGCTCTACTTAAGGACTTATGCTTCTGTTTCCGTACACAGGCTAAGTCAACGCGTTCCCTTCAATCCAATCCAGCTTGTGTTTACTTGATAAACACATACTGTGAGTATACTCGAACCCATTTTCGTTTAACGCACTTTTGGGTGTTGTCGTGGTCACAATCAAATTTAATCCAATTACTACTAAGTAGATAGCGGTAAGTGGGTATCGAACACAGGGAGTTTGTGGAATATGTGTTATCTCAATGTATGTCTAACTAACTAGATTAATCTAAATTGCAAGAAATGTAAATTTCAATGTTTGGGTTGATTCGTTTTAATTAACTAAATTAAACTAAATTAGATTACAAATCAAGGTTAAGTTTTGTAACAAGATAAGAGGATAGTGATCATCCCGAGTTTCAGGTTTTAAGGGACAACTAACGTTCATGTTCAACTGGAAAGAACCACATAGACATGGCTCATGTAAGATCAATTGTTTGTGATGAAAGGGAACTAAGTACTCGGATTCCTAGAACGCGAGGTTGTTACCCGATGACCAATCAACACATATCCAACCCTAATCCCTCCCATGATATCTCGATTGCCAACGGCACCAAGAACGTATGGTTTAGAACTATGATCAAACATACATCAACAATTTACAAACAACCAATCAAACACCATAATAAACTAACAACACATGCACAGTCTAATATTCCAGAAATTAAAGAACAAACATAATTGTTACAAATAAAACCTTACATCCGAGACGATCACCAAGCAAACCTAGCCGCTCATAGTGTTATGAACCATCATCACAATCGAACCTTTGTCCATTGGAATAAAAAACAAAGTCTTCATGTTTAGATCACTCAAGAACACCTTAGAACACCCCAAATTCGCCCCCTTAGGAGTTACAAAACGAATGGGAATGATTAGATTATGAAAAGGCACCATAAACAACCTTAAATGAGGGAGTTACAAGTTTCACGCTGGCCTCCACCGTAACTTACGGTACCACCGTAAGTTACGGTGGCTTAAAATGGTTTACGGTGGATTTAAACTGAGTTACGGCATCAATTTTTGTCAGAGTCCACCGTAAATTACGGTACCACCGTAAGTTATGGTAGGCTTAAGCAATCAATTTTTGTTTTCTTCATAACTTTCTCGTTTCAACTCCGTTTTCTTCACCGTTTTCGCCTACGTTCTCGTAATTTCATCCTCTATCATGTCATCATCTTAATTCTTCAATTCCAATAATTGATTTTTTCATTTATTCTCCGTATTCCTTCGATTTTAAGCTCCATTTGTACCTGAAACACAAACAACCGTAGTTATCTAATTCTAGACAATTACGTGATCAAATGCGGGATTAACTTGTCTTTTAACACACTTAAGGGTTGTCCTATGGACCACCCGTCACATCCCCACACTTAACCGTTGCTTGCCCCAAGCAACCCATCAAAAACCATTTTCAAGTGCACAAGCGATCAACATAAATCAAGCGAAAACTTGCAATCCTTTTACTAACCCCTTTTTAACACCCAAAACAATGCACCCCTCACTATGTCTCTCCTCTCGGTAACAAGTAAGCACTAGCAATATGAGCTAGACACACAAAGACTAACGGGTGGTTGCACAATTATAGGCTTGTACCTAAATCGATCCTTCTCCTAACAAGTGCCAAACATGAATGCAAATCAAAGGGACTTTCAAGGCTGTAACGTGGCTAGGTGTATGGGTAGGAAATGGAATATATATGAAGTAACGAAAATTTAACCCGGTCTTTTTATTACACAATGAAACAAACAATAAACATGACATAACTTCTATATACAAGACAACTCAACATCACTTTTGTTTTTCTTTTTCATTGCTTTTTTCTTTTTCTCTTTTTCATTGCTCTTTTTTTTTCTTTTTTTTTTAGCATAGAGAAACATTCAACAAAACATATCTAAACACAACTATAACAACTACTAACACTATAAGACCGGGTCAAATTTGGGTAAGTTTTTAAGTAAGTAGCTAGGGGTAACAAATGATAGGCTTTTAGGCACAAAATTGGGCAACTAAATGTCCAAACCCCCGCCCCTCTCGCAACCATGCTCATATATACATTATGAGGTCCAACCCCCCAAATCCCACACTCACACACACTAAAGACGAGGCTACCTAGATTCCCTTATCCTTTTCGCATTCATGTCTAACTAAGGACTCAAACCGTATTAAGGCACAAGTTCTAATGCACCCCCACCCGTTGCCACTCTCATCAAAGACAAGTGTTATTTATTTACATGTGTGGCTTCAACTCTCACCAAGAATAAAAGGGTATCAAGGGTTGCCGGTGCATCATTCGGGTGTAATCCAAGGTGTTCAAATTCTCACAATGTTTTGCTTGATTTAAAAAAATTTTAAAAACCTCAAAATTTCCCCCCACCCCCACACTTGGGATACATTGACCCCAATGTATGGTTTTGGAAAGACTTGATCGCTAAACCCTTCAACCTCAACCAAAAGCTCATCATCTCAAACCACAACTTTCTTTTTGTTTTTTTTATATATAACTAAAAACACCACCAACTTTCACAACCCATCAAACAAACACATCAAAACACCACCCAATCGCCCAACCAAAAACTTAAACATGAATATATACAAAGGTGCAAAAGATGAGAACAAGACACGACCTGATTAGTAAATTAGCAGTGTTGGTAGTGATGCAGCTGCGGTAATCGGACCGGTTCAAAAACATCTCTTAGATTCGCCGATATCTCAACAGGGATGTTGCCAAACATCCCCACACTTGAATCATTGCATCCGCGAGGGTTGAAACGTAATAACCTGCCAAAACACAAACACAACACCAAAACAAAACCAAACAAAGCAAAACAAAACAAAACACAAATACAATACTCTACATCCTCGGGCTGCCTCCCGAGAGCGCTAAGTTTAAAGGTCTTCAGCCAGACCATACCTGATATGCGTTATGGTGGTCTTAATGCACACTTACCCGCAGCATTTCCAACAAATGCCCGGAAATTTACATGCCATCTCCATAGATTTGTCAGTCTATTTGGCATGTTAAAGCTGCTCTTGCGGGCTTTGCTAGTCCACTTCATGACATATACCTTAATGTCTGGTAGTTTCACCCTTCTCATCTTGTTTCTCGAACCCTCTTCCCCACACTTGTTAATTTGAATTATGGGAAGAGGTTCGGTACACATATCCATCCCATCAGCCTGCTCTACCTCATAATCTGCACACATCATCTGATCTACAAGTGACTCTTCATCAGATAAAGGACTCATTGGTGTGGTATTATCCTCCACAACCTCCTCCTTCATGTGAGAATAATCTCTAATATCGTCAGGTAAGGGTGAGAGGCGTTCTTCTATCTCTATCTTCAATTTTAAAGTATGACACTTAGAAACTAAGCAGCTGATTCGGTCTTCATCGGACAGGTTGGGTGTTGCTAAATATTGCTCGAGTTTGGACAAAGTTACTTCCAATACAACAAGCTCTTTTTCCTCCTCGGTCTCATAAACATAAACACCCTCGGGCTCAGAATATTCTTCGGGATGATATTGTCGATATCCCTGATACGGTCTATAGATGAGCGCTTCCATCATCTTTTTATTCCAATACTTCGGGTTTTCCGAATACACCGGGCACACATCATAATCATAAGTGTGATCGCGACCGCAACAAAAACATAGACCATCCATCCTTGCCTCATAATAAACTTCCTCGTCCCGATCGTATCCATATGAATAATAGTCATCCTCCATTTCTGATTCATAATCGTCAACGTATGATGGAGGTGGAAGCTGTGAAACATAAGACACTGGTTTTCCATGTGCCCTCCTGTAGTGAGCCTCGTGGCAACCAATACATGGATGTCGTGGACCCCCGCACAATCTACATGTAAATAAGCTGAAATTTGTGTAATGCCCTGTCATCCTGCACAACACAACTCAACTACCAAGTGTAAATCATGAACATAAAAGAAATTTTTTGGTTTTTTTTAATTTTTTTTTAATTAATTTTTTTTTCAAACTAATACACAAGATAACACACGTTGCGCACTACTCCCCGGCAACGGCGCCAAAATTTGACGTGATGTCGTGGTCACAATCAAATTTAATCCAATTACTACTAAGTAGATAGCGGTAAGTGGGTATCGAACACAGGGAGTTTGTGGAATATGTGTTATCTCAATGTATGTCTAACTAACTAGATTAATCTAAATTGCAAGAAATGTAAATTTCAATGTTTGGGTTGATTCGTTTTAATTAACTAAATTAAACTAAATTAGATTACAAATCAAGGTTAAGTTTTGTAACAAGATAAGAGGATAGTGATCATCCCGAGTTTCAGGTTTTAAGGGACAACTAACGTTCATGTTCAACTGGAAAGAACCACATAGACATGGCTCATGTAAGATCAATTGTTTGTGATGAAAGGGAACTAAGTACTCGGATTCCTAGAACGCGAGGTTGTTACCCGATGACCAATCAACACATATCCAACCCTAATCCCTCCCATGATATCTCGATTGCCAACGGCACCAAGAACGTATGGTTTAGAACTATGATCAAACATACATCAACAATTTACAAACAACCAATCAAACACCATAATAAACTAACAACACATGCACAGTCTAATATTCCAGAAATTAAAGAACAAACATAATTGTTACAAATAAAACCTTACATCCGAGACGATCACCAAGCAAACCTAGCCGCTCATAGTGTTATGAACCATCATCACAATCGAACCTTTGTCCATTGGAATAAAAAACAAAGTCTTCATGTTTAGATCACTCAAGAACACCTTAGAACACCCCAAATTCGCCCCCTTAGGAGTTACAAAACGAATGGGAATGATTAGATTATGAAAAGGCACCATAAACAACCTTAAATGAGGGAGTTACAAGTTTCACGCTGGCCTCCACCGTAACTTACGGTACCACCGTAAGTTACGGTGGCTTAAAATGGTTTACGGTGGATTTAAACTGAGTTACGGCATCAATTTTTGTCAGAGTCCACCGTAAATTACGGTACCACCGTAAGTTATGGTAGGCTTAAGCAATCAATTTTTGTTTTCTTCATAACTTTCTCGTTTCAACTCCGTTTTCTTCACCGTTTTCGCCTACGTTCTCGTAATTTCATCCTCTATCATGTCATCATCTTAATTCTTCAATTCCAATAATTGATTTTTTCATTTATTCTCCGTATTCCTTCGATTTTAAGCTCCATTTGTACCTGAAACACAAACAACTGTAGTTATCTAATTCTAGACAATTACGTGATCAAATGCGGGATTAACTTGTCTTTTAACACACTTAAGGGTTGTCCTATGGACCACCCGTCACATCCCCACACTTAACCGTTGCTTGCCCCAAGCAACCCATCAAAAACCATTTTCAAGTGCACAAGCGATCAACATAAATCAAGCGAAAACTTGCAATCCTTTTACTAACCCCTTTTTAACACCCAAAACAATGCACCCCTCACTATGTCTCTCCTCTCGGTAACAAGTAAGCACTAGCAATATGAGCTAGACACACAAAGACTAACGGGTGGTTGCACAATTATAGGCTTGTACCTAAATCGATCCTTCTCCTAACAAGTGCCAAACATGAATGCAAATCAAAGGGACTTTCAAGGCTGTAACGTGGCTAGGTGTATGGGTAGGAAATGGAATATATATGAAGTAACGAAAATTTAACCCGGTCTTTTTATTACACAATGAAACAAACAATAAACATGACATAACTTCTATATACAAGACAACTCAACATCACTTTTGTTTTTCTTTTTCATTGCTTTTTTCTTTTTCTCTTTTTCATTGCTCTTTTTTTTTCTTTTTTTTTTAGCATAGAGAAACATTCAACAAAACATATCTAAACACAACTATAACAACTACTAACACTATAAGACCGGGTCAAATTTGGGTAAGTTTTTAAGTAAGTAGCTAGGGGTAACAAATGATAGGCTTTTAGGCACAAAATTGGGCAACTAAATGTCCAAACCCCCGCCCCTCTCGCAACCATGCTCATATATACATTATGAGGTCCAACCCCCCAAATCCCACACTCACACACACTAAAGACGAGGCTACCTAGATTCCCTTATCCTTTTCGCATTCATGTCTAACTAAGGACTCAAACCGTATTAAGGCACAAGTTCTAATGCACCCCCACCCGTTGCCACTCTCATCAAAGACAAGTGTTATTTATTTACATGTGTGGCTTCAACTCTCACCAAGAATAAAAGGGTATCAAGGGTTGCCGGTGCATCATTCGGGTGTAATCCAAGGTGTTCAAATTCTCACAATGTTTTGCTTGATTTAAAAATTTTTTAAAAACCTCAAAATTTCCCCCCACCCCCACACTTGGGATACATTGACCCCAATGTATGGTTTTGGAAAGACTTGATCGCTAAACCCTTCAACCTCAACCAAAAGCTCATCATCTCAAACCACAACTTTCTTTTTGTTTTTTTTATATATAACTAAAAACACCACCAACTTTCACAACCCATCAAACAAACACATCAAAACACCACCCAATCGCCCAACCAAAAACTTAAACATGAATATATACAAAGGTGCAAAAGATGAGAACAAGACACGACCTGATTAGTAAATTAGCAGTGTTGGTAGTGATGCAGCTGCGGTAATCGGACCGGTTCAAAAACATCTCTTAGATTCGCCGATATCTCAACAGGGATGTTGCCAAACATCCCCACACTTGAATCATTGCATCCGCGAGGGTTGAAACGTAATAACCTGCCAAAACACAAACACAACACCAAAACAAAACCAAACAAAGCAAAACAAAACAAAACACAAATACAATACTCTACATCCTCGGGCTGCCTCCCGAGAGCGCTAAGTTTAAAGGTCTTCAGCCAGACCATACCTGATATGCGTTATGGTGGTCTTAATGCACACTTACCCGCAGCATTTCCAACAAATGCCCGGAAATTTACATGCCATCTCCATAGATTTGTCAGTCTATTTGGCATGTTAAAGCTGCTCTTGCGGGCTTTGCTAGTCCACTTCATGACATATACCTTAATGTCTGGTAGTTTCACCCTTCTCATCTTGTTTCTCGAACCCTCTTCCCCACACTTGTTAATTTGAATTATGGGAAGAGGTTCGGTACACATATCCATCCCATCAGCCTGCTCTACCTCATAATCTGCACACATCATCTGATCTACAAGTGACTCTTCATCAGATAAAGGACTCATTGGTGTGGTATTATCCTCCACAACCTCCTCCTTCATGTGAGAATAATCTCTAATATCGTCAGGTAAGGGTGAGAGGCGTTCTTCTATCTCTATCTTCAATTTTAAAGTATGACACTTAGAAACTAAGCAGCTGATTCGGTCTTCATCGGACAGGTTGGGTGTTGCTAAATATTGCTCGAGTTTGGACAAAGTTACTTCCAATACAACAAGCTCTTTTTCCTCCTCGGTCTCATAAACATAAACACCCTCGGGCTCAGAATATTCTTCGGGATGATATTGTCGATATCCCTGATACGGTCTATAGATGAGCGCTTCCATCATCTTTTTATTCCAATACTTCGGGTTTTCCGAATACACCGGGCACACATCATAATCATAAGTGTGATCGCGACCGCAACAAAAACATAGACCATCCATCCTTGCCTCATAATAAACTTCCTCGTCCCGATCGTATCCATATGAATAATAGTCATCCTCCATTTCTGATTCATAATCGTCAACGTATGATGGAGGTGGAAGCTGTGAAACATAAGACACTGGTTTTCCATGTGCCCTCCTGTAGTGAGCCTCGTGGCAACCAATACATGGATGTCGTGGACCCCCGCACAATCTACATGTAAATAAGCTGAAATTTGTGTAATGCCCTGTCATCCTGCACAACACAACTCAACTACCAAGTGTAAATCATGAACATAAAAGAAATTTTTTGGTTTTTTTTAATTTTTTTTTAATTAATTTTTTTTTCAAACTAATACACAAGATAACACACGTTGCGCACTACTCCCCGGCAACGGCGCCAAAATTTGACGTGATGTCGTGGTCACAATCAAATTTAATCCAATTACTACTAAGTAGATAGCGGTAAGTGGGTATCGAACACAGGGAGTTTGTGGAATATGTGTTATCTCAATGTATGTCTAACTAACTAGATTAATCTAAATTGCAAGAAATGTAAATTTCAATGTTTGGGTTGATTCGTTTTAATTAACTAAATTAAACTAAATTAGATTACAAATCAAGGTTAAGTTTTGTAACAAGATAAGAGGATAGTGATCATCCCGAGTTTCAGGTTTTAAGGGACAACTAACGTTCATGTTCAACTGGAAAGAACCACATAGACATGGCTCATGTAAGATCAATTGTTTGTGATGAAAGGGAACTAAGTACTCGGATTCCTAGAACGCGAGGTTGTTACCCGATGACCAATCAACACATATCCAACCCTAATCCCTCCCATGATATCTCGATTGCCAACGGCACCAAGAACGTATGGTTTAGAACTATGATCAAACATACATCAACAATTTACAAACAACCAATCAAACACCATAATAAACTAACAACACATGCACAGTCTAATATTCCAGAAATTAAAGAACAAACATAATTGTTACAAATAAAACCTTACATCCGAGACGATCACCAAGCAAACCTAGCCGCTCATAGTGTTATGAACCATCATCACAATCGAACCTTTGTCCATTGGAATAAAAAACAAAGTCTTCATGTTTAGATCACTCAAGAACACCTTAGAACACCCCAAATTCGCCCCCTTAGGAGTTACAAAACGAATGGGAATGATTAGATTATGAAAAGGCACCATAAACAACCTTAAATGAGGGAGTTACAAGTTTCACGCTGGCCTCCACCGTAACTTACGGTACCACCGTAAGTTACGGTGGCTTAAAATAATTTACGGTGGACTCTGACAAAAATTGATGCCGTAACTCAGTTTAAATCCACCGTAAACCATTTTAAGCCACCGTAACTTACGGTACCACCGTAAGTTACGGTGGCTTAAAATGGTTTACGGTGGATTTAAACTGAGTTACGGCATCAATTTTTGTCAGAGTCCACCGTAAATTACGGTACCACCGTAAGTTACGGTAGGCTTAAGCAATCAATTTTTGTTTTCTTCATAACTTTCTCGTTTCAACTCCGTTTTCTTCACCGTTTTCGCCTACGTTCTCGTAATTTCATCCTCTATCATGTCATCATCTTAATTCTTCAATTCCAATAATTGATTTTTTCATTTATTCTCCGTATTCCTTCGATTTTAAGCTCCATTTGTACCTGAAACACAAACAACCATAGTTATCTAATTCTAGACAATTACGTGATCAAATGCGGGATTAACTTGTCTTTTAACACACTTAAGGGTTGTCCTATGGACCACCCGTCAGGTGTTACATACGTTCTATATAAAAAAAACACACACACAACACAAACACTTTATAAACGCTAACCGCTCCCGCATGCTATACGTGATCTGTTGAATGCCTGTTACTATGCTTATAGAGTGTTACACTAGACCGCCTCTAGCAACGATAGTACTATAGTTTGGACTCAACACCTGTCGTTGACAGGGGTTGCTAGGGATCACATTACTTTACTTCACGTGTTCGCTTCGGGGAACATGTTTTGCGCATACTCTATAACACAGCCTCGTGGTTAGGTTGTATCATTGTTCGGTAGTTACATGCTTCGCCCGTTACGTGATACATGCTGGTTATGCGTAAAACGCTTTTCATACTATTATTATGCAAACTTGTGTACTCACCTTTACTTTATGTATTGACTTTATTTTAACGTATGTGACAGGTTGATTGGATGTTATGCCATGCTGAAATCAAGTTAGGAAGTCTAAAAACTCACCGAAATAAATCTGATTTGTCGGAATAATACTTGTTTTTGAGACTGAATATCTGTAATGACTGTTATGAAATATTTGTTAGTAATATGGGATATTAACTTTAAAAATATTGTCATTTAATAGTTGTTAAGGATTCTCATGAACAATCTATTTCACTCAGTGCCATGCCCCGATGATTCCGCCATCGGTTGGGGTGTGACAGATTGGTATCAGAGCCATAACTATAGGGAATTAGGTCGAGTCGTGTAGAATTGACCTAGTCTATAGTCTAGGTACCAACATGTGACAACTGTGCTTTGTAAACTATGTACTGTAAAACAAAATCAATTATCAATAAAACGATGTGTTTTGGTGTTAATATTTATGTATTTGTGTTTGGCAATTTTACGATTTGATTCTAGTTCGATTTCAAGCTTTAAATCGCTTTCTTGGAAGTTATACGCAAAATGATGTGTAAACCTAATTAGTTAAATGAGACAAACACTCCGGAACAGTGATATAGGCTTAACATACCTTAAATAACCTTTACATAACTTAGAAATAAGTTTTGGAGGGTTTGGTGTGCCGAAAACAAGTTTATTCAATCGCAGGGACTATTTGTGTCAAACTGCGAAACTATGCCAATTTGTATAGTAACAAACATTCTGAAACTTGATCATAAGCTAAACATACCTTAAATATCCTTTACATAGCTTAGAAATAGGCTTTGAGGGGTTTGGTATGCGGAAATAAACTTATTTGATTAATAGGGACTAAAAGCGTCAAAAAGTGCATAAGTTTGCATTTACGTTCATGTCTTACGTTCTGAACATATTCGGAGATCCAAAAATTTTTGTAATCATTAAAATATTTTATTTTAGTGATTGGAATGCAAAAATACCATTCGTCATGAAATTTGGATCGTTTTCGCGTCCGTTCGAGTTTTCGTCGTAATTAACCGAATAACGCAACTGTATGACCAAACGAACCGACATCCGAGATGTTTTGAAGCATATTTCATGCTCCATATACTTTAACTTCACTTTAGAGCCTTGAAATGGAGTTAACGGAGCTTAAACATGTCAAAATCAAGTTTTAAGCATGCAGGGACTTGTTCTGCCAATTTGGAAAACTTGAAACTGATCTCCCTCGCGCCACCCGCCAGAACCAGGTCATCCTGGCGCGCCACGTGATAGAGCTGTTTTCCAGCAAACCGATTTTCAGCAACCAGCTTGATTTCCAGGGTCTTTTATGCAATTTTCTCAATACCTTAGGCTGGTTTTTGGATTCCATCTGTATAAGAAACCATGTTCCACAAGTGTAGGGCCAAGATTGATTCTCATAACACTTGGAATGATCTCCTTGATCCAAACTTCCTATAAATAGACGTAGGTTTCTCATTCATTCATCACATTTGATTCAAAATCTGCTCTAAGTTGAAGTTTAAGACTTCATACGTGAGTGTTTTGGATCAATTCTTCATTGCTTGGACCTTTTGTAAGCTTCTTTCATGCTTTTTATGCTTTTCAAGCATGAAAGTCAAACAGTGTTTGACTTTCTGCTTTGACCACGAATTGGTCAAGTCAAAGTTCGTTTGAACTTTGCAACGTGAGCGTAATCATGATGGTTATAGTCCCTTGTGACTATACCTACTGATTACCACATTGATTAGTCGAAGTGACGAGTCAAAGTTTCGGTCAAAATACGTGTTTATGCGTATTTTGCAATGAAGCTATTTTTGGGTATCAAAACACTTTGTTTTGATATCAAACCTGTTTTCTAACTTAGTTAAACATGTTTTAACATGTTTAACTCATCACTTTTAGTCTAGTGCTTGTTTAGGGTCGTAAGTCAAGCGGTCTTGACAACCGCTTAGACTTTCGAACACGACCCGTTTGGTCGATCGTTAGGATCCGACCAAGCATATTTTGTGACCATAGTTGTATAGGGAATAACCTTCCGAGGTTATACCTTATGGTCACTTAGTTTAATTAGTTGTATGATAGGTAGTTTATATGCCTTAGGTAAATGACCAAAATGCCCTTTTCATGCATAATTTGATCTTAAGCATATGTAACCTAATTTTTGTCACTTAAACTGATTATGCAACATATTTAATCATGTTAGGGCATATAATACTTGTTATAGGACTAGTTAGGCATCTCGAACGCGCTTTCGCGCGAACGACGCGTTAAAGTAGTGTAAGCTACCTTAATGGGTCGTAACGGGTCGAAAGCACTTAGGATAGGTTCCGATTTAGGATGTAGGCTTTGTTAAACCATATCACATGAGTTCCAATACTCATTTGGTTTACAAGACCTCGTTCTATCCGATCTTCTGATTTAGGTGTCGATTTATTAACTAGCGATCTGATTACTAGGTACTACTTGATTTCCTTGGTTTTCCTGAGCTTCGTTAAGTTCATTAGATCGATGATACTTTCCAAATCAACGTGAGTACATAGTTCCCCTATTATATTGTTCTCAATTGTTTTGGGGTAATTCATATGTGTTAAACGATTTCAATGCTTTCAACGATGATTTAAAAAACGAATACTATGGTTTATATTAAACAATAACGATTTCGATAATGTGAACGAACTTGTTGGACGTATTTACATAACGAATGACATTCATTACCTTTGGCCGAGCCGACCAGTATTAGGTTATGGTACCATAGGATCTGACAAATCCCGTTATCGGACTGCACCCATGGTTATGTGTGGGGGGTTATGTGGGTAATGACTGAACCTGTTAATTGTTAACCTACCCTTTGGTGGTTTGTTAATACGAGTTAAATGATGGACGAGTTGTGAAGGTTTGAATGTTATTGGCGAGACGACCAAAAGTTAGTTTTCACAATTAAAACGAGAACGATTTGAACGATTTTGAATGATTGAACGATTATGAACGATTAAAATGATTTGGAACGATTTAAACAAATGTGTAACAACCTTGATTTTCAAACATGTACTTGTTTGATGCACAAATAGCAGTTGTCGTACATTGAAATGCAATTTGTTTGATACATGTTTTGTTTTATGCTCTTACATGATTTACCGGCCCAAACACGTGAATATTTGCAAGTTTATTTGAGTTTCATACTTATAAACAAGGCTACATTAATTACAAGGGCCAAACACGTCGTTTTGTGAAATATAGGTTGAGGGACCTAATTGTCATTTCTTGTCACCTCTGTTACAATCGCCGGAATAGCATTCGCCGGACTTAGCCGGAAGCACACCTGAGTCGATACCGGATCATTTTTCTTCGATATTTCGGTATAATTTCACTTACACATCGTTCCTGTAACTTTAATTTAGTTTTGCTTCACATTTGTTGGGTTAATCGAACGTGTTGACTTCTGTTGACTTAAGATTGGGGAAGATGATAGATTAATCATGTATTTTAATTTCTTATTTTAAACAGTTTACAAATTTATTCATATTAAATCGATACTAATTAGTTAAATTCTGAGATTTTTAGCATAAGTACATTACATACTGATGCATTTATTAAAAATATGAAACATGCAAACTTATTTATAAAACTGTTTTTTTTTAAACAGTATTAATCTTTCAAAATTTATAACAAATTGATTTTAATGAGTAAATTTCTGAAATTTTTATGATAATTACATAGGATGATAACCCTTACCGAAATAATTTTATTTCTAATATTTCACATAATTTTGACATTTTTGTAAATTAAAACAATGTTTACACTTTAAAATTATGGCTGAATCTTATTTATTTAAATTAAATAACTATTTAATTTGTGTCCGAAATTATTTTTATGACATTACACACTTTATTCTGAGTTTATATAAATTAGGTTACTGTTTAATTATTTACAGATTATTTTATATAATTAAATCAGTTGAAAATATTTATTTAAACTTAACAGTTTTAATTATATAATCATATATATTCTGCTCAAAATTTTTTTTTTTACAAAATACACATGTTTATGAGATTATTAAAAATCTCATACTGTTTTGGGCATTTTCAGATTATTTTTAAATAATTAATCTGATTAACTTAAATACTGATATTTTAACCATTTTAATTCATTTTATTTATATAAAATGATTTCAAGGGGCCAAATAATTATCTTAAATCAGTGATATTCCAGGTTCATAATTATAAATATTATTTTTAATTATTCTGATTTAAATTAATTATTTAGATAATTATTAGATAATTATCATGTATTCCACTTTAACATCATAGTTGATTATTTTAAGAAGGTATATTTCTCATAAATAATCCCTTTGAATCCTACTTATTTACCAAGTTCCCCAATTAAGTTGTTCAAAACCCATAGTTACCATTTTTGTCAAACCATACCAAACACCATGAACTTAGTTTCCAATTTACAATTAACAATATTTGTTGATACCAATTGCAATATTCTGTGCATGTTCATACCATTAGAGTAACGTGGAAAAACCTTTTTCCCGCCTAAACTCTCACACTTTGCATAGTTGTTTGGACTTACCCGAAATCAAGGTGAGTACATAGACCCCTCTTTTACTATTTTCAAACTGTTTTGGGGTGAAACACATGTGCCTATTTGTTACTTTCATGCTTTCCTGTTTTTCACATCATATACTTGCTATGTTTATTAGTACACTTATAGTACATGATTTACATTACACTTTTCTGCTTTGTATGTTGACTGATAGCATACTTAGTACATGGTTTTACTTTACATTTCTGCTATGTATGTTGACTGATAGCATGCTAGCACAATGATTTACATTACATTTCTGCTATGTATGTTGACTTAGCATACTTAGTACATTGTTTACATTTAACACGTTTACAATCGGTATAACATTTGGTTTGTACAAACGGAACATATATACGTTCATTAACATTAGCTACGCCGCTCGGTAGTAAGTAATGGTACCATAGGACTTGACAAATCCCGTTCCTAAAATCCTAGGTTTGTTTGGATGGATGGAATGACTGAATCCGCAAACAATTTGATAACCTTGACTAAAAGGGTTATCCGACGAGTCACAAAGGCTTGAATGTATGCGTTAACTTACCACATAAATGTTTACCAATAAAACATGCATTTACTTTGCAAAACATAACTTTTTGATATATTCAAAATACCTTGTTTTGTACATTTTTACATTTGGTTCATGTGACTACACTTTACTTACTATACATAACAATTGTTACATATTACTTGACTACATTGGGACTTTTAACAATTTACAAGGTTCATGACTAACTTTTATTAAACATTTCTTTAAACTCAAGTCATGAATCCTATTTTCATAAAACCTATGTATCTCACAGGCATTTTATGCTGACGTACCTATTTTCACATGTGTTTCAGGATATGATGCGTAAGATTTATCAAGATACACCTAGGCTGACTTGGACTTTAGCTACAATAAAAGATGCAAGACTAGTTAATTATGTTATATATCCTGTTTTGTTAAGCATGTAACTCTCTTAAGCAATAAAACAAAATTTCAATTTTCCATGTGTTTTGAAACAATGATTCTGTTACAACACTCCCCGACGTTTCCGCCACGTTTTGTTGTTTTTACGTGGTCGGGGTGTGACAAAATGAACGATGGTCTATAACGAGAACGAGTTAAACGATTTAAACGATGGGTTTTTGGTTTGTGTTTAGATAACAAGACGGGTTTAATGTGATAAAAGCATGGTAGATACGCCGCTGGTACTTCTTATATATAAGTGCTTTTATCATATTACATTCCGTAGCGTTATTTAGTTCACGTGGGATGAACGGTTTTCAAACGATACATGCAACGATGTTTACTAAACAATGTAAACCATACGAGTTATTTTACGAGAACGATTTACGATTTGGTTTACTTAAACAAATGTTTTGAGTTAAGATTCATGGCAATGAGATTTTATAAACTATAACCAATCTGTTTTGACTTGGTTATTCATTTTACAAAACAAGGTTTTCTAATATCGAATAACGAAGTTGTACAAGTTATTTTAACATGTAATCGAGCCATGAATCTGACACTCACACAAAACCTTTGTGCTCGCCAGCATTTTTATGCTGACTTTATTTTCGCATATGTTTCAGGTGGTGTTGAATGATGTTGATTGCGACTAGGATGCATGCTCACTTAGGACTGGACGAGGCCTTAGTGACTAAATAACAAATGATAGACGATGTGGTTGTGTTTTAACTTAATGTCAAGACAATGTTTAATGTTTAATATTTTAATAAAACGAAACTTTTGAATCCATGGTTGTGAAACAATAATTCTGTCGTTCCACTCCCCGACGTTTCCGCCGTGGTTTCGTTGTTTTACGCGGTCGGGGTGTGACAGAAGAGCTGGTATCAGAGCTCAAGGTTATAGGGAATTAGGTTATTAGTAATGATTTGACCTAGACTATTACTTTTCTAGGACCCTAACGCGAGTTTCTTGCGTTTAGATTTTTAAAACAATACCGTCACCTATCTTTAGGTGATAACCACAACGAGAACAGAATAACAAATCCGTTTTGAAAACCAATCACCCACCCTTTGGATGATTCATTTTTGGCTTAATGCCTTCCAAGTTTTCAAAATCTCGTCAAAGTTTGGATCTAGATAATGTGAACACGTGCAATCTGGAAGGATGGATGCCTGTATCCTGAGTTTTCTGTCTAAGGCTAGAGTGTTCGTACAAATCCACATAATCAGACCAGTCACTCTTACCTGGGAACTCTTGGGTTGAGTGTCCACTTATAGGCTAAAGCATGTCTTCACGATACATTATATTGGCCCATTTACTTTGATTAGTCACTGTGTATCGTTTGTTTGTTCGAGGTAACGAACGAATGATCGCCTTCTTTATGTTTAGTCGATGTTTTCAATACCTGTTTTGTTTATCCAACTGTCGATCTCACTCGTTTCTCATGTTTCCTTGTTCTTTTTAGAATATGCCTCCTCGACGAGATGCACAACCTCAAACTAATGCCGAAATCGCAGCCCTTGTCGCTCAGCAAATGGCTGCTATGATTTTGAACCTAATTACTCAGATTAATCAAGCGAATAACAACAATAACAACAATGCTCAGTGTAATTTCAAAA
The DNA here is from genome assembly GCA_030545235.1 of Helianthus tuberosus. Lineage (NCBI taxonomy): Eukaryota > Viridiplantae > Streptophyta > Magnoliopsida > Asterales > Asteraceae > Helianthus > Helianthus tuberosus. Next base: position 113,681,112 of record CM060354.1, on the reverse strand, counting down.
TGTTTAATTCTGCTAAACCACTAAAGTTTTCTGGGTCTCAAGGAGCAACCGCGCTCCTACACTGGTTCGAGAGTCTGGAGAGCACATTTAGGCATGTTCAATGCCCAAATGAGCGAAAGGTTGAGTTTGCATCCAGTGTTTTCGAGAAGCGTGCTCTAACATGGTGGAACGGTGTGATATGTGATAGGGGTGCCGATGTGGCAATGGCACAAACTTGGGAAGAGCTTCGGGCTATCATGATGAAAGAGTTCTGTCCCCGTCATGAAATTAGGGCTTTGGAACGAGAATTCGATGATCTGAAACAAGATAAGGGAGAACAACGTGCCTACACGGATCGTTATGAGGAGCTGAGTTTGTTGTGTCCTACTATGGTTACCCCGTTGGAGAAAGCGATTGAGAGGTATATCGATGGTCTGTCTGATTCTGTGCAAGACATTGTAATTGGTAGTAATCCTACCACTGTTCGTCATGCAATCGAATTGGCTGCAACTCTGACTGAGTCTCAAGTCAGAAAAGGTAAACTGACCCGCAAGTGTGACAAGAAACAGTCGTCCGATTCCGTTCAAGACAAGGGTAAGGGAAAGAAAAAGGGCGAGTCATCAAGGAGGTCGAGGAAGCGCAAGGCATCCCAAAACTTTGTTGTCACTGCACAGAACGCTCAGAACCCACCAGCATAACCTCCTGCCAAGAAACAGTATGCTGGTACCACACCTCACTGTAATAGGTGCAATGGTCACCATGCGACTCAACAGGCCTGTAAACAATGCACCACGTGTGGTAACCTTGGGCACACGGCCAACATTTATCGTTTGGGTCAGAATCAAGCTGCTCAGAATCCAGCACAGGTTCAGGGAAATGCTGCTAGATTTCCACCTGGCTCGTTTTATAACTGCGGAGAGATGGTTCATTTCTGCAACAATTGCCCAAAACTGGCAAATCTGAATGCCAATGCCAATGTGAATCCCGCTCATGGACGAGCATACAATTTGAATGCCAACGAGGCACGGGCTGATAACGAGGTTGTTAATGGTACGTTCCTTGTTAACCATCAACCTGCATCTGTTCTTTTTGATTCTGGTGCCGATAGAAGTTTTGTTTCGTTATCATTTGAGCCTTTGCTTGCAATACCTAGAACTAAACTGAGGAAACCCTTATCTGTCGAAGTTGCTACTGGTAAACCTCTTGTACTCGATTTCGTTATTTGCGATTGTTAGTTGAACCTCGATAACCATCTTTTTCCTATTGACCTTACGCCGATGCAACTTGGAAGTTTCGACATTATCATAGGAATGGATTGGTTAACTAAGTATCATGCTGAGGTGGTTTGTTTCGATAAGATTGTTCGTATTCCTCTTTCGTCTGGTGAAGTTCTAGAAGTTCGTGGCAAGAAACCTTCGAATGGTTTGAAACTCATGTCGTGTACGAAAGCCCAAAGTTACTTACGAAAAGGATATGTGACATTTCTGGCACATGTCACAGAAGAGAAAGGCAAGAACAAGTGTATTCAAGATATTCCGATTGTTGGAGATTATCCAGAGGTATTTCCTAATGAACTGCCTGGTTTGCCTCCAGTTCATCAAGTCGAGTTTCATATTGATCTTGTACCCAATGCTAACCCGATTGCAAAATCACCTTATCATCTTGCGCCGTCTGAGATGCAATAGTTATCAAAACAGCTTCAAGAGTTATCTGACAACGGATTCATCCGACAGTCTTGTTTGTGAAAAAGAAAGATGGATCTTTTCGAATGTGTATCGATTATCGTGACCTTAACAAGCTTCCCATCAAGAATAGATATCCCCTACCACGAATTGATGATCTCTTTGATCAACTGCAAGGTGCTACATGTTTTTCCAAGATCGATCTGCGTTCTGGGTATCATCAGCATCGTGTACTCGAAGAAGATATTCCCAAAACTGCATTCCGCACGAGATATGGTCACTACGAGTTCACTGTCATGCCTTTTGGTTTGACGAATTCCCTAGCTATTTTCATGGATTTAATGAATAGGGTCTGTAAACCTTATTTAGACAAGTTCATCATTGTGTTCATTGACGACATTCTTATTTATTCGAAGTCTCGAGCCGATCACGAACAACACCTTCGTCTGACGATGGAACTTCTGAAGAAGGAACAACTTTTCGCCAAATTCTCTAAGTGTGAATTTTGGCTTAAGGAAGTTCAATTTTTGGGTCATATTGTCAACAAGTAGGGTATTCATGGGGATCCTTCCAAAATAGCTGCTATTAAGGATTGGAACACACCTACGACACCTACAGAAGTTCGTTCTTTTCTTGGTCTTGCAGGTTACTATCGTCGATTTATTTCAAATTTCTCGAAGATCATGGTTCCTCTTCACTGCTTTGACTCAGAAGAATAAGCCTTTTGAGTGGGGACCCAAACAAGAAGAAGCGTTCCAAACGCTGAATCGAAAACTCTGTGATGCTCCTGTTTTATCTTTGCCCGATGGAAATGATGATTTTGTTGTCTATTGTGACACGTCGAATCTAGGCCTTGGTTGTGTTCTCATGCAACGAAGTAAGGTTATAGCTTATGCGTCAAGACAACTGAAAGTTCACAAGAAGAACTACACGACTCATGATCTTGAGTTGGGTGCTGTGGTTTTTGCACTCAAAATCTGGAGACACTATCTTTATGGTACGAAGTGTGTGGTTTTCATAGACCACAAAAGTCTCCAACACATTTCCAATCAGAAGGAGCTAAATATGAGACAACGACGCTGGGTTGAACTCCTGAACGATTACGACTGCGAAATTCGCTACCATCCTGGTAAGGCGAATGTCGTAGCTGGTGCGCTAAGTCGAAAGGAACGAGCCAAGCTTCTTTTTGTTCGCACACTATTCGATATTCAAACTTGTGTCTCTCAAGCTCAACAAACTTGTGTTACACAAGATTTGATGGGTAAGGAATTACCACATCAGCTAGAGCTTAAACTAGAAACGAAAGACGATGGGTTATTCTATTTCAAGAATCGTTTGTGGATTCCGAAACAAGATGATCTTCGCACTTTAGTGATGGACGAATCTCACAAGTCTCGATATTCTATTCATCCTGGTGCTGACAAAATGTACAAGGATCTTCGTACTCAGTATTGGTGGCCTGGTATGAAGAAGGATGTTGCCTTGTATGTATCGAAATGCCTAACTTGTCTCAAAGTCAAGGCTGAACATCAACGACCATCTGGTTTGCTTGTACAACCAGAGATACCGGTTTGGAAGTGGGAGAACATTGCTATGGATCTCATCACTAAGTTACCGCGTACATCTAGAGGTTACGATGCTATTTGGGTTGTTATCGATCGATTAACGAAGTCAGCTCATTTTATACCGATTTGCGAGGATCTATCTGCCGATAAACTTGGCAAGATTTATGTTGATGAGATTGTGTCTCAACATGGTGTTCCTTTGGATATCATATCTGATCGTGATGCTCGATTTTCATCTCACTTTTGGAAGACCATGCAATCTGCTATGGGAACCCAACTAAATCTAAGCACTGCTTATCATCCCCAAACAGATGGATAATCCAAGAGGACGATACAAAGATTGGAGGATATGCTTAGAGCATGTGTGATAGACTTTGGTGGTAATTGGGATTCTCATCTACCGTTGATCGAGTTCTCTTACAACAATAGTTATCATGCTAGTATTAATATGGCACCGTTCGAAGCTTTATACGGTCAAAAATTTCGTTCACGTGTCTGTTGGAATGAGATTGGTGAAGCTCATCTTACTGGACCTGAGCTCATTCTAAAAACAACAGATAAAATCAAGAAAATTCGCGATAATCTTCTGACAGCTAGAAGCCGTCAAAAGAGTTATGCGGATATGCGACGTAAGCCTTTAGAGTTTCAAGTCAGAGACCGTTTCCTACTCAAGGTATCACCTTGGAAAGGAGTGGTGAGATTTGGAAAGAAAGGAAAACTTGCACCACGATATGTTGGACCATTTAAGATTGTTGAAAGAATTGGAAAGGTTGCCTATCGACTTGAGCTACCTCCTGAACTGGGGAATATTCACCCAACATTCCACGTGTCCAATTTACGAAAGTGTTTAGCCGATACTGATTTTCATATTCCACTCGACGAAATTCAAGTTGATGAAACGATGCACATTGTCGAGAAACCTGTGGAGATAGCGGACCGTGAAATCAAGCGACTGAAGAACAAGCAAATACGATTAGTCAAAGTTTGCTTTTGGGAGTCCAAACATGTCCCTGAGTTTACTTGGGAGAGTGAGGACCAAATGAAAGCGAAATATCCACATTTGTTTTCACAAGTTTCCTCTAGTTAAAATTTCAAGACGAAATTTCCTAAAATAGGGGAGACTGTGAGAACTGTGCTCTGTAAATGATGTAAAACAATATCAATTATCAATAAAACGATGTGTTTTGGTGTTAATATTTGTGTATTTGTGTTTGGCAATTTTACGATTTGATTCTAGTTCGATTTCAAGCTTTAAATCGCTTTCTGGAAAGTTATACGCAAACTGATGTGTAAACGTAATCAGTTAAATGCGAAAAACACTACGGAAAAGTGATATAGGCTTAACATACCTTAAATAACCTTTACATAACATAGAAATAAGTTTTGGAGGGTTTGGTGTGCCGAAAACAAGTTTATTCGATCGCAGGGACTATTTGTGTCAAACTGCGAAACTATGCCGATTTGTATAGTAACAAACATTCTGGAACTTGATCATAAGCTAAACATACCTTAAATATCCTTTACATAGCTTAGAAATAGGCTTTGAGGGGTTAGGTATGCGGAAATAAACTTATTTGATCAATAGAGACTAAAAGCGTCAAAAAGTGCATAAGTTTGCATTTACGCGCATATCTTACGTTCTGAACATATCCGGACATCCAAAAATTTTTTTAATCATTAAAATATTTTATTTTAGTGATTGGAATGCAAAAATACTATTCGTCGTGAAATTTGGATCGTTTTCGCGTCTGTTCGAGTTTTCATCGTAATTAACTGAATAACGCAACCGTACGACCAAACGAACCGACATCCGAGATGTTTTTAAGCATATTTCATGTTCCCTATACTTTAACTTCATTTTAGAGCCTTGAAATGGGGTTAACAGGGATTAAACGTGTCGAAAATCAAGTTTTAAGCATGCAGGGACCTGTTCTGCCAATTTGGAAAACTTGAAACTGATATCCCTCGCGCCACGCGCCAGAACCAGGTCATCCTGGCGCGCCACACGACAGAGCTATTTTCCAGCAAACCAGTTTTCAGCAACCAGCTTGATTTCCAGGGTCTTTTATGCAATTTTCTCAATACCTTAGGCTGGTTTTTGGATTCCCACTGTATTAGAAACCATGTTCCACAAGTGTAGGGCCAAGATTGATCCTCATAACACTTGGAATGATCTCCTTGATCCAAACTTCCTATAAATAGAAGTGGGTTTCTCATTCATTCCTCACATTTGATTCAAAATCTGCTCTAAGTTGAAGTTTAAGACTTCATACCTGAGTGTTTTGGATCAATTCTTCCTTGCTTGGACCTTTTGTAAGCTTCTTTCATGCTTTTCAAGCATGAAAGTCAAACAGTGTTTGACTCTCTGCTTTGACCACGAATTGGTCAAGTCAAAGTTCGTTTGAACTTTGCAACGTGAGCGTAATCACGATGGTTATAGTCCCTTGTGACTATACCTACTGATTACCACGTTGATTAGTCGAAGTGACGAGTCAAAGTTTCGGTCAAAATACGTGTTGATGCGCATTTTGCGACGAAGCTATTTTTGGGTGTCAAAACACTTTGTTTTGATATCAAACCTGTTTTCTAACTTAGTTAAACTTGTTTTAAGATGTTTAACTCGTCACTTTTAGTCTAGTGCTTGTTTAGGGTCGTAAGTCAAGCGGTCTTGACAACCGCTTAGACTTTCGAACCCGACCCGTTTGGTCAATCGTTTGGACCCGACCAAGCATATTTTGTGACCATAGTTGTATAGGGAATAACCTTCCGAGGTTATACCTTATGGTCACTTAGTTTAATTATTTGTATGATAGGTAGTTTATATGCCTTAGGTAAATGACCAAAATGCCTTTTTCATGCATAATTTGATCTTAAGCATATGTAACCTAATTTTTGTCACTTAAACTGATTATGCAACATATTTAATCATGTTAGGGCATATAATACTTGTCATAGGACTAGTTAGGCGTCTCGAACGCGCTTTCACACAAACGACGCGTTAAAGAAGTGTAAGCTACCTTAATGGGTCGTAACGGGTCAAAAGCACTTAGGATAGGTTCCGATTTAGGATGTAGGCTTTGTTAAACCATATCATATGTGTTCCAATACTCATTTGGTTTACAAGACCTTGTTCTATCCGATCTTCCGATTTAGGTGTCAATTTATTAACTAGCGATCCGATTACTAGGTACTACTTGATTTCCTTGGTTTTCCTGAGCTTCGTTAAGTTCATTAGATCGAGGATACTTTTCAAATCAACGTGAGTACATAGTTCCCCTATTTTACTGTTCTCAATTGTTTTGGGGTGATTCATATGTGTTAAACGATTTTGATGCTTTCAACGATGATTTCATAAACGAATACTATGGTTTATATTAAACAATAACGATTTCGATAATGTGAACGAACTTGTTGGACGTATTTACATAACGAATGACATTCATTAGCTTTGGCCGAGCCGACCAGTATTAGGTTATGGTACCATAGGATCTGACAAATCCCGTTATCGGACTGCACCCATGGTTATGTGTGGGGGGTTATGTGGGTAATGACTGAACCTGTTAATTGTTAACCTACCCTTTGGTGGTTTGTTAATACGAGTTAAACGATGGACGAGTTGTGAAGGTTTGAATGTTATTGGCGAGACGACCAAAAGTTAGTTTTCACAATTAAAACGAGAACGATTTGAACGATTGAACGATTATGAACGATTAAAACGATTTGGAATGATTTGAATGATTTAAACAAATGAACGATGGTCTATAACGAGAATGAGTTAAACGATTTAAACGATGGGTTTTTGGTTTGTGTTTCGATAACGAGACGGGTTTAATGTGATAAAAGCATGGTAGATACGCCGCTGGTACTTCTTATATATAAGTGCTTTTATCATATTACATTCCGTAGCGTTATTTAGTTCACTTGGGATGAACGGTTTTCAAACGATACACGCAACAATGTTTACTAAACAATATAAACTATACGAGTTATTTTACGAGAACGATTTACGATTTGGTTTACTTAAACAAATGTTTTGAGTTAAGATTCATAGCAATGAGATTTTATAAACTATAACCAATCTGTTTTGACTTGGTTATTCATTTTACAAAACAAGGTTTTCTAATATCGAATAACGAAGTTGTATGAGTTATTTTAACATGTAAACGAGTCATGAATCTGTCGCTCACACAAAACTTATGTGCTCACCGACATTTTTATGCTGACTTTATTTTCGCATATGTTTCAGGTGGTGTTGAATGATGTTGATTGCGACTAGGATGCATGCTCACTTAGGACTAGACGAGGCCTTAGTGACTAAATAACAAATGATAGACGATGTGGTTGTGTTTTAACTTAATGTCAAGACAATGTTTAATGTTTAATATTTTAATAAAACGAAACTTTTGAATCCATGGTTGTGAAACAATAATTCTGTCGCTCCACTCCCCGACGTTTCCACCGCGGTTTTGATTTCTCGCTTTCTGCTCAACGCGCACAACTCGCACAGCCCCTTCAATCCAAAACACTAACTAATCGCGAACAAACTAAGGACTCTCGTACGCTATACTCTTCGCTACGCTACTCTCTATCGCTCACAACTCTCGAACACGCTATGCAGCCTTGCAAGATATGTGAATACGTGCAAAATATGTAGGTAAATACGTGCAAAATATGTGCTTACGTGAATTATGTGCTCATACGTGCCTACGTGCTTATGTGTATACATGCTTATGTGGTTTATGTGCCTACGTGACTATGTGCTTTTGTGCCGACGTGTTCCTGTGCTTTACATAATGATAATAATAATAATAAAACGGTGGTTAAAACACTGAACTTTTCAAACATAACCCGATGTAATCGAATATCGTCTAATTCATATGACGACGTCTGCTGCAGAATCTGCACTTGACAATGTCATCATTTGGATCTCATACTCAACGTGCTGCCCGATGAAACCATGCTGACAAGCGTATTGCTTCACTTGTGGCCAAGGAAATGGCTAAAGTCATACCTCAGATTGTCAGTGAAATCAACGAGGTCAACAACAAATATTATGTTGAGTCAAAGAGCGACGCGCCTAGAACTCCCTTAAGCTTTAAACAATTCAAAGCATGCGGTCCTGCAAACTTCACTGGCGAAGATGGACCCAGTGCTATGTTCCAGTGGTTTGACTCTATCGAATTCACCTTCAGGCAAAGCGGATGCCTAGAAAATCTCCGCACTGTGAATGCTACTGGAGTCTTTTAGTCCAGGGCTCTGGATTGGTGGAGTTCTGAGCGCAACAGGCGCGGTAACAATGCAGCTTATGGCCTCTTATTGGAGGAACTCAGGGAGCTTATGATGAAGGATTTATGTCCTCCTCATGAAGTCCAGAAACTGGAGAATGAATTCTGGTACATTAAGCAGGAAGGAGGTGACAACGCTGGTCTCACCGCTCATTTCAAGCAGCTGAGTATTATCTGTCCTAGTCAGGTGGCCACACCTGATATGATAATTAAGAAGTACATTCGAGCTCTACCCGACTGTGTAGCTGATTTTGTTCAGGAAGCAAAACCTGCTACCATTGAGGAAACCTATCAACTCGCAACTGAGATCAACGACAAGCGAGTCTTGGCTGGATAATTTAAAACTTCGAACAAGAGCCTCAGTCAAGCAACTGCTACTCTCGCTACTGACAATGTAGCATCTCAAAGTTCAAAGTCTTCACGATAAGGTCCCAAGCGAAAGAACAACAACAAGAACTATGCTACTACCACCGCTCCACTCAACGCTGTCCCCGTACAACCCAACAACCAGAACCGTCAAGCTACTGTTACCAACGCACCGCTTACTAAGTACACTGGTATCCACCCTCTATGCCCTACTTGCACCTAACATCACCTAGCAGGGGTGAACTGTCATTTCTGTGCAAACTGCAACATCTATGGGCATTTCACTGCTTACTACCGTCCAGGCCCACGCCAGCAAGCTGTTCAAGCTCCTCCAGCACCACCAGCTCAACCCCTTGCTCTTCAGGGTAACCCAGCAGTTCCAGCACCCGTTGCTAATGCTCAAACTTGCTACACTTGTGGTGACCCTAATCACCTTGCTAACGCCTGCCCGCTCCGTGTTGTGAAATAAGAACCGTAGCTGTCACACCCCAACCGATGGCAGAAACATCGGGGCGCGACACTGAGCGAAACAGATTGTCCAAGAGAAATCCATAACAACTAATATTACCGAATATTTAACGTTAAGTCCCATACCAAAACATGTTCAGTAAAATAATTATTACAGACATATTATCTCGAAAACAAATAAGCTATCTCAACAACTCAGATTTAAAGTGTTTGTTTCTAGACTCCATCCTAGCTCAATTCCATCAAATAGCAAGCAAAGCATCCTAAGCACCTGTCACATACGTTAAAATAAAGGTCAATACACATAGTGTAAAGGTGAGCATACAAGTATGATAATAGTAATAGAGTTCGAAATAGTTTACGCATAACCAGCATGTAACATGTACAAAGTGAAGGCAAGTAGGTTATCGACAGAGAAATATGCACAGACGTGACTGCGAGTTGTAGAATGCGCAACACATATCCCCACTTGTACATGTGAAGTAAAGCCCTTAACAACCCCTGTCCACGTCAGGTGCTGAGTCCAAACTATAGTACTATCGTTGCTAAGGTGTCAGGCAACAATCACTGTGTTAACATAACATACAAACATTCATCGAATAACACGTAGCATGCAATAACGGTCAGCGCATAAATAGTGTTTGCGTTGTGTGTAGATTGTGATTTAGAATAAGTAGTGTATGTAACACCCAAAAGTGTGTAAAGCAAAAAGGGTTCGAGTATACTCACAGATTGTGTTTAACAAGTAAACACTCTCTTGGATTGAAGGGAGCGCTGAGAGAGATTAGCCTGAACAGTTAACGATAGCATAAACAATAAGCGGCGCGTAAAACGGTGCAAAGTACCAAGTGTCGGATGGCAACCCGATCGGATGGCAACCCGATCGGATGGCCAGTCGACTGGATGCCAATCCGTTCGGATGGTTATCCAATCGGATGGCCATTCGATTGGATTGACGTCGTTTGGTAAGGATGTGTTTGTGTATGATGGCTTTGAAGTTTTCGTTGTAGCATTTTGAAAACAGAGAAGTATCTCTACCCTTTAGGTCATCGATCAAACGGTCGTTCGATCGGGTAGCGATCCGATTGGTAGGACACTTAGTGAGAACAAGTTCACAGCAGGATTGTCACTCGATCGGATTGCAATCTGATCGGTTGGTAATCCGTTAGTTACTGATGATCTTTTAAATTTAAGAAAATGATTAAGTGTCGAAGTTTCAAATGTCACATGGTCGGATGGTCATTTGATCAGATGGCAATCCGATTGGACGGCAATCCATTCGACGTTCAGATCCTCGCAAAGTTGAAATAAAAGTTTAAGTGTGGAACCAGGTGTAAGCCGATCGGATGGCTGTTCGATCGGATGTCAATCCGATCGGACTGCAATCCATCCCAACGACCTGATCGACTTTGGCACTTGATTATTTTGAAAGTTTTTGCAGTTTTGATCGAGACGGTGTGATGATGTGCTAAACAACAGAATCCCCATCTTGAACCAAGTGACCCGATCGAACATGAATCACCCTAGTCCGACCAGTTAATGGTTCGAGGCGGTTTTTCATGATTAACCCAAAATCGTAGTCTCTTTGATAGAAACCAGATCTTGAACCAATACATCACTAAGAAGGAGTAGAAGATCAGAACGAGCTCCGATTCTATCGGTTTTGAGTGCATTGAGTGTAAAAGAGTTGAAAGAAAGTTGGAAAACCATCTTTCAATCCTTTTAACCATGATTGTGTGTAGATCTATGCGAAAACATTGTTTAATATTGTGGAAATCCTTCAGATCTGAGTTGTTCATGGTGGATTGAGGCCAATACTTGAAGTTCATAAGAACTCCATGATGACAACACCCTAGAACACCCCAAATCCCCTGATTTCACGATTAAAAGTTAAGATTCAAAGGTGAAAATGATGAAGAAGTGCATGTAGATCATAGAAGTACAAGATTTAGGTTGAAAACTTACAAGAATCGCGGGAAATTGAGAGAAAGAGTGCTCGAATGCGGCTGGTCGAGTGAGAGTGCAGTCACATCACAAATGATGTGACAGGAGGGTATTTATAGGGTTTCCAAAAGAAGAAAGGGAGCATGGGTCGGATTGGTCACCGATCGGATGGCAGTCCGAACGGATGACAATCCGATCGGATGGCCACTCGATCGGGTGGCCACTCGATCCAGGTGTTCGGTGCGTTGAGTTTTGTCGTTTCGATTCATGTGTTGAGCGTTGCGTGTGACAACCCTCACAAAACCAAGTATCCGTACAATTAACTAATATTTAATTAATGCTTAATTACTGTGCTTTCTTACAACTGTGGTTAAACTGCTTCTTGATTTCTGATATATACATATTCATGCATCATACTTTATTACTGTCACTCCATTTATTACACACAAAACTATAGTGACAAACTTGATGCACAAAAGCACAGTGAGCACACTATACGGATAACCCAGTAAATATGCTGACATTGCCAGCACTAGACAGACACTGTCTCTGAGGCCAGTATGAGCCGGGAATAGATTTCTACACTGGTAGGGAGTGTAGGGAGGTGAGGATTGTAAAACTGCGTCACTAGGTGATAGTTATAGTGACCGGATGTGCCTAAAACGTGCCATAATTACAAAATTCTGCACTTTATGCAAAATTCAGCATTTAACATAACTAGTAAAGTGCAAAAACTTGGTAAAATAATGTTAGACACTTTCCAAAGTGTCGGGGATTTAATGTGTCACTAAAAAATAATATTAAAGGCACTTTAAAGCTTTGTTTGACACTTTAACGGATCAATATCCAACCGAACAACCGGACTTTACCCGGAACACAAAAATATTGTCAATGACATTGTTTACACTTTGCTGAGCTAGTTAGGGTCCCCGAACACCCTAACACCCGTTATATTACACTACTCACTAATAACCTATTTAAATTCCTAACTAAACTAACTAGTTCCTAACTATACAATTGAAATCTAACCATGTACCCCCCCTAGTCCGATCGGTTGAAGGAGTGGGGACACGCTCCACCATTTTTGATTATTTTATTTGATGTTGTCTAATATCTTAATGACATATTACATGTTGGATAATCACAAAAGTTGGACCATAAATAAGCATATAGGATAACCATTATCTCACATCAAACACTTAACAAAATTTGCTCTCTCTTTCCCCTCTTGCTACCTTCAGCCGAGACTACCATCCCACATCCACCCATCATCAAGTTTGGTTCTTGCTATATTACATACACACAAAGGTGAAAGGTGACATACAAGGAGGTTCGGTGCTTTCGGAAACTCAAGGACCTCTCCATATTTCTTTTATCCACCTTGTTTACGTCTTGTTTCTTCCCTAGCCTCGAGCTAGTAGTAAGTGCTTCTAAACATCCTCTTGTTCTTGTTTAAAGTGGTTAATAAAGGATTTAATGGTTAAAAATCAAAAACACAAAGGATCATAACTAAAATTCTTGAAAGAATGATGAACTAGTTGGATAAAGAGAAACTAGTGGTGTAAATCTTATGAAACTTGTCTAGTTGTGATTTTTTTTGTGTTGTTTGATGCTAGTAGTGGGATGGATCATCACCTAACCATGCTAGATCATGTTCATGGAACATGAACTAGTAATATGTTAAGTGTAAAAGCTATAAGATGATGAACTCTTCCACTCACAAAACATGAACTTGTGTAAAAGTGATTTTTCTTGTAAAATAAGGTTTTAAACTAGTAGATCTAGAGATCTACAAGTGGTTCTTCCGAAGAACCAAGTGAAAGATGCAAGTCTTGTTTAAAAACCCGGATCTTACTTAAACTAAAAGCATTTTAGAGAAAAAGCAAGTGTGTAAACACTTGTGAAACAAAAAGATTTAACAAAGAAACATTTTCGTAATTTTTGACTAGAAGTTGTAAAAATTACATATTCTTTAAAAATAAAGTTTTCAAGAAACTAATTTTATTTTTAAAGACGACGAGATCCACTAAATATGTTAAAAGGTTGCTACATATCTTTACAAAACTTACAAGTTCATGAGTTTGCGATTTATACTTAATTTGATAAGTTTGATACTTAAATTGTTGTATATTGATGATTTGAAAATTGATTGATTAAATTTGAAAGGAAAATGATACGCTAGTAAGCGTGGCCACCTCCAGTTACAGAAGAAACTCTGGCGAAATTTTTCCAGAAATATAACACTTAGAAATATTTTTGTGACAAGTGTTTATAAATATGTTTGTGATTTGTTTTTCCAAACAAACTTCGCCATGATTTTTATTATAAAATAACCAAGTGTCGGAGGTGGATTTTCGTAATTAAAACTTGTTAAATATATATTTAGAATATATCTATATATATTCTAAAGTTTAGTTATATGTTCTATTTTAAAACCAACATTTATGGTTGTTTTAAATTAGGGTTTATAGACTTTTCATAACAATTATATTACAATTAACTTTAATGCAATTACTTATTTATGACCATGTTAGTAATGAGGAATTATATTACAATTAACTTTAATGCAATTACTTATTTATGACTATGTTAGTAATGAGGAATTTTATTGTTTGAGGGTATTCGCAGGTTTAACATTTCAATACGAGGAAGAGAGATGGCGGAAGAAGAGAACGGGGCGGCGACGGGCGGCGGCGCCGGAGAGTTTTGCCTGCGGTATTACCTAAAAAGTGAACCCAATGAAAAAAAAAATCATGGATCCGCCACTACCCACGTTGACCTCGGCGACACAACCATCGGTAAACCAACAACAACAACTTAGGTTTTCCAGCGCCAGCCACCGATCACCACTGCTCCGCCCCAAATTGAGGTCGGCAACACAACCTTCGCCAAATTCCGGCATCGACTTCGTCCCGCACATCGGCTAACCTCCGTCGTCACCACAATCACCATTTATTGCCATCTAAAAAACCCCCTAATCGAACACTAGGGCTTTGGAATCGCCTTCAATCGGAGTATGCAACACGAAATTTGTCACACGGACCAATTTGCTACCATTTGTGAACCGTCTTTCCGTTCCTGTAACTACCAACAGACACATCAAGCCATCAGCCCTGACCTAGAAAATCTAGAAATTCATCGCGAAAAAGGGAAATGGTTTGCAAAGATGGTTTTAGGGAAGACCACCGTGGACACAGATTTGGGGGTAAGATTGGTTTGGTTAGATATTTATCAGTAATTTCTAATTTTTTTGAGCTAAAGCCAAGTGACTCACTACTTCAGTGGTTGTATACTGTTTTGTTTAAAGCCCTGCATCTCTATTGATGTGAGATTCATGTTATGTTTTTAGTATTTGTGTATAGTAAGTAGTTGATCAAAAGTTCTCATTTTGCTTGATGTTACCACAAATGGATTAATACTAATTACTTATTCTTTTTACTGATGTATTGATTTTTAATGGTTAAATGATCTCATGATGAACTAAATAAACAAGAAAGTAGAACGGCAAATTTAATTGATTTTTAATCATTCATCATCTCAGGCTATTTGAAGTTGAAGAACAATCATCTTGCTTGATGTAAATCATGGAAAATTTCAAGGTCGAAGAGAATTTGTTTGCTCTTGGTGAACGAAAGGTAAATTTAAGGTTCCTTTTAACGTAACCTGATTCTATAATTCACAAGGAAATAATAAACATACCAATTTAACGATGTCCATGAAGGCTTCTCTGACCATCTCTGGCGACCATACAAGGATGCCGGTGACAAACTGGAGTACACCATACTGTTGTGTAATGTGTCGCTACACGCTAATCATTTCTTCACTTTGCCAGCGATTCTTGCCTTCGGCAGCAACGACACCGGTGTTTGTTACACTCTCAATCAGGATGAGTCAGAGATTGGCGTTTGAATTGGTAAATGTTACTTATCATTTCTAAATTATCAGTTTGATTTGTATTAATGTATGTGTCATTTGTTGTATCTATTGATTGATTATTTGAATTTTGATATTGTTGGTCTTCATAGTTTTGACGGTCATACTATTGCTTTTGACTTAGTATTGTTGTGTATAACATCGTGTTGCTTCTAACCTGATATTTGTCCCATCAGAAGGTCTTTTTTAAGAGGTATACATAATACAAATTATTTTGCAATTTGCTTTTGGAAACTGTTAGTGCAGATGTGATTGATAAGCTTAATGTTCTTAAAGGAAATGGTAGGGGTTCAATGTACTCATTGTATTGCAAGAGGTTAACTTTTTCTTTGGTAACAACTATCCTCGCCATCAATGTGACTCTTCAAATGCTTATGGTATGTACTAATCCTTGGACATTTAAAATGCACTGTTTGTTTCAGAGTTTTACAAATTGTTTGTTCATCAAGTGATGTTAAGCTTATTTAATGGGGCTGTTTACATACCACCACCATTTACGGTCGCTTTCAATTGCATTGATTATTCCACGGTTTTTTCTAGGGAGGTGAATGGTCTGAATGTCTATTATATAACGTCCTCCTTCTCTATTGTTGTAGGTACATATTCAGCCTTGCTACTCTACTAACATGTCCAGCTCTCTTAATATGAATACATCGGGAAGTGGTGTTGGCTGCCAGATGGCCCTTGCTGACCTCCGTGAAGGGAGTACCGGCCCCATCACGGTTATGGTTTGCCGAAAGTGGGATGTCACAAGTGTCAATGGACGCTACATGAGCACCGATTATGTCGTCAGTGATAAAAAGGTAAGTCTCACCCTTTTAACCCCCCTTCTGTTTTCCTTTTACCGGTTTTGTTGTTATTGAAATTATGCTGTTTGGTTTGCATAGGGAGGTGTGATGCATTGTACCGCAAGAAATAACATTGCGCACTACTTCTTTGACAAACTCAAAGAGGGCGGGATATATTTACTCAAGGGTTTTACTGTACAGAGCACCGATCAATACCGGATTCTGAAAGACAGCCCTTTGTTATCGGGTTAAATGGTTCCACGATTGTGAAGAAGGTTGACGATGCCAGCGGTTCCTTTACGCGCTATCCGTTCTTACTTACGGCGCTTGAAGACCTCCAACCAACTGAGAGCAAGTTTTTTGTAGGTATGCTGAATAATAATATTTCTTAAAAAATACTTTATAAATTCTTATTACAAGATGTTTTATTTTGATTAAGCAAGTAGATTTAAAGTATGTCAATTTGTCAATTCGAAGTATGTCAATTTGTTGATATGCAAATCCGCCCCATCAAGTCCTTCCATCACTAACACAATACCGGCATTCATAACGCTTAAAAACGCTGTAAAATTACTATTTCTACCAGAGATGATCGGTTGATTACTAATGATGATATAGGAAAACTTATGTATCACTGTGACATCCCACTTTCGGCATAGAAGAATTTATGTAGCGTAATTGATTATTAATTGATTAACATATATTAATGTTGCTACTACATTAATCATGTAAACTGATTACTAAAGATGACATAGAAGAATTTATGTATTAAAGTAATTGCTATCAGATTAATAACATGTAGTTTTGTGTTGAATCTTACTGTTAAATTACGTGGTGTGGCTGATGAGATGCTGGAATATCACTGAGAATATAATTAAATTAGGGTTTTACTATCGTGAACTCTATAGCTTCACCACAAAGTCCCGCAACTTAGCCTGATTCCCCCCCCCCTTTGTGGTCCCCTTTTTGAATGGCCCCTGAATGTTGTGTCCTTTTTAAACATTGTGTTGCAGATGTTATAGGATATGTTACTGAGGTGGGGCCGCAGTCTGTGAAAGCATCGGGTGCTCGCACGGTCGAGTTCAACCTAACAAATGAACGGTAAGTACCCCATCCCTATTGCCCGTTTGGTCTTTTACTTTTGCTTGGTTAAGTCTCACTTTTTAGCCTTTTTATAAATTTCACAGCAAGCGCGGAGTTTTTTGCTTGGTTAAGTCTCACTTTTTAGCCTTTTTATAAGTTTCACAGCAAGCGCAGAGTTAGAGTGACGTTGTGGGGTCAGCTGGGTGATGCTATGCTCAAGAAGAAGGAACAAAAACCCGCTGTCTATTCTCTAATCTTGACTTCCATGAGCTCAAAGTTTTACTTAGGTACGGTTGCGTTCCTACTGCGGCTCTGATTATGCGTGTTACTTCAAAACCCTTTACCTTACTTGGCACAATGCATGCGCCCTTGGTTTGTCCAGCTCATCGTCAACTATGATCATTGATTCGCCCGAGGTACCCGCCCTTACTTGGCACAATGCAGGCGCCCTTGGTTGCATCACCTCTTCCGAATTCCACTACTGCAACCACTCTAAAGTCACCGTTCACCCTTTCACTAACCCCAAATCATTTTCGTTTCAAATCAAATCCACGTAGCAGATTTGCAGCAAATAATATTAATTAATGTAACATTTCTATGCAGGTGAATAGCTAACACTAAATTACAATTATATCCCTAATTACTAATGTGCCTTTACATTGACTTGAGGGTTATGTTAATGTGCTTAATAATCACATTAATAACAGACTGCACATTAATAACATCGGCTAATCATCTGCCCATAACAGTTATGTATTAAATTTTGAATTAAACAACATTATCCATTCAAAAGACTATTTAAATGACTATATAAATAAGTCTCCACATTGCAGGTCATACTCGCCTTCTCTTCAACAACCTGTAGTTGCTGGATCTACACGTGACGCCATGTCGGGGAACAAGACTGTCACCGGCTATTCAGAAAAATGGACCACCCTAGAAGCCATCTTGAACCACGGAAGAAGAAACAGGCAACACACAGTCCCTACGAAACTATATGCTTTCTTTTAATATAGCGCATCCAAATAGCATATTTACATAGTGCTGATAATTTATGCAGAGTGCTGAATTCACCTGTCGTGTTCAACTTAAGCGCATACGCAACAACCAGGAGTGGTTCACGCTGACATGTGGCGGTGGAGGTTGCATGAAAGGTGTGGTCCGTGAAGACAACAATATGTGGTGTGATGGGTGCAAAAACCCCGTTCTCTTCCCGAGAGCAAGGTTAGTTTCTGAAAGTGTGTAGTTATGTTAATTTGTGGCAATCTTCATGTAGACAAATAAATTGACCCTTTTATTACAAACCTTGCACAGTTTCAGGCTAGAACTCGAGTTGTTTGATTCAACAGCCGAAGCTGTCGTTGTCTTCTTTGATGACACCGCCCAACGCTTGACAAAGGCCACTGCTCATGGTATACTCACAGCAGAGTCTGGCCTATCAGGCGTCTACAACCTTTATTCTACTGACATCCAGGATAAGTTCACTCCGGTGATGGTAAGAAACCCCGACAGCAGCATTTCAGCACTGCCGAATTGTTTGCAGTCTCTTGTGGGCAGCACTCAGACCCTCCAGCTTGATTCATGTACGTACTATGATCGTGGTTCTTTATAAAGCTTTAACTGCAAGAATGTTCTTCTAGACGGAGATGGCTGTGCGTTGGTTCTTCCACACCTCCTTCGTTCCCTAATAAAGATAATGGGGTAGTGCCGATACCGACACCAGTTAAGCACGTTGAAACGACCGTAAGGTATTTCTCGGTTCATCATTGATTTTGACTTCAAAATAGTTTTGGTATTTTGCTTCATAGGAGGTGTTTCGCCTAGCTTTTTTAAGCAAGCTTATAGCTTTTTTAAGTCGTCTAGAAAAGTTCCCGTTTTTTCCTTCGCAGGACTACTTATACAGATTCGGATTCAGAAGAGAACGTTGGTGATGATCCACGTGAAAGGTACACCGTTTGGACACAAACATACACCTTTAGATTTCACTTTTATAGTGTTAGTAGTAACTCATTAAATTTCAGATACCATTTAACATTTAATTCGCCTTTATTCCAAGGAAACTACCAAAGTCCATTTAACAGTTTCATTTGACTTTGTTCTTAGTTAGGCTGCATACATTAGATAAAAAAAATGCATAACCTACCACTTTTTAACAGTCTTCCTTTTGTTAATTCACTGCAGGCAGTCGACTGGTGATGGGATTGGGGATGACAGTGCCATGCGTTAACTAAAGTTCGGTCCATGTGTTATCCAATAAGACAGGGAGGCGTGCGAGAGCTACTGCGTTTTCCCATTTATGTTTCATGTTTTTGATTTTGGAAGACATCTTTTCCCCCTTTTTTTTTTGGCACACAAGTTATGCCAACAGAACAAATTACGATCCATGGTTTAATAAAGTTTTAGCATGTCGTCGTTCCAGAAAAAAAACAATAACTATTATGCATGTCGTGCATCGCACGGGTGTTCCCCCTTGTATTTCATAGTAAAACGCTTGTGTGATTTTATGATTATTTTGTGAACTAGAGATATATTATTTTTAGAGTAAAAATAATATTACTTGAAATATCATGAAAATACGACTCCAAAATAATACCAACGCCCTCACAAATAAATATTTAAGTTACACCGGTACTGTTATTGCCACACGAACTTAAAAATGTAACTTATGTATTTTTGGAAAATACTCTTAAATGTGTATTTTGATAAAAGTATTATTTTGGGAATTGTATAAAGTAAAATATAATATTTTTGGGAAAAATATGTATATTTTGGGAGACAGAATATTTTGGACAAAGTAATTTAAAATATATTTTCAAGTGAGACTTAAAGATATATTTTTGGAATTATAAAAACACACATGTATTAAAACCCCCATCCTTGGGAAGGAATAAATTTACTAAATAATTAAGAAGTGTAAATACGAAATAGTTGTGTAACTATTTCCCAAAAATGTTAAACCTTAAGCCAAGGCACGGCCGTCTGTCTAATAGAAGTTAGTACATGTAGGTCGTCACGCAGCAGGTTATTTTGGGACGGACTATTTCGAGACGCACTTCTGTGAGTTCATGTCCCCCTTTTCTCTTAGCTGTTTTCAGTTTTTATACTTCGGGGGTGAAATACATGTTACTATGATTACGAATACTTTTATACATGGTATGGTTAGCTTAAGGAGGGTTACTACTTAGATCATGTGAGTGAGTAGGCGGAAATTAGAGGCCATTAATCCTCATTGTAGGACCGAGGGTCATTAGCGGTAGATCTATCTGGGTGTAGCGAGCCCAACTCCAGGCCCAACAGAACGGAACTCGGGGTGACTTTGAGCCCGACGTAAAAATCTGCTAGGTTTGAGTCTTCCTACGGCACTTCACACATATCATTGGCTTTGCAACCCAATGGTGATCTCTTTTTCCTTATTGCTACATACCAGGGATTTTCATACATACAAACGTATTACAAAGGTTTTACATACTCACGTTCACATGAACTCGCTCAACTTTATGTTGATTTTTCAACTTACATGTATTTCAGGAAATTAATGGATCTGGCCAAGTATGCAAGGGTATTAAGCTGCGTAGGAGAAGTGATGTCATCCAAGTTTAAGGGTTGTGACTTTTTCCTGGACAAGTCACAAGTCCTAAACTGTGTCTATTTCATGTTTTGTGGTTGTGTCTTATGAACAAGGTTTTTATTATGTTGTGTTGTAAACTCGTTGCATGTGTCAACTCTAAAACAATGTTGTCGTATTTTACTTTTAAAACTTGAAGTAATGGATGATCATCATGGTTTTACTTTCATATAGCTTTGTTGTGATTAAGCTATGGTATTAAGAAGTCACACCAAATAAACCCACGCTTCCGCAAAACCAGGGTGTGACAGCTTGGTATCAGAGCTTTGATCATAGCGAACTAGGATTCCCTCTCGAGTCTAGACTATGATCATTAGGGCTCTCACGAAAACATTTTTACATTGCATACACTAAACGTCCAGATCCAGGGCACAAACATTTTTAACAAAAGGGCACAGTACACTTTTCAAAGATTTATAATTCAGTCGGGGAGACTGAGGGAGTTCAGTCGGGGAGACTGAGGGAGTTCAGTAGGGGAGACTGAGGGAGTCCAGTCTGAGAGACTAGGAGGTTCAGTCTGAGAGACTAGGAGGTTCAGTCTGAGAGGCTGGGAGGGTAGTCTAGTGAGACTAGGAGGATTACTTGATTTCTTATTAGTGACTAACATGGTTAGTTGATTATGTGATTGATTGTTTGTGCATATGTGTGTTTGTGTTACAGATATCATGCCTTCTTCATCAGACACTGGAGTTTCCGACACTCTGGACCCTATGGCGATAGTATCAGATGACATAGTTTCATCGGAGCACGAGGTCTACACTTCCGATACTACCAGCACAGACGATGACGACTTCCAGCCCTTTGCGCTGCCTGACGTCGTAGCTGCGCCTGCTGATGGCCATCTCGCTGGGGATTTACCACTCGCGGTGATCCCTGCTCCTATACCCCTTGCCGTTTATCCGGTTGTTGATATACCACTTGCTGATGTTTCTGACGACGACGTCGATTTATTTGAGGAGGACCCACTTGAGGATGACCTTGAGGGTGAGGCCCCTATTGCTGCTGATGATATCCTACTCATTGCTGATGCTCCTGTAGAGGAGGCTCCTGTTCATTCACCTATCCCAGACTCATTTGAGTCTGTGGCGTCCGCATCTTTGCACACACAGGGAGTGCAGCACCACTCACACAACACCGACTCTAACATGGCGTCATCACCTGCACCTGCACCCGCACACAACTTTGAGTTTGATCACGATGTTGATGATGATCCTGTTTTTCCACCTGGTTTTGATCCTGACCAGGATATTGAGTTCATTCACTTAGACCAGCCCCTAGAGGATCTTGTAGCCCCTGTTGATCCTTTGTTTGCTGATCCAGCTGATTTTGATATGGAGTTTGTTGATCCGGAGCCTGCCTTGGCCCTTGGGCCAGTCGTTGCTCCTGACCCTGCATTAGAGCATAACCCTGTTCATGCCGATGCACCTGCTGTTGCTCCTTTTGTTGATGACATACCTGTTGACGATCATCCCGTTGTTGCTCCACCATTGGTGGATGATCATGTTGCTGACGCTCCTGTTGACGCTCCACTTTTGATAGAGGATCCTGCTGTTGCACCATTTCCTGACCCTATGCCGGTGATGTTCGACCGTGCACCTTTTGCGACCCATATTGATCCACGATACGCTCACACCCGCGACGGGTTGATAGATGATGACGATGATTACCCACCTTTTATGTTCCCTGTTACACCCACTGTAGCCCCCGTTTCAGCCCCTGTTTCAGCCCCCATTGATGTCCCTTTGCTTCCCACACTTATCACGGATGCTCGCCGCACCGACTTACCTATCACGTTTCTTCAGGACATACCTCCACCACGTCCTGGGGAGGGTTCATCTCGACAGCCGTTTGGTCATACACCTTTCATGACAAGAGGAGGCCAGTTTGCGCCCCAGATTTCTCACCCTACTTTTATTCCCACTGTTGCACCATTTACTGTACCATCCTTCGCACCATCTAGTGAGCCATTCCTCTGGACTACGCCCCCCATTATGCCACCGTCTGATCCGTATCACCCATACCACGTGGGGTATTCTACGGAGGATATTCTCACATCTTTCATGATACAGCAGGAGGCGCTGACCCGTCGCGTACAGGAGCTGGAGAGAGCTCAGCGACCACCTTGTCATTGTCAGACCCCACCTGTAGTATCACACCCTCCACGTCCACTTTCACCTGAGTATGCCGCTCGCTTTTGGACTCCTGAGCAGCAGATAGCCTACTTTTTACGCGCTCATCGCGCTATGGAGGAGGACTGGTTACACATGCGACGTCTACTCTTTTCTCATTTTCCCCCTCCTCCGCCGCCATCAGCATATGCCTTTTTGATACGACGCAGGTAGACTTTTGGTGAGACGACCGTGATTGTGCAGATTACACAGCTTTTAGAGACCGCATTTTGATGATTGTGACTTTTGATGATTTGTATATTTGTTGTTGTTGTCACTGACTAGATAGTTTGGACTAGGGCGATGTGGCCCTTAGTCACTGATGATGTATGATACAGTTATGAACTTGTAAACCTTACATTGTGGTCTTGATTTATGACAGCACAATCGCAGTATTCTCATTATACGTGATGTTGGATTAATTGTTTATGTTCTATAACATGAGATGTTATGCGCTTGAATTATTTATAACATGAGATGTTATGTGTTGATATTGTTGTTACATACGTATAATTTACTTATAATGACCTGACCAACACGATCATCTTTTAGAAGATGCCACCAAGACGCGAGATGCGCATGCCCACTTCGGAGGCAGAACTCCAAGGAATCATTGCTGCCGCCATAGCGCAGTATGCAGCCTCACAAGGAGGAACCAGTGGGAGCAATTCGAACAATAACGACAATAACAATCCAGCACATGGTAATGTTAAGTCGTTTGAGACATATTACAATACATTTGGATATTTATAGCATGTCCGCTAATACCATTTGTATATTCTAACGTATGTGCAGGGTGCACTTACAAGCAGTTTCTTGACTACAAGCCCGTGAACTTTGACGGCACCGGAGGTGCTGTTGCGTTCGTGAGGTGGGCTGAGAAAACAGACTCTATCTTAAGAATGAGCAAATGTGCTCCCGACCAACAGGTGACTTACATCTCAGGGCTGTTTCTGGATGGAGCCCTATCATGGTGGAACTTACAAGTGCAGACTTTAGGAGAAGCTGCTGCTTACGCGTTGACATGGGCTGAGTTAAAAGAGTTAACGCGAAGGAAGTATTGCTCGCGTGCTGAGATACAAAGGTTAGAGACTGAGTTCTGGCATTTAAGGATGGATGGTCCCAAGATTGCGGAATACGTTCAAAGATTCCATGAGTTATCTCACGTTGTGCCGTACATGGTCACACCAGAGTTTAAATGGATCGAGAGATTTATCTGGGGATTGGCTCCCCAAATAATGAGCATGGTTACCACATCCAAACCCGCCACGATCACGGAAGCGATCGATCTTAGTGTGGCGCTTACTGAGGAGGCCATTCGGTTGAACAAGTTTCCAAATGCTGAGCAGAAGAAAAAAGAGACTCATGTAGAGTCATCTGGCGAGAATAAAAGAAAGTTTTCAAACTTCAAACAAGGAACCAGTCATGCGAACAAGAAGGGCGAATCAAGCACATTGGTCCAAGCTGCAACCGGTGTTGAGAAGAAAGGGAAGGGTTATATGGGTACACAGCCCAAGTGTAACACCTGTCAGCGTCATCATTCTGGCCGGTGTGGGCCAAAAATATGTGAAGCTTGTGGGAAAGTTGGCCACTTGAAGGATAATTGCTGGGTTAGTACTGGCCGGGGTGGCCAAGGAGGTTTTGGTAACAGGAACAACAACCGTGGTGGTAATGTAAATCGATCACAAGGAAATAATGGAGGCAATGGAAACCGAGGGAACAATGCAAATCAGGCGGGGAATGTGAATCGAAATCAAAACAACCCTCAAGCTGGGAATGGAGGTGGTAATGAGCAAAAGCTTGGTTGTTTCAACTATGGTGACATTGGACATTTTAAGAGGGATTGCCCAGGATTGAACCAAGCCCGTGGAAGAGTGTTTAACATTGGCGCAAGGGAAGCGCGCCAAGATCCAAACGTTGTCACCGGTACGTTTCCTATAAACCAACGTTTTGCATCTGTTCTTTTCGATACTGGTGCCGATTATAGTTTCATATCATTTGAATTTAAGAGTATACTTGGGTTGACCGCTAGTAAGTTAGACGTTCCATACTCGATTGAATTGGCAAATGGGAAACTAGTTGAAACGGGTGAAGTTATAAGAGGATGCGTGATAGAATTGGGAGGACACGAATTTACGCTAGACCTGCTACCTGTCGAGTTGGGAAGCTTTGATGTGGTAGTGGGAATGGATTGGTTGTCGAGCAACAAGGCCGAGATTGTTTGCCATGAGAAGACCATCCGCATCCCTGTGACGGATGAAGAAACAATCGTAGTGCACGGAGAGAAGTATGATACGCCGCTGAGAATCATTAGCTGTCTGAAAGCTAGAAAGTGCTTGAAGAAGGGATGTGTTGCATTCTTGGCACACATCGTGGATAAGGGAGCTGCTGAACCGAAGATCGAAGACATTCCAGTCGTCAAGGAATATCTGGAAGTCTTTCCAGAAGACTTGCCAGGATTACCGCCGTAGCGACAAGTCGAGTTCCACATTGACTTGGTTCCAGGCGCCGCGCCTGTAGCCAAGGCACCCTATAGACTTGTGCCTTCGGAGATGCAGGAGTTGTCGACACAACTCCAGGAGCTATTGGACAAAGGATTCATCAGACCAAGTTTCTCACCTTGGGGAGCTCCGATTCTGTTTGTTAAAAAGAAGGATGGTAGTTTCCGTATGTGTATAGACTACCGTGAGCTTAATAAGTTGACTATCAAGAACAGATATCCCTTGCCGAGAATCGATGATCTTTTTGACCAGTTGCAAGGCTCAAGCTATTCGAAGATCGATTTACGATCAGGATACCATCAACTAAGGATACAAGAGGAAAGTATCCCGAAGACGGCCTTCAGAACTCGATATGGACATTATGAGTTCCTAGTTATGCCGTTAGGGTTGACGAACACACCTGCAGTTTTCATGGACCTGATGAACCGAGTCTGCAAGCCGTACTTGGATAAGTTTGTGATCGTATTTATTGACGACATTCTGATTTACTCGAAGACGAAGGACGAGCACGAACAGCACTTAAGAGCTATTCTAGAGCTACTTATGAAGGAGAAGTTGTATGCAAAGTTCTCAAAGTGTGAGTTTTCGCTACGCGAAGTCCAATTTCTCAGACATGTGGTAAATGGAAATGGAATCCATGTGGATCCAACCAAGATCGAGGCGATCAAGGGTTGGGAGACTCCAAAGACGCCAACCGAGATTCGACAGTTCTTAGGTTTGGCTGGTTATTATCGAAGATTTATTGAGGATTTTTCAAAGATCGCTCAACCATTGACCTTCCTTACGTAGAAGGATAAGAAGTTTGATTGGGGAATCAAACAGGAAGAAGCATTCCAGTTGTTGAAAGACAAGCTCTGCAATGCGCCGATCTTATCGCTACCAGAGGGAACTGATGATTTCGTGGTATATTGTGCCTCACGTCAAGGTTTGGGTTGCGTGTTGATGCAACGCCAGGAAGTTATAGCTTACGCGTCACGCCAGTTGAAGGTTCATGAAAAGAACTATTGTCACACCCCGACCACGTGAGACAACGAAACGTGGCGGAAACATCGGGGAGTGTTGTAACATAATTAATTGTTTCAAATCCATGGCAATTGAAGTTTCGTTTTATTAATCAAACATGAGAGTTTACATTGTTTTAAACAAGAAACAAAGAGTACATAACATAAATTAACTAGTTCTTGTCTCGTTTTAAGTCACTAAGGCACATGTCCGCCTAAGTATGTCTTGATAAGTCCTATGCATCATCTCCTGAAAACACATGTGAAAATAGGTACATCAGCATAAAAATGCCTGTGAGATACATAGGTTTTGTGAAAATAGAATTCATGACTTATGTTTGAGAAAATGTTTAGTCATGAACCCTGTAATTTGCTTTATCTTGTAAATCATTTGAAAAAAAACGATAAGATCAGATGATATGTATAAATAAATGTAAGGTTAAATGAATAACCATGTAAAATGAGTTTGTATAAGATAAGTTGTTTGTAAAACAAAGTCTCGTGAAAAGTATGTTATTTGTATAAAATGTTATATGTCTCAAATTGAAATGGTTCAAATAACGCTACGATATATAAAACCATACAAACACTTATATATAGGAAGTACCAGCGGCGTATCCACCATGCTTGTATCATATTACACACGCCTCGTTACTTAAATCACTTACTCAAACCAAACCAACAATGCAAGATGTCTATGTTTAAACCAATTGTCAAATGTATTGAATAATATGTCAAAGTGTTTATGTCAAGATGTAAATCATGTAATGTATAACAAATGTCAAAAATGTTTATGTGTCAAATGTAAATCATGTAATGTGTAACCAAAATGATATGTATGGCTCGTGAAATGCATCAACTAAACCATAGGTGAAACGCACCAAACAAAGTATTGAAGTAAAACTTGGTTTAAATCAATTTATGTCTTGTGGAAATGCATGCTATACTGAATATGAACATTTATGCAGTATTGTTATACCAAAATGTAAGCATGTGATGAAAATAACTGTACTAAGTATGATGAACATACATAGCATGTGAATGAATAATAAATGTACTAAGTATGATGAACATACATAGCATGTGATGTGATGAAATGTAAAACAATGTACTAAGTAGGCACACAATGGGCATACATAGCATAAAATGTAAAGTAAAACAATGTACTAAATACGCACACAATGGGCATACATAGCATGAAAACAATGAAATCATGTACTATAAGGTACTAACGAACATAGCAGGTATATGATTTGAAAACATTGAAAGCATGAAAGTAACAAGTAGGCACATGTGTTCCACCCCAAAACGTTTGGAAAACAGTAAAAGAGGGGTCTATGTACTCACTTGAGATTGCTCAGAAGTCCTATGATAACCACCAAGCAATGCTAGAAATCACGGAATCAAACGGCACCTAATATAGGTAACTATGTTAATAAACCGGACCTATATCGGAGGATCGGATAGAATGAGGGTTCGTAAACCAAACGAGTATGGGAACTCATGTAATATGGTTTAACAAAGCCTACATACTAAATGAAACCTAACATAAATGTTTACGACCCATTACGACCCGTTTAGGTAGCTTATGCTACTTTAACGCGTCGTTCGCGTAAAACGCGTTCGGACCGCCTAACTAGTCCTATGACAAGTAAAATATGCCTTAACATGTCTAATATTGTTGTCAAATCAGTTTAGATGTCAAAAGTTATGTTACATATGCTTAAAATGAATTTTGGCATCAAAGGGGTATTTTGGTAATTTACCTAAGGCATATAAACTACCTATCATACAACTACTTAAACGAAGCGACCATAAGGTATAACCTCGGAGGGTTATTCCCTATATACTATGGTCACCTAATATGTTTGGTCGGATCCTAATGATCGACCAAATGGGTCGGGTTCGAAGGTATAAGCGATTTATTAGATCGCTTACCCTTACGACCCTAGACAACGTGGTAATCATTAGGCATAGTCACAAGGGACTATAACCATCGTGATTACAATCATGTTGTGAAGTTATAACGAACTTCGCAATGACCATAAACTGGTCAATGCAGAAAGTCAAACAAAGTTTGACTTTCGGACTCGAAAAGCAATAAAAGAACGAAGGAACACATACGAAGGGTCCCCGAATGCTAATCTTGATTCAAGTAGCTCAGGTATGAAACAAAGGTTTCAACTTAGAGCTTCTCAAATCAGATTCTAGTGAGGAATGAGTGGAAATGGGTTGGGTATTTATAGTAAACCCACCACCGTTAGGATCGTTTCTTGGAAAAGGGGGCACGATCTAAGCCGTACACTTGTAGGAAAGTTGTGGTAACTCATTTGCCATCCACCATAAGAGTTTGACACTTGGCACTTGGCCTTTGGAGAGTGTTAAGGGCTGTTAACAGCTGTAAAAAAACGTTTTGCTGCATCTGGCCCCTACTTACGGACCTAGTTTGGCAGATTTACAGTTTCAGTCTCGTGCAACCTCAAAACTTGGTTTTCGATGCGTTTTTTTTTGACACGTTTAAGCCCCGTTAACCCCATTTCAAAGCTCTAAAATGAAGTTAAAGTATAGGGAACTTAAAATGTGTTCAAAAATATCTCGGGTGTCGGTTCGTTTAGCCGTACGATTGCGTTGTTCGGTTAATTACGACGGAATGCGCATAAGCGCGAAAAACGATCTAAATTGCGTGACGAATGGATTTTTCTCAAGCCAAACACTAAAATAAAATATTTTAGTGGTTACATAAATTTTTGGATGTCCGGAGGTATTCAGAACGTAAGTTATGCGCGAAAGTGCAAACTTGTGCACTTTTTGACGCTTTTAGTCCCTGAATGACCCAAAAGTTTATTTTAGCACACCGAACACCTCAAAGCCTATTTCTAAGCTATATAAAGGATATTTAAGGTGTGTTTAACTTATGGTCATGTTCCGGAATGTTCGTTACAGTTCAAATTGACATACTTTCGCAGTTTGTCAAGTTTAGTCCCTGTAAGCGCATTAACTTGTCTTTGCCACACCAAAGCCTTCAAATCTTATTTCTAAGTTATTTAAGGTATGTTAAGTATATGTTGATGTTCCGGAGTATTTGTCGCATTAAACTGATTTCATTTACGCATCAGTGTGCGTATAACTCTCCGGAAAGCGATATAGAGTTTGAAATCGAACAAGAATTGATATGTGCAAACGATACACATATTTTTACAAATACCAAGTATGAAACACAATATTTCATTGGTTTGGAATTTGTTTGAGGGTTGAAGTGACCCAGGTGTTACAGTCTCCCCTACTTTAGGAAATTTCGTCCCGAAATTTATTCGTAGGAGTCTATCTGTGACTTTGTGTTAAATAACCTCAAAGATAAGCAAGGCATAATCCTGTTATTTCTCTTTAACGAACATTTTTCAGGAATGAAAAATGAACGGAGTTATTTTCAACAGGCATTCTTTAGAAACGAAAAAGAACGGAATGAGTTATTTTCCACAATTTCTTCAGAAACGAAAATGAACGGAACGAGCCATTTTCCACAATTTCTTCAGAAACAAAAATGAACGGAACGAGTCATTTTTCACAATTTCTTCAGAAACAAAAATGAACGGAACGAGTCATTTTTTCACCATTTCTTCAAAAACGAAAATGAACGGAACGAGTCATTTACCACAATTTCTTCAGAAACAAAAATGAACGGAACGAGTCATTTTTCACCATTTCTTCAGAAACGAAAATGAACGGAACGAGTCATTTTCCACAATTTCTTCAGAAACAAAAATGAACGGAACGAGTCATTTTTCACAATTTCTTCAGAAACGAAAATGAACGGTACGAGTCATTTTCCACCATTTCTTCAGAAACGAAAATGAACGGAACGAGTTATTTACCACAATTTCTTCAGAAACAAAAATGAACGGAACGAGTCATTTTTCACCATTTCTTCAGAAACGAAAATGAACGGAACGAGTCATTTTCCACAATTTCTTCAGAAACAAAAATGAACAGAACGAGTCATTTTCACCATTTCTTCAGAAACGAAAATGAACGGAACGAGTCATTTTCCACAATTTCTTCAGAAACAAAAATGAATAGGGTTAACTCTAGATATACGACAAAACTTGCTGTAGTTTCTGTGCACAAAATTCCATAATTATGTATGCATCCATAATTACGTAATTCCTTGCACAGTCCGCACAGTTCGTTTTGTAATGTTGTGGGGAAGGATATCAAACTTGTGATGAGGGTGACTAGACTACCATAGGGTCCTTTTAATTAGATCGACAGAGGATCTTCTTAGTTAGGCCACCAAGAAGTCCCTTCAGCTATATCATCACATGATATCCCTAACTAGATTTTTTTGGATCAATCTGTTTAACTAGACCACTCAAGGGGTCCAATTATAGAATAGTACTTCATAACCCAAGGGACTTAACTACAACGTAGAAGTCCATTAAGGGTTGTAAGATAGTACCTTTGGATATCCTACTATGAATCCCTTATACGAAGATATGGAAGATTCTACTAGGATTTGGATGGATCACGTGGAAACACAAAATGTATAAGAAAACACATAAGCACATAATCACATAATTGTTAAATTTGACTTTTAAATTTGTTATCTTTGGACGCAGATACTTAAAGCACACCAGGAATCCAATCCGTGGATTTCATTTGGCACCTTAATCATTTCAAGAATCTATCTATGAAGATAGGATGATCTACTAAAAATTCGATTTTTGTTTTCAGGAAAACGCAATATTCGAATTAAGGTACACAATAATTTAGGACATACGGAAATACCCTTGGGTACCTATTAAGAATTTATAGTGGTACTTTGGGTATTCGTACAGAATTATAACTTGCACCTTGTACTTCGTTTCCTTGCAAGAAACGGGTACTTAGGATTTTTGTGGAAAACGTAAGAGATTTGTAAAATGGAAGAATTTTGGGGGTAGTTTTCTTTTCAAGGAATACGATTCCTTGATTGTCGGTATTGTAGGGGATATGTTGTTTATGCATACAACCACATAAATACATTGCAATGTAAATAAAAAGATTTATTTATTAACAATGATAACAACTGTTTCATGGACCTTGACAACAAAAGAAAATAATACATAAGACATGATTATTTCTAAACGGTGTTGTCTTCTAGTCGGTCAGATGTTCATTCCTGTGCTGGATTTGCATTAGCAAGCTTTGGGCAATTTCTTCGGAAATGACCCATCTCGCCACAATTGTAGCAAGAACCTGGTGGAAAGCGAGCTTGAGCAGGATTGTTGTCAGCTTGATTTGGGGAAACTGCAGCTCGGCAAACTTTTGCTGTATGACCTTTAAGTCCACAAACTTGGCATTCGCGGCACTTCACATTAGCATGATGATGGAGGTTACATTGGTTGCACAATGGTGAAGTTCCATTGTACGGTTTCCTAGCAGGGGGTTTAGCTGGTTGGTTGGGGGCGGCTTGACCATTGTGAGTAACCATGGCGAAGTTCTGAGAAGCCTTTTGCTTCTTTGAACGCTTAGGGGATCCAGTCTGTTCATCCATGGTCTTTGATTCCTCGATTGGTTTCGATTCCTCGACCGGTTTCTTGTCATCCTTTCGGAAAAGCTTACGTTTCCTGATCTGAGATTCAGTCAAGGTTGCAGCTAGTTCAATGGCCTGTCTAACTGTAGTAGGGTTACTACCAGTAACAATGTCCTGAACTGGGTCAGGGAGACCATCAATGTATTTTTCGATCGCCTTATCCAAAGGCGTAACCATGGTAGGACACAACAGGCTCAGCTCCTCATATCGATCAGTGTATGCTCGATGTTCCCCGCTGTCTTGCTTAAGATCGTCAAATTCCCTTTCCATGGCCCTGATCTCGTGACGAGGACATAATTCCTTCATCATCAGAGCTCGAAGCTCTTCCCACGTTTATGCCAGTGCCACATCGGCACCCCTATCTCTCACCACACCGTTCCACCACGTCAAAGCTCGTTTCTCAAAGAAACTAGATGCGAAGTC
This sequence comes from Helianthus tuberosus, assembly GCA_030545235.1. Taxonomy (NCBI): domain Eukaryota; kingdom Viridiplantae; phylum Streptophyta; class Magnoliopsida; order Asterales; family Asteraceae; genus Helianthus; species Helianthus tuberosus. The sequence continues at coordinate 113,648,729 of CM060354.1, read as the reverse complement.
TACCTTTCACTCGTTTGGACATTGAACATGTCGGAAGGTGCTCTCTAGACTCTCGAACCATTGCAGAAGTGCAGTCGCTCCTTGAGACCCAGAAAACTTTGATGGCTTAGCCGAGTTGAACGTCTTAAAGTTGCAGGGGGTATTATTGTTGTTGAGGGCTTGGTGACATTGAGCAATGATGTTCGGGAATGCAGCAGTCATTTGCTGTGTAATGACAGCTGCCAGCTCTTCAATAGATACCGGATTTTCACATCGTGGAGGCATTCTAAAAGGGAAACAAGAGAGAAAACAAATGAAATGGCATTGGGTAAGAATAGGATGTTATAATTACCGACCAAAAATCATGGGTGATGGTCATTTGTTTGAACCACAAAGCAGACAAACGACACACAAAGGCTGAATCAAAGCAAAGAGATCCTCATAATGTATCGCGAAGACATGCTCGCCTATACGTGGACACTCACCCCAAGAGTTCCCAGGTAAGAGTGACTGGTCCGATTATGTGGATTTGTACGAACACTCTAGCCTTAGACAGAAAACTTAGGGTACAGGCACCCACCCTTCCAGTTTGCACGTGTTCACATTATTTAGGACCCAAAACTTTGACGAGATTTTGAAAACTCAAAGGGGTTCAAAACCTTATAATAGAGGGTTCAAAACCTAGTAATAAATCATCCTAGAACAGATGATTAGTTTTCAAAGCGGTTTTGAAATTTATGTTCTTGTTGTGGTCGTCGCCTAAGGATAGGTGACGGTATTGTTTTATGACTAAACGCAAGTAAACTCGCGTTAGGGTCCTAGAAAGGTTATAGACTAGGTCAAAGCATTACTAATAACCTAATTCCCTATAACCATTGGCTCTGATACCAACTTTTCTGTCACACCCCGACCACCTGAGACAACGAAACGTGGCGGAAACATCGGGGAGTGTTGTAACAGAATTAATTGTTTCAAATCCATGGCAATTGAAGTTTCGTTTTATTAATCAAACATGAGAGTTTACATTGTTTTAAACAAGAAACAAAGAGTACATAACATAAATTAACTAGTTCTTGTCTCGTTTTAAGTCACTAAGGCACATGTCCGCCTAAGTATGTCTTGATAAGTCCTATGCATCATCTCCTGAAAACACATGTGAAAATAGGTACGTCAGCATAAAAATGCCTGTGAGATACATAGGTTTTGTGAAAATAGAATTCATGACTTATGTTTGAGAAAATGTTTAGTCATGAACCCTGTAATTTGCTTTATCTTGTAAATCATTTGAAAAAAAAAACGATAAGATCAGATGATATGTATAAATAAATGTAAGGTTAAATGAATAACCATGTAAAATGAGTTTGTATAAGATAAGTTGTTTGTAAAACAAAGTCTCGTGAAAAGTATGTTATTTGTATAAAATGTTATATGTCTCAAATTGAAATGGTTCAAATAACGCTACGATATATAATACCATACAAACACTTATATATAGGAAGTACCAGCGGCGTATCCACCATGCTTGTATCGTATTACACACGCCTCGTTACTTAAATCACTTACTCAAACCAAACCAACAATGCAAGATGTCTATGTTTAAACCAATTGTCAAATGTATTGAATAATATGTCAAAGTGTTTATGTCAAGATGTAAATCATGTAATGTATAACAAATGTCAAAAATGTTTATGTGTCAAATGTAAATCATGTAATGTGTAACCAAAATGATATGTATGGCTCGTGAAATGCATCAACTAAACCATAGGTGAAACGCACCAAACAAAGTATTGAAGTAAAACTTGGTTTAAATCAATTTATGTCTTGTGGAAATGCATGCTATACTGAATATGAACATTTATGCGGTATTGTTATACCAAAATGTAAGCATGTGATGAAAATAACTGTACTAAGTATGATGAACATACATAGCATGTGAATGAATAATAAATGTAAAACAATGTACTAAGTAGGCACACAATGGGAATACATAGCATAAAATGTAAAGTAAAACAATGTACTAAATACGCACACAATGGGCATACATAGCATGAAAACAATGAAATCATGTACTATAAGGTACTAACGAACATAGCAGGTATATGATTTGAAAACATTGAAAGCATGAAAGTAACAAGTAGGCACATGTGTTCCACCCCAAAACGTTTGGAAAACAGTAAAAGAGGGGTCTATGTACTCACTTGAGATTGCTCAGAAGTCCTATGATAACCACCAAGCAATGCTAGAAATCACGGAATCAAACGGCACCTAATATAGGTAACTATGTTAATAAACCGGACCTATATAGGAGGATCGGATAGAATGAGGGTTCGTAAACCAAACGAGTATGGGAAATCGTGTAATATGGTTTAACAAATCCTACATACTAAATGAAACCTAACATAAATGTTTACGACCCTTTACGACCCGTTTAGGTAGCTTATGCTACTTTAACGCGTCGTTCGCGTAAAACGCGTTCGGACCGCCTAACTAGTCCTATGACAAGTAAAATATGCCTTAACATGTCTAATATTGTTGTCAAATCAGTTTAGATGTCAAAAGTTATGTTACATATGCTTAAAATGAATTTTGGCATCAAAGGGGTATTTTGGTAATTTACCTAAGGCATATAAACTACCTATCATACAACTACTTAAACGAAGCGACCATAAGGTATAACCTCGGAGGGTTATTCCCTATATACTATGGTCACCTAATATGTTTGGTCGGATCCTAATGATCGACCAAATGGGTCGGGTTCGAAGGTATAAGCGATTTATTAGATCGCTTACCCTTACGACCCTAGACAACGTGGTAATCATTAGGCATAGTCACAAGGGACTATAACCATCGTGATTACAATCACGTTGTGAAGTTATAATAAACTTCGCACTGACCATAAACTGGTCAATGCAGAAAGTCAAACAAAGTTTGACTTTCGGACTCGAAAAGCAATAAAAGAAAGAAGGAACACTTACGAAGGGTCCCCGAATGCTAATCTTGATTCAAGTAGCTCAGGTATGAAACAAAGGTTTCAACTTAGAGCTTCTCAAATCAGATTCTAGTGAGGAATGAGTGGAAATGGGTTGGGTATTTATAGTAAACCCACCACCGTTAGGATCGTTTCTTGGAAAAGGGGGCACGATCTAAGCCGTACACTTGTAGGAAAGTTGTGGTAACTCATTTGCCATCCACCATAAGAGTTTGACACTTGGCACTTGGCCTTTGGAGAGTGTTAAGGGCTGTTAAAAGCTGTAAAAAAACGTTTTGCTGCATCTAGCCCCTACTTACGGACCTAGTTTGGCAGATTTACAGTTTCAGTCTCTGCAACCTCAAAACTTGGTTTTCGATGCGTTTTTTTTGACACGTTTAAGCCCCGTTAACCCCATTTCAAAGCTCTAAAATGAAGTTAAAGTATAGGGAACTTAAAATGTGTTCAAAAATATCTCGGGTGTCGGTTTGTTTAGCCGTACGATTGCGTTGTTCGGTTAATTACGACGGAATGCGCATAAGCGCGAAAAACGATCTAAATTGCGTGACGAATGGATTTTTCTCAAGTCAAACACTAAAATAAAATATTTTAGTGGTTACATAAATTTTTGGATGTCCGGAGGTATTCAGAACGTAAGTTATGCGCGAAAGTGCAAACTTGTGCACTTTTTGACGCTTTTAGTCCCTGAATAACCCAAAAGTTTATTTTAGCACACCGAACACCTCAAAGCCTATTTCTAAGATATATAAAGGATATTTAAGGTGTGTTTAACTTATGGTCATGTTCCAGAATGTTCGTTACAGTTCAAATTGGCATACTTTCGCAGTTTGTCAAGTTTAGTCCCTGTAAGCGCATTAACTTGTCTTTGCCACACCAAAGCCTTCAAAACTTATTTCTAAGTTATTTAAAGGTTATTTAAGGTATGTTAAGTATATATTGATGTTCTGGAGTATTTTTCGCATTAAACTGATTACGTTTACGCATCAGTGTGCGTATAACTCTCCGGAAAGCGATATAGAGTTTGAAATCGAACAAGAATTGATATGTGCAAACGATACACATATTTTTACAAATACCAAGTATGAAACACAATATTTCATTGGTTTGGAATTTGTTTGAGGGTTGAAGTGACCCAGGTGTTACAACTATACCACGCACGATTTGGAGTTAGGCGCGGTGGTATTTGCATTGAAAATCTGGCGACATTATCTGTATGGTACGCGATGTACAATTTTCACTGATCACAAGATCTTACAGCACATATTCAACCAAAAAGAGCTTAACATGAGGCAAAGATGCTGGGTAGAGCTGTTGAATGATTATGATTGCAAGATCAAGTATCACCCAGGGAAAGCGAATGTGGTCGTTGATGCCCTGAGTCGAAAGGAAAGGATCAAGCCCATAAGGGTTAGGGCTTTGGAGATGATTGTTCAGACAGATCTCTCTCTATGCATTCGTGCCATGCAGAGAGAAGCTCTGAAAGAAAGGAACATTGAAGATGAGTATCTCCGTGGGATGGAGAAGCAGTTGGTGCCAAACGAGGAAGGAACTTTATGCTTCAAGAAACGGATTTGGGTTCCTCTGTTTGGTGGATTAAGGAAGGTTATTTTTGATGAAGCACACAAATCACGGTACTCTATCCACCCAGGAGCGGATAAGATGTACCAAGATCTCAAGGATTATTATTGGTGGCCTAGGATGAAAGGCGATGTTGCTGTTTATGTTAGCAAGTATTTAACGTGCGCCAAGGTAAAGGCCGAATACCAGAAGCCTTCAGGACTTCTGCAGCAACCTAAGATTCCCAAGTGGAAATGGGAACAAATCTCAATGGATTTTATAACAAAGCTGCCAAAGACGCCCAGAGGTCATGACACTATTTGGGTAATAGTTGACCGTCTGACTAAATCCGCACACTTTTTGCCGATCAAGGAGAAGGATAACACTAGTAAGCTTGCGGAAATATACATGCGAGAGATTGTTACACGTCATGGAGTGCCTCTCTCGATCATCTCTGATAGAGATGGACGCTTCATATCAAGGATTTGGTAGTCCTTCCAAGAAGCTTTTGGCTCACAGTTGAATCTGAGTACAGCGTTTCACCCACAGACTGATGGCCAAAGTGAACGAACAATTCAGACATTGGAGGATATGCTGAGAGCATGTGTAATGGACTTAGGTGGTAGCTGGGATAATCATTTACCATTGGTCGAGTTTTCGTACAACAACAGCTACCACACAAGCATTGGAGCCGCGCCATTTGAAGCGCTTTATGGACGCAAATGTCGATCACCCATATGCCGGGCTGATGCAGGTGATAGACAACTCGTTGGTCCTGAAATAGTCCAAGAGACAACAGACAAGATTGCACAAATTCGAAAGCGCATCGAGGCAGCTCGCGACAGACAGAAAGCCTATGCAGATCCAAAGAGGAAACCTTTGGAATTTCAAGTTGGAGATATGGTTTTATTGAAGGTTTCACCCTGGAAGGGTGTAGCACGCTTTGGAAAGCGTGGGAAATTGAATCCGTGTTACATTGGCCCGTTCAGAATACTGCAAAGGATTGGGCTTGTAGCCTAAAAATTTGACCTACCTGCCGAGCTCAATGGTGTTCACGATACATTCCATGTATCCAATTTGAGGAAGAGTCCAACACAGGAAACAATGATCATTCCTACTGACAAAGTACATATTGACGACACGCTCCACTTTACCGAAGAACCCGTCGAGGTTACGGATTGGAAAGTTAACAATACTCGCAGGAGCAGTGTCAAACTCGTCAAAGTACGTTGGAATGCAAGACATGGGCCTGAATTCACGTGGGAACGTGAGGACCGTATGAAGGAGAAATACCCCCATTTATTTCCTAAGATCCCTGCAACTAGAAGCAGAGCCTAAATTTCGGGACGAAATTTCTTTAACGGGGGAGAATGTGACAACCCTCACAAAACCAGGTATCCGTACAATTAATTAATATTTAATTAATACTTAATTACTGTGCTTGCTTACAACTGTGGTTAAACTGCTTCTTGATTTCCGATATATACATATTCATGCATCATACTTTATTACTGTCACTCCATTTATTACACACAAAACTATAGTGACAAACTTAATGCACAAAAGCACAGTGAGCACACTATACGGATAACCCAGTAAACATGCTGACATTGCCAGCACTAGACAGACACTGTCTCTGAGGCCAGTATGAGCCGGGAATAGATTTCTACACTGGTAGGGAGTGTAGGGAGGTGAGGATTGTAAAACTGCGTCACTAGGTGATAGTTATAGTGACCGGATGTGCCTAAAACGTGCCATAATTACAAAATTCTGCACTTTATGCAAAATTCAGCATTTAACATAACTAGTAAAGTGCAAAAACTTGGTAAAATAATGTTAGACACTTTCCAAAGTGTCGGGGATTTAATGTGTCACTAAAAATAATATTAAAGGCACTTTAAAGCTTTGTTTGACACTTTAACGGATCAATATCCAACCGAACAACCGGAATTTACCCGGAACACAAAAATATTGTCAATGACATTGTTTACACTTTTCTGAGCTAGTTAGGGTCCCCGAACACCCTAACACCCGTTATATTACACTACTCACTAATAACCTATTTAAATTCCTAACTAAACTAACTAGTTCCTAACTATACAATTGAAATCTAACCATGTACCCCCCCTAGTCCGATCGGTTGAAGGAGTGGGGACGCGCTCCACCATTTTTGATTATTTTATTTGATGTTGTCTAATATCTTAATGACATATTACATGTTGGATAATCACAAAAGTTGGACCATAAATAAGCATATAGGATAACCATTATCTCACATCAAACACTTAACAAAATTTGCTCTCTCTTTCCCCTCTTGCTACATTCGGCCGAGACTACCATCCCACATCCACCCATCATCAAGTTTGGTTCTTGCTATATTACATACACACAAAGGTGAAAGGTGACATACAAGGAGGCTCGGTGCTTTCGGAAACTCAAGGACCTCTCCATATTTCTTTTATCCACCTTGTTTACGTCTTGTTTCTTCCCTAGCCTCGAGCTAGTAGTAAGTGCTTCTAAACATCCTCTTGTTCTTGTTTAAAGTGGTTAATAAGAGATTTAACGGTTAAAAATCAAAAACACAAAGGATCATAACTAAAAGTCTTGAAAGAATGATGAACTAGTTGGATAAAGAGAAACTAGTGGTGTAAATCTTATGAAACTTGTCTAGTTGTGATTTTTTTTTGTGTTGTTTGATGCTAGTAGTGGGATGGATCATCACCTAACCATGCTAGATCATGTTCATGGAACATGAACTAGTAATATGTTAAGTGTAAAAGCTATAAGATGATGAACTCTTCCACTCACAAAACATGATCTTGTGTAAAAGTGATTTTTCTTGTAAAATAAGGTTTTAAACTAGTAGATCTAGAGATCTACAAGTGGTTCTTCCGAAGAACCAAGTGAAAGATGCAAGTCTTGTTTAAAAACCCGGATCTTACTTAAACTAAAAGCATTTTAGAGAAAAAGCAAGTGTGTAAACACTTGTGAAACAAAAAGATTTAACAAAGAAACATTTTCGTAATTTTTGACTAGAAGTTGTAAAAATTACATATTCTTTAAAAATAAAGTTTTCAAGAAACTAATTTTATTTTTAAAGACGACGAGATCCACTAAATATGTTAAAAGGTTGCTACATATCTTTACAAAACTTACAAGTTTATGAGTTTGCGATTTATACTTAATTTGATAAGTTTGATACTTAAATTGTTGTATATTGATGATTTGAAAATTGATTGATTGAATTTGAAAAGAAAATGATACGCTAGTAAGCATGGCCACCTCCAGTTACAGAAGAAACTCTGGCGAAATTTTTCGAGAAATATAACACTTAGAAATATTTTTGTGACAAGTGTTTATAAATATGTTTGTGACTTGTTTTTCCAAACAAACTTCGCCATGATTTTTATTATAAAATAACCAAGTGTCGGAGGTGGATTTCGTAATTAAAACTTGTTAAATATATATTTAGAATATATATTTCATAGTAAAACGCTTGTGTGATTTTATGATTATTTTGTGAACTAGAGATATATTATTTTTAGAGTAAAAATAATATTACTTGAAATATTATGAAAATACGACTCCAAAATAATACCAACGCCCTCACAAATAAATATTTAAGTTACACCGGTACTGTTATTGCCACACGAACTTAAAAATGTAACTTATGTATTTTTGGAAAATACTCTTAAATGTGTATTTTGATAAAAGTATTATTTTGGGAATTGTATAAAGTAAAATATATTATTTTTGGGAAAAATATGTATATTTTGGGAGACAGAATATTTTGGACAAAGTAATTTAAAATATATTTTCAAGTGAGACTTAAAGATATATTTTTGGAATTATAAAAACACACATGTATTAAAACCCCCATCCTTGAGAAGGAATAAATTTACTAAATAATTAAGAAGTGTAAATACGAAATAGTTGTCTAACTATTTCCCAAAAACGTTAAACCTTAAGCCAAGGCACGACCGTCTGTCTAATAGAAGTTAGTACATGTAGGTCGTCACGCAGCAGGTTATTTTGGGACGGACTATTTCGAGACGCACTTCTGTGAGTTCATGTCCCCCTTTTCTCTTAACTGTTTTCAGTTTTTATACTTCGGGGGTGAAATACATGTTACTATGATTACGAATACTTTTATACATGGTATGGTTAGCTTAAGGAGGGTTACTAGTTAGATCATGTGAGTGAGTAGGCGGAAACTAGAGGCCATTAATCCTCATTGTAGGACCGAGGGTCATTAGTGGTAGATCTATCTGGGTGTAGCGAGCCCAACTCCAGGCCCAACAGGACGGACCTCGGGGTGACTTTGAGCCCGACGCAAAAATCTGCTAGGTTTGATTCTTCCTACGGCACTTCACACATATCATTGGCTTTGCAACCTAATGGTGATCTCTTTTTCCTTATTGCTACATTCCAGGGATTTTCATACATACAAACGTACTACAAAGGTTTTACATACTCACTTTCACATGAACTCGCTCAACTTTATGTTGATTTTTCAACTTACATGTATTTCAGGAAATTAATGGATCTGGCCAAGTATGCATGGGTATTAAGCTGTGTAGAAGAAGTGATGTCATCCAAGTTTAAGGGTTGTGACTTTTGCCTGGACGAGTCACAAGTCCTAAACTGTGTCTATTTCATGTTTTGTGGTTGTGTCTTATGAACAAGGTTTTTATTATGTTGTGTTGTAAACTCGTTGCATGTGTCAACTCTAAAACATTGTTGTCGTATTTTAATTTTAAAACTTGAAGTAATGGATGATCATCATGGTTTTACTTTCATATAGCTTTGTTGTGATTAAGCTATGATATTAAGAAGTCACACCAAATAAACCCACGCTTCTGCAAAGCCAGGGTGTGACATTGCAATGCGTTTCGAGCTAGTGGTCCGATAGAATTACCCATTAGTTACACAAATAACCTAACTACTATATCTAACATACAATCACTATAAATAACTTGCGTTTAGCGTCTGCGATTCGATTGCGATAGAGTTGCGTTTGTGTTTCGATTCATCACCACAAAACATACCCATAAATAAGCACGCACAAGTAACACATTAATAGCACACACACGTAAAACAATATCCAGAACGTATAGTTCGAGTTGCGAGTGCGATTGCAATGCGATAGGCGATAAAGTGATAAACATGCGATAAATATCGATTAAACCTCGATTATTCACAGATACTCCACATAATATAACTAAAGTAAATAAAATAACAGATTCGATTACAAGTCAAAGAAGTCAAAATAGTGGTTGAGCAAGGAGTGACAAATCATAATTAGCAATCTTTTCTTCCTTTGACTTCAATCTTGACTTTGACTTTCGAAACACGGGGTGTTACAGCCTTCCCTACTTAAGGGAATTTTGTCCCGAATTTAGGCTTTAGCCATAACAAACAACTGCGGGTACTTCGCCTTCATGTCACTTTCGAGTTCCTAGGTGAACTCTGCGCCTCGTTTTCCTTCCCAGCGAACCTTCACAATGGGTATGCGTGAGTGCCTGAGCTTCTTGGTTTCTCGATCCATGATCTCGACAGGCTTCTCCACGAAGTGTAATGTTTCGTTCACTTGAAGATCCTCTAGAGGAACTTGTAAATCATGTTCAGCCAGACACTTTCTGAGGTTCGAAACGTGGAAAGTCGGGTGAACGTTGCTAAGTTCCTCCGGTAGTTCGAGTCTGTAGGCCACTTTGCCGATCCTTTCCAGAATCTTAAAGGGTCAAACATATCGAGGCGAGCGTTTCCCTTTCTTGCCAAATCTGACCACACCCTTCCAAGGTGATACCTTTAGGAGTACGTGATCGCCAGGGCTTGCGTCGTCTATCGGCGTAACTTTTCTGATGACTCCGAGCTTTCAACAGGTTGTCTCGAATTTGGAGGATCTTTTCAGTCGTTTCTTGCAGTAGCTCAGGACCGGTTATCTGCGAATCTCCGATCTCATGCCATACAATAGGAGATCGACATTTTCTTCCGTATAATGCCTCAAATGGTGCCATTTGAATGCTGGAATGATAACTGTTATTGTATGAGAATTCGACTAGAGGTAAGTATGCGTCCCAATTACCACCGAAATCTTTGACACACGAACGGAGCATGTCTTCAAGGGTATGAATCGTTCTTTCAGTCTGACCGTCGGTTTGAGGATGGAAAGCGGTACTTAGATTAAGCGTAGTACCGAGAGCAGATTGAAACGTTTCCATTAGACGCGAGGTAAACCGACCATCGCGGCCAGAGATGATGTCGTGAGGCGTCCCATGTCGACATATGATCTCGTTGGTGTAGATTCCGGCTAATTTTTCTACCTTGTAGTCTTCCCGTGTCCGCAGAAAATGAGCCGATTTAGTCAACCAGTCAACGACAACCCAGATGCTGTCGTGACTTGATGGCGTGCGTGGAAGTTTCGTTATGAAGTCCATAGCTATACTCTCCCATTTCCACATGGGGATCTCGGGTTGGACAAGTAAGCAAGAGGGTCTTTGGTGCTCGGCCTTGACTTTCGGCCAAGTCAGGCACTTCGAAACATAGAGAGCGATATCTTTCTTCATGCCCGACCACCAGTACTTGTAGCGAAGGTCCTGGTACATTTTATCGGCACCGGGATGAATAGAATATCGAGACTTGTGGGCTTCGTCCATTATAATCTGTCGTAAATCGGTCCGCTTAGGGATCCAAATTCGGTCCAGATAATGGAATATTCCATTCGACTTATTCACTAACTGGGCTCCATCATTGAGAATCCTTTCCTTCTTCAAAGTGCGTTCGGTGAAACAAGAATGTTGGGCTTCGCAGATGAGAGTTTTGAGATGATGCTGGGTGTGAACATTACGAACGCTATGCAAATAGCTTCGTCTGCTGAGTGCGTCGGCAACGACATTTGCTTTGCCAGGATGATAACGGATCTCACAGTCGTAATCGTTGAGAAGTTCTACCCATTGGCGTTGATGCATATTCAGTTCTCTTTGGTTGAAAATGTGTTGTAGGCTCCTATGGTCGGTGAAGACCGTACACTTAGTACTGTAAAGGTAGTGTCGCCAAATCTTCAACGCAAAAATAAGTGCGCCTAGCTCTAGGTCGTGGGTAGTATAGTTCTTCTCATGGATCTTGAGCTGACGAGACGCGTAAGCGATAACCTTGTCCCGCTGCATGAAAACGCAACCAAGACCAAGGTTCGAGGCATCGCAATAGACAACGAAGTCATCATTTCCGTTGGGTAAAGAAAGGACGGGAGCATTGCAAAGCATGTGCTTGAGGGTTTGAAAGGCAGTCTCTTGTCTGGTTCCCCAAACAAAATGCTTGTCTTTGTGCGTGAGAGAAGTAAGCGGCACGGCGATTTTAGAGAATCCTTCGATAAATCGGCGATAATAGCCCGCTAGTCTGAGAAATGAACGGACATCAGACGGGTTCTTTGGGGTAACCCAACTCTTAACAGCTTCGATCTTCGTGGGGTCGACGAGAATACCTTGACTATTGACAATATGACCGAGGAATTGAACCTCCTCTAGCCAAAATTCACACTTGGAGAACTTGGCATAGAGTCAATTTCCTTGGAGTAGCTTGAGAACCAAACGTAGATGTTGCGCATGTTCGGTTTTCGACTTGGAATAGATCAGGATATCATCGATGAACATGATGACGAAGCGGTTAAGAAAAGGTTTACACACGTGATTCATCAGATCCATGAAAACCGCGGGTGCGTTGGTTAGACCAAAAGGCATAACAACGAACTCATAGTGGCCGTAACGAGTGCGAAAAGCGGTTTTGGGGATATCCTCCTCTTGAATGCGTAACTGGTGATAGCCTGAGTGTAGATCGATCTTCGAGAAACACGAAGCACCTTGCAACTGTTCAAACAAATCATCGATTCGAGGCAGGGGATAACGATTTTTGATAGTCAGCTTATTCAATTCCCTATAGTCGATGCACATCCTGAACGTCCCATCCTTCTTTTTGATGAAAAGGACTGGTGCGCCCCAAGGAGAGGTGCTAGGGAGAATGAAGCCTTTATCAAGCAATTCCTGGAGTTGACTTGAGAGTTCGCGCATTTCGGACGGAGCGAGGCGATATGGAGCTTTAACAACAGGATTTGCTCCAGGAATGAGGTCGATATGAAAGTCGATATCACGACTCGGCGGTAAACCAGGAAGATCATCAGGGAATACATTTGGAAACTCACAGACAACAGGGACTTCCTTTACTAACGTCTTCCCTTTCTTTTCCTCCTCCGCTACTACAATATTTGCCAAGAAAGCTCTGTATTACTTGCGGAGATACTTGCTCGCTTGGGTACACGACATGAGTTTGAGACCTTTAGAAGGAGTTTCACCATAAACACACAATAGATCTCCATTAGCAAGCGAGAAACGAGTCATCTTATCGAAACACACAACTTCAGCATGATTCTCACGAAGAAAATCCATGCCTACTATGACGTCAAAACTACCGAGCTGCATCGGAATAAGGTCAATAGGGAATATGTGATTGTTGAGTTCGAGAGTACAATCACGAAGAACATAATTAACAGCGATGGTTCTTCCGGTGGCAACTTCAACATCGAATGACGAGGAAAGATGGGCGTGCTTACGATTAAGGAGCTTTTCGAATTCAAACGACACAAAACAGTTATCGGCTCCAGTATCAAATAAACACGAAGCATATATACCATTCACAAGGAACGTACCATTAACCACGTTGTTATCGGCTTGAGCTTGGCGGGCATTGATGTTGAACGTACGTCTGCGGGCTGCTGTTGCTGCTGCTGCTGTTGCTGTTGTTGCTGTTCTTGCTGCTGTTGCTATGGCTCTTGCTTCACCACTCTATTCGGGCACATGTTCGTGAAGTGGTTGGGATCACCACACGCGAAGCAAGCTCTAGCATGAATCGCAGGTGCAGGAGCCGCTTGTTGGCCTTGAGGAGCAGGAAGTAGAGCTTGATGAGCAGGCGCTGGACCTTGGGCTGGAGCTGTAGCTGTAGCATGACGTGGACTAGTATGGTAGTTGGCGGTGAAGTGGCTGTACATGTTGCAATGCACACAATATCTGCAGGCGATTCCCACTGGGTGGTGATAGGTACATGTAGGGCAAGCCGGGTGAGGACCAGTATATGCACGCTTGGCCGGCGGTGCATAGGTAACTGGTACCACGGCTTGGCGGTGTTGAGGATGCGGTTGAGCAGGAACTAATTGGAGCGGGGCAGCAGTGGTGACAGCACAATTTTTGCTACTGTTGTTGTTGTTCTTCCTCTTGCGACGAGAGGATTTTGAAGACCGCGGAGCGGCGGCGGTTTCAGCGATTGCGGCAGTAGTAACTTGATGCAGATTCTTTGAGGCTTTGTCCCAAACACCAGCCTTGACTCGCTTATCATTGATCTCAGCAGCGAGTAAGAAAGTTTCCTCAATGGTTTTCGTTTTTTCAGCATGAACGAAATCAGCCACGCAATCCGGAAGAGCACGGATATACTTCTTGAGGGTGATTTCGGGCGTAGTAACTTGGCTCGGACATATTATGCTTAGCTGGTTGAAGTGAGCAATCAACCCAGCGTTGTCTCCATCTTTCTTCTTGATATTCCAGAACTCGTCCTCCAGCTTTTGGCGCTCGTGGGGAGGGCAGAACTCTTGCATCCTAACGTCCTTCAACTCATCCCATGTCAGCCCGTAAGCTGCATCATTTCTGTGTTTGTTCCTTTTGGCCGTCCACCAATCTAGCGCTCGGGATTAGAAGACGCCAGTTGCGTTCAGAGTACCGAGATTGTCAGGACAACCACCCTGGCGCAGGGTGACTTCGATCGAATCAAACCATTGGAACATAGCCGTAGGGCCATCTTTGCCAGTAAATTCTTTCTGGCCACAGGATTTGAACTGCTTGAAGCTAAAAGCAGACTTAGGAGCATCAGTCCTGGACTCTTCAGAAGATTTTCTAGCGTTTTCATTCAGCTCACTAACAATCTGAGGAATGACTTTTGCCATCTGCTTCGAGACAAGTGTAGCGATGCGTTTGTCATCATGATTGCGGCGAGCAACGTGGGAGTGAATGATCCAAATGACGACATTGTCTGCAATAGACAGCGCCTTAGGATTCAAAACGCTATATAATCGATTCTCACCTCACACGTACCACTACTAAAGCACAGGAACACATAAACCATATAAACACATAATCATATAACACATAATCACAGAACACATAAGCACGTAGGAACACAGAAGCACGTAAGGCACAGAAGCACATAAATTAGTCAGAATACAGAAACCTATCATTCAAAGTTCGCGCGTTCGAGAGAATAACGATTGCGATTAGCGAGCACACAGCGAGTAGTATAGCATAAGCGAGTAACATAGCATGCGAGCATCCACAAGTAGTAACGATTTGTTAGCGATTTGAGATAGATGTGCAGTGTGATTCATGTGTGACAATCAAATCGAGGAGCGAGAAGCGTAGAGATCACCAAAATCGAAACATATAAACAGGTAAAACCACATAAAACATGAAATTCCACATAAAAACGGCAAATATCAGAGTCAGCAGTTGCGGGCTCAGAATCAAAAACACATAAAATCGGCGAATGCGAGATTGAAATCGGGGATAGATTGTCTAAGGCTTAGATAGACGTTGACTACCCAAAGCGATTCGACTATTCATAAGGACTTTTGGTACACACTTTGGCTTTCGGGACTGTGCTCTCGCCTCGATTTGGGTGATCGGCACGCATCCCTCAAGTTACAGTGTGACTTCAAGTCGTTGGAGTCCGTTGTGACCTTGGTGAGAGTTTTGTAAAACCAAAATGAGAGCGGAACAAGTCGTCAAGGTTCGGGTTTCACCCCTGACTTAACAACTTCGTCCCTGTTTGATAAAGTAGAGAGGAAAACTTGCGTTAAAGTATGGATTTCACTCCTGATTCAACGCAAATTCTTCTGTTTGTAGATAAAAATGTGGGTCGAACAAGCGATTTAATCGAGAGTTTGCGGTTTTCACACCTAATCTCGATCTAATCGCTCACTCATTTTTGAAAACAGTGCAGTGCGACCACCTTAGGAAAGGTAGTGTGATAGTATAGCGTGAGTGCGAGTAGATTGAGAAATAGCAATAAGCTTGTATGGAACCCCTAACGGGTTCGCACAGGGCGGTCTGTTGGTACCTAGACTATAGACTAGGTCGTTTCTAAGACATCGACCCGAACTAGGTCGAGTCTTGCCTAATTCCCTATAGTTATGTGCTCTGATACCAATCTGTCACACCCCAACCGATGGCGGAAACATCGGGGCGCGGCACTGAATGAAACAGATTGTCCAAGAGAATTCCATAACAACTAATATTACCAAATATTTAACGTTAAGTCCCATACCAAAACAAAACATATTTAGTAAAATAATTATTACAGACATATTATCTCGAAAACAAATAAACTGTCTCGACAACTCAGATTTAAAGTGTTTGTTTCTAGACTCCATCCTAGCTCAATTCCATCAAATAGCAAGCAAAGCATCCTAAGCACCTGTCACATACGTTAAAATAAAGGTCAATACACATAGTGTAAAGGTGAGCATACAAGTTTGATAATAGTAATAGAGTTCAAAATAGTTTATGCATAACCAGAATGTAACATGTACAAAGTGAAGGCAAGTAGGTTATCGACAGAGAAATATGCACAGACGTGACTGCGAGTTGTAGAACGCGCAACACATATCTCCACTTGGACATCTAAAGTAAAGCCCTTAACAACCCCTGTCCACGACAGGTGCTGAGTCCAAACTATAGTACTATCGTTGGTAAGGTGTCAAGCAACAATCACTGTATTAACGTAACAAACAAGCAATCATTGAATAACACGTAGCATGCAATAACGGTCAGTGTATAAATAGTGTTTGCATTGTGTGTAGATTGTGATTTAGAATAAGTAACGTATGTAACACCCAAAAGTGCGTAAAGCAAAAAGGGTTCAAGTATGCTCACAGATTGTGTTTAACAAGTAAACACTCTCTTGGATTGAAGGGAGCGCTGAGAGAGATTAGCCTGAACAGTTAACGATAGCATAAACGATAAGCGGCGCGTAAAACGGTGCAAAGTACCAAGTGTCGAATGGTAATCCAATCGGATGGCCAGTCGACCGGATGTCAATCCGTTCAGATGGTCATCTGATCGGAAGGCCATTCGATAGGATTGACGTTGTTTGGTAAGGATGTGTTTGTGTATGATGGCTTTGAAGTTTTCGTTGTAGCATTTTGAAAATAGAGAAGTATCTCTACCCTTCAGGTCATCGATCGAACGGTCATTTGATCGGGTAGCGATCCGATTGGTAGGACACTTAGTGAGAACAAGTTCACAGCAGGATTGTCACTCGATCGGATTGCAATCCGATCGATTGGTAATCTGTTAGTTACTGGTGATCTTTGAAATTTAAGAAAATGATTAAGTGTCGAAGTTCCAAATGTCACATGGTCGGATGGTCGTTCGATCAGATGGCAATCCGATCGGACGGCAATCCGTTCGACGTTCAGATCCTCGCAAATTTGAAATAAAAGTTTAAGTGTGGAACTAAGTGTAAGCCGATCGGATGGCAATCCGATCGGACGGCAATCCATCCCAACGACCTGATCGTCTTTGGCACTTGATTATTTTTAAAGTTTTTGCAGTTTTGATCGAGATGGTGTGATGACGTGCTAAACAACAGAATCCCCGTCTTGAACCAAGTGACCCGATCAAACAGGAATCACCCTAGTCTGACCAGTCAACGGTTCGATGCGGTTTTTCATGCTTAACCCGAAATCGTAGTCTCTTTGATAAAAACCAGATCTTGAACCAATACTTCACTAAGAAGGAGTAGAAGATCAGAACGAGCTCCGATTCTATCGGTTTTGAGTGCATTGAGTGTAAAAGAGTTGAAAGAAAGTTGGAAAACCATCTTTCAATCCTTTTAACCATGATTATGTGTAGATCTATGCGAAAACATTGTTTAATCTTGTGGAAATCCTTAAGATCTGAGTTGTTCATGGTGGATTGAGGCCAATACTTGAAGTTCATAATACTCCATAATGACATCACCCTAAAACACCCCAAATCCCCTGATTTCATGGTTAAAACTTAAGATTCGAAGGTGAAAATGATGAAGAAGTGCGTGTAGATCATATAAGTACAAGATTTAAGTTGAAAACTTACAAGAATCGCGGGAAATCGAGAGAAAGAGGGCTCGAGTGCGGCTAGTCGAGTGAGAGTACTGTCACATCACAAATGATGTGACAGGAGGGTATTTATAGGGTTTCCAAAAGAGGAAAGGGAGCATGTGTCGGATTGGTCACCGATTGGATGGCAGTTCGATCGGATGGCAATCCGATCGGATGGCCACTCGATCGGGTGGCCACTCGATCCAGGTGTCCGGCGCGTTGAGTTTTGTCATTTCGATTCGCGTGTTGAGCGTTGCGATGCGTTTCGAGCGAGCGGTGCGATAGAATTACCCATTAGTTACACAAATAACCTAACTACTATATCTAACATACAATCACTATAAATAACTTGCGTTTAGCGTCTGCGATTCGATTTTGATAGAGTTGCGATTGCGTTTCGATTCATCACCACAAAATATACCCATAAATAAGCACATACAAGTAACACATAAATAGCACACACACGTAAAACAATATCCAGAACGCATAGTTCGAGTTGCGAGTGTGATTGCGATGTGATAGGCGATAAAGCGATAAACATGCGATAAATATCGATTAAACCTCGATTATTCACAGATACTCCACATAATACAACTAAAGCAAATAAAATAACAGATTCAATTACAAGTCAAAGAAGTCAAAACAGTGGTTGAGCAAGGAGTGACAGATCGTAATTAGCAATCTTTTCTTCCTTTGACTTCAATCTTTACTTTAACTTTCGAAATACGGGGTGTTACAGCAGCAACAGCCACCGCAGCAGCAGCAACAACAACAACAGTAGCCTCAGCAGCGGCCGTAACTAGCAGCCCACGGAAGAACCTTTAATATCAACATCCGCCAGGATCAGACTGACAACAATGTTGTCAATGGTACGTTCCTTGTTAACAGTATTTATGCTTCGTGTTTATTTGATACTGGAGCCGATAACTGTTTTGCCTCGTTTGAATTCGAAAAGCTCCTAAAACATAAACGCGCTAACCTCCCAACAACCTTCGACGTGGAAATTTCCACCGGAAGAACCGTCACCGTTAGCTCCGTTCTCCGTGATTGTGCTCTCGAACTCAAAAATCACGTCTTCCCGATCGATCTCATTCCGATGCAACTTGGTAGTTTCAATATCATAGTAGGCATGGATTTTCTTCGTAAAAATCATGCTGAAGTTGTTTGTTTCGAAAAGATGATTCATTTCTCTCTCTCAAACGGCGACCAACTTTGTGTTTATGGCGAAGTATCCTCGAAGGATTTGAAGCTTATGTCGTGTATCCAGGCAAGCAAGTATCTCCGCAAGGAACTTTGAAGGATGTTCCTGTTGTTCGTGAGTTTCCTAATGTCTTTCCTGATGATTTACCTAGTGTACCCCCTACCCGTGATATCGACTTTCGTATCGACCTTATCCTTGGAGCTAACTCTGTTGCTAAAGCCCCTTATCGCCTCGCACCATTCGAAATACGTGAACTTTCTAGTCAACTCCAGGAGTTACTTGATAAAGGCTTCATACGCCCTAGCACATCACCATGGGGCGCACCTATCCTTTTCGTGAAAAAGAAGGACGGATCGTTCCGAATGTGCATCGATTATAGGGAACTCAACAAGCTTACTATCAAGAATCGCTACCCTCTACCCCGAATTGACGACTTATTTGATCAACTGCAAGGCGCTACGTGTTTCTCTAAGATCGATCTACGCTCTGGTTACCATCAACTGCAAATTCAGGAGCAAGACATACCGAAAACCGCTTTCCATATCCGCTATGGCCATTATGAATTCGTGGTCATGCCTTTTGATCTCACTAACGCACCCGCGGTCTTCATGGATTTGATGAACTGTGTGTGTAAACCCTTCCTTGATGGCTTCTGTCACACCCTGGCTTTTGCGGAAGCGTGATTAGGTGTGACTTGCTTAATATCATTACATTCAACCATAACAAACATCTATATGATAAAACCATGATTTTCATCCATAAATTAAGTTTCAAAACATTACAATCGTCATTGTTTAACCACAAACCAAGACTTCAAATTCAAGTACATAACAACCCAAGTTTTAAGTTCCAAACTAGACTTAGCAAGAGACATTACTAAAAGCTAGGCTTTGAACTATGTATCTTATCCAAGATAAGATACACAATCCAAACCCTTCGACACTGGATGACATCTTTTATTTGAAGACACGACTTGACATCTTGAACGCCCGCCAGATCCATAATCAATTTCTTGAAATACATGTAGTTTGAAAACATCAACAAAAGTTGAGCGAGTTCATGTGTTTTGAATGTGTGCACGAACATCCTTGTAAACATTTGTAAGCATGTATGTATGTACTTGTAAACTGGTATGAAGCAACAAGGAAAACAGATCAATTAATGTGTAGCTAATACATTAATATGTGTGCAATGGTGTAGGAATGGCTCAATCCTTTATGCGTATTTCGTACCGGGCTATCCGGCGGGAACGACATAGTCGCCTCATGGTCCAACCCGCGGGCTCATGGGCGGGGCTCGCAACACCCAATAGATCTATCACTCATGCCCCTCAGTCCTTAAACAAGGATTAATGGACTTTAGTTACTCGCCTACCCATTCACATGATCTAACAGTTCATTCCTTAGCTAACCATACCATTTGTAATCGTAATCATTTGTAACATGTATTTCACCCCCGAAGTTATAAAACTGAAAACAGTTAAAAGAAAAGGGGGGACATCAACTCACAGTCTTGCGTTCTTCGATTCAAATAACTCAAAGCTTCTTCCCAATTGCACGACTACCTACAAACGTGCTATGGTCTGTTAGACGGATGGGTCATGCCTTGACTTTAGTCTTAATTAGTGTCTTTGAGTTGCGTATCTTTGTGTCACTGTTATTCCAAAGTATACAATTATTTGTTAAAATAATAAATATTTTAACATAAATTATATTTATTAAATTTTGGAATATTAGTTAAAACAATATATTTTAACTTGTCACATTTATGTATTTATACATGTGCATTTTCCCCAAGGGTGGGTGTATTCATACTTGTATTCTTAAACTTGTATATTTTTGCCAAGTATCGGTGGCGTATTCCGGTGTGTATTCATACGTACAAGAATACGTATTCTTATAGTATTTATTAAGTATTCTTATACTTAATTTTTGTATTAACTTTTCTGGAATAATATTCCTAATAAAAATTCACCAATATATATTCTCAAAATATATATTAATCATTTATAGAACATTATCTATACTTTTTCTTGGCAAAAATATTTATATTTTCATGTAACCCTAAAAAATAGTATATTTTCAAGATTATCTTTAAAAATATTTATAAATCCCACCCAAAAATAATATATTCTAAGTTTATTTAAGAAAATTTATATTTTCTCCCAAAAATAATATATCTTCTAATAATTTCAAGAAAACATATATATTTTTATTTACCCAAAAATAATATATTTTCTTCTTGTCAAAAATTATGATACATCTTTGTAATATTTATAAAAATCACATTTTTGTTCTCTTAGTATCCAAAATACCATTTGCCAAAATATACTTATGAATTTATTTCCAGAATATTTATGTAAGCTATGTTCCTCGTTCGGTTTCTCCAATATTTTGGGTATAAATTGTATATTTATTTCTTGGAATTTTGGTAATATTTTGTATTGTATTTCTTGGTATTTTGATGAGTTATATTATTTCAAGTCCTAAAATAATATAACTAATACACATAATATACATATAATCACACACGGTGACATCTAAATATATATTCTCCTAAATACATATTTAGTCACTTTTTTATCAAAAACCAACCTCCAATATTTTGTAATCTTTTTAACAAATATTATGGCAAACTATATATGATAAACCATGGTTAAAATATACTTGTAAATATTTGTTTAAAAATATTTTTCTAAGTGTTTAATCTCTAGAAAAATTTTGCCATAGTTTCCCCTTAAAAATGGAGGTTTCCATGCTTTCAAAGCATATCATTTTCTTTTATAAATCATCACAATCAACGATAAATCAAATAATACTTACCAAGTGCTATAAATCAAGCATTAATCACTACATCATGAACTTGAAAGTTTATAAAAACTTGTAGTAACTTGGTAGTGTGTTTAGTAGGCTTAGTTACCCTTTAAAGTGTGGTTATTCATTTGAAAACATCATTCTTGAAGATTTTAGATCTTCACAACTTGTAAAATAATTTTTAAAAAATATTTCTTCTTGAATTTTTCTTGTTAAATACATGCTTCTACACTTGATTAACCACTAAAAATGTGGTTAGTTTCTTTAAGAACCAAATTTATGTAAATCTTGTATTTTAACTTAGTTTCTTGAGAAATTAGTTTTGAAATCATCCACTTACATGATTTATATCACACTTTGATCATCATTTTTCAAGAAAACATTTTATACTTCAAGTTCATGCTTTCACATAAGGATGATCACTTTGATTCCTAACATGATCATCCTCTCAACTTGCTAGATTATGTCTTTAATCACCATCTAGCAAGTTAATAAGATGTTTAACATCATGAACACAAGTAATCATCAATCAATACTCACACATACACTTAAACAACATGTATTCTTATGATCTTTAGTCTTATGTTTAAGATTTATGTTCTTGATTATTAGTGTTCTTCATGATTAGCTTCTTGTAACATCTTTTAACCAACTTAACAAGATGTAAAATGAGGTTTAGATGATCTTACTACTAGCTCAAGGCTAGGGATGAACACGAGAAGATGAAGATGATATTCTTGGTGGTTAATAGCTTGTGAGAGAGGTCCTTCACCTTCCAATGGCTGCTAGCTCCTTAAACAAGCTTCTTACACCTTAATACCACTTGAAAATTGGATGGATTAAACTTGAAGATGGTGGTGATGGGGATCTTGTTCTTGGCCATAAGTAGAGGTGAGGAGAGGAGAGGAGAGGAGAAAGTTTTGTGTTGTGAAGTTGTGATGAAAATGAGAAAGATAAACTAATGGTTCATATATAATTCTTCCAACAACATTTAACCCATTGTGTATAATGTTTTTAAAAGCTTCAACATGATCTATTAATTACATCAAAGAAAATCTATAGTGGGCCCCCTTGTGTAACCGTGAATGGAGGGGGGGTTATGGTTTGGTTCCAATGGTTAGTTATGATTAATACTTGAAATCCAAGTGTTTTAGTTAGGGTATTAGTTGTTATAATTATATAGGGTGTTATGATGTTCGGGGACCATAACTAGCTCGAAAATGATGAAACAATGCTTCTAGTGAAAATTTGGTGTTTCGGGTAGTGTCCGGTTATTCGGTTGGTTACCGGTTCGTTAAGGTGCCAAACTATGCAGTTGAGTGTGCTTTATGTTACCTTTTGTGACAGTTTTGATTCCTGATACTTAGGAAAGTATTCTGGACCATTTAACCATTTTTCTGCATGATAAGAAGTTGTTTAAATGCTGAATTTTGCTGAATTCTGCAGTTTATGTGAGTCTTAGGTACTTTCCGGCACTTAAACTATCACTAGGAAGGCAGTTTTATGATCCTTACTTTCGTACACGCTATACTAGTGTAACTCTTGGTTTCTGGCTCATTCTGTGTCTCAATACCATGTCTGTCTATGTACTGAACTCCGTCAGCATTTTTCTGATTTGTCTGATAACTGTGTCGTCTTTGTTCCGTGCATCATTTGAGTCAATAGAGTGTTGCATGCTATAATGATATGACGTTATGCAAAACGTGATGCACATGTATGTATATGATAGTAATCAGAAAGCATTTATGTCATTAAGGCACTAACCACTGTTTAATCATTGTACAGATACATGCAAATTTTGACAATTGTCACATTCTCCCCCTGTTAAGAAAATTCGTCCTCGAAATTTAGTCTACGTTAACTCCTTAGAGTTACGTTATGCATAGATGGATATGTATAATACCAAAGTGAATAACCACGAAACCAAATCAAGACTTATTTGTATCAGGTGATTCCAAGGATATATTACAACAATAAGAACCCAACGGTTACAGGGTATGTGTTTCAGAATTTGACGTCAAAGGAAACGAGACGTATAGAGGTATTAATTAGTGTGACTTTGTTAACAGGGGTTCAATAAGAGGAGTTTCGACCAATACAATTTCCAATGACCTTTCACAATATGCAAGTGAGTTCTAGAAACAATAGCATCCACTAGAGGCACTCAAAATCAGCAAGCGCAAATGTAATAGTGACATGAAAATAATCCATCAACTTTCGAACAAATAAATGAATAAAATTAGTGTGTTGACATTATTGAATTGCGAGGATACATCGAAATGAAATACAACCGAATCTGGTGTATTATTGTCTTAATTCGTAGTTGCATTAAGAATGTCTAAATGCCGAGGCAAAAAATAGTATACGTAGTTTCATATGAAACGATTGACCATGATTAGCACAAGCTACAAGTTTGTACCGACGCCACAAGGTGTCATAGTGAATGACATAATTCAATAGTAGCGGTGACTAAACGAGTTCACTGTGTTTGAAATCAAATGAAAGCGCAATGAAGCAAATCTAAAGATTTGTTTCGAACGTCGTCATAGGATTTTCAATTGAATATGGAGCACCAAAGAACTATTGTTTTCGATCGAAAATGAAAAAGCAATAAATATCGCAAGGCATTCGATCGATACTAAAAGAATCACTAGGAGGTACACTGGAATATAAAATGAATTTATGTACCATTGTATTAATTGTGTAAATGAGATTAGCGCAAGCTTCAATCTAGTGAAAGCACCACCACATGGTGTCGAAATCAGCAAACGACTTAATAGAGTCTTAGACCAAACAAGCCTACTACGACTCGAAACAAATGAAACGCTTGTTAATACGAATTCGATTATGATGTTTTCAATACATCATATGGTGTGTTGAATTGAATACGTGCAATGGACAAGTTAAAACAACCGAACTTGGTTTCAGAGCAATCCGAAAATAAATATATGTATCGACAAGGAAGTTTTTGGCATGGTTACAAAGATAAACCACGTATGTAACTGGAAAGGATAAGAAGTTTCAAGAAAGTGTGTTGACTTGGTAACAAAGGAGCCAACCATTACAATAACGCGGATCATTCGAATCACAAATCAATAATTTGATTTAGTGAAATAATATTTGAACCTTGATGAGACGCTTATTCGAAACGAGACCACATGCGTAACAAATGATGCATGTGTACCCTATAGTATTCACTATAATGAAAGAAATGATCGTGATACAAGGACCATTAAGAGGAGTAGGGAGGTGAAAATCTACTCATTAGATGCGAAAGTCGGAATCTCAATAAAAGAAATTTAAGTACTTTACATGATCGGTTAACTAAAGTAGCATATATGAAAGAATAATGGTGTTTACCCAAGTTAAAAGACGTGGTTCCTACATGATAACCTTTAATGAACTTCGACATAAGTTCCCGAAGGTCTTAAGTGCATGTTTCCTAAACCCTCAAAGTTTGTATTCTGTGTGTAACTGCTTTGTGTTCCGTGTATAAAGCACAACACTAGCTCATGTCTATTAACAAATTTTGACTCACTGTTCTTCGGTATACTTTCTTCCTGTATTCGTAGCTGATGATAACCCGATCAAAATTAATCTTAGAATAGTAGTTGGATCCTTGCAGTTGGTCGAATAAGTCATTAATCCTCGGCAAGGGATACCGATTCTTGATGGTTGGCTTGTTCAGTTCCTGGTAGACGATGCTCCTTCGAAAGCTACTATCCTTCTTTTTGACGAACAACACTAGAGATCTCCAAGGCGAGAAGCTCGGCCTTATTAATTCTTTGTATAGTAACTCCTGAAGCTACGTGGATAACTTTTGCATCTCTGAAGGCGCAAGTCGATAAGGCGCCCTGGCTACAGGCGCGGCGCGTGGAACCAAGTTAATGCGGAATTCGACTTGTCTTTAAGGAGGTAATCCTGGCAAGTCTTCGGGGAAGACCTCAAGATATTCCCTCACCACAGGGATATCTCCAAGCTTTATAACACAACCTCTTAATCACTTCATTCGTCTCTACTAGCCTCCCGTTAGCCAATTCTTTCGAATACTGGATGTCTAACTTACTAGCAACTAAATCAAGCATGTTCTTAAAGTCTAGAGATACGAAGCTAAAATCGGCACCAGTATCAAACAACACAGATGCATAACGTTGACTAATAGGAAATGTACCGATAACCAAGTTTGGATCCTGGCGTGCTTCCCTAGCTCCGATGTTGAACACTCTTCCACGTGCCTGATTGTTTTTAGCGCAACATTTCCTAAAATGCCCCACATCACCGCAATTAAAACAACCCTGACCACGTACTTGATCATCACCATTTCCGCCTTGATAGTTGTTGTTGTCATTGTTTCCTCCGCGATTTCCACTATCATCTTGACCTCCATTTCCACGTCCAGTACCATGCCAACACGTCTCCTTGGCATGCCCCACTTTGCCACAGTTGTCACATTTTCCATATCTACATCGCCTAGTATGATGACGTCGGCATTTGTCGCACTTAGGTAGGTTACCCATGACCCTTTTCCCTTTTTGGCATTGTTGTTGTTATTCGCCCGAGTACCCTTCTTAAAATTGGTAAACTTCCTTTTGTTCTCACCAGATGTCTCCACATGAGTCTCCTTTTTCTTCTCAGAGATTGAAAATTTTCCCATCCTAATCGCTTCTTCCGTGAGCGCCACACTTAAGTCAATAGCTTCGGTAATGGTTGGAGGCTTTGATGCTGTCACCATGCTCAAAATCTGAGGTGCCAATCCCCAGATGAAACGTTCGATCCTTTTAAATTCTGGTTCCACCAGATGTGGAACAACTCGCTACAAATCATGAAAACTCTGCACGTACTCAGCTATATTTGGACCTTCCATTTTCAAGTTCCAAAATTCAGTTTCCAACTTCTAGATTTCTGCCCTCGAACAATACCTCTTACGCATCAGCTCTTTCAGCTCATTCCATGTCAAAGCATACGCAGCAGCCTCACCCAACGTCTAAACCTGAAGGTTCCTCCATGACAGAGCCCCATCTAGAAACAGTCCAGAAATGTACGTGACTTGTTGCTCTGGAGTACATTTGCTCATTCGCAAAACAAAATCCGTCTTCTCGACCCAGCGCACAAAGGCTACGGCACCCCCAGTGCCGTCGAAATTCAGGGGCTTGCAGCCCAAGAACTGCTTGTAGGTGCAGCCTGTGACATAAGTAACATCATTCACATAAGGCATTAGCAAAGCACACTTGGAAATGTCCAAACGTTTTGTAATGTGTCTTAAGTGACTAAACATTACCATTTGGTTGGTTATTCCCTGAGGTACCTCCGCTGCGTTCGGAGCGAAGGGCCTCGTACTGTGCGATGGCCTATGAGATGCGCTCTTGTAATTCCGCCTCTGTCGTCGGCAGAGGGTTGTTGGTATCGGTGTTCCTTCGAGGCGGCATCTTCTAAGAAGAAGATCGGATAGGTCAGGTCTTATTCGTCAAGTAAGTAAATAGTTGTCTAGAGGTCGTATGTACATATACATATAAGCATTCATTATAGCAAGCAATCATGCAACAACATAGTCGTAGCACAAACATGTAAATCGACAAAGTGTTTAGTGAGAACATGACGATTGAGCTTTCATTAATTACCGACCACAGCTACATTGTTTACAAAGTGTATCACATCAAAAAGGGACATAGGGTCACACTACTCTTGTCCAATAAGTCTGTTAATATACCAAAAATCACATGGTCAAAAGTGGTCTTCAAAGGTCTTCACAATCTCGGCTCAATAGTAGTGCTCTCACCAGAAGTAATACATCTGCATAAGACTAAAAACGTATTGTACTGATGGCGGAGGTGGAGGAGGAAAGAAAAGCAAGCTGTGGATAAGTGCGAGCTCCTCCTCAAGCTCGTATACACGATGAAGTAAGTAACTGATCTGCTGCTCGACAGTAAGGAAACGAGCATCAAATCCTGGAAAAGGTGTAAGAGCAGCAGGTGGATGTGCAAAAGGGGACGGTGATGAATGTGAAGGGACAAAAGTAGACTGACAGGGACACGGCGAGGGACGTGGAGTCAGCTTAATCTCCAAAACTCTGCGACTCAAAACCTCAAACTGTAGCTGAAGCGATAAAAGCAACTCATCCCATGTGTAGCCAACAAAATGAAAGGATTATAGGGGTCTGAAATCGGCATAGAGTACGGTGGGAACCATCGGAGTGGCTCGTCAAGTGGTGAAGAAATGAAGGGAGCAAATGGTGCAGTCTGAGGGAGCTGAGGTAAAGCTACTGAAGCAAAAGGATCGTAACTAGGATGCTGGCCTGAAGTACCTTCCCATGGACGGGGTGTAGGGATGTCCTGTAAGAATACAATCGGCAAATCAGTATGATGGATATTGGAGTCTACAGGAGGGATAGGAGCAACATCAGCGGGTGCGGGTGGAGGAATAAATGGCTCAACAACTGGAAGATCAACAGGTGCAGGAACTGGGTCAGGAATAAGAGGTGCAATGTCTGGTAAACCAAAGGGGACAGGATCATGAGCAGGAATCAGCTCAGGGTCAACAGGTGCAACATCAGGCTGATCAAAATGAATAGGGTCCGGCTCGGGGACATGCTCGGGATCGTGTGGAGGAGATGGTGCAGCAGACATAGCAGTGTCATCGTTGAAGTCTGTAGCATAGAGCTGCAATCCGGCCGCCTGTAGCTGAAGAAGTCACTGACTCAAAGGAATCTGAGATCGAATGTAAATTAGAATCAGAGGATAATTCAATGATAGGAATCTCAGGAGGTGGGATAGCTACAACATCCTCATCTAACTCCCCATCACCCTGGGATTCGACTGGAGGGCCATCAACAAACAAATCGATATCGTCATCAAACAAATCATCGAAAGGCGAATTCTCAGGGGGAATGACCACGAGAGGTACGTCATCGAGGATCGGAGCCACGATGTGCTCACCATCGGGGTAACCAATGATGAGGTGATCGTGAACTGGAGCAGGAATGTCAAAAGGATCCTCGTCAGGGAAACCATCAGCAATAGGTAAATCATCGCCAAAGTCTGGTAACACGAATGGCTGGAAGTCGTCCTCGTCCTCGGATAGCATATCAGGATCACTCTTAGTGTACGATGTGAATATCTCTGGCTTGGGTATAACCTCGTCGTCTGAAACAACAGCCACCGGGTCATGGGTATCAGACAGGTAACTCTCTGAAGATGACATGATGTCTGTAACATAACAATCATAACATGTGCACATATATTAACCACTAACACTCAGTATATGCAAACAAAGAAATCATCACTTAGTCAGTTATTCATGTTATCCTTCATGAGAACTTTCTATCTTTCCTTGTCTACCCGATGCAGACTAAACCACCAATGTGACCTTGCATTGTTTTTCTTGTCTTTCCTTTTGTAAATCGCTTGTTCCATGGATCTGGGCGTTTTGTGTATGCAATGAAAAGTACTTTGTAAAAATGTTTTCGTGGGAGAGCCCTAATGATTGTAGTCTAGACTCGAGATGGAATCCTAGTTCGCTACAATCGAAGCTCTGATACCAAACTTCACACCCTGGCTTTTGCGGAAGCGTGATTATGTGTGACTTGCTTAATATCATTGCATTCAACCATAACAAACATCTATATGATAAAACCATGATGTTCATCCATAAATTAAGTTTCAAAACATTAAAATCGTCATTGTTTAACCACAAACCAAGACTTCAAATTCAACTACATAACAACCCAAGTTTTAAGTTCCAAACTAGACTTAGCAAGAAACACTACTAAAAGCTAGGCTTTGAACTATGTATCTTATCCAAGATAAGATGCACAATCCAAACCCTTCGACACTGGATGGCATCTTTTATTCGAAGACACAACTTGACATCTTGAACGCCCGCTTTAAAGGGTGAGTTATATTATTTCAAGAATGATGTTTTCAAATGAATAACCACACTTTAAAGGTGAACTAAGCCTACTAAACACACTACCAAGTTACTAATCTCATTTACCATTGTCTTAATTGCGTTAAAACTGCTTTAACATGATACATGTGTATCTTCCCCATGGGTGGGTGTATTCATACTTGTATTCTTAAACTTGTATATTTTTGCCAAGTATCGGTGGCGTATTCCGGTGTGTATTCATACGTACAAGAATACGTATTCTTATTGTATTTATTAAGTATTCTTAAACTTAATTTTTGTATTAACTTCTTCTTGGCAAATATATATTCCTAATAAAAATTCACCAATATATATTCTCAAAATATATATTTTTAAGAAATCATTTATAGAACATTATCTATACTTCTTCTTGGCAAAAATATTTATATTTTCATGTAACCCTCAAAAATAGTATATTTTCAAGATTATCTTAGAAAATATTTATAAATCCATTCTTCACCCAAAAATAATATA
Organism: Helianthus tuberosus; assembly: GCA_030545235.1. Taxonomy (NCBI): domain Eukaryota; kingdom Viridiplantae; phylum Streptophyta; class Magnoliopsida; order Asterales; family Asteraceae; genus Helianthus; species Helianthus tuberosus. The sequence continues at coordinate 113,618,619 of CM060354.1, read as the reverse complement.
TTCTAAGTTTATTTAATAAAATATATATTTTCTCCCAAAAATAATATATCTTCTAATAATTTCAAGAAAACATATATATTTTTATTTACCCAAAAATAATATATTTTCTTCTTGTCAAAAATTATGATACATCTTTGTAATATTTATAAAATCACATTTTTGTTCTCTTAGTATCCAAAATACCATTTGCCAAAATATACTTATGAATTTATTTCCGGAATATTTATGTAAGTTATATTCCTCGTTCGGTTTCTCCAATATTTTGGGTATAAATTGTATATTTATTTCTTGGAATTTTGGTAATATTTTGTATTGTATTTCTTGGTATTTTGATGAGTTATATTATTTCAAGTCCTAAAATAATATAACTAATACACATAATATACATATAATCACACACATGGTGACATCTAAATATATATTCTCCTAAATACATATTTAGTCACTTTTTTTTTATCAAAAACCAACCTCCAATATTTTGTAATCTTTTTAACAAATATTATGGCAAACTATATATGATAAACCATGGTTAAAATATACTTGTAAATATTTGTTTAAAAATATTTTTCTAAGTGTTTAATCTCTAGAAAATTTTTGCCATAGTTTCCCCTTAAAAATGGAGGTTTCCATGCTTTCAAAGCATATCATTTTCTTTTATAAATCATCACAATCAACGATAAATCAAATAATACTTACCAAGTGCTATAAATCAAGCATTAATCACTACATCATGAACTTGAAAGTTTATAAAAACTTGTAGTAACTTGGTAGTGTGTTTAGTAGGCTTAGTTACCCTTTAAAGTGTGGTTATTCATTTGAAAACATCATTCTTGAAGATTTTAGATCTTCACAACTTGTAAAATAATTTTTAAAAAATATTTCTTCTTGAATTTTTCTTGTTAAATACATGCTTCTACACTTGATTAACCACTAAAAATGTGGTTAGTTTCTTTAAGAACCAAATTTATGTAAATCTTGTATTTTAACTTAGTTTCTTGAGAAATTAGTTTTGAAATCATCCACTTACATGATTTATATCACACTTTGATCATCATTTTTCAAGAAAACATTTTATACTTCAAGTTCATGCTTTCACATAAGGATGATCACTTTGATTTCTAACATGATCATCCTCTCAACTTGCTAGATTATGTCTTTAATCACCATCTAGCAAGTTAATAAGATGTTTAACATCATGAACACAAGTAATCATCAATCAATACTCACACATACACTTAAACAACATGTATTCTTATGATCTTTAGTCTTATGTTTAAGATTTATGTTCTTGATTATTAGTGTTCTTCATGATTAGCTTCTTGTAACATCTTTTAACCAACTTAACAAGATGTAAAATGAGGTTTAGATGATCTTACTACTAGCTCAAGGATAGGGATGAACACAAGAAGATGAAGATGATATTCTTGGTGGTTAATAGCTTGTGAGAGAGGTCCTTCACCTTCCAATGGCTGCTAGCTCCTTAAACAAGCTTCTTACACCTTAATACCACTTGAAAATTGGATGGATTAAACTTGAAGATGGTGGTGATGGGGATCTTGTTCTTGGCCATAAGTAGAGGAAAGGAGAGGAGAGGAGAAAGTTTTGTGTTGTGAAGTTGTGATGAAAATGAGAAAGATAAACCAATGGTTCATATATAATTCTTCCAACAACATTTAACCCATTGTGTATAATGTTTTTAAAAGCTCCAACATGATCTATTAATTAAATCAAAGAAAATCTATAGTGGGCCCCCTTGTGTAACCGTGAATGGAGGGGGGGTTATGGTTTGGTTCCAATGGTTAGTTATGATTAATACTTGAAATCCAAGTGTTTTAGTTAGAGTATTAGTTGTTATAATTATATAGGGTGTTATGATGTTCGGGGACCATAACTAGCTCGAAAATGATGAAACAATGCTTCTAGTGAAAATTTGGTGTTTCGGGTAGTGTCCGGTTATTCGGTTGGTTACTGGTTCGTTAAGGTGCCAAACTATGCAGTTGAGTGTGCTTTATGTTACCTTTTGTGACAGTTTTGATTCCTGATACTTAGGAAAGTATTCTGGACCATTTAACCATTTTTCTGCATGATAAGAAGTTGTTTAAATGCTGAATTTTGCTGAATTCTGCAGTTTATCTGAGTCTTAGGTACTTTCCGGCACTTAAACTATCACTAGGAAGGCAGTTTTATGATCCTTACTTTCGTACACGCTATACTAGTGTAACTCTTGGTTTCTGGCTCATTCTGTGTCTCAATACCATGTCTGTCTATGTACTGAACTCCGTCAGCATTTTTCTGATTTGTCTGATAACTGTGTCGTCTTTGTTCCGTGCATCATTTGAGTCAATAGAGTGTTGCATGCTATAATGATATGACATTATGAAAAACGTGATGCACATGTATGTATATGATAGTAATCAGAAAGCATTTATGTCATTAAGGCACTAACCACTGTTTAATCATTGTACAGATACATGCAAATTTTGACAATTGTCACATTCTCCCCCTGTTAAGAAAATTCGTCCTCGAAATTTAGTCTACGTTAACTCCTTAGAGTTACGTTATGCATAGATGGATATGTATAATACCAAAGTGAATAACCACGAAACCAAATCAAGACTTATTTGTATCAGGTGATTCCAAGGATATATTACAACAATAAGAACCCAGCGGTTACAGGGTATGTGTTTCAGAATTTGACGTCAAAGGAAACGAGACGTATAGAGGTATTAATTAGTGTGACTTTGTTAACAGGGGTTCAATAAGAGGAGTTTCGACCAATACAATGTCCAATGACCTTTCACAATATGCAAGTGAGTTCTAGAAACAATAGCATCCACTAGAGGCACTCAAAATCAGCAAGCTCAATGTAATAGTGACATGAAAATAATCCGTCAACTTTCAAACACATAAATGAATAAAATTAGTGTGTTGACATTATTGAATTGCGAGGATACATCGAAATGAAATACAACCGAATCTGGTGTATTATTGTCTTAATTCGTAGTTGCATTAAGAATGTCTAAATGCCGAGTCAAAAAATAGTATACGTAGTTTCATATGAAACGATTGACCATGATTAGCACAAGCTACAAGTTTGTACAGACGCCACAAGGTGTCATAGTGAATGACATAATTCAATAGTAGCGGTGACTAAACGAGTTCACTGTGTTTGAAATCAAATGAAAGCGCAATGAAGCAAATCTAAAGATTTGTTTCGAACATCGTCATAGGATTTTCAATTGAATATGGAGCACCAAAGAACTACTGTTTTCGATCGAAAATGAAAAAGCAATAAATATCGCAAGGCATTCGATCGATACTAAAAGAATCACTAGGAGGTTGATGCGTGTGAAGTGTTATATATATTAGGTGTATATTTTAAGCCCCTTTAACACTTATTTTAGCCAAGTTTTAAATTTATAAAACACGATATTTTACTAACACTAAACACACATATGGGCAAGTGCACCCATCGTGAGCGTAGTATAGTGTTGGCAAGATACCGAGGTCGTCCAAGGACACAAGAGCTTTTAGTACCGGTTTATCCTCAACGTCTAATCAAAATAAAAAAGTTTAGAAAAATGTTTTAAACTAAGAAAAATAAAAACTAACTAAAATGCTGAAAATAAAAATAAAAATAAAAGAAAAACAGATAGACAAGATGAATCACTTGGTTCCGACTCGTATCTAGTATAACCTTTGATTATTTCCGCACTTTTGCACATAATTAAGAGATTATCTTAGTTATTGTAGTAGGCCCCTCTTTTGAAGGTGACGTTACCCTCACCCCAGTAGTTTGAGTCAGCAAGGATACAATCCTAAAAGGGTGGATTATTGGAAGATAATTAATTAAGTTATTAATGCAATATTATGGTAGGCCCCGCTTTTGGCGGTGACGTTACCCTCGGCTAAGTAGTCTGAGTCAGCAGGGATACAGTCCTAAATAGCCGGGTTATAGTATTAATAGTAGTTAACTTATGAGGGGATCAAAGAGTTTGGACCCCCGCCATCCAATACCGTGAAGCATTGAAGGAGGTCCTACTAAATTTGACCCAGGTCCATTGCAGGACCTCTAAACGCTGAACAATGGCAAGACCTTTACCAAACCGTTCCCTTAACCCCCGACCAGGTAGCCAACATACCTCCATATAGACCGTGGAGATATGAATGGTGAAAATCTTTTATTTTATATAGACAGTAAAATAATGCCAAGACACCACGGACAAACGATAAGGAAAGATCACCTTCAACATAAGTAACTAGTTATTAAAGTCATTAATACAAAACCAAATAAAAAGTGCAAAAGATTAAAAATAAAAAGTATTATACCAGACACTTTGTCTTCACCAAGTGATGTAAGAGACTTAGGCAAACATGGCCTTGATTGTCAAGAACTCTTACGATCAATCTTGGATCCCGAGACGACTCACACACTCTATGATGGACAATGGATGATGGTGGTGGATGATGGTGTTGTGATGGTGGTGGGTGGTGGGTGAAGTGTGAGAGAGGTGGTGTGCCAAGGGATGAGTTGAAATGAAACCAAGCACTCCTATTTATAGGCTGAACAGAAGGCTGGGCACGGCCCCGTGTCCGCTGGACACGCCCCCGTGCCTGTCTGACACACTCTCTCTTCATTAATTGTAATTCGCAATTACAATTAATGCGCCTGCTGTACTTTCGCCACGCCCCCGTGTTCACTGGACACGACCCGTGGTGGGCAATGGAAGCTTCTATAGGTTTGTCTTTTCTGCTGCTTCTTGGGCACGGCCCCGTGCTGGCTGGGCACGGCCCCGTGCTGGCTGAGCACGGGGCGTCTTCAGTCTTCTGACTTCTCTATTTTGCTTGGGAAGATGCCGTTGAGGGGTCGGGCAGTCCACTTATGTTCCTTTTCTTGTATTTATGTTAGATTTAGCTGTCTTTTTTGCTTCTTTTGTGAATTTGAGCTCATTTAATCCTGAAAATACAAAAGGAAGACAAAAACTCTCTTTTTCCAACATTAGTACTTAAAAAGGGTTAGTTTTATGCCTCATTTGATGTAATTTATATGTTGCATTTTACACACATCAAATACCCCCACACTTGAACTTTTGCTTGTCCTCAAGTAAAACTCTTTAATATGTGGCTTACACTCCCAAATGGAATGGGTAGAAGAGAAGGTTTTGGGCTTGTCATAGAGTGTTGGGAATCCAAGATCTTTTTGGGTTTTATTTTTATCTATTTACAATCCTATTCATTATGATTTGCTTAGAACGTTTCATAGGAGAAATTACTTATTTGGGCATAACATGCTTTTTTTTTTAAAATTCCATTTATATACAAGTTCACATACCTCACGGGAGAAATCACTCACACCATAAGCTTATTCCTACCATAAGCTTGCCAAGCAATCAATCCTCCTCCTTTTTAACTTTTATACCTTTGTAAATATCAAGAGGACTTTGTGGGTGAAGGGTTAGGCTTGGGTTAAAGGTAGGTGGTTGGGTTAGTGGTTAGTGGTTAGTAGAAAAAGGGTGAAAAAGCGTAACAAGTGTCGGTTTTCGTAGGACTTTCTATTTTTGTAACTTTTTATTTTGATGAAGCTATTATTCAAACAAAGTTATTTTTGATGAACTTGTTTGTTTATTTTCTTTTGCTTCATCATCAACACATATTTTTTTTTTTGAACGATCATACGAAAAACCGAACTTGTTACTTAAAACAAAGGGTTAAAAATGAAAAAGGTTTTGGTGGGTAAAAGGGTGTTTGGTTTGGGTTATGAAATGAAAAGGTTTAGGCTCAAAGGGGCTAACTAGGGGGATTTTTGGGTAGGTGGTAAAAGAAAAAGAAAAATAATGGTGTAGAAGAAAAAAGGGTTAGTCCTAATGCCTCTATCATTTACTTACTCGGGTTTAAGTTGATAAGGACCGGGAATGTATCGTCATGGCAAGTTCTAGAGTCGTAAGAACCAAGCGGCTATTCACACAAGAAACGAAAAATGAGCATTTAGTCTAAAGATGTAAATTTGTATGCTCAATAAGGGCTCAAAACTAACTTTTGTGGGAATGGGTTTTTATGTGATCAAGTATATATAATCAAATTTTAACTAAGTTTGTCATGCCGTTTCATAATTTTCTTATGTTGGTTCTTGTTATCACGACGCTCTCGGTTGTAAATTTGTAAAAATATAACCTTATTAATCTTATGATTCCAAACTTAAACTTTAGACAAGTAAAAAAAAATGAAAATTTTTGAAAAAATTTGGGGTGTTTAGCGGTTACAATAGAGTTTTGTGTAAGGCTTGTTATTAGGACTTGCAAAATTTCAAGGTTTTAGCATCCCCCCCACACTTAAATTACACATTGTCCTCAATGTGTCCCAAAAATAAATTTTTAGGCTGATTAGATGTGTAAAATGGTGTTAAAAGCAAAGATTTATGTTACTGGCAGTCTGGGCACGGCCCCGTGGGGACCGGACACGGCCCCGTGTTCAGGTGCCAGTAACAAAAATTAAAGAAAAGAAACAGAAGCCTGGACACGGGGGCGTGTCTGGTGAACACGGCCCGTGTCCAGTTACCTGAACTGGGCATTTTCTGCAGGGGGTTCAGCACGGGGCCGTGTTGGTTGGACACAGCCCGTGTTGAACCTTCTGTAATGGAGAGATTGATGCCGGGTTGCCTTGTTCTTGTGCATTGGGTCATTTTTCTCGTTCCCCTTTTCATCCTTACCACCATGAGTGTGTTTTATTTATTATGAACCATCCAAACTTTAAAAACCATCATTTCATTATACTCATAGAGAGACCTTACATAGTCCTAAAATAAGATAAAACAAAAACTTAACTAAATAGGTCAGGAGGTACACGAGGTTATCATAAAGAGTTCTACTATTTTAAGAAAATTTCGAGAATAGTTCCCCGATATAGTAGGACTTTTAGCCGAAGGATTTCTTCCCTAAACGTTGTTTAAAGCCATTCTTCGATCTCCCTAGGAAGGAAGAATGCGGCTTCATTTTCCTCAGCAACTGGTGGCTGAGGGGGAACATTCACCGGGACCCCTTGCACCACCCTTTGCGGAGGCTCTTGGTGCATGGCGTACCATTCGGCCGGAATGACGACTTCGGGCACCACGTTCCACGCCCTTTGGGCTATTATAGGAACCAAGGGCGAGGAGGCGAGAAGGTTTAACCTCTGGTGCAAGAGGTTTACCTCTCGGAGACAGCCCTCCAGCCCCACTGTTAGATGGTTGATACGGTCGACCAATGCTTCCTCCACTCCCGTCATTTCGTCAATAGCCTCCCTCAGGGCGTAAACATAGTTTACAAGAGAGTCTTCTGCTGTTGATGATCTCCTCCCTTGTCGGTTACTTCTTGAAGATGATCCGCTTGTTCTGCTTGCCATTTTCTGTGAAAGAAACCGAAGAAAGCTAAATTTTTACAAAACAATGCCTCGGACACGGCCCGTGTTCGCTAAGCACGGCCCCGTGTCCATTTGTCTGCAGGATTTTAGGCTAAGGAGTCTTGGAGTTTTAAATTATTTTCATGATTTTTAGCTGGGATTTAGGCTTAGATAATTTAAAATAAAGTTATACAACTAACTTTAAACAAGAATCCTTAGCAAATAATCTTACAAACTTCACATAGAGGGTTGGAATCATGGGATTTCCAAGCTTCCATGGAGGAAATGTTGAAAAATTTTGAAAGAGGAGGAAATAAATAAAAGTGGAAGGGACAAGATGGTCCTTGGGAACCTTCTTTTAGCACTTACCTAGGATGGTATGAGTGAAGATCCCAGGAATCTCTGTCTATTGAAGTGGTAAAAAATGAGCAGGAATCAGGCTGCATTTAAAGAAAACGACAGCGCACTGGACACGGCCCCGTGTTGGCTGGACACGGCCCCGTGTGCAGAGGAAATCCTGACACATTTTGTCCGTATTCTGACAAAATCAGCAGAGAATCTTTTAGATGAGCACGGGGGCGTGTTGACCTGGACACGGCCCCGTGTCTGGAGGCTGTCTTATGGAGTTTTGTTACTTCTAAGGATCTAGTCGATATCGGGTGGTTCCTTACTGGTTGGAACAACCCCAAAGTGCCTAAGATACCTTAATTGTCCTAGACTAAGGCGAGAACACAAGAGGTTGTCGGTGAGGGTAATTCCTATTTTCATTCTAGGTGGACAAGTCCAACCCTTTCCTGGGCTCTCGTTAAAGAAGGTGTATGCCGAATCGCTCAGGTCTATGTATGCACCGAACGAAGTCGATGGAGAGTCCTTCACGGCACAATCGGCACAGGGACGACTATCGTCCAAGTCTTTGCTAGGTATGAAGGTATTTTTGGGAGCAACGAGGTTGTCGGAATGCGGTTCCAACATTTCTTCATGGTCATTGTCTTGGGGTGGATCAATAAAGTCCTTCCTAAGCTCTTTTAACCAATTTAGAATTAGCTCTTCTAGTTGAAATAACTCGTCAAGGAGCATTTCCCCTAGAATCTCTGGCTGGGCGCATTCGAGGGAGAATAGTGCTTATTTTTACTTTCGCCCCTCTTAAGGTTATAGGGAATCGGTGGGTCTAGATAGTGGGGCCTATAATTTAGAAAGTAACATTCTAATTCTTTATGTTCGCCTCCACATAATTGACACCACGTACCATAAGAGTGCCGAAAGTAAAAACAATTACTATCACTCATGTTTATGTCAGAAATTACCAACCGCCAGGATCTAACGGTTCTGTTTTCAGTAAGTGAATCTTGGGCACGGGGGCGTGTTGAGTGAGCACGGCCCCGTGTTCAGCTTACTGTCTGACTTAAAACAGGATTGCCAGTTCCAATGATTTAGCACGGGGGCGTGTTCAGCGGGCACGGCCCATGCTGAGCTCTGCAGAAGCTGAAAAACTAAGAAAATCCTAAAAAATTAAAAAGAAAAATAAAAAAAATGATTAGGCCGTTGATTCCTAACTTTCTTAAAATCCTTGTGTCCCCGGCAACGGCGCCAAAAACTTGATGCGTGTGAAGTGTTATATATATTAGGTGTATATTTTAAGCCACTTTAACACTTATTTTAGCCAAGTTTTAAATTTATAAAACACGATATTTTACTAACACTAAACACACATATGGGCAAGTGCACCCATCGTGAGCGTAGTATAGTGTTGGCAAGATACCGAGGTCGTCCAAGGACACAAGAGCTTTTAGTACCGGTTTATCCTCAACGTCTAATCAAAATAAAAAGTTTAGAAAAATGTTTTAAACTAAGAAAAATAAAAACTAACTAAAATGCTGAAAATAAAAATAAAAGAAAAACAGATAGACAAGATGAATCACTTGGTTCCGACTCGTATCTAGTATAACCTTTGATTATTTCCGCACTTTTGCACATAATTAAGAGATTATCTTAGTTATTGTAGTAGGCCCCTCTTTTGAAGGTGACGTTACCCTCACCCCAGTAGTTTGAGTCAGCAAGGATACAATCCTAAAAGGGTGGATTATTGGAAGATAATTAATTAAGTTATTAATGCAATATTATGGTAGGCCCCGCTTTTGGCGGTGACGTTACCCTCGGCTAAGTAGTCTGAGTCAGCAGGGATACAATCCTAAATAGCCGGGTTATAGTATTAATAGTAGTTAACTTATGAGGGGATCAAAGAGTTTGGACCCCCGCCATCCAATACCGTGAAGCATTGAAGGAGGTCCTACTAAATTTGACCCAGGTCCATTGCAGGACCTCTAAACGCTGAACAATGGCAAGACCTTTACCAAACCGTTCCCTTAACCCCCGACCAGGTAGCCAACATACCTCCATATAGACCGTGGAGATATGAATGGTAAAAATATTTTATTTTATATAGACAGTAAAATAATGCGAAGACACCATGGACAAACGATAAGGAAAGATCACCTTCAACATAGGTAACTAGTTATTAAAGTCATTAATACAAAACCAAATAAAAAGTGCAAAAGATTAAAAATAAAAAGTATTATACTAGACACTTTGTCTTCACCAAGTGATGTAAGAGACTTAGGCAAACATGGCCTTGATTGTCAGGAACTCTTACGATCAATCTTGGATCCCGAGACGACTCACACACTCTATGATGGACAATGGATGATGGTGGTGGATGATGGTGTTGTGATGGTGGTGGGTGGTGGGTGAAGTGTGAGAGAGGTGGTGTGCCAAGGGATGAGTTGAAATGAAACCAAGCACTCCTATTTATAGGCTGAACAGAAGGCTGGGCACGGCCCCGTGTCCGCTGGACACGCCCCTGTGCCTGTCTGACACTCTCTCTCTTCATTAATTGTAATTTGCAATTACAATTAATGCGCCTGCTGTACTTTCACCACGCCCCCGTGTTCACTGGACACGGCCCGTGGTGGGCAATGGAAGCTTCTATAGGTTTGTCTTTTCTGCTGCTTCTTGGGCACGGCCCCGTGCTGGCTGAGCACGGGGCGTGTTCAGTCTTCTGACTTCTCTATTTTGCTTGGGAAGATGCCGTTGAGGGGTCGGGCAGTCCACTTATGTTCCTTTTCTTGTATTTATGTTAGATTTAGCTGTCTTTTTGCTTCTTTTGTGAATTTGAGCTCATTTAATCCTGAAAATACAAAAGGAAGACAAAAACACTCTTTTTCCAACAATAGTACTTAAAAGGGGTTAGTTTTATGCCTCATTTGATGTAATTTATATGTTGCATTTTACACACATCAGAGGTACACTGGAATATAAAATGAATTTATGTACCATTGCCTTAATTGCGTTAAAACTGCTTTAACATGATAAATCTGAGCAGATTTAGAGCAAGTCAATAAATAAACAATTAAATCCGTGTAGGAGATGTGTAAATGAGATTAGTAACCTGGTAGTGTGTTTAGTAGGCTTAGTTACCCTTTAAAGTGTGGTTATTCATTTGAAAACATCATTCTTGAAGATTTTAGATGTCAAGATGTCAAGTTGTGGCATCTTGGTATTTTGGTGAGTTATATAATTTCAAGTCCTAAAATAATATAACTAATACACATAATATACATATAATCACACACATGGTGACATCTAAATATATATTCTCCTAAATACATATTTAGTCACTTTTTTTTATCAAAAACCAACCTCCAATATTTTGTAATCTTTTTAACAAATATTATGGCAAACTATATATGATAAACCATGGTTAAAATATACTTGTAAATATTTGTTTAAAAATAATTTTCTAAGTGTTTAATCTCTAGAAAAATTTTGCCATAGTTTCCCCTTAAAAATGGAGGTTTCCATGCTTTTAAAGCATATCATTTTCTTTTATAAATCATCACAATCAACAATAAATCAAATAATACTTACCAAGTGCCATAAATCAAGCATTAATCACTACTTCATGAACTTGAAAGTTTATAAAATTTGTAGTAACTTGGTAGTGTGTTTAGTAGGCTTAGTTACCCTTTAAAATGTGGTTATTCATTTAAAAACATCATTCTTGAAGATTTTAGATCTTCACAACTTGTAAAATAACTTTCTAAAAATATTTCTTCTTGAATTTTTCTTGTTAAATACATGCTTCTACACTTGATTAACCACTAAAAATGTGTTTAGTTTCTTTAAGAACCAAGTTTATGTAAATCTTGTATTTTAACTTAGTTTCTTGAGAAATTAGTTTTGAAATCATCCACTTACATGATTTATATCACACTTTGATCATCATTTTTCAAGAAAACATTTTATACTTCAAGTTCATGCTTTCACATAAGGATGATCACTTTGATTTCTAACATAATCATCCTCTCAACTTGCTAGATTATGTCTTTAATCACCATCTAGCAAGTTCATATGATGTTTAACATCATGAACACAAGTAATCATCAATTAATACTCACACATACACTTAAACAACATGTATTCTTATGATCTTTAGTCTTATGTTTAAGATTTATGTTCTTGATTATTAGTATTCTTCATGATTAGCTTCATGTAACATCTTTTAACCAACTTAACAAGATGTAAAATGAGGTTTAGATGATCTTACTACTAGCTCAAGGCTAGGGATGAACACAAGATGATGAAGATGATATTCTTGGTGGTTAATAGCTTGTGAGAGAGGTCCTTCACCTTCCAATGGCTCCTAGCTCCTTAAACAAGCTTCTTACACCTTAATATCACTTGGAAATTGGATGGATTAAACTTGAAGATGGTGGTGATGAGGGTCTTGTTCTTGGCCGTAAGTAGAGGAGAGGAGAGGAGAGGAGAAAGTTTTGTGTTGTGAAGTTGTGATGAAAATGAGAAAGATAAACTAATGGTTACATATATAATTCTTCCAACAACATTTAACCCATTGTGTATAATGTTTTAAAAGCTCCAACATGATCTATTAATTAAATCAAAGAAAATCTATAGTGGGCCCCCTTGTGTAACCGTGAATGGAGGGGGGGGTTATGGTTTAGTTCCAATGGTTAGTTATGGTTAATAGTTGAAATCCAAGTGTTTTAGTTAGGGTATTAGTTGTTATAATGTTATTTAGGGTGTTATGATGTTCGGGGACCATAACTAGCTCGAAATGATGAAACAATGCTTCTAGTGAAAATTTGGTTTTTCGGGTAGTGTCCGGTTGTTCGGTTGGTTACCAGTTCGTTAAGGTGCCAAACTATGCAGTTTAGTGTGCTTTATGTTACCTTTTGTGACAGTTTTGATTCCCGACACTTAGGAAAGTATTCTGGACCATTTAACCATTTTTCTGCATGATAATAAGTTGTTTAAATGCTGAATTTTGTTGAATTCGGCAGAATTCTGCAGTTTATGTGAGTCTTAGATACTTTCCGGCACTTAAACTATCACTAGGAAGACAGTTTTATGATCCTTACTTTCCTACACACTATACTAGTGTAACTCTTGGTTTCTGGCTCATTATGTGTCTCAATACCATGTCTGTCTATGTACTTAACTCCGTCAGCATTTTTCTGATTTGTCTGATAACTGTGTCGTCTTTGTTTCGTGCATCATTTGAGTCAATAGAGTGTTGCATGCTATAATGGTATGACATTATGCAAAATGTGATGCACATATATGTATATGATAGTAATCAGAAAGCATTTGTGTCATTAAGGCACTAACCATTGTTTAATCATTGTACGGATACATGCAAATTTTGACAATTGTCACAGCTTCGTTATCGTGTTTATCGATGATATCCTTATATATTTGAAGTCGAGAGCCGAACATGCGCAGCATCTTCGTTTAGTTCTCGAGCTTCTCCAAGGAAGTCGCCTCTACGCCAAGTTCTCCAAGTGTGAATTTTGGCTCGAGGAGGTTCAATTCCTCGGTCACATCGTCAACAGTCAAGGAATTCACGTCGAACCCGCGAAGATTGTAGCTGTTAAGAGTTGGATTACACCGAAAACCCCGTCCGAAGTTCGTTCTTTTCTCGGATTGGCAGGTTATTACCGTCGATTTATCGCTGATTTCTCTCAAATCGCCATTCCTCTCCCCTCCCTCACGCATAAAAACAAGATTTTTGTTTGGGGAACCGAACAGGAGGATGCCTTTCGAACTCTCAAGCATATGCTTTGCAATGCTCCCGTACTCGCGTTACCCGATGGAAACGACGGCTTTATTGTTTATTGCGATGCCTCTAACCTAGGTCTTGGTTGTGTTCTTATGCAACGAGACAAGGTTATCGCGTACGCGTCTCACCAACTCAAAGTCCATGAAAAGAACTACACAACCCACGATCTCGAACTCGGTGCAGTTGTTTTTGCATTGAAGATTTGCCGACACTACCTATATGGTACCAAGTGTACGGTCTTCACCGACCATAAGAGCCTACAACACATCTTGAACTAGAAAGAACTAAACATGCGCCAATGCAGATGGGTTGAACTTCTCAACGATTACGACTGTGAGATACGCTACCACCCAGGCAAAGCAAACCTCTTCGCTGACGCTCTTAGCCAACGAAGCTATTTACATAGTGTTCGTAATGTTCAAGCCTAACACGACCTCGAAGCCCTCATCCGGGACGCTCAACACGCCTGTTTTCTTGAGAACACCTTGACGGAAGAAGGAATGTGTGGAACCGAAAATCAACTAGTGAATAAACCAAATGGTATCTTTCACTATCTCGACCGTATTTGGATACCTAGTCGCAATAATCTTCGAGAGATTTTGTTGAGTGAAGCCCATAAATCCTGATACTCTATTCACCCTGGTGCCGACAAGATGTACCAGGACCTTCGTGCCAGGTACTGGTGGCCGGGAATGAAGAAGGATATCGCTCTCTACGTTTCAAAGTGCCTAACTAGCTCGAAAGTTAAGGCCGAACATCAACAACCTTCTATCTTACTTGAACAACCCGAGATCCCGATGTGGAAATGGGAGAGTATAGCTATGGATTTCATTACGAAACTCCCTCGCACTCCATCAGGTCACGATAGCATTTGGGTTATCGTTGTTCATCTTACGAGATCCGCCCACTTTTTATCGATACGAGAAGACTACAAGGTCGAACGATTAGCACGAATCTATATCGACGAAGTCATTTGTCGACATGGGACACCTCATGACATCATCTCTGACCGCGATGGTCGATTTACCTCGCATCTCTGGGAGACTTTCTAATCCACTCTCGGTACTACCTTTAATCTCAGTACCACATTTCATCCACAGACCGACGGTCAGACTGAGCGCATGATTCGCACCCTTGAAGACATGCTTCGTTCGTGCGTTATAGATTTTGGTGGTAATTGGGATTCGCATTTACCTTTAGTAGAATTATCGTACAATAACAGTTATCACGCTAGTATTCAAATGGCACCCTTTGAGGCATTATATGGTAGAAAATGTCGATCGCCTATTATATGGCACGAGATCGGAGACGCTCAAATCACCAGTCCCGAGTTACTGCAAGAAACGACTGAAAAGATCCTCCAAATACGAGACAATCTCTTGAAAGCTCTGAGTCTTCAAAAGAGTTACGCCGATAAACGCCGCAAGCCCCTTGAGTTTGAAGTTGGTGATCACGTACTCCTAAAGGTTTCACCTTGGAAGGGGGTGATCCAATTTGGTAAGAAAGGAAAGCTAGCGCCACGATACGTGGGTCCCTTTAAGATTCTGGAAAGAATTCGCAAAGTGGCCTACCGACTCGAATTACCAGAGGAACTCAGCAACGTACATCCGACTTTCCATGTCTCGAACCTCAAAAAGTGCATAGCCGAAGAAAATCTTCACGTACCACTTGAAGATTTATAAGTAAACGAGGCTCTACACTTCGTGGAAAAGCCAGTAGAAATCATGGATCGAGAGACCAAGAAACTTCGACGCTCTCGCATTCCTATAGTGAAGGTTCGATGGGAAGGCAAACGCGGCACCGAGTTCACTTGGGAACTGGAAAGTGATATGAAAGCTAAATATCCACAACTCTTTGTTACGCCTGCTCCTTAATTTCGGGACGATATTTCCTAAAGTAGGGGAGGCTGTAACAACCTGACCTTTCGGATCGTTACCTATCGATGTCATTTCTTTCGTAACCGCTTGTACTCTTGGGATTCGATTAACGCTATGGGTTAAAACTATATTTTCGATGCATTTTAAACGCAAACGATTAGTACAACGCTTACTTAATCACTGTCATCACATTTAAATGCTATTTATAATGCTTATCACTTGAACGCATTTTATCGCATTTTACATCGCTTGTTTAGACTAAAGCTATCGCAACGCAAACTCAGCGCAGACTCGAAACGCGGATTTAATTATATTATGTGTGTTAATTGTGTGATTATTTGTTAAATGTTATGGGGTTATCGACGCAACGCTTAGACACTCAAACGCTCACTTGCAACTCGATAAAACGCAACACAACACTTAACAAACGAACCAAAGTTGGAAACTAACTCGCGCAAACTCGGCCGCTGGAATGGCCTTCCGTTCGAATGGACATCCGCCCGGATGACCATTCGTCTTGATGACCATCCGACCAGATGGAGCCATTCGAATGACTGCCACTCGCAACCGACTTAAACCCTCGCTCACCCTTGATAAATACTGCCGTACACCTCCATTCTATGACTTTGACACTCTCATCCACTCCCCAAGACTTTTTCGTGATTCAAGGCCAATTTGTAAGCTTTTTCCCTCAAATCTTCATTAATCTTCACCACTAATCACTTCTACATCATCTTCTTCATCAAAATCACACACAAACACTAACTTTTTCTCAAAATCATCTGATTTGGACCTCTTGAAGATGGATTCCACTCGGTTTGCTTAGGCAAACTGTTGAGGAGCACCGTTCAATCAAGATTGGTTCCAAATCTAAAGGATTTCCACACTTTTGAACTTGGTTTTGAAAGATTTCAACACTTTTTCATATGTTTTCAACTTTTCTTCAATTTTCACACAATATTGATGGAATCTGGACTCAATCAGACTCTCGATTTGTTCCTTAGTCGAAAGCCGGTTTGAAAACTGATTTCCACCGAAGAGATGGACCGATTTACTGGTCAAACATGAAACTTTATCAAGAACAGCGCGTTTGTTCGAATGGGCTGAGACCATCCAGCCAAATGAACTAGATTTTGTATATTCCGTTGATTGACACGTCGTCACGCCGTCTACGTTAACTCAAACTTTTTACTTGGAAAATTTTACAAAAACTTTAACCACAGAGCACCCGCTCGAATGGCCATCCGTCCGGATGACATCCGCTCGGATGAACTGTCCCTGACAACTTCCAATGTTTAAACTCTTTTAACTAAACTTCGAATTTTAACGATTTCGTAAACAACCACATCTTATTCGAGTGGCCATCCGTTCGGATGGAACCCATCCGCTCGGATAAGTCTGGTGAACACTTAAACCATTCAACGCTCTGCTCAAGGACTTATGCTTCTGTTTCCGTACACAGGCTAACTCAATGCGCTCCCTTGAATCCAATCCAGCTTGTGTTTACTTGATAAACACACACTGTGAGTATACTCGAACCCATTTTTGTTTAACGCACTTTTGGATGTTACATACGTTCTATATCAAAACACAAAACACAACGCAAACACTTTATAAACGCTAACCGCTCCCGCATGCTATACGTGATCTGTTGAATACCTGTTACTATGCTTATACAGTGTTACACTAGACTGCCTCTAGCAACGATAGTACTATAGTTTAGACTCAGCACCTGTCGTGGACAGGGGTTGCTAGGGATCACATTACTTTACTTCACGTGTTCGCTTCGGTGAACATGTTTCACGCATACTCTACAACGCAGTCTCGTGGTTAGGTTGTATCATTGTTCGGTAGTTACGTGCTTCGCCCGTTACGTGTTACATGCTGGTTATGCGTAAAATGCTTTTCATACTATTATTATGCAAACTTGTGTACTCTCCTTTACTTTATGTATTAACTTTATTTTAACGTATGTGACAGGTTGATTGGATGTTATGCCATGCAGAAATCAAGTTAGGAAGTCTAGAAACTCACCGAAATAAATCTGAGTTGTCGGAATAGTCCTTGTTTGTGAGACTGAATATCTGTAATGACTGTTATGAAATATTTGTTAGTAGTATGGGATATTAACTTTAAAAATATTGTCATTTAATAGTTGTTATGGATTCTCATGAACAATCTGTTTCGCTCAGTGTCACGCCCCGATGATTCCGCCATCGGTTGGGGTGTGACAAATAACACGAAACACAGTAAGGAAACAAGAGAACTCGAACATAATGAAAAACTAATCAACAATAGTCACTTGAATGTCTAAAAAACAATATGTACACACCTGAATCTGGTGAACTGGCATCTACGATGGGATGACGTTTCTTTACCTCATTCATTTAGAGACCAAGCTCTTTGCTAAACCTGGATTTAAAATGCTTCGAAAAAAAACTTATCTAAAATGATCGTTATTCACGAAACACGTAAGCAAACAAGAGAACATGACCATAATGAAAAGCTAATCAACAGTGGTCACATGCTGCCATTCTACAGTTCTGTTCCATAAAGTCACATTATTATCGCCCGCAGCAACCGCCAAAAGGTTTCCTATTAATGACCAATATACCCTCCAAACAAGAACCTTGAAGTCATACAACACCTTACCATTCCAATTGTCACCTTCTTTTCCAATAGTCCATATCAGAACAATACCATCCTCAGAAGCGCTTGCAATTGTCAACTTTGGGATTCCAAGGTTCAGGGCCCATGCAAACTTTCTGTTTTGAAATATTCTGCAAACTTTCTGTCGATAGAATATAAATGCCCATGCAAAGCACCTTCTTCCCTTTTAATCTCCTCAACAATCAACTTTATTCAATAAGAAAAATGCTAGTTAGGAAAGAATATAAAGAAATTTACAAACCTTTCTGGAAGTTGAGCACTTAAATTTTGATTACCAAATGGTTTATCTTAGGGATGAGCGTGGTCCCCGTTCGGTACCGTATCGGTACCGGTACCGAAAAATGGAGAAAAGTGGTACCAGTACTGGTACCGGTATTTATCGGTGTTTTACTAGTAAGTACCGATACCGAATATACCGGTTCGGTACCCGGTATAATGCAGACGGTGGAATAAGGTTTGGGTTATTATACCTAACCTGTTTAATAAACAGGTTGTGTTCAGGTTGACCCATTTAATATATTTATTTAAAAGGTCAATATATCGGCCAATTTAATTAAACAGGCCAACTCCCCGTTTATCGTGTTTACAACATGCTAACACCATTTTAAGTGTGTTCGGTTAGGGTTGATGTCAGACATGAATAAATACATGGGTCGTATTCGGGTTCCACGATTAAACCCGCTAACCTGACACGATTGACACATGTAATACAAACTATATATATATTATGAGCAATTATCATATCCTACCATGGCCAATGGTGTATGTTGGACCTGAGTTTTCCACAAGTAAGCAAGTATTATCCAAGAAACTGAATAGAAACCCTACCAACAGTAAAATCTCTAGCATCAGAAGCATTGGTAGAAAACACAATATTTGTTGAACCACCATATTGATTGAAGAAATGTTTGTACTGCTACTATTAGTCAACATGATACACCAGAACTCTTTAAATCATCAATGTCAAACAGAATTGTAATAAAGTCGGTCACAATTTAAACTTGGCATCCCTCTTTTCCAATTCTCACATCACTTGCATATCCACCTCAGAATAACAATAACATCTTTGATGCATAAAATATGAACAACATATGTAAAACTATATACCTGAGGAAAATTCTTAAGGCCGAGATTGGATTGTATCCCTGGCTTATCACGAATTCCTCCAAGATTAGCCACATAAACCGCCTGTGAACTCGTTAAAAGATCGAATTTGACTCCCGAACGATTGCGAATAACACGTACGATGTGCGGAATCCATGCACGTGTGTGGATCGAACACGAGAAAGTAATTAACAATGATTCGATTAGAGATTTGACAATGTCTTACACCTTGAATCACCTTCTTTGCTACTTTCTCTCTCTAGACTTCAAAGCTCTCCAAGAATACAAAGTGGCAAAAGTTCTAAAAGAAACACAAGACCCTCCTATTTATAGGCATCACTTAAATGAAGCTCTCTTCATCCGTCCGGATGGAGTTTTCTCCATCCGTCCGGATGGGCATTCCTCCATCCGTCCGGATGGACTTCTCTCCTATATTCTTCATTCAATAATCTTGTCTTGTTATGTTTCTGCTACGATGTACGACTGACGGAGGTGATAGACATTATGCACTCATAGACTCCCCCTTAGACTCCTATCCTATATTCTTTATTCAATAATCTCTTAAAATGCCCAAAGTGCGGAAATCATCAAAAGGGTACATGAAAGATAAGTCGTATCCAAGTGATTCTTTCTTGTCTATCTATTTTTATTTTTAATTCACTTTCTGTTTTTATCTTTTTATTAGTTTAAAAATCTTTTCTAAAACTTTGGTTCGATTAGACGTTGACGATAAGCTGGTATTAAAAGCTCTTGTGTCCTTGGACGACCTCGGTATCTTGCCATCACTATACTACGTCCGCGATGGGTATACTTTCCCTAGCGTGTGTGTAGAGTGATAGTAGAATATCGTGTTTTATAAATTTAAAACTTGAAATCGGCAAGTAAAAAGAGCTACTAAAAATATAGACACCCGCACGCACGTCAGTCTCCAGCTCCCAGATCCTCCAAAATACCATAGAGATCTGAATATCCTGAGACATTATCCTCTCCTCCGTAGTGGCCTGAGGGAGGTGAGATGGATGGTATGGGTCAGACGGGCTCATTCCCAGTGGGGTATTAGGGTATGAATGCCAGTAGCAGGTGGTGTGGGATGGGTGGTATACATGTGGGGTGGTCGAGCTGAGTGTGAGGGTCCGGCCAGGTGAGAGGGTCCAGCAGCATAGGGGTCATGTATAGGGGGATATGTGGATCCTCCATGTAGCTGCTCAGGGTAATGTGGGGTACCGCTCAAAGAGTAGTGTTGTGCGGGTCTAGGGATAGGGGCACTAGTAGGAAAGGGGCCAACATGGTCAGGTGAGCCTGCAAGGGGTGTGTGTATCGGTGAGGGTGGAGCTAGGGCAGTGGAAGAGGCGTCATCCGATAAGTGCTCGCTCTCAGCAGCGACTGATGATGATGAGATATCGTCAACGAATATGACAAGGGATGGTATCTCTAGAATGGCTATGTCGTCGATGACCTCGCCGTCCCCGAGCTCATCCTCCTGATGGTCGACGTGGAATACGAGAATGTGATCGTCGTCATCGTCAAGGTCGATAACGATGTCACACCCCAACCGATGGCGGAAACATCGGAGTGAGACGAAGAAAGATTGCTCATCACACATAACGCTAATTGTGATAATAGAATTAAAAATAGATTGATTTCATTCATAACAAAATGTTACAATACATGGAACTTGAAATACAACATGTTCAATACAAGAAATACAATACAACAAACAAGTACAAAAATTTATGCAACATATTAAAGCCTAAAACGTTTATATGTGTATCTAGGCATCATCACTACTTCAGTTTCATAGCATCGTCATCATCAACCTGTAACATGTTAAAAAGTATAGTTCAATACAAATATGTATTGGCGAGTATACAGGTTTTCATACATAGCATAAAAAGATAAGTTTTAAACAAATCCACATGGCAAGCTATTGAAACAAAATAACAATAAAATCGGCATGTGTTTAACTAATCAAACCAATGATGACACGCAATAAGCTCTTAACATAAACCAAAGTTTACAAGTGGTGCGTTAATCCTATAACGCTATATATGTCAAGGATAGGCTCGTACGAAGTTAATGATAAGTCTGACACAAAACGTATAACCCCAAGTTTACAGTATCAAGTAATCAAGTAGGCATGCATGTATAAGGAATGTTTGTACATTTAGGAATAAAGTTTAAGTCTAAGTTTTAATAGTTAACATGTTACACCCCAAAAGGTGGTAAACGAAAAAGGGGGTTCAAGTATACTCACAAAATTGCTAATTCTTTCGATTATCCAAGTGTTGACGAGTGATTGAGTTTAGGAGGTTGAATGTATACGGATTAGAGTTCAAGGTAAGTTTAAAGTCGGAGTTCAGAATTTAAAAGTATATGGAAAGTAAATATTTATGAGAAAATAACCATCTAGCACATAATACTCATTTTTGACACTATGAAACCCATAGGGGTTTGAATGTTTTCATGGGTTAAAGTACCCATTAGAATCGTAACGAGAACTAAGTTCTTAGATGGTGTAACTTAGTATTTTGACAAATAACCATTAGATTATCATCAAAGGTTTGGTTACTATAAGTTTTATATATCTATACAACTATATAATACATTTCCCATGTACAAAGTTGTAATTTCCTCACAATTTCTTAAGACGCCATCCTAAAGTCATGCCTTGTTTCCCAAATTTTTCATACGCCCTCCCAAATCTGCCCCTATTAAATGTCGTGTTAATGATCAAAGACTGTGTAAATTGACTACAGAAATGAAACGGTGGGAGTAATTAATCATGAAATCAATTAGGTTTCAATAGTTTCGTGCTTGATTAATCATGAAATCAATTAGGTTTTAGTGATTCTGCTTGATTATTGATGATTGAAACTGAAGATTCAATGTTGGGTGAAAATTGAAGGTGGCATGTGAAAGATCCAATTCAAATCCTAGATCTTTTGGCCTTTTCTTCCCTTCTTGCCCTTGCTCTACCCTACATCAATATTAAGGTATTGAAATTGAGACTCCTCGCATCACTGAAACGTTGCATGATTGAGACTCTATCATCAGTTATAAATACTGATTTTAATTCTTCAATCAAATCATGTATATATTGCTAAAGAAGGTGCCATCAGATTACCTTATTCCTTCTTCGTTCTTCGTTACTCACCATTTTTGTGACGACGTTTGGAATTGAGAACCATAGATTTAAGGAAGAGAAAAAGAAGATGTGACAATGATGATTGCAGAAGGTGGCAACAGGTGTGTGAAAGTAGGAGACCGTAATCAGGTATGTGTTCTTTCGTCTTGGTTTTCTCTAACCTAGGCTTATTGATTTAGTGATACGGGAGCAATAGTAGGCTTGATTGTAGTTGGAAATAATATCTGATTACACCACTTCATACTCATTTGATTTTGGCTACGATGTTGATGGAAACTCAAAAAGCTTTATTGCGGTATTTTTGGTTGGATCAAAAGACAGGAGGGCTAATCATCACATGTTTCAGTAATGCCCGCCAGGTGTTTGTTAATATGTTTCATTGAGTTTAGCCATTATTTTTTTCTTTCAAAAATCTATGATAATGAATGTGGTCGTTTTCGTTTAGGTGCGATGTAATCTCTGTTTTTCATTAGTTTTTTTTAAAGAGTTCCAGTTCAAGAAAACTAAACAAAGTGTGAAGTAGGCATTGGAATTGTTAAGGTTTTCATTTTACACTTCATTTCATATTGTTCCTTCTTTCTTTGGTTTGGTTCTGTGGTTAAACAGAAAGACAATTATTTCATATTGTTCCTTTTTTACTTTCACTTTCAACATTCCAAAATTACTCTGATACGTGTCATCGGGTGGAGCTATCACACCTGATGAACAATAGAAGATATGTTGAAAACAATAACTGCAATGACAATCATAATCATCACAGCACTAATTATAACACAATAAATAACAATGATCACAGTGATGATAGTAGTAACTAAAATAGTGTGTTCTTAGGATATAAAAAACCGGCTTACTAATCAAATATGATCCTCTATAGGGTGTTCATGGAGATGTATGTAATTGGATCTGCTTGCTTTATAGTCAGTAGCTCCATAATTTCCTGATGAAGGTAAAAATCATGAAAAAGGTCTCTGGATACACTTTCTCAGCCTCATCGAGTTGCAGACTAGAATTTTGTTTTGAGGATATCTTCATATAGTACCCTTACATCCAGACTTTGCTATAGAAGAGATAGATATATGTAGGCATGCACACAGGTATATATCTTGGTACTCTTTAAACTAAAAAATTTAAACTTAATACATTTGTTTCTATCCTTGAAAAAGTTTTCATAATAACTGATTTGCAATTTGTTTATAAACAGGCAAAACGTAAGAGGGTAGCTGATGTATTTGTTAGAACTTTATCTGAGGAGAAGCATCTACAATCACATTGGGATTTTGTTTTGAGGAAATGTCATGGTTAGCCGATGATTTTGCTCAGGTTTGTTTTTGCTGATACAAATTAAAGTCAACCTATTCATGTTTCCTTCTTTTATTATACGTATTATTTTATCAGCAGGAGCGCCTTTGGAAAGTAGCCGTCACTGCTCAAATTTCTAGAAGAGTTGCTTTTGCATATAAACTTAGGGTGAGAGGGGCACTCCCCTCTTATGGGAGTCCCCTCTCTTACACATAGCCAATCAGGTTATGCCACGTCAACTCCCCTCTTAACTCCCATCACACTATCAATTTGATGGCGGCACTCCCCTCTTAGGGGACTTGTTTTTTTTTATTTGTTGTAATTATGCATGTTTATAAATTAAACCAATATTAATAAAAATTAAATAAAATTTAATAAAAGACATTTCATTAAATTAAAAATAAAAATTACATTCAAACTAGAAAAATAAAAAAACAAACTACTCGTCGTCGGAACTCACTTCAAGGTGAGGTAGATCTAAACGTCCGAGATGCTCAACGAGATCGTGTTTTAGTCTCCAATGCGTTTCTTCGTCAATGAGCTTGCTATAAGCTGTATCATTGAAGACGGGTTCGACTGGAGGATCTTGAATGTGTATCGGTGCTATCGCCCTTCCGTCGTCTTTTATAATCATGTTATGTAAAATAATGCACGTATACACGATGGACCTTATCTTTTTCACCGTTTTGGAACGCATTGGACGATTTAGTATTCCCCACTTCGCCTTTAACACACCAAACGCCTGTTCCACATCTTTTCTTGCGGCCTCGTGTTGCCTCTTGAACTTTTTTTCATTCGGGATGTGAGGATATGGAAAAGACTTCACAAACACGGACCATCTAGGGTAGATCCCATCAGTAAGATAATACCCGCGTTTGTATAAGTGGTCGTTCACTTGAAATGGACAATTTGGCGCCGTTCCGTTTCGTTGAGTAAGAAATAACGGAGATTGTTGGAGCACGTTGATGTCGTTTTGTGAACCCGCCGGGCCACAAAAAGCATGCCAAACCCACAAATCTTGAGACGCCACCGCCTCTAACATAACTGTCGGGTATTGATGATCGCCTCTCATATATTTTCCACGCAATTCTGTGGGGCACATTCTCTAGACGAAGTGTGTACAATCCAGACTACCCAACATACCAGGTAGGTGATGTCTCTCCTCATGAGCCTGATACAATAGCGCAAC
Source organism: Helianthus tuberosus (assembly GCA_030545235.1). Lineage (NCBI taxonomy): Eukaryota > Viridiplantae > Streptophyta > Magnoliopsida > Asterales > Asteraceae > Helianthus > Helianthus tuberosus. The sequence goes on along the minus strand of CM060354.1, from coordinate 113,593,825 downwards.
GTCGTGGCTCGTTGGTCTACGTAAGAATTCACCAGCATACATTGTACAGACCGTCTCGCAGAAATATTCAAGGCACTCACGAGATGTCCTTTCAGCCATATTTAAATACTCGTCGTTTTCGTCTGGTGGGTTACCGGTTGCAAGTTGTTTAATCGCAGAAGTAACCTTTTGCAACGGCGTGAAACTTTTCTTCATTCTCCCGTCCAAGCCCTCTTGAAACCACTCGTTATTCGCTTCCACGTCACTAACATTTTTTAGGAACAAAGACTTGGACATACGAAACCTCTGACGAAAAATATCGGCATTAAATTTTGGATTTTCGACAAAATAATCGGCCATGAGTGTTTCGTGGCCTCCCACACGATCTCGACGGACAATTTTTTTTACTAGACGATGCCGTGTCTAGTATCTCTGCTTGTTGGATGAGATTTTGGAAGAAAATTAAACTACCATCGCTTGACGATGAATCTTCATCGTCGGGAAAGTCGGGTAGGGGAGAAAAAAAAACGGGAACTTGGAATCCATTTATTTTAAAGATTGGTTTGGCTTTGTGTTGTATTTGATAGATTTTTAGAGTGAGTTTGAGAATGGGTATGGTAAAAATTTAGATTAAGTTGGTTATTTATATTGTTAAAATTGAATTTTTTTGTTTTTTTTAAATGACCGGTGCCCAACGTATACATCATCAATCCTTGTGCTTCTTGTGCGGTGAATCCTCCCCGATCCCCCTCCCCGATTTGCCTCACCACGGTGATGGCGGCGGTGTTCCCTAGCGGGGACTTGGGTCACCGCATGGGGTCACCGAGAGTGCCCCGTATACCCTTAGATTGGTTTATGTGTACTTCTATTTTTGACTGGTTCTAAATTAATATTGGTTTCCTGGAATGCAGAAGAACCTTTTTTATACATTGCCACCTGGGGCTTACAGAAAAGCTGTTGATTCTCATTTGTTACATTTTGAGGTAAAAACATGCCAAGGAATGATAGTATGTTATTCTTGCTACAGTTTGATTTTATATGTAGACTATATTTGGGAATAGCATACACTTTAGTGGCCAATAGAAATACATCAAGTTCATGACGACATTGGTACTATATGTTATCCTGTGCATTTTAGTGGTTTAGATTACAAGTCTTATAGATTGTTTAAAGCTTCATTACGTACGTGGTCTTTATTTAAATGTTATCTTTAAAGAAATCTTCAAGTTCATGTGGAGAAGAAGAATTTTAGATACCATAAAAATATGGGGAACTGCGTTTAAATAAATTTAAGAATTGCACTGTATATAACATATTGAAAAATACAGTTAGCTTTTTTTACCTACCAGCTAACTTAAAGAAACCATATATCATCTTTTGTTCTTTCATGCTTTTCCCTTTACTTTCATTGACTAATGATATTTTTTTTTTACTCTATTTAGAGAACTGGCACTAGGAAACAAGAGAGTGGATACATCTTGTTATGATGTTGTTGCTGCAATTTTAGACTTTCTACTTCAATTTCTCAAGATAATGATGCATTTCAGGAGGACCAGGGAGAAACAAACACACATTATTTTTATGACTTCAAAAAATATATTATGTAACATTTTAGATAATTCTTTGAATAAGATTGTGTAGGAGGGTTTATGCATTAAAAAATAATATGGGCAACTTTCGACCCGTTTGATTTGTTTTTTAGCTTTTTTTATATTATACCAATTAGAGGTATAACATGATCCTAATGCGCTTTTAACTTTGTTATCTTTTTTTAGCTTGCCTCTTCTTTCCGAATTCATGAACTAAACTGTAATTATTTTTATTTGGTATGCAAACTATATCCTCAATTGCTATCTTAAATTGCTAAATAACTAAAACCAAGATATCGCTACAAGATAATTTAGGATCTATACAAGATATTGATATATATCTTCTTTTTGTTTTCCCTTGTAACATGTCCAGGATATTTGAAAGATGAACCTAATCTAATAACACCTTAAAACACACTATATTGAGAAAATAGCTTGAATCCTAATCTAATAAAACCTTAAATTACACTTTATTGAGATTACAACTTGAAGTTATATAGATGACAGGTCTGATAAATGACTCATTATAGACTCTTTTAACTTTTGGATGAATTTACGGTTTCTTTTAGTTTGGAAATTTTATTATTAAATTAACTTGATATAAGCTTTTGAGTCCGAGCAAACAGGTCTTTCAAATGCTTTAGACAGAAATATAGGTTTTTAATGGAAAAAACTCATTTGGAATATTAGACTTCGTTATAGTGACCCGAACACCAAATAGATAATTTTATCGTTTTAACTTATAAGGTTTGAATTATGTTTCTCGGCCCGTATTGTTCACACCGCCGCAACGCGCGGGTTTCCCACTATTCTATATAGTATATAACATAAGTCTTAGTCCATCAAGTATAACAATATTGTCATGGAAGTCATGCATAAAGGTTGTAACACCCCAATCGCGTAATACAACAACACGCGGCGGAAATATCGGGGAGTCACGTTACAAATGCTCACAACTACTGGTACTAAAATTGTTTAATTAATGTTAACATCGTTTTACAAACAAATAATACATGCAATTGTCTTTTCATTTAAGAAGTCTAAGGCCGGATGCAGTCCTACGCATTGCATGCTTGAATAATTGCATACCTGAAACATATGTGAAAAAATAGTCAGCATAAAAATGCCGGCGAATACATAGGTTTTGTTAGCCAAATAAATGGCAAAAGTTTGATATTGCAATACTTTGACAACTACAAGAGTTGTCGATTTGAAAATAAATCTTGAAGCCAAAGAATGGCAAAAATTTTAGTATTGCAATACATAATCTCGATTGTGAAAACTCGTGGCAAAAAGTATTGTATATGGCAATATGATTATTACTAAGTCAGTTTTATGCCATTTGAAATTGTACATCGTACTCTTTTTTAAATCATCGTAAAACTCATTAATGTGTTATTAGAAATTCAATTAAGGATTAATAATAACTGTTTTGAAATAAATCAAAACTTTTGTGAGTATTATATAAATCAAGTTAATGATTCATAATAATACTTTAGATATCCTTCTAAGAATCTAACATATAAAGATATGGGAGATTCTACAAGGATTTGGATAATCGAACTTTGAAACAATCGTACACAAAATCCTAAAGTGATTCGGATAACGCTACAAGAATAATAAAATAAGAACACTTATATATAGGAAGTACCAACGGCGTATCCACCATGTTCTTATTTTATTACACCCGTTTCGTTATCTAAATCACAACTACCACATAAACACATAATCGTCAACTTGTTCCAACTCGTAAACACGCATTAAAGTACACAATGAATCCAAACAGGGACTCCAATATTAGTACTCTAAACATCCCATATATGTCTAGCTATGAAGATAGATGGATACTACAGGGATCAGGTTCTCGTCACATCATCTTGTTACACACGCATTAAAGTACACCATGAATCCAAACAAGGACTCCAATATTAGCACTTTAAACATCCTATAAGTATCAATCTATAAGGATAAAATGATGCTAAAAGGATTCGATCTCGATCACATTGAATCTTTGTATCACAACATCCTAAATCCTAATGGTGATTCGGGATAACGCCACGAAGGGTAATACAATAAGCACACTTATATATAGGAAGTACATGTGGCGTATCCACCATGTGTTTATTGTATTACTCTAGTTTCGTTATCTAAATCACCAACAATCTACACATAAACCATAACCATCGTATCGTAAAGTACCTCTTAAAAATCTCACTATGAAGATAGGAAGATATAAGACTGTACTTCAAATATCCTATAAGAATCTAACTATGAAGATAGGTAGATCTTTTAAGGATTTGGATAAACATCGTATTTGCATAATCGGAATAATAAACATAAAAGCACTTAGTAAACACATATATGCCATACATTTGGAAAATAAATCGGTTACACATATGAATCACCCCAAAACATTTGAAAACGGTAAAAGAGGGGAACTATGTACTCGCCTTGGATTGCAAAGTATCCTCTATCTAAAAGAACTAACAATGCTCGGGAAAACCAAGGAAATCAAGTGGTACCTAGTAATCGGATCACTAGTTAATAAATCGACGCCTAAATCAGAAGCTCGGGTAGAATGAGGTCTCGTAAACCAAATGAGTATTGGAACTCATGTGATATGGTTTAACAAAGCCTACATTCTAAATCAGAACCTATCCTAAGTGCTTACGACCCATTACGACCCGTTAAGGTAGTCTACACTACTTTAACGCGTTGTTTGCGCGAATGCGCGTTCGAGACGCCTAACTAGTACTATGACAAGTATTATATGCCTTAACATGTCTAATTATGTTATATAATCAATTTAGATGTCAAAACATGTGTTACATATGCTTAAAATGAAATTATGCGCAAAGGGGCATTTTGGTCATTTTCCTAAGGCATATAAACTACCTATCATACAACTAACTAAACGAAGGGACCATAAGGTATAACCTTGGAAGGTTATTCCCTACACAACTATGGTCGCAAAATATGTTTGGTCGGATCCTAACGATCGACCAAACGGGTCGGGTTTGAAATTCTAAGCGGTTGTCAAGACCGCTTGACTTACGATCCTAAACAAGCACTAGACTAAAAGTGATGAGTTAAACATGTTAAAACATGTTTAACTAAGTTAGAAAAAGGTCTGATATCAAAACAAAGTGTTTTGATACCCTAAAATAGCTTTGTCGTAAAATACACATAAACACGTATTTTGACCGAAGCTTTGACTCGTCACTTCGACTAATCGACGTGGTAACCATCGTGTTTACGCTCACGTTGCAAAGTTTGATTGAACTTTGACTTGACCAAATCGTGGTCAAAGCAGAAAGTCAAACACTGTTTGACTTTCACGTTTGAAAAGCATAAAAAGCATAAAAGAGGCTTACAAAAGGTCCAAAGCTTGAAGATAGAACAAGAAAACTAGAAGATTGAAGCCTTTAACCAGAGGGATAGCTTCAATGATCAGAATTGAAAGGAAATGAACAAGTTGGTTTTTTGAAATTATTGGGTTTATATAGATTTTCAACGACCGTTAAGATCGTTCCTCCTAATTTGAGCTTTGATCTTGGCCATCCATGTGTTGCACATGGTTTTGAATACTATGGGACCTCAAATACCAGCTCCAAGTATTGCAAAACAATGCTATAAATCAATGGAATCAGCTGCTGAATGAAAAAACAATGAATCTGCCCAGATCAGCCTTTGGCGCCCCGTGAGAGGCATGTCGCGCCCCGCCAGAGACCAAAATGGCAGAATGTCAGAAATGGTCCCTGCATGCCCAAAACTTTGACTTTGATGCATTTAAGGCCCGTTAACCCTATTTCAAGGCTCTACAATGAAGTTAAAACATAGGGAACTTAAAATATGCTTGAAAACATCTCGGATGTCGGTTCGTTTGGTCGTACGGTTGCGTTGTTCGGTTAATTACGACGGAAGTCGTAACGGACGCGAAATCGATCCAAATTACGCGACGAGTGGTATTTTTGCATTCCAATCACTAAAATAAAATATTTTAATGATTACAAAAATTTTTGGATGTCCGGATATGTTCAGAACGTAAGATATGCGCGTAAATGCAAACTTATGCACTTTTTGATGCTTTTAGTCCCTATTAATCAAATAAGCACTTTTTCGCACAACGAACCTCTCAAAGCCTATTTCTAAGCTATGTAAAAGATATTTAGGGTATGTTTAGCTTATGATCAAGTTCCGGAATGTTCGTTGCCATACGAATCGGTATACTTTCACATTTGACGTAAATAGTCCTTGCGATCGAATAAACTTGTTTTTGACACACCAAAGCCTTCAAAACTTATTTGTAAGTTATATAAAAGTTATTTAAGGTATTTTAAGCATATGTCACTGTTCTGGAGTGTTTGTCGCATTAAACTGATTACGTTTACGTACCAGTTTGCGTATAACTCTCCAGAAAGCAATTTAAAGCTTGAAATAGAACTAGAATCAAAACGTGAAATTGTCAAACGCAAATTAACAAATTTTGAGACCAAAACACATTGTTTCTTTGATAAAAGATATTGTTCTAAATCGTACGGTGTTTATGGAGCACAAGTGTCACAGTCTCCCCTACTTTAGGAAATTTTGTCACGAAATTTATTCGAAGGAGATCGTAGAGAGTAATTGAAACAACTGATGGACAAGCAAATTGCTAGATCCCAAAGACGCGAAGCATCGTTTGGTGTTGGAAATTTTTAGGGGATTCAAAATGTGAGTTGGGATATTCAAAGTATCTCAAGGTATTCAACCCTTTGATACTTGTGAATTTAAAGTAAAAGTCGACCAGTGTTAAAAAATTGTTTGGGTATGGCACTATGTTATACTAAGCTCTTAGTGAAATTCCTAGCAAACAAAGGGGTGTACATTCAAGCCCTACACGTACACGGTTTCTAACGTCCCACGAGGTACATCCCATGTACTATGAGCATCTCATGCATAGGAGACGGGTCAACATACCTATGGCATCAAGATCGTCATCTTTAACACCATAATATACTCCCGGTCGGCTCGATTTGAGTTAATGAATGTACTCGTCGTCGTCCATTGTAAATAACCACAAAAATACCAAATAAGCACATAATCACATAATGGTCCAAGATAACATAAAATCACCAAGTGATCTCAGCAACGTTCTGAAGAATAACACACTAAGAACACTTATATATAGGAAGTAACATCGGCGTATCCAGCGTGTTCTTATCGCATCATACTCCTCCCATTACCTTAATCACTCTAGATCTTATGCAAACATACTTAACAAGGCTTACTATGATTCTCATGCGTCGAATCTCATAATTAAGTGTGCACCCATAATTACTCGTTTCGTCGCATGGTCCACATAGCTCCTCTTGTTAAGCGAGGGTAAACAAATAATAAGGTCGAACTATCGTCTAAATCAAATAAACATCGTCACAACATAACATCTGTTAAATCGAATCGTGTTTCATACTAGCAATGATAGCACTACTTGTTTTGCATACAACAAATTTAGTAGTAGGTATTTTATTCTAGTACAAATGTTTATATATGTTTCATACTAACCAAACAGGTAGAATGCAACATATACTAATCATATAATGTAAGCATATCGGGAAAATGTTTTCAAATCATGCGCTAGGTATGCTAAGTTAACACACTAAGCAAAATGTATTTGAAAATTAGTGTAGTAAGTACGTTAAGTCAACATATAAAGCAAATCGTATTTATAATCATGTACTATACATATTAGATAAATAAATCATGTATGTAATGTCATGATCACAAAGTAGTATTAACTTGTTCATAGTATTCGTATTGATCGTGTTGCCAAATTCGTATGAATGCACTAGAGTGCAATCATGGTATGCTAATTTACAAGATTTAGTTCCTAAAGAACGGAATCCTCAAAGTTGGCATGTAGTTGTAATCACACATAGTGTAATCACATTAGAGTTTGTAATCGGAAAACAAATAAAAAGGATAAAGATAAACTTTTTGAAATTTATATTGTCAGTACAAACATAGTTGGAATATGTACATTGTTTTTTGAAAATAAATAGAAAATATAGAGGTTCAAATGATCATAAGTGCTTGATCATTAGCTTTACACTCATTGACGTTGAATACTCGTCCATTAGCATTGGCAAGCTTGGGGCAGTTTCGCTTGAAATGATTTAAATCACCACAATTGAAACATGCTCTAGGGCGAGTCTGAGTAGGGGCAGCTCGGTTCTGGATACGACAGGTCACAGCTAGATGTCCAAATAGACCATAGATTGTACAATTGCGACAAGGAGAATTTGATGCGTGATGATAGTTGCAATGATTGCACCGAGGTTGCTTTCCACGATAAAATCCCTTAAAGGGTACTGAGTTGAGTGGAACTGGTGCAGGAATTGCAAAATTCTTTGAAGTCTTGCGCTTCCTAGAATTTTTAGAAGATTCGGCCTTTGTTCGTTTTGAATTCTCATTAGTAGTTTCGGTGTTTTGTTTCTTGTCTCCCTTTCGAAATAGTTTACCTTTTCTAACCTGGGAGTCGGTTAAGATAGCGGCTAATTCCTTAGCCTCCCTAAGCATTGCAGGTTGGCTGCCAGTGACAATGTCTTGGACAAGATCAGGTAGGCCACCAATGTACTTCTCAATGGCCCGATCCAAAGGTATGACCATCGTGGGGCAAAGTAGGCTTAGTTGTTCAAATCGGTCAGTGTAGGAACGGTTTTCCCCACTATCTTGTTTTAGGTGATAGAATTTGTTTTCAAGTGCCCTTATTTCATTTCGTGGGCAGAATTCTTTCTTCATAAGATCTTTAAATTCTTCCCACGTCTGTGTCATTGCTAAATCGGCACCTCGGTCTCTCATAATACCATTTCACCAAGTGAGTGCTCTCCTTTGATAGACATTCGAGGCGAACTCCACCTTGCGCTCATTGGGACACTGAATGTGGCGGAATGTGCTTTTTATACTCTTAAACCATTGTAGGAGCACAGTTGCTCCTTGAGACCTAGAAAATTTCAATGGCTTAGCTGAATTGAACGTTTTGAAGTCACACTGAGCATTGTTATTATTGTTATTGTTATTTGCCTGGTTTATCTGAGTAATGAGGTTCGGAATCACAGTAGCCATCTGCTGAACGATTGTGGCTGCGAGAGAAGCATTCTTAGTTTGATCGCGTCTAGGAGGCATCTTGAAAGTATAGCTATAGTGAAAATCAAATAAGTTAGATCCATCAAATTGTTATGAGTTTGTAACATCATTGTGTAGTGAAAATTTTGGACTAGTAAAATCTCGTTCATAGGTCTCGCTCTTGTACTTAGAATATATAATGTTGATTCTGAATTTAGTAAAATCTTGTTCATAAGTCTCGTTCTTGTATCTAGAAAATACAGTGTTGTGGATTTTGTTTTGAGACAAGAGTTGTTTGAAAAATAAACTTTCGTAATATTTTTGGATGAGAGAATACAAACCAAGTTAATGGTTTGTGTTAAAAATTCCTTTATTGTTTAAAAATTTATTGTTTTTAAGATAAAATGTTTTAAATTTAATTTTTAAAATAAAGAAACTTTGTGTTTGAAATTTTGAAAATTCTCATCTAAATGGTAAAAATTTGAAATTTTGAAAGACAAAGGTAGTGTTTCGAAAATGAAATAGGATCTCATAGTGTCATGAAATGAAATGAAATTCATTTCAACTGTCTCGAATCAAACATATCACCGAAGGTAATATGATGAATTAGTATTGTGAAAAGAAATTTGTTTCGATTGTCGTGAATAGCAAACATCTTACCGAGGATAACATGAATGAGTAGTGTTACAATAGTCGTTTAGAAATCGTTCGGCATAGTCAAGATGGATAGGTTTTTATAATGTTTCACGAAGACATGCTTTAGCCTATAAGTGAACACTCACCCTAAGAGTTCCCAGGTAAGAGTGACTGGTCTGAATATGCGGATTTGTATGAACACTCTAGCCTTAGACAGAAAACTCGGGGTACAAGCGTCCACCCTTCTAGATTGCATGTGTTCACATTATTAAAACCCAAGATTTCGATGAAAAACGTTTGAGAAAAACATTTGAGAAATCTTTTGATAAAAATTGTTTAAGATAAACACGTTTGCGAAATATTTTGATGAAAACGTTTGAGAAAACATTTTGAGAAATACCCTAAGGCATAAAGCCTAAGGTTTAGGATAAATCATCTAGGGCTAGATGATTTGTAAATCATAGAGTAGTTGTGGCACGAATAAGGATGAGGATTTATGAAGGAGTTCCTAAGTCTACTCATGTTTGGGTCCTAGGAAGGTTATAGACTACGTTTAAGGCATGCTAATAACCTAATTCCCTATAACCAGTGCTCTGATACCAATCTGTAACACCTCAATCGCGTAATACAACAACACGCGGCGGAAATATCAGGGAGTCACGTTACAAATTGCTCACAACTACTGGTACTAAATGTCACACCCCAAAAACGTCGCAGCGGAATATAAAACGTAGTGGTGACGGAAGTTGGTGCCCGTTTATACCTTGTCAGACGATGCACTCTTTTGTTGGACATTTTGACGTATTTTAAAACATAGATATTAAACATTACATTTTAAAAGTCACGACACAACCACATAAGTTAAGTTGTTTTGATCCTCGCGGATCTTATTACAAACGTCCCAGAAAGTTTATGTCACACCCTCACTTTTGCGGAAGCGTGGTTGTGGTGTGACTTTCTTAATATCATTGCATTCAATCATAACAACAATTATATGATAAAACCATTGGTTTGTCATCCATTGAATAAGTTTAAATTATAACAGCATTGTTTAAAAACGTATACTCCAAATTTAAGTTTTACAATCATACCAAAATGTTTATGAGTTCACTAAGGACTCATCGAAAGATAATAAATAGCACCAAGGATTGGGAGACGTGTCTCGTCCAGGAATAAGACACACCGACCAAAACCCAAAGACCAAGGATGACATCTTTATTTCAAACGCATCATAAAAACTTTCAACGCCTGCCAGATCCACTTATTAGTTCCCTGTATGCGTATTTCGTACCGGCCCCTCCGGCGGAACGACATAGTCACCACATGTGGCCAACTCGCAGGCCCATGGGTGGGGCTCGCAACACCCAATAGATCTATCACTCATGCTCCTCGGTCCTTATACAAGGATTAATGGTCTTAAGCTAATGGCCTACCGATTCACGTGATCTAGCAGTACCTTTCCTTAGCTAATCATACCATGGTAATTGTTTGTAAGCAGTATGTAACATGTATTTCACCCCCGAAGTTATAAAACTGAAAACAGTTAAGAGAAAAGGGGGAGCATGAACTCACAGTTTTGCGTCCCTTGTATCCGATGTAACTCAAAGCTTCCTCTAGAACGCACGACTACCTACATGCGTACTACGGTCCGTTAAACGAGCGGGTCGTGCCTTGACTTGGTATTGATTAGTGCCTTTGAGTTACGTTTTAAAGTGTCTTCGGTAGTATTCCAAGTATATAATTATTTGTTAAAATAATCAATATTTTAACTCTAAATTATATTTATAAATCTTGGAATAATTGTTAATCAATATTTTTCGTAACAATACTTCTCAAGTATTTATATTCATATTTCCTTCCCAAGGATGGGGGTATCTCATACATGTGTATTCGTATTTGTATTTGTGTATTTAGCCAAGTGGCGTCGTATTCCGGTGTATTATTCCAATTAAAAATATGCCAATATATTCCCAATATATATTTCCAAAACAATATATTTTCAAGTTTCACTTAGAAAATATATATAAACTTATCTTGTCCAAAAATACTGTATCTCCCGAAAATATATATTTTTCCCAAAAATCATATATCTTCTAAATACTCAAGGAAAATATATTTTTACTTCCCAAAAATAATATATTTTTCTCCTTGTCAAAATATGATATAGCTTTGTAATATTTACAAAAATCATATTTTCATTTCTTGTATCCAAAATAATATTTACAAAAAATATATATTTGTAACGGTATTTTCCGGAATATTTCATAAGTTACGTTCTTGCGTTCGGTTTCACCATATTAAGTGTGTAACTTATATATTTATCCCGTGAGATTTTCGGTATTATTTTGGATTGTAAATTTCATGGTATTTTGTTAAGTTATATTATTTTACCCTAAAATAATATAACTATTCCACAAAGTATACAAATATTCACACAAGTGTCTTTAGTATAAAATATATATTTATCCATTTTTTTTATTTTCAAAAACCAACCTCCAATACTTGTATTTTTGTATCAAAATTTATGGCAAAGCTTATATTGAAAAACATGGTTTAAAACATACTTGTAAACACTTGTTTAGAAAATATTTTCTAAGTGTTTGAGTTTTTAGAAAATTTTGCTATAGTTTCCTTTGTAAATGGAGGTGTCCATGCTATTAAGCATATCATTTTCTTTTCAAAAATCATTCAAACAATCAATAATCAACTCCAAACAATATTATACTTACCAAGTGTAAAAACAATACACTTTACATAATAACATGAACTTGATCTTTCACAAAAACGCGTAGTAACTTGGTAAAGTGTTTAGTAGCCTTAGTTACCCTCCAAAATATATTTATTACTTGGTAAACTTCACTCTTGAAGGTTTTAGATGTTTACAACTTGTAAACATATTTTACAAAAAAAAAATGTTTATTTATAACATCTTCTTGTTTCATAGGTATTTCTACACTTATTTTATCACCAAAAATAGTGTAAGTTTAGTAAAAACCATGATCTATTAGAAATCGTATTTTGAACTTGGTTTTCTTGGAAAATCATTCACAAGTCTTGAATCTATAAGTTTACTAGGTCACTTTGATCATTGTTTTACAAGAAATCATTTTTATTTATCAAGTTCATGTGTTTACTAGAAGATGATCATCATTTGTTGTTACATGATCATCCTCCCACTTGCTAGATTAAGTGTTTAAACATCATCTAGCAAGCTTCATGTGATGGTTAACATCATCATCTCAAGAAATCAATAATCAAACATTATGCACTAAACAACATTATTTCAACAAGGTTTCATCTTATGTTAAGCTTTATGTTCAAGATTTCAAGTTTATGTTCTTTAGTGTTCTTGTTATTTTCATCATACTACAACTTTTAACCACCAAAAATATGAAGTAACAAGTGTTAAGAAGGACCTTACTACTAGCTTCAAGCTAGGGAAGAACAAGATGAAAATCGAGTGGATAAAAGCTAGCAAAGGAGGTCCTTCAAGATCCGTGAGTTCCAAGCTTCCTTAATCACCCTTGGATACCTAGAGATAACCTTGGATTGGATGAAGCTTGATCGAAAATGGTGATGGTGTGTGGATGGTAGTTCGGCTGTGAGCTTTGAGGGAGGAGGAGAAGAGATGGAGTGGTGAAAATGGTGATGCTTATGTTACTTATAATCCTCTAAATGCCATTAACCAATGGTTTTTGTGTCTTTGGAAGTACATACAAGATCAAGTCATATCCCAAGAAAAGATTAAGCAATCTTAGTAAGATTATGGAGGATTTTGGTGGGGGCCACTACTTGGGCCGTAAATATCATTGGGGGGGGGGGGGTAAATTGTAAGTTTAAATGGTAAGTAGGTAATTAGTGGAAGTTAAGTGTAAAAGTCTAGTGTCTTATGTATATCTTGCATTATATAATATGTTAGGGTGTTCGGGGACCATAACTAGGCAAAAAATAATTAAACAATGCTTCTAGAATAATTTTAGTGTTCCGGGTAATGTCCGGTTGTTCGGTTAGATACCGGTTTGTTAAAGTGTCAAGCTTTACCTTTTAGTGTTCATTAAGTTACCTTTTGTGACACTTTCAATTCCCGACACTTAGGAAAGCATACAGGACCATTTTGCCATATTTTTGCATGTTACTAGCATGTTAAAATGCTGATTTTTACTGATTAATGCAGAATTCTGCACTTCGAGTGGGTTTTAGGCACTTTCCGGCACTTAAACTATCACCTAGTGACGCAGTTTTATGGTCCTCACTTTCCTACACTCCATACTAGTGTAGTGCCTTGTCTCTGGCCCTTACGGGGTCTCAACACACTGTCTGTCTATGTACTGACATTGTCAGCAAGTTTCTGAGTTATCCGCTAACTGTGCTAACTGTGCTTTGTGCATCGTTTATGTCACTAGAGTTTGTATGTGATAAATGGTGTGACAGCATGAAATGTGATGCACATGTATGTATGATACAGAAATCAGAAAGCAGTTTAAGTCATCAGTTGTAATTAAGCACATTCATTAAGTATAAATCAATATTAATTAAACGTATGGATGCATGCAAATTTGACGGTTGTCACAGTTTAAAAGGTGTCCAACATATTTAAACGAAACGACATGCATCATCAAAAACAAGATACGCTATGATTTCCCGAAGCCAAACTCAAGTACCTGTAGAACACGTTAAAATCAAGTGTCAACACAAAGGAATGTGAGTTCACATATTCACTTACAACCAATTTTATTCCAAGGAAAACTTTCTGATTAGGTGTTTATTTGAAAACATCCATAAAAATTTTAGAAAGTCCATTTTACTTCCTTAATAAAATCCATGGGCCTTCTGTCGGTTCATCAATCCGACAACTGTAATATATATGCCCAGGTTTTGTATATTAAATTATTGTGTCAACTTTCAGACTCGTATGTTAGCTAGACGATACGAACTATATATTAACCATGCAGGGATAATCAAAGCTAGACAATAAACGGAATTTAAATTCATCGTTTGACTTGACACGGGGCGACCGGTCACGATGGGGTTGTCAACCCGATAGATCTACCAATAATTCATCGCGTGCAATACTTAAATGATTAAACGACATCATGGGCGCAGGGTCCTCTTGAAGGACAATATGATGTCTGCCTCATGTACAATATATATATCCTACTAATATGACAATTTAATACACGACGTTGTACGAATTTCCATGACACTCCATTATATGAGACCCAGTCAAGAATTCGTCCCCAACTGTACGGTCATGTTTCACTTAAGAAATACCGTACTTACAATATTCATTCATCAAAAACGTTTTACTTTGAAACGTATGACTTATCAAATCTTATATATTTTCAACGAAAATATATATTTTATATTAAAAGGTATGTTTTATTTCGAAAACATTATTAAACCCTTTTATTGACGTGTTCTACTCCCAAAATATATACAAAGCAGTAAAAAGAGGGGTTTAGTGACACTCACCTTTGGGTGCATATTTTAAATAGCGCAATCCCATAGATTGATTTTTCTACACGTCCTAATATAGGAACGATTTTAAATCAATATGCATAACACAAAAATCCTAAGTTTCTCCGTTCCTTAGAATTATCATATAACTTTGGGATTATCTCGAAAAGTTGTTATTTTTGGATTATGTTGGCACGTTAATATATACATGAGTCCATATATATATTTTTATGATTTTGCAACTTGAACAATTTTATTGGTGACCATTATTATGTAAATCCCTTAACTTTTCCCGTTTATACACAATAAATCTACGATTTGCGCGTCGTAATATATATACATAAACGTTCATATAATTTAACACCGAAACACGCGAAATATTAATAACTTATCTATTTTGTCATTTTTAAAGAAAATATACATAAAATATCTCATATGTAGCAAATTTCATGGTCGACAAACAAATTACACATCTAACGCAATTTTTACTGTTTCTACCGCACAAAACGCACTAGTATACATGCATAGTCTAAATTTCCCACTATCAAGTTAACACTTAACATTTTATCACCTTTACATGCTTAAATCACTTAACACATTGTATCACATAAGGTTCACTCAAAATTTACCCATACTAGTGTTCATCGAAAAATGCGTATTTTAGCGATTCGGTAACGTTTTTGGGCGTGGGAAGTCATGTATGACCAACCAAACACCAAGTAAACTTAAAATTAGTTAAAATACTTGTTTTTAAACTAAAAACATCAGTTTATTTACTGATCTAAATCAGTTTTATAAAAATCACTTGAAAAGCCGATTTTTGACCGTTTTAACGCATAGTTTTGCGTTAAACGTTACTATAATCATCCCAACTCGAAACGACTTGATATTTTAAAACAATACATGTTATTTACTGATTAAAATGATAGTTATAATCAGATTAGTGCAGTTTTTGTATAAGTCACATAAATCATGTGATTTCACATATTTTACAACTTTTAATGCACCATGTACAACATGCAAAGCTAACAAACATTATGACAAAGTTATAAGTCACTAAACACTTTAAAATAACTTCATTTTAGCGTTTATAATCTGCTCATAACTGATTTTTACTCAATCACACTCAAATCATCTTTTTAAGATCATATATTGTCATGCATGTGTAAGTATATGATTCTAGTATACTCATATCATAATTTTATCATCTAATATGATCTTAATACATCAAAATCTCACTAACATATTATTCCTTCAAATATCATACATAACACCTTAGATCCTTCAATCATTCATGTTCATTCATACTCAAATCTTTTACTTTTATGATTACACATCAACTTTAACATACATGCATACACATATACATACATATATAAAAGAAATTTATACACACATATACTTCCAAAATTTCACTTTTCAATATTTCACTTTCAAATTTCTAATCTCTTTAGAACATTCTTATTTGGCAACTAACAATTCCTTTAATCATCTTATTTCTCAAGAAATCAAACAACCAAGAAATCTTTCATCAAAAATTTAAAATACAATATACACATATACACACACCATTCTCGGCCATATATACATACATGCATACACCAATTTTTATTTTATTCAAAACTCATTTGTTTGAAATTTTCAAGTTTATGTTTAGATTCAAGAAGAAGAGAAACTTTCACTATCATCTTCATCACCATGAATCAAGAGCAAGATTGAAAAGAAAATATGTTATACCTTCAAGATTCTTAGTGGGTTTTAAGATTTATGATGATGTGAAGCCTTGTTCTTGCTCCAATCTCCTTGAAATCACCTCTAAACCTTTATGTGAACTTGAAAACACCTTGGAATGGACATGATCTTCAAGATTTAAGTTTGAAAATGACAATGGAAGTGTTTAAGGGGGTGTTTGGCCAAGAATTTGAGAGAGAGAGAGAATGCTTAAGTGTTGTTTGATCTTTGATATTGATTGTTGTGTAGTTATGGATGCTTTCTCAAGATTAATCATCACTTTACACTCCCTAGGTGTTACATGTGTCAAATTGAGAGAAAAAAGAGAATGTGGGCAGCCCACAATGCCACCACATACCCCTCTCACACATATATATATATATATATATACATATAGATATTATATGTAAATTTGCTCAAAAACAGGTATTTTACTGAATATCGGGTATTTTATCTAGCGTTTTAATCCCGTTTTAGTGCATTTTAAATTATTTTTATCATTCTATAAAAATAATCACTTAAAATTATTACTGAAATAATTACCAGTTGCCTTGACTGGCTGCGTTGACAGTATTTTGTTTAATTCGCGCAGTATCGCGCAGTACGCGTTCAAACTCGAAAAATAGAGTTTCTTAGCGTTTTTAATTATTTTTCCACAATGATATGATTAAAATTATTATTCTAATCATAACAGACTATTTTTAGGATTTTAACACTGATCGGGTGGTCACCGACGTTCGTTTCGCATTTTAAACGTTACGCGATAAGCGTTAGTTTTATCGTTGCCAACATAACTTTCATACACATCTAAATTTACCAACACATCAAATATCATATATTAACATCACAGTTAGTCACAAATAGTCATGTTACATGTTCACTACATAGATTACTATTGTCCGGTACGGCTTGAGAGGCCGGGTGTCACAGTCTCCACCTGTTTAAGGAATTTCGTCCCCGAAATTTTACTTTACAGGTTTCGTTTTCGCACTCGGTGGGAAGAGGTGAGGATATTTTTGTTGCATTTGGTCTTGTCGCTCCCAGTTGAACTCGGGTCCACGCTTAGAATTCCAACGGACCTTGACCAGCTCAATCTTACTCATCCTGAGTTTCTGGGTTTTCCGATCCAGAACCTCCACTGGTTCTTCGATAAATCTCAGTTTATCGTCCACTCGAACCTCTCCAGGGGGTATAATTAGTGTCTCATCGGACATACACTTTTTCAGGTTGGAGACATGAAATACATCATGGACTCCAATCAACTCCTGTGGCAACTTGAGCCTATACGCGACTGGTCCAACTCGAGAGATGACTTCGAAGGGACCTATATAGCGTGGGCTCAACTTTCCCCCTTTTCCAAACCTCACAATGCCCTTCCATGGTGATACCTTCAGCATAACTCTATCACCAACTTGAAATTCCAGCGGTTTCCTTCGGTTATCTACATAACTCTTCTGTCGATCCGCGGCAGCCTTCATCCTATTATTGATCTGGACAACCTTATCTGTGGTCTCCTGAATGATCTCGGGTCCGGTCAAATGCTTTCCGCCAACTTCAGCCCAACAGAGCGATGATCGACACTTCCTTCCATACAGGGCTTCAAAAGGACCGGCTTTTATGCTAGCGTGGTAACTATTGTTGTAAGAAAACTCTGCCAAGGGCAAATGAGTATCCCAACTTCCACCGAAATCAATCACACACGCTCTCAGCATATCCTCTAACGTCTGAATGGTCCTTTCACTCTGACCATCCGTTTGAGGATGATATGCAGTACTCATATCCAAACGAGAACCCAGCGATTTCTGGAGAGATTGCCAAAATCTGGATTCAAATCGTCCGTCTCTATCCGAAATGATTGACACAGGTACTCCATGACGGGCTACAATCTCGTTAAGGTACAGCTGCGATATCTTCTCCGTATTGTCTGTTTCCTTAAGTGCCAGAAAATGAGCAGACTTTGGTAATCGATCCACAATTACCCAGATCATATTATGTCCACGCGACGTACGGGGTAACTTGGTGATAACGTCCATCGTAAGATGTTCCCATTTCCACTTAGGAATCTCTGGTTGCTGCAGAAGCCTAGACGGCTTCTGGTGCTCAGCCTTAACCTTAGAGCATATCAGACATTTACTCACATAGGCCGCAATGTCTCTCTTCATCTTCGGCCACCAGTAAAACTCCTTAATGTCCTGATACATCTTGGTAGAACCTGGGTGAATGGAATACTTGGATTTATGAGCTTCTTTCATAACCAATTCATGGAGGTTACCTTTCAGCGGAACCTAGACTCGGTTCATGAAGTACATTACTTCATCCGCTTTCGATATCAGTTTACATTCTAAGCCCTTCAAACCTTCACCTCTCAAATCATCATCTTTCAAAGCTTCCCGTTGTGCATCACGAATTCGATCGGTCAAACTCGTTTGTATGGTCAAACCCAAAGCACGAACACGTTGAGGCTTTTCCCACTCCTTCCTACTAAGCGCATCTGCAACAACGTTTGCTTTCCCTGGGTGATAACGGAGATCACATTCATAATCATTGAGTAACTCTACCCAACGTCGTTGTCGCATATTGAGCTCCTTCTGATCGAGGATGTGCTGGAGACTCTTATGGTCCATGTAAATCGTACACTTCGTGCCATACAAGTAGTGTCTCCAAATCTTCAAAGCAAACACAACAGCTCCAAGCTCCAAATCATGTGCTGTGTAATTCTTCTCATGCACTTTCAATTGTCTGGACGCATAGGCTATCACTTTGTCTCTTTGCATTAAAATGCATCCAAGACCCAAACGTGAAGCATCACAGTAGACAATGAAATCATCACTTCCCTCAGGAAGGGAAAGAATAGGTGCACTGCAGAGCTTTTCATTCAACGACTGAAAAGCTTCCTCCTGCTTCTCCGTCTAGTCAAACTTCCTCTCCTTCTGGGTTAATAGCGTCAACGGCTGCGCTAATCTGGAGAAGTTCTCGATGAACCTCCGGTAATACCCAGTAAGCCCTAAGAATTGTCACACCTCTGACGGAGTCTTTGGCGCTTCCCAATTCTTTTTTCCTTCGATCTTAGACGGATCTACATGTATACCTTTCTCATTTATGACATGTCCGAGAAAATGAACTTCTCGAATCCAAAACTCACATTTAGAGAACTTGGCATACAGCTTCTCTTCCTTCAGCAACTACAAAATTAACCTCAAATGATGCTCATGATCATCTTTGGTTCGTGAATAAATAAGTATATCGTCGATGAATACTATCACGAATTTGTCCAAGTAGGGTTTGCATACCCTGTTCATGAGGTCCATGAACACAGCTGGCACATTAGTTAGACCAAAGGGCATGACTAGGAACTCATAATGGTCGTATCGTGTTCAAAAGGCTGTCTTTGGAATGTCTTCATCAGCAACCTTCAACTGATGATAGCCTGAACGCAGATCTATCTTCGAATAGTAGCTGGATCCCTGAAGCTGGTCAAACAGATCATCAATCCTCGGCAAAGGATACCGATTCTTGATAGTTAACTTGTTCAGCTCCCTATAATCTATACATATTCTGAAGGATCCATCTTTCTTCTTCACGAACATAATAGGCGCACCCCAATGTGAATAACTTGGAGCTGTTGTCTAGTAGCTCTTGAAGCTGGTTCGACATTTCTTTCATTTCAGATGGTGCCAATCTATAGGGAGATTTTGCAATTGGTGCAGCACCAGGTACCAGATCGATTCGGAATTCGATCTGTCTCACAGGGGGTAATCCAGGTAAGTCTTCAGGAAAAACTTCTGGATAGTCATGAACAATAGGAATCTCCTCGATCTTCCTACATTCGGCCTTTGTATCCACCACGTTAACTAAGAACGCAGGATAACCCTTCCGCAACATCTTGAGCATCTTCATAACACTGACAACACTCGACACACGACTCGAACGATCTCCATGGATAATTATCGCTTCGCCACCACCAGGACGAGGTATCCGCACTTGCTTCTCCGAGCAAATAATCTCCGCTTTGTTCTTGGACAGCCAATCCATCCCCACAACTACATCAAAACTTCCCAACTCCACTGGTAGTAAATCAATACGAAATTTATGATCGCCTAACAGAATACTACAGTCGCCTACGACTTCACTAGTTTCTATCAGTTTACCATTTGCTAGTTCTATCGAGTACTTCTTATTTAGCTTACTTGTAGGCGAACACATGAATGGTTTAAAGTTTTTCGAGACAAAACTCAAGTCATCTCCAGTATCAGAAAGTACGAACACGGAATGGTTATTGATCATAAACATACCAGTGACAACATCAGGATCATCGCGTGCCTTCCCGGCATTTAGCTCGAACGCTCTACCCCTGGCATTATGTCCTCCCGCCTTGGGACAATCCTTCTTGCAATGTCCTTGTTCTCCACACTGGAAACATCCTTCAAGCCTCGATCCTTCCACAGTACTCTTGGCATAGCATTCGCGGGTAGCATGCTTAGTTCGTCCACATCAGTTACATTTCTTCTGTCCATCCTCACGAGTCTTTCTCTCAGATCCGCCTCAGCTATCTCTGGTGCCATCCTTTCTAGTACCACTAGAACTTGCTGCATATGCCTTCTTCGAATTGCATTTTCTGTCGCGCTTCTCTTCAGTCTCCTTCCTCGAGCTCTCGGACTTGCGCTTCTTCGTAACTTCTGTCTTAGACTCAGAACGCCCCGACCATTCAGACTTCGCATCTGCTTTGGCCTTGCCCGATGACTTCCCGGTTTCCTCCTTTTTATCAAGACTACATTTACGAGCAGCGTCATCAGCTAATGATTTTGCCAATGTAGTAGCCTCTAGATAGGTGGTAGGTTTCGCGGATGTAACCATACTGCGAATCCGTGGCGACAATCCCCAGATATACCTTTCTACCTTTACATATTCAGGAGTAACCATTCGTGGAACTAACCTCGCCAAGTCGTTAAAACGAGAAGTGTAAGCTCTGACATTCAGACCTTCCATGGTTAGGTTCCAGAAGTCTGTCTTGATTTTCTGAATTTCACTGCGCGGGCAGTACTCTTTCAGGAGCATCTCTTTAAGTTCGTTCCAGGTCAAACTGGAGGCAGCGTCTTCACCCAAAATTTGAACTTGCGAGTTCCACCAAGACAGTGCTTTATCAAGAAAAGAGTAAGAAGCATATCTCACCCGTTGATCAGCAGCACAACCACTGATTGCCATGATAGATTCCATCTTCTCAATCCATCGGATGATATCTAAGGGTCCTTCAGCACCGGTAAATGATCGTGGGTTACAGCCCTAGAATGTTTTATATGTACATACGTGCATTGTTCAATAATGTTAATAGAAATCAGGAATTCATTCCAATGATAACATAACACATGAACTACTAAAACTTTCCGATCACATTTTACCTGGAGGATTTCCATTATGTGCCCCACCAAAACCTTGTCCGCGTGCACCACGTCCACGTCCCTGACCATCATTTTGGTTAGCATTGAGCTGTTCCATGGCAGTATTAACGTGTTGGGCTATGAGTTGAGCCAACTCTTCCGGTGTGGTAGGTAATCCGGTACCCTGTCTTGTTTTTTTACAGCATTTCGTCGTTTCTATTATCATAACAATAATATCCACATAAGACGATAACCAAAAAATATTCAATCATTAAATGGTAGTGGACCAAACATTGCGCATGTAAAATATCCACATATTAATGAGAAAAATTTTAAACCAAAAGTATATTATTGGTATTTATTATAGAAATTATTTAAACTCGTTTTCAGTACAAAAGACTATTCTTGGCTTGTCTACATCGACACCCATAAACAAGTTCACACGAAATTCCCAAATAATATGCAAAAATGAAACTGGCACGCAGGCCACAAACACAAAGAACATAAAAAATGTCTAACAATATGTGACACCTGTGCCTCTGCTACCATCCAACAAATAACAAATTAATGAAATATTGTGTTTCAAACTTGGGATTTGTAAAAATATGTGTATCGTTTGCACATATCAGTTCTTGTTCGATTTCGAGCTTTAAATCGCTCTCTGGAAGGTTATACGCGAACTGATGCGTAAATATAACCAGTTTAATGCAACAAACACTCTGTAACAGTGAAATAGGCTTAACATACCTTAAATAACCTTTACATAACTTAGAAATAAGTTTTGGAAGGTTTGGTATGGCGAAATCAAGTTTATTCGCTTACAGGGACTAATTTCGACAAACTGTGAAAGTATGCCGATTTGTAGTGTAACGAACATTCTGGAACTTGATCATAAGTTAAATATCCCCTAAATATCCTTTACATAGCTTAGAAATAGGCTTTGAGGTGTTTGGTGCGCAAAAATAAACTTTCTTGATCAATAGGGACTAAAAGCGTCAAAAAGTGCATAAGTTTGCATTTTCGCGCATATCTTACGTTCTGAATATATCCAGACTCCCAAAAATTTATGTAATCATTAAAATATTTTATTTTAGTGATTGGAATGATAAAATTTCATTCGTCGCACAATTTGGATCGTTTTTGCGTTCGTTACGACTTCCGTCGTAATTAACCGAACAACGCAACCGTACGGCCAAACAAACTGACATCCGAGATATTTTTGAGCACATTTCAAGTTCCCTATACTTAAACTTCATTATTGAGCCTTGAAAATGGGTTAACGGGGTTTAAACGCATCAAAACAGGCCATAAACATGTGCAGGGACTATTTCTGCCATTTTGGCAAACTTTCTGGGAACTGGCACATGGTGGCGCTACGCCACCACCACATGGCTTTGCCGTCGCGTGACGCGATGGCCCTATCTGGGCAGAAACTAAGTTTCAACAATTGCATGTCCATTTTCAGCATTTAACTTGAAGTTTAGGGGCTATTTTGTAACATTTGCAATACCATTTGATGGTTTTGGGGCACCCCTAGTATTCCAAAACCTTGTTCCCACTTGGACGGTCCAGATTGATGCTCGTTTATCGAGGAACGATCCTAACGGTTCTTCACTTTCTATAAATACCCACCTTCCTCATTTGCATTCTTCACACCTTGATCTGATTGCTCTCTAAGTTGAAGTGTTTCACTTCATACCTGAGAATAATCGGGTCAAACTTCCATTTCTTGGACCTTTTGTAAGTATTCCTTCGTTCTTTTATGCGTTTTAGCACGAAAGTCAAACTTTGTTTGACTTTCTGCATTGACCAGTTTATGGTCAACACGAAGTTCGTTTGAACTTCATAACGTGAGCGTAATCACGATGGTTATAGTCCATAGTGACTATACCTACTGATTACGACGTTATTTAGGCATAGTGACGAGTCGTAGTTTCGGCCAAAATGCGTATTCTTGCGTATTTTGTAACCAAACTACTTTTAGGTATCAAGACCCTTTGTTTTGATACCAAACCTGTTTTCAAACCTCGTTAAACATGTTTTAACATGTTTAGCTTGTCACTTTAGGTTTAGTGCTTATATAGGGTCGTAAGGTAAGCGATCTAAACAATCGCTTAGACTTTTGAACCCGACCCGTTTGGTCAATCATTAGGATTCGATCAAACTCATTAGGTGACCATAGTTGTATAGGGAATAACCTTCCGAGGTTATACCTTATGGTCACTTCGTTTAGTTAGTTGTATGATAGGTAATTTATATGCCTTAGGAAAATGACCAAAATGCCCTTTTTGCGCATAAATTCATTTTAAGCATATGTAACCTAAATTTTGACATCTAAACTGATTAGGAAACATTATTAGACATGTTAAGGCATATATTACTTATCATAGGACTAGTTAGGCGGTTCGAACGCATTTTACGCGAATGATGCGTTAAAGTAGCGTAAGCTACCTAAACAGGTCGTAACGGGTCGTAAGCACTTAGGATAGGTTTCCTTTTTAGAATGTAGGCTTTGTTAAACTATATTACATGAGTTTCTTTACTCATTTGCTTTACGAAACCTCATTCTATCCGATCTCCCGATTTAGGTCCGGTTATTTACATAGTTACCTATATTAGGTGCCGTTTGATTCCGTGATCCATCTAGCTTTACTTGGTTGTTGTTCAAGACTTCTAAGCACCCTCAAGTGAGTACATAGTCCCCTCCTTTACTGTTTTTCAAACGTTTGGGGGTGAAACACATGTGCCTACTTGTTACTTTCATGCTTTCCATGTTTTCATATCATATACTTGCTATGTTCACTAGTACACTATTAGTACATGATTTCATTATGTTTTGCTATGTATGTTCACTTAACATGCTAGCCCATTGTTTTACATTTTGAACTATTCGAACCATTTGTAACCATTTGATGTATGCGAACCATTTGTAACTATTTGATGTATGTGAACCATTTGTAACCATTTGATGTATGTGAACCATTTGTAACCATTTGATGTATGTGAACCATTTGTAACCATTTGATGTAGGTGAACCATTTGTAACCATTTGATATATGTGAACCATTTGTAACTGTTTGAACCATTGGGTTAGGGAAGTGATTAGGTAACGGGGCGGGTGTAATGTGTTAAAAGCATGGTGGATACGCCGCTGGTACTTCCTATATATAAGTGCTTTTAACACATTATATATCATTGCGTTATCTAGATCACTTGGGTAAACGATTTTGGAACGATGTCACACAATGATTTTTCTGAACAATATAAACCATACGAGTTATATTAACGAGTTTCTAAGAGATGTTTTACAATTTGATTTAATAAAACAAATGTTTTGGAGTTAAGAATCATGGCTACGAGATTTTTATAAATTATAACCAACTTGATTTGTGTTGGTTAATTTTGTCGCAATACTATACTTTTCAAAATAAGGTTTTTAAATGAGTATTGCAACATGTAAAATGAGCCATGAACCTCACACTCATATAAAACCTATGTACTCGCCGACATTTTTATGCTGACGTATTTTCACATGTGTTTCAGGTACCATAGTTGATGATATTTGATGATGACATTGATGCATGCTCACGTAGGAACGGACGAGGCCTTAGTGACTTAGTAACAATAAAAGTCTATTTGTTCATGTTTTGTTTCTAGTTCCAATGTAATGTAATACATTTAATTCAATAAAACGAAACTGTTTAATCCATGGTTGTGAAACAATGATTCTGTTACAACACTCCCCGACGTTTCCGCCGTGTTTTCTTGTTTTACGTGGTCGGGGTGTGACACAATACAATCCAATAAACAACGAAACAAACAAATAAACAAACAACTAACATCAACGCCTCAAACCTAGAGACTCTAACATCTCCTGGACAAGCTTCTCCAAATCCACTACCCTCCAATGCATATTGTCTCTCGCGATGTCGTCTATAACCTTCAACTCCTCATGGTCGTCCATCTGTTCCTCGAGGTACTTCGCCTTTCCTTTGGCTATGTCTAGGTCTCTACGCAATGCGGCGAGCTGACGATCACAATGGTAAAATCGGTCTACCCTATCTCCTTTCTGCTTCTTGGAAGCAGGTACCGTCTCAGCACATGACGTAGATGCGATGTCCCCAGCAGGTCTAATCCTTTTCCTACGACGATAATAAACTAACAGCGGCGTCGAAGAAGTGCGTGACTCTAAAACAGGCAAAGAAGACTCAGACAAAACAAGCGGATGGATCTCAGTAACAGGCTCGATCACAGCAGTAGGTGGGACGTCTGATGGCTCTAAGGGTCGAGCCGTGATGATAGTGGCATCCACCACTGGTGCGATACTTGAAGATCCTCCGACAGTAGGGACACTCCTGATCACGTCATCGATAACTGGTACAGTGCCAGATGACCGTCCCGTCTCATGGATTGAGAGAGGTACATCATCATCATCTATCCACCCGTTGCTAGTGAAAGCACATCGGGGGTCTCCCTGGCTGACAAAAGCAGCAGGATTGACGTGGAAAGATGAGGTAAGCTCAGTAGTACCAATCATCTGTGGAGCCGTGATAGGTGTCTCTGGCAGCGTAGGTCTGGGTGAAGTCTTGAAATCTGGCTCGTAACCTGAGTCGTGGATCTCGATGACCTCGTGTTCGTGTGACATCTGTGACACACATATAACCGTACAAGTAAGTGTGTAATCAAAATGAACAGTAACAAATAAGGTCAAATAAACGGAAAATCACGTATGCACATAAAACACATACTTGTTTTCATACATGATAAAATATTTTCTATGTTTATTTAAAAATCTTGGCTTCGAGAATTTTGGACTTTATATTTCAAAATTCTCCGATTGAAGTCTAGTGTTTTCCCCGAAAACATCTAGTTCGCTAACAACCAATGGCTCTGATACCAACTTCTGTCACACCCCAAAAACATCGCAGCGGAATATAAAATGTAGTGGTGACGGAAGTTGGTGCCCATTTATACCTTGTCAGACGATGCACTCTTTTGTTGGACATTTTGACGTATTTTAAAACATAGATATTAAACATTACATTTTAAAAGTCACGACACAACCACATAAGTTAAGTTGTTTTGATCCTCGCGGATCTTATTACAAACGTCCCAGAAAGTTTAAAAGGTGTCCAACATATTTAAACGAAACGACATGCATCATCAAACACAAGATACGCCATGATTTCAACGAAGCCGAACTCAAGTACCTGTAGAACACGTTAAAATCAAGTGTCAACACAAAGGGAAGTGAGTTCACATATTCACTTACAACCAATTTTATTCCAAGAAAAACTTTCTGATTAGGTGTTTATTTGAAAACATCCATATAAATTTTAGAAAGTCCATTTTACTTCCTTAATAAAATCCATGGGCCTTCCGTCGGTTCATCAATCCGACAACTGTAATATATATATTCCCCAGGTTTTGTATATTAAATTATTGCATCAACTTTCAGACTTGTATGTTAGCTAGACGATACGAACTATATATTAACCATGCAGGGATAATCAAAGCTAGACAATAAACGGAATTTAAATTCGTCATTTGACTTGACACGGGACGACCGGTCACGACGGGGTTGTCAACCCGATAGATCTACCAACAATTCATCGCGTGCAATACTTAAATGATTAAACGACATCATGGGCGCAGGGTCCTCTTGAAGGACAATATGATGTCTGCCTCACGTACAATATATATATATCCTACTAATATGACAATTTAATAAATGACGTACGAATTCCCCTGACACTCCATTATATGAGACCCAGTCAAGAATTCGTCCCCAACTGTACGGTCATGTTTCACTTAAGAAATATCGTACTTACAATATTCATTCATCAAAAACGTTTTACTTTGAAACGTATGACTTATCAAATCTTATACATTTTCAACGAAAATATATATTTTATATTAAAATGTATGTTTTATTTCGAAAACATTATTAAACTCTTTTATTGACGTGTTCTACCCCCAAAATATATACAAAGCAGTAAAAAGAGGGGTTTAGTGACACTCACCTTTGGGTGCGTATTTTAAATAGCGCAATCCCAGAGATTGATTTTTCTACACGTCCTAATATAGGAACGATTTTAAATCAATATGCATAACACAAAAATCCTAAGTTTCTCCGTTTCTTAGAATTATCACATAACTTTGGGATTATCTCGAAAAGTTGTTATTTTTGGATTATGTTGGCACGTTAATATATACATGAGTCCATATATATATTTTTATGATTTTGCGATTTGAACGATTTTATTGGTGACCATTATTGTGTAAATCCGTTAACTTTTCCCGTTTATACGCAATATATCTACGATTTGCGCGTCGTAATATATATACATAAACGTTCATATAATTTAAC
The DNA here is from genome assembly GCA_030545235.1 of Helianthus tuberosus. Classification (NCBI taxonomy): domain Eukaryota; kingdom Viridiplantae; phylum Streptophyta; class Magnoliopsida; order Asterales; family Asteraceae; genus Helianthus; species Helianthus tuberosus. The sequence goes on along the minus strand of CM060354.1, from coordinate 113,565,584 downwards.
ACCGAAACACGTGAAATATTACTAACTTATCTATTTTGTCATTTTTAAAGCAAATATACATAAAATATCTCATATGTAGCAAATTTCATGCTCGACAAACAAATTACACATCTAACGCAATTTTTACCGTTTCTACCGCACAAAACGCACAAGTATACATGCATAGTCTAAATTTCCCACTATCAAATTAACACTTAAAATTTTATCACATTTACATGCTTAAATCACTTAACACATTTTATCACATAAGGTTCACTCAAAATTTACCCATACTAGTGTTCATCAAAAATTGCGTATTTTAGCGATTTGGTAACGTTTTCGGGCGTGGGAAGTCATGTATGACCAACCAAACACCAAGTAAACTTACAATTAGTTAAAATACTTGTTTTTAAACTTAAAACATCAGTTTATTTACTGATCTTAATCAGTTTTATAAAAATCACTCGAAAAGCCGATTTTTGACCGTTTTAATGCATAGTTTTGCGTTAAACGTTACTATAATCATCCCAACTCGAAATGATTTGATATTTTTAAAACAATACATGTTATATACTGATTAAAATGATAGTTATAATCAGATTAGTGTAGTTTTTGTATAAGTCACATAAATCATGCGATTTCACGCATTTTACAACTTTTAATGCACCATGTACAACATGCAAAGCTAACAAACATTATGACAAAGTTATAAGTCACTAAACACTTTAAATAACTTCATTTTAGTATATATAATCTGCTCATAACCGATTTTTACTCAATCACACTCAAATCATCTTTTTAAGACCATATATCATCATGCATGTCTAAGTATATGCATCTAGTATGCTCATATCATAATTTTATCATCTAATATGATCTTAATACATCAAAATCTCACTAACATCTTATTCCTTCAAATATCATACATAACACCTTAGATCCTTCAATCATTTATGTTCATTCATACTCAAATCTTTTACTTTTATGATTACACATCAACTTTAACATACATGCATACACATATACATACATATATATATGAAATTTATACACACATATACTTCCAAAATTTCACTTTTCAATATTTCACTTTCAAATTTCTAATCTCTTTAGAACATTCTTATTTGACAACTAACAATTCCTTTAATCATCTTATTTCTCAAGAAATCAAACAACCAAGAAATCTTTCATCAAAAATTTAAAATACAATATACACATATACACACACCATTCTCGGCCATATATACATACATGCATACACCCATTTTTATATTATTCAAAACTCATTTGTTTGAAATTTTCAAGTTTATGTTTAGATTCAAGAACAAGAGAAACTTTCACTATCATCTTCATCACCATGAATCAAGAGCAAGATTGAAAAGAAAATATGTTATACCTTCAAGATTCTTAATGGGTTTTAAGATTTATGATGATGTGAAGCCTTGTTCTTGGTCCAATCTCCTTGAAATCACATCTAAACCTTTATGTGAGCTTGAAAACACCTTGGAATAGACATGATCTTCAAGATTTAAGTTTGAAAATGACAATGGAAGTGTTTAAGGGCCCTTGTTCTTGGTCCAATCTCCTTGAAATCACATCTAAACCTTTATGTGAGCTTGAAAACACCTTGGAATAGACATGATCTTCAAGATTTAAGTTTGAAAATGACAATGGAAGTGTTTAAGGGGGTGTTCGGCCAAGAATTTGAGAGAGAGAGAATGCTTAAGTGTTGTTTGATCTTTGATATTGATTGTTGTGTAGTTATGGATGCTTTCTCAAGATTAATCATCACTTTACACTCCCTAGGTGTTACATGTGTCAAATTGAGAGAAACAAGAGAATGTGGGCAGCCCACAATGCCACCACATACCCCTCTCACACACACACACACACACATATATATATATATATATATATACATATAGATATTATATGTAAATTAGCTCAAAAACAAGTATTTTACTGAATATCGGGTATTTTATCTAGCGTTTTAATCCCGTTTTAGTGCGTTTTAAATTATTTTTATCATTCTATAAAAATAATCACTTAAAATTTTTACTGAAATAATTACCAGTTGCCTTGACTGGCTGCGTTGACAGTATTTTGTTTAATTCGCGCAGTATCACGCGGTACGCGTTCAAACTCGAAAAATAGAGTTTCTTAGCGTTCTGAATTATTTTTCCACACTGATATGATTAAAATTATTATTCTAATCATAACAGACTATTTTTAGGATTTTAACACTGATCGGGTGGTCACCGACGTTCGTTTCGCATTTTAAACATTACGCGATAAGCGTTAGTTTTATCGTTGCTAACATAACTTTCATACACATCTAAATTTACCAACACATCAAATATCATATATTAACATCATAGTCAGTCACAAATAGTCATGTTACATGTTCACTACACATATTACTATTTTCCGGTACGGCCTGAGAGGCCGGGTGTCACACTAAAATTGTTTCATTAATGTTAACATCATTTTACAAACAAAGAATACATGCAAATGTCTTTTGATTTAAGAAGTCTAAGGCCGGATGCAGTTCTATGCGTTGCATGCTTGAATAATTGTAGACCTGAAACATATGTGAAAAATAGTCAGCATAAAAATGCCAGCGAATACATAGTTTTGTTAGCCAAATAAATGGCAAAAGTTTGATATTGCAATACTTTGACAACTAGAGTTGTCGATTTGAAAATAAATCTTGAAGCCAAAGAATGACAAAAATTTTAGTATTGCAATACATAATCTCGATTGTGAAAACTCGTGGCAAAAAGTATTGTATATGGCAATATGATTATTACTAAGTCATTTTTATGCCATTTGAAATTGTACAACGTACTCTCATTTAAATCATCGTAAAAGTCGTTAATGTGTTATTAGAAAATCAATTAAGGATTATTAATAACTGTTTTGAAATAAATCAAAACTTTTGTGAGTATTATATAAATCAAGTTAATGATTCATAATAATACTTTAGATATCCTTATAAGAATCTAACATATAAAGATATGGGAGATTCTACAAGGATTTGGATAATCGAACATTGAAACAATCGTACACAGAATCCTAAAGTGATTCGGATAACGCTACAAGAATAATAAAATAAGAACACTTATATATAGGAAGTACCAATGGCGTATCCACCATGTTCTTATTTTATTACACCCGTTTCGTTATCCAAATCACAACTACCACATAAACACATTGTGACACCCGGCTTTTCAGGCCGTACCGTACGATTGTAACACGTGTTGTGAATAGGTAAAAGGCTGTATTTGATTGGTTATGATGTTTATATGTGAAATTTAATGAGTTGATAAATTTAAACCTTGGTAAAAATTATGTTGGCAACGATAAGATAAACGCTTATCGCGTAACGGATAAAATGCGGAACGAACGTCGGTGACCACCCGATCAGTGTTAAAATCCCAAAAATAGTATTTGATAATTTGGATAATAATTTGAATCTTATTCGTGAGGAAAGATAAATTAAAACGCTAAGAAACTCTATTTCTCGAGTTTAAGCGCGTACCGCGCGATGCAGCGCGTATACCGAAAAAATACTGTCTACACAGCCTGTCAAAGCAACTGATAATCATTTTAGTAATAATTTAATAAGTTTATTACTTTAGAATGATAAAAATAAATAAAAACACATAAATCTCTATTTTTGCGATTTTAAGCGCGTACCGCGCAGCACAGAGCGCATACTGCCAAATACCGACAACGTAGCCAGTACAGGCGAATAAAATATTGTTCAGTAATATTTTGGTGAGTTTATTTTTATAGAGCGTTAAAAATAATTTAAAACGCGCAAAAACGGGATTAAAACGCTAGATAAAATACCCAGTATCCAGTAAAATACCAGTTTTTGGTCTGATTGTATATTTATATATGTATATATTCGGTGTGTGTGTGTAATGTGGGACAAGGAATTGAGATGGCAGCCATGCAAGCCCACTCTCTCTCCTCTCTCTTCCCCTTATTGGCTGAAATGTAGGTGGGTCATGATTATGCTTCTTGGGAATCTTCTTATATCTTGCAAGACTTCACCATATTCCAAGTAGCATTTGAAAACTCATACCAACTCTCTCTCTCTCTCTCTCTAAAATTCTCGGCCGAACACCCTCTTACCTACAACCATTTTCATTGTCCAAACTTGTTTCTTGAAGATCATGTTCATACAATCTTGTTACAATCCATATGAAGATCTAAGAGTGTTTCCTAGGAGTTTCAAGCTAGAATCAAGTTTCATATCATCATTTTTGTCAAAACCCAATAAGAATCTTGAAGGTATAAAACTTACTTTAAAAATCATGTTCTTGATCCTTGGTGATAAAGATGATAGTGGAAGGTTTCTCTTGATTCTTAAAATATTTCACAAACTTGAAAAATAAAACAAATGGGTTTTTAAAGAAAAATAAAATGGAGGAATATGTATATATATATATATATATATATGTGGCCGTGAGTAATGTATGAAAATACATATGAGATTGGGTTTTAAATTTGAATATTTTGATTATTGATGTTCATGAGAAATTTGATACATGCATGAATCAAAGGTTTTTATATGAGAATGTTCTAAAAGAGGTTTTTGTGATTTGAAATGATATGTCAAAAAGAACTTTTGGAAGTTCATGGGTGTGTATAAATTTCTTGTATATGTATGTATATATGTATGCATGCATGTAATTTTTAGTCAAATACTCATAAATGTAAGAACACTTGCATTGTATGAACGATTATGTGATGATGAATGATATAGGTTATAATTTGTAATAACATGGATTTAATATGTTCTTGAGTATGATTAGATCATAAGTAATGATGTTAATGTTGTATGAGTGCATTAGATGAACATACATGAACATGCATGATGATATGAAAGCATGAAATGATGATTTGAACATGATTTGATAAAAATGATATTTGATCAGATTATAAACATTAAAATATGGTTATTTTGAAGTATTTAATGATATAAAACTTTGTCATAAGGTTTACTAGCTTTGCATGTTATACATGAGGCTTAGAAACTTGTAAAATAGGTGAAATAATGTGTTTTGTGTATGATTTAGTAAAAATCAGTTTTGAGCATATTATAAACACTAAAATAAAGTTATTTTAAAGTGTTTTGGCGACATATAATTTTGTCCTAATGTTTGCTAGCTTTGCATGTTGTACTTGGTGCATTAAAAGTTGTAAAATACGTGAAATCACATGATTTATGTGACTTAGACAAAAACTTCACTAATCTGATTATAACCACTATTTTAATCAGTAAATAAAATGTATTGTGCTTAAATATCAAGTCGATTCGAGTTGAGATGATTATAGTAATGTTTAACGCAAAACTATGCGTTAAAACGGTCAAAAATCGGCTTTTCGAGTGATTTTTACAAAACTGATTTAGATCAGTAAGTAAACTGATGTTTTTAGTATTGTAAGTTTACTTGGTGTTTGGTTGGTTATACGTGACTTCCGACGCCCGAAAACGTTACCGAATCGCTAAATTACGCATTTTTCAATGTACACTAGTATGGATAAAATTTTGGGTAAACCTTATGTGTTAAAATGTGTTATGTGATATAAACATGAGAATGTGAAAATATGTTAAGTTTTTAACATGATATTAGCAATCTAGCTTACGCATGTATGCTTGTACGTTTTGTGCGGTAGAAACGGTAAAAATTTCGTTAAACGTGAAACTTGTTTGTCGAGCTTGAAATTTGATACATATGAGATGTTTTATGTATATTTTCTTTAAAATGACAAAATAGATAAGTTAACAAGATTTCGTGTGTTTCGGTGTTAAATTATATGAACGTTTATGTATATGTATTACGACGCGCAAATCATAGATATATTGCGTATAAATGGGAAATTTAATGGATTTACACAATAATGGTCACCAATAAAATCATTCAACTCACAAAATCATAAAAATATATATATATATGGACTCATATATATATATATATATAATCAAAAGTGACAACTTTTCGAGAAAATCTCAAAGTTATGTGATAATTCTAAGAAACGGAGAAACTTAGGATTTTTGTGTTATGAATATCGATTTAAAATCGTTCTTATATATATATATATATATATATATATATATTAGGACGTGTAGAAATCAATCTCTAGGATTGCGCTATTTAAAATACGCACCCAAAGGTGAGTGTCACTAAACCCCTCTTTTTACTGCTTTATATATATATTTTGGGGGTAGAACACGCCAATAAAAGGATTTAACAATGTTTTTGAAATAAAACATACGTTTTGATATAAATTATATATTTTCATTGAAAATATATGGATTTTTGGGAAATTATATATATATTTCGGGATGAAATGGTTTTGGAGAATAAAAATGTTTCGGGTGGAAACGGGATTATGCACGGTGTTTGGGGGGGGGGGGGGGAACGACCGTGTAGTTGGTACGAATATTGCTTGGTCTCAAGAGAAAGTATCAGCATAGGCTTACGTTTCGTTGGGGATTTCAGGGGATTCCAACATCGTGTATTAAATTGTCATATTAGTAGGATATATATATTGTACGTGAGGCAGACATCATATTGTTCTTCGAGAAAGAACCCTGTGCCCATGATGTCGTTTAATCATTTAAGTAATGTACGCGAGGAATTGTTGGTAGATCTATCGGGTTGACAACCCCGTCGTGACCGGTCGCCCCGGGTCAAGTCAAGCGATGAATTTTGATTCTGTTTATTGTCTAGCATTGATTATCCCTGCATGGTTAATATATAGTTCGTATCGTCTAGCTAACATACAAGTCTGAAAATTGACGTAATAATTTAATATACAAAACATGGGTAGTAACAATATTGTCGGGTTCATGAAACTGCGATGGAAGGCCCATGGATTTTTATTAAGGAAGTAAAAATGGAATTTCTAAAATTATATGGATGTTTTCAAATAAACACCTAAACAGAAAGTTTTTCTTGGAATAAAATTGTTTGTAAGCGAATATGTGAACTCGCCTTCCTTTGTGTTGACACTTGATTTTTAACGTGTTCTACAGGTACTTGAGTTCGGCTTCGGGAATTATGGCGTATCTTGTGGTTGTTGATGCATGTTTTGTCACTTAAATATGTTGGACTAATTTTAAAACTTTCTGGGACAAATGTAATAAGATCCGTAAGGATCAAAGACAATTTAACTATGTCGTAGTTGTGTCATGTTATGGGACGTCATGCTTAAAAACTTATGTTTTAATTAAGTTAATATGTCCAACACTATAACGCATCAAACATCAAGATAGAACTACGTTTTATATTCCGCTGCGACGTATTTTGGGGTGTGACAGAAGTTGGTATCAGAGCCATTGGTTGTTAGCGAACTAGATGTTTTCGGAGGAAAACACTAGACTTCAACCGAAGAATTTTGAGATTTAAAGTCCAAAATTCTCGAAGCCGAGATTTTTAAATAAATGTGGAAATTTTATCATGTATGAAAACTGTGACACCCCAGGAAAATCAGGAAAACAACGCAACTTAACTAGCTTCCTCAGTAACCACGCGCTAAATTTCGGGACGAAATTCTCTTAACAGGGGGAGAATGTGACAACCCTCAAATTTACATGTATTCTGTACAATTTATTAAATGATAATTAAAGTACTTGATGACTGTGCTGAATCATTTAACTGCTCTCTGATTTCTGTGTTATACTTACAAGTGCGTGTTAGCATACTAGTAGTATACAGAAAAGTTACTAAAAAGTCCGGTATGTTTTCCTATGTGTTAGGAATAAATTGCGTTACAAAAATATATAAATAAGACGCCTTACGGAACAATTAAACAATTTAACGGAACAGTGTCCGACCGAACAACCGGACATTACCCGGGACATCAAATATTTGTCAAACACACTATTTAATTATTTTTGGCTAGTCATGGTCCCCGTATGCCATAACACCCACTAAAAACCCTATATCTAACATAAAATATCAAATGCTTGCAAACTAACTATCTTTTACATTTAGTTGAGAAATGTTTCCCTTACCCCCCCCCCCCAAACGATTTTAGTCCCCAAGGGACCCACCATATCACCAACTCAATATTTACACCATGCCTTCTTGATTTAATCAAATATTTTAAGTGATTGTTTGCTTACTAGAATGGACAAGATATGTAGGATGATTATAAGAGGCATGGCCTTTAGATTGTACATCATTTCCTCAAAGATTTCACTCAACTCACTTCACCTCTCTCTCTCTTATTTTCGGCTGCCCCAAACCGAAACCACCACCCTCACTTAAACATCTCCATCTTCTTCACATTATGTGCCATTCAAAGCTTACAAGAAGATCTATGGAGGTTGCAACTTGAAGGACTTTCTAAGGAGCTTGTTCTAGTCTTTTCACCATCATATTCTCACTATAAATTCTACCCTAGCTATAACCTAGTAGTAAGTCCCTTGTTACACTTTTGTTAACCTTGTTTCATCTCGTTTCTATGATCAAAGGGTGTAGTATGTTTACATCACTAAAGTGACAAGAACTAGTATATAAACATAAAGGTTACATAAAGTTTACTTGTATATGAATGCTATTAGATGATGTTGTCATGGGTATGTTGTTGGTTTAGGGTTGGTTAATACATATATGATGATTGATCGTCGAACTCTTGATAAATCCGTTGTTCGGACATGTGTTGATACAATATAGTAACATTTGAACTAAAAAGAACATGCTGAATCACATTTCCAGCCGACTTCATCAGGCTGTAACAGGACCATAACTTAACGAAAAATGCATTTTCTGAAGCCTAGATTTATGTGTTATAAAATACGGTTCTAATGGCACTAGAATCGTAATTTTTGGACTTCGTTTACTATTTTTAAAGAACCGATTCGTAACAGCAGCTTAGGCTGAGTTTTTACAGCAATAAATGGGTGTTGTATTTTCTGTTGTAACTTGTATTCTGTGTAGAATCGGATCATGAAATTTTTACTGTAAATGACAACTGATGGATTTGTAATTACCCCACTGGAATTTTGTAAATCGGACTCTCGATGAATTTTTAATAAATTTTTCCGTGGACTGTGGTCAGAAAGAGATAAATCTGAGTTCAGCCCGGGAAAATGATTTTTAATAAAATATCGGTAATGAACCAGACCCCGATATTTTTACACAATAAAATATGGAACGTTTACGAGATGCTGTAAAAATTTGGGAATTTTTGGAATAAATTAACTATTTTATTAAAATGTCCGAAAACAGCCGGTTTTGAATATAAATGCTGAAATGACATAAGTTGTGACTCGCGTGTCTAAATGTCGAGTATGCTATCCATGAATGATCTAACATGTTATATGTGTTACGTGCAATATCGTATGTTTGTTTATGAGTGGGGAATGGATGGGAAGTTTATATGGGCATAAATCGTTAAAGTGTGTACCTGTTATGTGGACGAAGTAATGTGCAAATAAACCATACGTAGGATACGTGTTATGCATGAGAAACTGATTGTTATCCGTACCTTATTAGGACGTGATTGACTGACCTTGACTGTTAGCTACTTTTGAGAGTCAAACCGAGCAACCGAGGTGAGTTCACACTCCTAAGGCATGGGATTCCCGGTGGGTTGGGAATGGGATTGAAGAACTACTCGTACTATCGTTACTATTAAACTACTTTTCACCGTCCTCGGATTGGAGGGCACGTACGTAAAACCTACGTACACCCACACTCGCTACGCTCCTTGGATCAAGAAGGGCATGTACAAATACGACTAGTCGACACATGGGAAGCCCCCACTAATATTCGCACACATGTTTGGGAAACCGCTATACGGCCACTAATCATCGCACACATGTTTTAGAAACCGCGATCCGGCCACTAATCATCGCAAACATGTTTGGGAAACCGCGATACAGATAACTAAGATACTTGGCTTACGAAATGAACAAATGATTCACGAACACTATAACTAAACAACCAACTGTGAATTCACTCAACTTTGTTGTTGACTCGTTGTTACATGCCTTGCAGGTCGTTAGGAATCTATGGAGCTTGCATCGGAGTGGGAAGAGTCGTTGTGGGACATGGACAACGGTGTACCATACTAAACATTTGAAACATTTAAACTTATGATTTGGTTTTAAACCTTATGCTTCCGCTTGTAACTTAAACTATGTTTTGTTTAGACACCAATTGTATTGTGTTGGAATCTACAAACTACTTACCTGCTTGTTCAATATGATTGGTGGCTCGATCCTGGTCACGTCACGCCTCCAAGCGGTGGAACTCCGCATGGTGGATTTTGGTGGTGTGACAGATTGGTATCAGAGCCATTGGTTATAGTGAACTTGGCTTTAATAAGGGAAAGGGTTTTTGTTAAAACAAGTTTCTGTTAAAACCAGACTATAACCTGTACAGTGCTCAACGATCCACAAGGACGCTTCGCTCCACGTGCAAGACTCAACACTTTAGGTGGTATGATTTAAGTTTATATTGCCTACTTGCTATATTACTTTTGCATGGTGTGCTGTATATGGTATGTTTATTTAGGGTAATAACATGTTGTTTACTAGCCCTACTGCGTTCTTTATGACATCCAACTGTTTACTTGAAACTGACGCGTAGTGATCAAATTCTTTCCTGATTTCTTGTCACCCCGCTACAACGACTGCTTATGCATTCTATCTACTCGCACGTTTACCTCGACACGACGTCGCCATCTGACCCTCCATACAACCGGTTCGTACGTCAACATCCGCGAAGACCAGACTTGGCTTGCATGAACTCGGGCTTGGGAGAACAACACCCACGCATCCTGGTTGACGAACTTTATTACCTTCACCTGTCATAGTCGCCAGAAGCGAAGCAGTCATAGTTACACGCGTTTGTCGTTATGCAACACGAAACCTTACTCTGTTTTGGACAAGTGATACACTCGTGCAACCGCGATGCAATGAACTTCCCTTTTGTGCCATGCCGCCCCGCACCACTACTGGAGATTACCTCTAGACAATAGATTAGCTGGTCAAATCCTTCGGTTATTGTTGGATCCTTGTTTTCACTCGATTCTTTGCATAAACCTCGTTAATTTCCTATCGCTTCGTTTGACAACTGATTTAATGAAACACCAACAACCATACCACGATTTTCACCAATCACAAGACCACCTTACTACCCTGTTGAATGGTTTATTCTAATTCTACTTGATTAGCTCTCTCGTATACCCCACTTAATGAATGGATGCCTATCCTGATGGGATTGTCTTCAGGACATTCGAGGACGGAGTTATGGATCACACAACCTACAGGCGAACACGATGATCTATACGTCTACCTTACCCCCCTACACTACAAGAGTCGTATTTTAAATTCCATGATAGTCTTCTTTAATAGGCAAAATCCTTGCGCTAGCTTTTGCACCGACACATGATTGTTGATTAATGATATGTCCAATTTCTACCATTGGCTTAGACCAAACCATCACTCTCTCACTACAGTGACATTACGTTCTCGCTTCCCCATGCTGAGGCACCGAAACGAACACCCTCTGGTTTAGAAAAGTTGGAAGGCTCGACTCCCGATCATTGGTGACCCCCCCTCGAAACCTTGAGGATGGTGATGCATTGTTGATACGATCATAATCTCTTGAACACGTTTTCAAGTCTTTTCTTTGGAACCTTATGACTACGCAGACGTATTTTGGATTCACTCGCACGGCCTAAGGAAACTCCTCTAAATTTGGTTTCTTACCAACTCGATAAACTGCAAACTCATCTAAGTTCATCGATCAAGGTAAATTATCCCCCTTTGCATGAGGGGAGCCCAATAACTTCGATGGAAATTTCAGTGAACCTTAACACTACAAACCTGTACGACGGTCATCCTCCTTCGGCTAGTTCTGGTTGTGCCAACCATATCGATGTAACACTCCTATCGGTGAACGACGTTGTTATTGGGATGGATTGGCTATCCCATCATCAAGCGGAGATTATTTACAAGGAGAAAATCGTCCGCATTCCTCATTCTGGTAAAGAACCTCTCATGATTCATGGCGACAAGAGTGGTGCTGTTGTAGGCATTATCTCTTTCCTTAAGGCCCAGAAGTGTTTGCGGAAGGACCACACTGCTATCCTAGCCCTTGTTTCTGATACATCTTCAGAAGAAAGGAAGATAGAAGACATACCTATTGTACGTAATTTTCCTGAGGTATTCCCTGAGGAGTTACCTGGTCTTCCGCCTCATCGACAAGTCGAGTTTCAAATCGAGCTAGCTCCTGGAGCAGCGCCAATAGCTCGAGCACCGTATCGCTTAGCTCCAACCAAACTGGAAGAACTGTCCAAGCAATTACAAGAACTTTTGGAAAAAGGTTTTATTCGTCCTAGCTCTTCGCCCTGGGGAGCTCCAGTACTATTCGTGAAGAAGAAGGACGGTACCTTCCGTATGTGCATAGATTACCGCGAACTCAATAAGGTGACCGTAAAGAATCGTTATCCTCTTCCGCGCATTGATGACCTATTCGACCAGCTGCAAGGGTCGAGTTATTACTCCAAGATTGACCTGAGATCAGGTTACCATCGACTGAGAGTCCGAGATGAGGACGTCTCTAAAACAGCATTCAGAACTCGTTACGGCCATTACGAGTTTCTGGTTATGCCTTTCGGACTAACGAACGCACCAGCGGTTTTCATGGATCTCATGAACCGAGTGTGCAAACCTTACCTGGATAAGTTCGTTATCGTTTTCATCGATGACATCCTGATCTATTCTAAGAGTCAGGAGGAACACGAGCAGCATCTACGACTTGTGCTGGAACTTCTTCGAGCAGAGCAACTGTATGCCAAATTTTCGAAATGTGACTTCTGGCTTCGTGAAGTTCATTTTCTAGGCCACGTGGTAAACAAGGATGGGATTCATGTTGATCCATCCAAGATTGACTCGATCAAGAACTGGCCTGCACCTCGTACACCAACAGAAATCCGCCAATTCTTGGGTCTGGCAGGATATTACAGAAGGTTTATCAAGGATTTCTCTAGGATTGCGCAACCTCTCACTTCACTAACTCAGAAAGGTGTCACCTATCGTTGAGGTGATGTACAAGAATCCGCCTTTCAGCACTTAAAGGATAGACTTTGTAGCGCGCCTATCCTCTCATTGCCTGAAGGCACGGATGATTTTATGGTTTATTGCGACGCTTCTATCCAAGGACTTGGTTGCGTGTTGATGCAACCTGACAAGGTCATTGCCTACGCATCGCGCCAACTTAAAGTTCACGAAAGGAACTACACTACGCACGACCTGGAATTGGGAGCAGTTGTTTTCGCACTCAAGATATGGCGACATTACCTGTACGGTACCAAGTGCACCATTTACACCGATCACAGGAGTCTCGAGCATATCCTCAAACAGAAAGAGTTGAACATGCGACAACGCCGATGGGTCGAGCTCTTGAACGATTATGAATGTGCGATCAAGTATCATCCTGGCAAAGCTAATGTTGTGGCCGACGCCCTCAGTTGGAAGGATACTCTACCTAAGCCTGTACGTGCGCTACAACTTACCATCCAATCTAGTCTTCCAGCTCAAATTCGTGATGCTCAGGTTGAAGCATTGAAAGCAGAGAACATCAGAGTTGAGTCCTTACGAGGATCGAGGCAGCAACTAGAACAAAAGGAAGACAACGCTTACTATGTAACAGGGCGCATCTGGGTTCCACTTTATGGAAATTTACGCGAGCTTGTGAGGGACGAAGCACATAAGTCTCGTTATTCGGTACATCCTTGTTCGGATAAAATGTACCACGACCTCAAGACTACGTATTGGTGGCCTGGCATGAAAGCCCACATTGTAACCTACGTCAGCAAGTGCTTGACTTGTGCGAGAGTCAAGTCTGAATATCAGAAACCATCAGGCCTACTTCAACAACCAGAGATCCCGAAATGGAAATGGGAGCAAATTTCCATGGATTTCGTTACCGGCCTGCCTAGATCTCAACGCGGAAACGATACCATTTGGGTGATCGTAGATCGACTGACCAAGTCTGCACATTTTCTAGCTATCAAAGGAACGGATAAGTTTTCTACTCTTGCAGACATTTATCTAAAGGAAGTGGTATCAAGGCACAGAGTGCCAACCTCTATTATATCTGATCGTGACGCGCGTTTTACTTCTGAACTGTGGCAAGCTATGCACAAGTCCTTTGGCTCACGTTTAGATATGAGCACCGCTTATCACCCACAGACGGATGGGCAATCTGAACGCACCATCCAAACCTTGGAAGACATGCTTAGGGCATGCGTAATCGATTTTGGTAATGGCTGGGAAAAGCACCTCCCGCTAGTGGAATTCTCATATAACAATAGCTACCACACCAGCATTCAGGCCGCTCCATTCAAGGCATTGTACGGACGCAAATGCCGATCACCTCTCTGTTGGGCGGAAGTTGGTGACAGTCAAATCACTGGCCCAGAACTTGTGGTAGATACCACCGAGAGAATTGCTCAGATACGACAGCGAATGGCGGCAGCTAGTGACCGTCAGAAAAGCTATGCTGATAAGGGAAGAAAACCACTCGAGCTCCAGGTTGGGGATCGAGTGCTACTCAAAGTCTCACCTTGGAAAGGTGTAGTCCGCTTTGGCAAACGAGGCAAACTCAATCCGCGTTATGTCGGACCATTCGAAGTCACCGAGAAAATTGGCAAAGTCGCCTACAGGTTGAACCTACCTGAAGAACTCAGCGGAGTTCACAACGTATTCCACGTGTCAAATCTGAAGAAGTGTCTGTCAGATGAGACCCTCATAGTTCCTCTTAAGGAACTCACTATCGACGACCAGCTGCGAATCGTCAAGGAACCAGTAGAGATTACGGATCGAGATGTTAAGATCCTCAAGCATACCAGGATACCTCTGGTTCGAGTTCGTTGGAATGCTCGTCGTGGCCCAGAGTATACCTGGGAATGAGAAGACCAAATGAAACTCAAGTATCCCCAACTGTTTAAGAAAAACGCAACCACTACTGAGGCTGAAGCTACTGCAGAATTTCGGGACGAAATTCCAAATCAACGGGGGGATGATGTGACACCCCAGGAAAATTAGGAAAACAACGCAACTTAACTAGCTTCCTCAGTAACCACGCGCTAAATTTCAGGACGAAATTCTCTTAACAGGGGGAGAATGTGACAACCCTCAAATTTACATGTATTCTGTACAATTTATTAAATGATAATTAAAGTACTTGATGACTGTGCTGAATCATTTAACTGCTCTCTGATTTCTGTGTTATACTTACATGTGCGTGTTAGCATACTAGTAGTATACAGAAAAGTTACTAAAAAGTCCGGTATGTTTGCCTATGTGTTAGGAATAAATTGCGTTACAAAAATATATAAATAAGACGCCTTACGGAACAATTAAACAATTTAACGGAACAGTGTCCGACCGAACAACCGGACATTACCCGGGACATCAAATATTTGTCAAACACACTATTTAATTATTTTTGGCTAGTCATGGTCCCCGTATGCCATAACACCCACTAAAAACCCTATATCTAACATAAAATATCAAATGCTTGCAAACTAACTATCTTTTACATTTAGTTGAGAAATGTTTCCCTTTACCCCCCCCCAAACGATTTTAGTCCCCAAGGGACCCACCATATCACCAACTCAATATTTACACCATGCCTTCTTGATTTAATACAAAATTTTAAGTGATTGTTTGCTTACTAGAATGGACAAGATATGTAGGATGATTATAAGAGGCATGGCCTTTAGATTGTACATCATTTCCTCAAAGATTTCACTCAACTCACTTCACCTCTCTCTCTCTTATTTTCGGCTGCCCCAAACCGAAACCACCACCCTCACTTAAACATCTCCATCTTCTTCACATTATGTGCCATTCAAAGCTTACAAGAAGATCTATGGAGGTTGCAACTTGAAGGACTTTCTAAGGAGCTTGTTCTAGTCTTTTCACCATCATATTCTCACTATAAATTCTACCCTAGCTATAACCTAGTAGTAAGTCCCTTGTTACACTTTTGTTAACCTTGTTTCATCTCGTTTCTATGATCAAAGGGTGTAGTATGTTTACATCACTAAAGTGACAAGAACTAGTATATAAACATAAAGGTTACATAAAGTTTACTTGTATATGAATGCTATTAGATGATGTTGTCATGGGTATGTTGTTGGTTTAGGGTTGGTTAATACATATATGATGATTGATCGTCGAACTCTTGATAAATCCGTTGTTCGGACATGTGTTGATACAATATAGTAACATTTGAACTAAAAAGAACATGCTGAATCACATTTCCAGCCGATTTCATCAGGCTGTAACAGGACCATAACTTAACGAAAAATGCATTTTCTGAAGCCTAGATTTATGTTTTATAAAATACGGTTCTAATGGCACTGGAATCGTAATTTTTGGACTTCGTTTACTATTTTTAAAGAACCGATTCGTAACAGCAGCTTAGGCTGAGTTTTTACAGCAATAAATGGGTGTTGTATTTTCTGTTGTAACTTGTATTCTGTGTAGAATCGAATCATGAAATTTTTACTGTAAATGACAACTGATGTATTTGTAATTACCCCACTGGAATTTTGTAAATCGGACTCTCGATGAATTTTTAATAAATTTTTCCGTGGACTGTGGTCAGAAAGAGATAAATCTGAGTTCAGCCCGGGAAAATGAATTTTTATAAAATATCGGTAATGAACCGGACCCCGATATTTTTACACAATAATATATAGAACGTTTACTACATCCTATAAAAATTTGGGAATTTTTGGAATAATTTAACTATTTTATTAAAATGTCCGAAAACAGCCGGTTTTGAATATAAATGCTGAAATGACATAAGTTGTGACTCGCGTGTCTGAATGTCGAGTATGCTATCCATGAATGATCTAACATGTTATATGTGTTACGTGCAATATCGTATGTTTGTTTATGAGTGGGGAATGGATGAGAAGTTTATATGGGCATAAATCGTTAAAGTGTGTACCTGTTATGTGGACGAAGTAATGTGCAAATAAACCATACGTAGGATATGTGTTATGCATGAGAAACTGATTGTTATCCGTACCTTATTAGGACGTGATTGACCGACCTTGACTGTTAGCTACTTTTGAGAGTCAAACCGAGCAACCGAGGTGAGTTCACACTCCTAAGGCATGGGATTCCCGGTGGGTTGGGAATGGGTTTTCACCGTCCTCGGATTGGAGGGCACGTACGTAAAACCTACGTACACCCACACTCGCTACGGTCCTTGGATCAAGAAGGGCACGTACAAATACGACTAGTCGACACATGGGAAGCCCCCACTAATATTCGCACACATGTTTGGGAAACCGCGATACGGCCACTAATCATCGCACACATGTTTTAGAAACCGCGATCCGGCCACTAATCATCGCAAACATGTTTGGGAAACCGCGATACAGATAACTAAGATACTTGGCTTACGAAATGAACAAATGATTCACGAACACTATAACTAAACAACCAACTGTGAATTCACTCAACTTTGTTGTTGACTCGTTGTTACATGCCTTGCAGGTCGTTAGGAATCTATGGAGCTTGCATCGGAGTGGGAAGAGTCGTTGTGGGACATGGACAATGGTGTACCATACTAAACATTTGAAACGTTTAAACTTATGATTTGGTTTTAAACCTTATGCTTCCGCTTGTAACTTAAACTATGTTTTGTTTAGACACCAATTGTATTGTGTTGGAATCTACAAACTACTTACCTGCTTGTTCAATATGATTGGTGGCTCGATCCTGGTCACGTCACGCCTCCAAGCGGTGGAACTCCGCATGGTGGATTTTGGGGGTGTGACAAAAACCCTTATGTGTTTATGTGCATACGTGATTATCTGTTTATTTAGGCCTTATGTGTTACTATTCCTGTTGATCACACACTTACTTTGTACGGTTACGATATGTCACATCTCGGCCTATAGAGCCATTAGTAGTCCTGCTCATTGATATTGTCGAGCCTACACTTGAGATTCTTTCGCCCTTCGTTACGGAATCGTTTGTTCTGCTATTCATGTCGCGTGTTTTGCTACACCTCTTTTAGTCTACACTCGTCGTAGGAAGAGGACTCGAACCATTACAGAGATCACATCGACTTCGAGAGTTGAAATAGCGTCCACTATGAAGAGGCAGAAAGGGGTTTAGGTCAATCACTCTCACTGTGATCGTTAGTTGGCCACATTACGCGGAGGCATGGAGACGATGAAGGACTTAGAGAGACAAATGGACTGTTATGATGAGCTAGAATAGCTTGTTAGGAAGATGTTGGACTTCCAGGGATTGAAGCGTTAGTGGTTGGTTGTTTCTGTTGTTTGTTTCGTATGTCTCATTTGATAAACCCTATTTATGGCTTGCACGCCAAATTTTCAGATATTTAGGAGGAAATTTCATATAGACTTGTTGCGGGTGTTGATGTAGACACGCCGAATTTTGATTTGGTCTTAGTACTAAAAACAAGCTTTGAAAATTTCTGATATAAATATCGAATGGGTTCCTTTTGGTTTAAAAATTTTTCTCATTAATGTGTGGATATTATACATGCGCAATGTTTGGTCCACTAACATTTAATGATTGAATTATTTTGGAAATCGTCTTATTTTGATATTATGTTGTAATAATAGAAACGATTAAATGCCGCCAAAAGTGAAACAGGGTTCTGGACTACCTATTACCCCAGAGGAGTTGGCACAACTCACAGCCCAAGATCATTTACTGGTAACCTATGCAATGACACGGCAACGGTATGCGTGATGTCGAGCCGTCACAGCGGATCGACCATTCAAATAATTCCGCATTCCGAGCCTAGGTCTGGGGATTCGCGAAAACGAAAGTCTGAGAGTTCGAGGAGAGATACCGATGAGAAGTGTGATGAGAAACGCAGTTCGGGGAAAATGTATGTGATTAACTCTAGTGGTTTGTGAAAGGATAATGCCAGGGGTGGTTCTGAGAGGAAGACTCACGAGGGTGAGCGGAGAAAGTGCGCCAAAGGTGGTCGGACTGGACATGTGATCCCCAAGTGTTATGCTAGGATTACATCGGAGGGAGGTACACTCGAGGGATGCTACGAGTATGATGAGCAAGGACATTTCGAGAGAGATTGTCTGAAAATGAAGGGTCAGGATGCCAGTGGTAGAGCGTTCGAGCTAAACGCTGGGAAGGCACGAGACGATCTTGCTATTGTTATCAGTAAGTTATGAATAAAAAACCAATCTATGTTCATACTTTTAATACCAAAGCTAACTTGAGTTTTGTTCGAGAAACTTTGAACCATTTTTGTGTTCACTTACAAGTAAGCTAAGTATAAAGTGCCCGATAGAACTAGTAATCGGTAAGTTGATGGGAACTAGTGAAGTCACTTGCGGTTGTAGTATTTAGTTAGGTGATCGTAGTTCTAGTATTGGTATATTTCCAGTGGAGCTGGGGAGCCTTGTCACGGATGTGAGAATGGATTGATTATCCAAGAGCAAAGTGGGGACTATCGCTTGAAGAAGTTAGCTAGAATATCTCGTCTTGATGACGGTAGAGAGGTGATAGTTGTTCGCGGAGACCGATTGAGTGTCGAGTATCGAGTGTCGAGTGTTGATGGATGAGAGTCGTCAGTTTTGTGAGGATGCTCAAGTGGTCGTGAAAGGGGCTATCATGCGTTCTTAGTTAACGTGGTGAATACAAAGGCCAAATGTAGGAATACCAGAGAGATTCCTATTGTTCGCAATTATCCAGAAGTTTTCCTAAAAAGACTTATCTGGATTGCCCCCTTCGAGACAGATCGAATTCCGAAATCGATCTGGTATCCGGTGCTGCACCCAATTGCGCAATCTCCTTATAGATTAAGCACCGTCTGAGATGATAGAAATGTCGAGTCAGTTTCAAGAGCTACTGGACAAGGGTTTCATTCGATCAAGCTTTTCGCTTTGATGCGCATCTGTTTTGTTGAGAGAAAGAAGGATGGATCCTTCAGGATATGTGATGATTTCAGAAAGCTGAACAAGTTGACTATCAAGAATTGATACCCTTCTACCGAGGATTGACGATTTGTTCGATTAAGCTACCGGGATCCAGCTGCTACACGAAGATCGATCTACGATTGGGATGTTATCAGTTGAAGGTTGCTGATGAGGATATGCTAAGGACTGCTTTTCGAACACGATATGGCCATTACGAGTTATTAGTCATGCCTTTTGACTAAATTAATGCGCCATTTATATTGATGGATCTCATAAACAGGGTATGGAAACCCTAATCGGATGAATTCGTGATAATACTTATTGACGACATACTTGCCTATGTGCGAACCAAGGAGAATCATGAGTAACGTTTGAAGTTAAATATGGAGTTGGTGAATGATGAGGAGTGCCAAAGACCCCGTCGGGAGTATGATGATCCATATGACTAGCTGGGTACTACCGGAGATTTATTAAGAATTACCCTAAATTAGTGCAGCCTTCGACACTAATAACCCTAAAAGGAAAAGGGAAATTGATTGGACAACAAGATAGTACGAAGCTTTTCGGACCCTTGAAAGAAAAGTTGGAAACGTATATGATGGACTCTGAAGGAAGTTAAGATACTCACATGCCCTTGGCAGAGTTATGTTACAATAATAATTAACATGCTAGTATTCAGGTTGCTCCATTTGAAGCCTTGCATGGATGGAAGTGTTGATCACCATTATGTTGAGCTAACATGACAAAGGACAATTAACCAGACCTTAGTTTATCTAGGAAACCAGCGACAGGATTTGCCTGGATTGAGGGAAGGTTAAAAGTCACCAATCGATTAACAGAAGGATTACATGGACAATTGAAGAAACTATTGCGATTCCAGATTGAAGATTTGGTTCTGATAAAGGAGTTATCATGCAGAAGTGCTATTAGGTTTAGCAGAGAGAAGAAAAGCTGAGCCACATTGACTTGGTCCTTTCGAGAGCTGTAGGATCGAGATTCGACCTAAACGAGTCGTTCAGAAGAGTTCTTGATCAATACAAAAGGCGGAATCAGACGTATCGATGTTGAATCAGCTTGTATTACACTTAGAATCACTTAAACTGTCTCTTATATTGATTTGATAGCTTTACACGGTCTGGAGACACCTCAGCAGAGCTTCGCTTCCGGAATGACAAAGTTACAAATGAAATCTCAAGTCACCTATTTATACTAGATCCATTCCCTATGAAACTGCCATATCCATTTCACACGAATTGGCACACCCATTTCTCATGGAATGGTTATTTCGTGTGAACTAGCTATTTCATGACTGTTTTCATTTTTCTCGAACTACGTGACTTGATCTAACAATTCTATTACAAGACTCGATACAAGACGAAGTTGACAGACATATGCACCAACAAGAGCCCATCTTGAGTTGGACCAGTCGCTTATAGGCTCAAGCTACCATAAGGATGGAGTAGTTAGTGTACATGATGTATTGTTTGGGTTCAGTTGAGAAAGTGTATAATGGATGATACACTGATTTTGTTCTTTATAGAAATTTGTTTGGAAGATAAACGGAAGTTTATTGAAGCACCGTAGTAGCAGTACGTATAGCTAGAAGAGTTATGCTAATAACCGGACAGGAGATTACAACATTCTAGTCGTGTATTCGATTTTTTTTTTTGGGGTAAAGGGTTACCCCGGTGAATTTTATAAATAATCAAAGAATAATACATGTGTATCAGAAAATGATACACAATGCTAGGCGTGGCATACCAAGCCTAGAACCACCAACAAAAAGCTAACAATAAACAAACACATAAAGTCAACCAAGACAAAACTCAACCAAAGACAAATAAAAACCCCGACACACTATAAGCTAGCCAGAGCCCTCTTTTGACAAAGGAATCTTCCACTTCTTCAACAACTTCATGTGTTTCGAGTCCCCACTAGGTTTGAAGCCCATCACACGAAGTCTGATTGTATTGACAATTCTATCGGTGACCATTGACACACTGCTCTGATTTGGGGAGAATAGGCGATTGTTCCTTTCCTGCCAAATAAAATACGTTGAGGCCGCAACCACCATTTTACAAACAATGTGATCAATCTTCCTTGAATTAGCATGATGAATCAACCAGTCCATAATGGAATCCCATGGGTCATTCACCTCTCTCATATCGATCAAAGACTTAACATTATTCCAGACCTGAGCCGCAAATGAACATTCGAAAAAAAGATGGTCTCTTGAGTGACGATCATGCTTGCATAACGGACAACACATTAACCTTAAGTTCGTTTTACTTCCTGCTTCCCAAGGCTTCAAGTGATCCTGAGTTCTTAAGTTATTCTTAATTACCAACCACATATGAAATGAGTGCCTCGGAATGCACTAAGAGAACCAAATAAGATTAGCCCAGTCAACCGTGTGGTTACGATTACAGAGATTATGCCACACCTCTATCGATCCGAATTGCTGAGGGGTACCCTCCAAATCTTTCCATTGTAGCTTGTCCTCCGTATGATGAACAAGATTAGGAGGTTCAATATTGATTAATACCGGGAAAAGATCTAACCAAGCTTTCGGCCACCGCCACTGGCCATGATTGTCAATAAGGGACTCCACCGAAGACTGAAGAGAAAACCCTGCATTGGAAATAACCCGAGGCAAGATAAACGAGCTCAAAGGGCTGTAAGGGCACCAGTTGTTGCTCCATGCATTAGTTTAAGCTCCACTGCGAATAGATTTCCAAATAAAAGGCCGCACAAGAATTCGAATGGACAATAATTTTCGCCATCCCCGGCTTAAACTTCACCGACACGGAATATCCCATAAGCTTCTACCTCTTAACTTGTGAGAATGAATCCATTGGACCCATAGGGATCTCCTATTGCTAACGATGCTCCATATGTGTTTTGTCATGAGGGCTTTATTAACATCCGAGATAATTTTTATACCCAAGCCACCTTCTTCTTTAGGCAAACACACCTCTTTCCAAGCCACTTTAGCATGAACTCTGGTTTGACGACCTGAATTCCATAAGAAATGCCGCATCCTCTTCTCTAATTCCTTGGTAATACGAGCTGGAATAATGAAGACGGCTGCCCAATAAATATGCATTGAAGATAAGACCGAATTTATTAACTGTAGGCGACCCGCAAAAGAGAGGGATTTCGTCATCCAGTTATTAATCTTGTTGTCCATACGCTCCACCAAAAGTTTGCAATCAATAGACTTTAACCTCGACGATATTAAGGGAACCCCTAGGTAACGAACATGCAAGCTCCCTTCTTGAAATGGCAAAACTTGAAGAATCTCCTGACGAGTCAGTTGAGGAACATTCCCAAAGAAAACAGTACTCTTTGACGGGCTTGGGACCAGACCGGATATAGCAGTAAAAGTATGTAACACTTCCTTGATTTTCCTAACAGAAACTAAGTCACCATGCACAAAAATGAAGAGGTCATCAGCAAACGAGACATTAATGATCTTCTGTTTAGCACAATGAGCATGGAACTTGAAGGAGCTAGATTGAGCGGCTCTTTGGAGCATACAAGAGAAGACCTCCATGATAAGAGTAAAAAGATACGGCGACATTGGGTCACCCTGTCGAAGACCACGTTTACCTCTAAAGTAGCCATGAAGATCACCATTAATGTTTAGAGAATAAGAAGCCGTAGAGACGCACGTCATTATCCATGCCACCATTTTATGATGAAATCCAAAGTGTATGAGAACATCCTCCAAAAAAGACCAACTAACAGTATCATATGCCTTTTGAATATCAATTTTAAACGCACATCGAGACGGGCCTCTGTTAAGATGATAATTATGCATTAGTTCTTGGGTCAGAAGGATATTGTCAGATATTTTTCTTCCAGGAACGAAGGCCGATTGGTTGATACTAACCAGATTCATCAGACTACCATTAATCCTGTCCGTTATAATTTTGCTAATACACTTATACAAGACATTGCAACAAGAGATAGGCCTGCAATCTAGAACCGAATCCGGAGTCTCCTTCTTTGGAACTAGAGCAAGGATCGTGTGATTCAATTGTTTCGGAAGTTTACCATTCTGGAAAAAATCCAAAATGGCGTTAGTAACATCGTTACCCACAATATCCCATGCATGCTTGAAAAATGCTAATGTAAACCCATCGAGACCTGGCGCTTTATTCTCACCAATACTAAACATCGCCTTCTTAACCTCCTCCCGAGTAACCTGGCGAACCATATGATTTCTAGCATTTGGATCCAGAGTATTCAAGGGAAAATTATCCCATTCCAACCTGTCTACCCGATCTTCACATCCCAAGAAGCTGGAGTAATGATCGACTAATGCATTCATAATACCATCACCTTCATGTCTAGTGCCATTAATATCCATAATGCTATGAATTTTACCTCTAGCATTACGACATTTCACAGCATTATGAAAGAAAGTTGTATTCGAATCCCCTGCACATAGCCATTCAACCTTAGAATTCTGCTTAACAAAACATTCCTCATCATATACAGCCGTTAGGAACTCTTTGAGACAAAGGGCTTCCTGTTGCCGAAGCGATGCATTCATCGGTTCCTCATCAATCAGTTTTTTAATGTCATCGAGTTTAGTGCGAAGATCCGACACCTTATTGTGCAAATTCCCTTGAAGAAACAGCAACTTACGCAATTGCGGCTTCAGTTTCCTAAGCCGTTGAACAACCGAGAACATCATAAAACCATCAATATTTTTATTCCACTCCTTCTCCACATAAATCCGAAATTCAGGTTTAGAAGTAATAAAGTTCGGGAACTTGAATGGTTTATGCTTCTTAACGACTTGACTGGGAATCTTAAGGATGCATGGAGTGTGATCCGAAACCCGGAAACCGTGATAAAGAACATATGCATCCGGAAATAAATCCAGAAATTTGATATTGCCCATAGCTCGATCAATCTTTTTTAACAAACCCATTCCATTCTTTGGTTTCTGGTTCCAAGTAAAGTGAAGACCATGCCCCTTTAAATCAATTAGCTCAGTGTATTTAAATTCACTCGTTAAACTCACGAGACCCAATGGAGATAGTAGACGGACCAAAGAGAGAGTCTTCGGCATGGAGAGTTTCATTGAAATCCCCCATTATCGACCAAGGTTTATCATTACAAAAATTCCTATGCAAACACAGGTTATCCCGTAAACTTCTCCTATCTTGGTAAGCATTCTTAGCATAGACAAAAGAACAAAAAAAGAACCTTTTTATCAGCTCTGGTTATTATCTGGGCATGGATAACTTGATCCGATTGAGATAGCACCATAAGATCCACCTTTGCATCATTCCAACCCAATATAATCCTTGTACCTTTGTCACAATGCCCACCTTTGAAGTCCAATTCCAGTTACGGAAGACATTCTTACACACCTTCGCTAGTTTAGACACATCCACATGAGATTCAAGAAGAGCACAAACATTTATATTATTCTCAGAAACTAACAGACGAACTTCAGGTTGTTTTAGGGGCCGGTTCAAGCCCCTAATATTCCAAGTTAGAATGCTACCCATTGACAATGTTTTGAACAGGAGTGCTTGCTCCCTTAGATTCCACCTTCGGGTAATCCATAGTCATGAACCGAGACATCTCAGTTGGAATTTCCTCCACCACAACCTCATTGGTCTGGCCCGTGTTGGTATTGACACTATCAGACTTCACATTCATATTGTTTAGGTCCTCGAAAACATCATTCTCCAAATTTTGTAATGATTGAAATGAGTTTTGCATCCGTATAGTACCAGCTGAGTTCGTATTTTCAGGTTTGGAGCTGCTGACCGGCTTTGTACCTAATGTACTCGGCTCTGATTTATTGATCTTCGGTTTATACTGGAACTTCGGCTTTTGCTTTTTATGCATGACAACCGGCTTAACAGTCTTTCTCTTGTCCGTGATAAAACCCTCTTCATCAACTGTAACCTGATTTGGTTTAGTATTGATATTTTTGGGGCAAGTATGGTCATCATGCCCAAAAATACAACATAACGAGCATCTTTGGGGCTTCCATTCATTCTCCACCCTTATCTTTTCTGTAATATACCCCTCCTGGTCTAACTTCAGTATAGCCACCACAATATGATCCTTCAACTCCGATTCAGCATTAATTTCAATCATAGCTCTCGCAAAGCTACTACGGCCCCCAGTTTTCTACACACATGTCAGCCGTATAGCTGTATAACCTCTTCGGCACACCAAGTTTAGAAGCTAACAAACTCAATCCATCATCCGTATATATAGAGATAGGCACATTATGAAGTTTAATCCAAACCGGGACAGATTTAATACCTTCTTTCTTCAGAACTGCCGATGGAGACCACATATTTAAGAATAAAGGAACTTTATGAATCAGCCATGGGCCACCCTCCAGAACTTTGGCCAGACCTTCCTTAGAATCAAATTTAAAAAAGAAGAACCCATCTGAGTTCTTCATCAGCTTAACAAATCCAAACCTGGACCAAACGTTCTTCGCATAGTACTCTACTACAGGGAATGGCAATCTATTTCCAAGAAAATAACCATAGAGCACATTTTCAAACCTTTCCTGAACTTTCTGCACGACCTCTTGTGGTATAACCACATCAGCCTCTTTACTTGTTTCGGCCGAGTTCAGATGTCTGAAGTTGACCTCCCTTTTGTTCATCGTTCTCTTCATAGCCATGTCCGCATAAGATATCTGGTTATTCAGTTCATTGTTTAATTTTGCCTCCATGTTATCAACCGTATTCTGTTTATCGACATCTTCAATTATCACCGGCTTTGTTATCTTAGTGAGTTCGTCGATCACATTGATCTTTCTAACTTCCGGTTGAGACTTGTCAAAGCTACCTCTACGCGCCATTAGTTTCTTACCATCAATATCCAGCACTCTACTCGCTATACTCGTAGGTAACGGTGGCTTCCCACTATCATCCTTAGCATAATCAGAAGAATTCTACGTTCATTCATGACAAAAGCAGCAAATCTTTCTTTGAATACCAGAAAATCCGAACCATGCAACAGGAAAAATTAAAATCCAGCCGACACAAAACCAAGAAGAAAAAAACCCTAGACTGGCTAAACCGTAACTTTTGATTCTAGCAAAATTATATAGTGTAATTGTTAAGTCAAGGTTTCTGCCTCACCAGAAGGACCGACAAACCAACAACACTATACAATATGTTTCGAACTCAAGAAGTTATGGCGGCGATAGACAAGGAGCGAAAACCAAAAAAACCTAATTGATGATCGATCACTATGTTGCTAACTAGTTCGTTATAGATCATTGAAGAATCAAATCACTAATCACAGACTGTTATACAAGAAGATCACGAATCAAGAACTAGGGTTGCATGAGGAATAGGGTCGCCTAGGCTAGAGAGAGAACTAGGGTTCATAAACAAAACCAATTTGTCTGTGTATTCGATTTGTTGATTTTGCAATTTATGGATATCTGAAAAGAATGCAAGAAGGATTATGAGATTTGATTCTTTTGAGAGCCCATCTTGAGTTAGACAATCAGGTGTAAACTCAGATTATCTTAGGTACAGGGTAATGTATATGTAAATATACGTATGTAGAACCCGAAATGGTGGAACTTTGACTTAATCTTCTTGATTAAGTGATCGTAAATGTTGAACCTTGGAAAGGGTGGAGAGCGTTGAGATGTGAGATTAGGAATTAAGAGTGTATGTAATAGGTCTACGAAGATTCTTTGTAAGAATCAAAGTTTCTCGCAGAAACTATAAGACTACATTCATTAAACCTGTTTTTGCTGTTTCCACCCAGCGTGAAAACAAAACCTGTAGAGTAAAAATTTCGAGGACGAAATTTCCTAGACAGGGGGTGACTGTGACACCCGGCTTTTCAGGCCATACCGTACGATTGTAACACGTGTTGTGAATAGGTAAAAGGCTGTATTTGATTGGTTATGATGTTTATATGTGAAATTTAATGAGTTGATAAAGTTAAACCTTGGTAAAAAATGTTGGCAACGATAAGATAAACGATTATCGCGTAACGGATAAAATGCGGAACGAACGTCGGTGACCACCCGATTAGTGTTAAAATCCTAAAAATAGTCTGTTATGATTAGGATAATAATTTTAATCTTATTCGTGAGGAAAGATAAATTAAAACACTAAGAAACTCTATTTCTCGAGTTTAAGCGCGTACCGAGCGATGCAGCGCGTATACCGACAAAATACTGTCAACACAGCCTGTCAAAGCAACTGATAATCATTTTAGTAATAATTTAATAAGTATATTACTTTAGAATGATATAAATAAATAAAAACGCATAAATCTCTATTTTTGCGATTTTAAGCGCGTACCGCGCAGCACAGCGCGCATACTGCCAAATAGCGACAACGTTGCCAGTACAGGCGAATAAAATATTGTTCAGTAATATTTTGGTGAGTTTATTTTTATAGAGCGTTAAAAATAATTTAAAACGCGCAAAAACGGGATTAAAACGCTAGATAAAATACCCGGTAGCCAGTAAAATACCAGTTTTTGGTCTTGATTGTATATATATATGTATATATTCGGTGTGTGTGTGTAATGTGGGACAAGGAATTGAGATGGAAGCCATGCAAGCCCACTCTCTCTCCTCTCTCTTCCCCTTATTGGCTGAAATGTAGGTGGGTCATGATTATGCTTCTTGGGAATCTTCTCATATCTTGCAAGAATTCACCATATTCCAAGTAGCATTTGAAAATCATACCAACTCTCTCTCTCTAAAATTCTCAGCCGAACACCCTCTTACCTACAACCATTTTCATTTTACAAACTTGTTTCTTGAAGATCATGTTCATACAATCTTGTTTCAAGTCCATATGAAGATCTAAGAGTGTTTCCTAGGAGTTTCAAGCTTGAATCAAGTTTCATATCATAATTTTTGTCAAAACCCAATAAGAATCTTGAAGGTATAAAACTTACTTTAAAAATCATGTTCTCAATCCTTGGTGATAAAGATGATAGTGGAAGGTTTCTCTTGATTCTTAAAATATTTCACAAACTTGAAAAATAAAACAAATGGGTTTTTAAAGAAAAATAAAATGGAGGAATATGTGTGTGTGTATATATATATATATATATATGTGGCCGTGAGTAATGTATGAAAATACATATGAGATTGGGTTTTAACTTTGAATATTTTGATTATTGATGTTCATGAGAAATTTGATACATGCATGAATCAAAAGTTTTTATATGAGAATGTTCTAAAAGAGGTTTTTGTGATTTGAAATGATATGTCAAAAAGAACTTTTGGAAGTTCATAGGTGTGTATAAATTTCTTGTATATGTATGTATATGTGTATGCATGCATGTAATTTTTAGTCATATACTCATAAATGTAAGAACACTTGCAATGTATGAATGATTATGTCATGATGAATGATATAGGTTATAATTTGTAATAACATGGATTTAATATGTTCTTGAGTATGATTAGATCATAAGTAATGATGCTAATGTTGTATGAGTGCATTAGATGAACATACATGAACATGCATGATGATATGAAAGCATGAAATGATGATTTGAACATGATTTGATAAAAATGATATTTTATCAGACTATAAACATTAAAAATATGGTTATTTTGAAGTATTTAATGATATAAAACTTTTTCATAAGGTTTACTAGCTTTGCATGTTATACTTGAGGCTTAGAAACTTGTAAAATAGGTGAAATAATGTGTTTTGTGTATGATTTAGTAAAAATAAGTTTTGAGCAGATTATAAACACTAAAATAAATTTATTTTAAAGTTTTTAGTGACATATAATTTTGTCCTAATGTTTGCTAGCTTTGCATGTTGTACTTGGGGCATTAAAAGTTGTAAAATACATGAAATCGCATGATTTATGTGACTTACACAAAAAATGCACTAATCTGATTATAACCACTATTTTAATCAGTAAATAACATGTATTTTTCTAAAATATCAAGTCGTTTCAAGTTGGGATGATTATAGTAATGTTTAACGCAAAACTATGCGTTAAAACGGTCAAAAATCGGCTTTTCGAGTGATTTTTACAAAACTGATTTAGATCAGTAAGTAAACTGATTTTTTTAGTTTAAAAATAAGTATTTTAACTAATTTTAAGTTTACTTGGTGTTTGGTTGGTTATACGTGACTTTCGACGCCCGAAAACGTTACCGAATCGCTAAATTACGCATTTTTCAATGTACACTAGTATGGGTAAAATTTTGGGTAAACCTTATGTGTTAAAATGTGTTATGTGATTTAAACATGAGAATGTGAAAATATGTTAAGTTTTTAACATGATATTAGCAATCTAGCTTACGCATGTATGCTTGTATGTTTTGTGCGGTAGAAACGGTAAAAAATTGGTTAAACGTGAAACTTGTTTGTCGAGCATGAAATTTGATACATATGAGATGTTTTATGTATATTTGCTTTAAAAATGACAAAATAGATAAGTTAACAAGATTTCGTGTGTTTCGGTGTTAAATTATATGAACGTTTATGTATATATATTACGACGCGCAAATCATAGATATATTGCGTATAAACGGGAAAGTTAACGGATTTACACAATAATGGTCACCAATAAAATCGTTCAAGTCGCAAAATCATAAAAAAATATATATATATGGACTCATATATATATATTAACGTGCCAACATAATAAAAAATGACAACTTTTCGAGAAAATCTCAAAGTTATGTGATAATTCTAAGAAACAGAGGAACTTAGGATTTTTGTGTTATGAATATTGATTTAAAATCGTTCCTATATATATATTAGGACGTATAGAAATCAATCTCTGGGATTGCGCTATTTAAAATACGCACCCAAAGGTGAGTGTCACTAAACCCCTCTTTTTACTTCTTTATAAATATATTTTGGGGGTAGAACATGTCATACCCCGACCGCGTAAAACAAAAGAAACCGATGCGGAAACGTCGGGGAGTATTGCAACAGAATTATTGTTTCACAACCATGGTAATTAAAGTTATGTTTTATTTATAAACATTGGTTACATTGTCTTAAAACAAACAAGGACACAAGAGTGCATAACATTATTAAACTAGTTCTAGCTTCGTTTTATGTCACTAAGGCACATGTTCGCCTAAGTGTATCTTGTCCAAACCTATACAACAGCTCCTGAAACACATGTGAAAATAGGTACGTCAGCATAAAAATGCCTGTGAGATACATAGGTTTTGTTAAAATAGGATTCATGACTTAAGTTTAAAGAAATGTTTAATAAAAATTAGTCATGAATCTTGTTAAATGTTTTCTTTTATAAATCATACGAAAACTTGATAAGAAATCAGATAATATAAAAGAAAGGTGTATGGTTAATTAAATAAAAAAATAAAATGAGTTGTATAAAATAAAGTGTTTGTAAAACAATGTCTTGTGAAAATATGTTATTTATGTAAATTGTAATATGTCTAAATTGAAATGGTTTAAGTAACTCTACGATATGTAATATCACAAAATCACTTATATATAGGAAGTACCAGCGGCGTATCCACCATGCTTTTATCATATTACACACGCCTCGTTACTTAAATCACTTACCCAAACAAACCACCAATGTAAATTGTTCATGTTTAAACCGATTGCCAAATGTTTATGTGTAAATAATTATTTATTATCAAAATGTAAATTATGTAATGTGCAAACCAATGTCAAGATGTTTATGTCAAATGTAAATCATGTAATGTGTAAACAAATATCATGTATGGCAAGTGAAATATATCAAATAAACCATAGGTGAAATGCACAAAACAAGGTATTGAAGTAAAACACGGTTTAAATCAAAGTTACGTTTTGTGAAATAAATGCATGCTCTACTGATACAAACATCTATGCGGTATTGTGAAAATGCATACATTCAAGCCTTGAGACTGTGGCGACAATCCCTTAAACAAATTAAAGGTTTATCTGTATTATGTGTATCGAATTCGGTCATTCCTTCCATCCAAACAAACCTAGGATTTCAGGAACGGGAGTTGTCAATTCCTATGGTACCACTACCTACTAACGAACGTCATGGCCAATGTTAATGAACGTATTTTTGTCCCATTTAAACAAACCAAATGTCATACCAAAATGTAAGCATGTGATGTAAAACAAATGTACTAAGTATGCAACAAATGAACATACATAACATGTGATGTAATGTAAAACAATGCACTAAGTATGCACTAAATGGACATACATAGCGTGAAATGTAAAACAATGTACTAAGTATGCACTAAATGGACAAACATAACATAAAATGTAATGTAAAACGTTGTACTAAGTATGCACTAAATGGACATACATAGCAAAAACATAATGAAATCATGTACTATTAGTGTACTAATGAACATAACAAGCATATGATATGAAAACATGGAAAGCACGAAAGTAACAAGTAGGCACATGTGTTTCACCCCAAAATGTTTGAAAAAAAGTAAAAGAGGGGACTATGTACTCACTTGGGATTTCTTAATGGTCTTTAGATAACCACCAAGCAATGCTAGAAGGATCACGGAATCAAACGGCACCTAATATAGGTAACTACGTTAACAAACGGGCCTAAATCGAAGGATCGGATAGAATGAGGTTTCGTAAACCAAATGAGTATAGGAACTCATGTAATATGGTTTAACAAAGCCTACATTCTAAAACGGAACCTATCCTAAGTGCTTACGACCCATTACGGCCCGTTTAGGTAGCTTACGCTACTTTAATGTGTCGTTTGCGTAAAACGCGTTCGGACCGCCTAACTAGTCCTATGACAAGTAAAATATGCCTTAACATGTCTAATATTATTGCCTAATCAGTTTAGATGTCAAAATTTAGGTTACATATGCTTAAAATGAATTTATGCGTGAAAATGGTAATTTGGTAATTTTCCTAAGGCATATAAACTACCTATCATACAACTAACTAAACGTAGTGACCATAAGGTATAACCTCGGAAGGTTATTCCCTATACAACTATGGTCACCTAATGTGTTTGGTCGGATCCTAATGATCGACCAAACGGGTCGGGTTCGAAAGTCTAAGCGGTTGTTTAGACCGCTTAACTAACGACCCTATATAAGCACTAAACCTAAAGTGACAAGCTAAACATGTTGAAACATGTTTAACGAGGTTTGAAAACAGGTTTGGTATCAAAACAAAGGGTTTTGATACCCAAGAGTAGTTTGGTTACAAAATACGCGCTAAAGCGTATTTTGACCGAAACTACGACTCGTCACTACACCTAGATAACGTGGTAATCAGTAGGTATAGTCACAAGAGACTAAAACCATCGTGATTACTCTCACGTTATGAAATTTAAACGAACTTCATGTTGACCATAAACTGGTCAATGCAGAAAGTCAGACAAAGTTTGACTTTCACGCTTAAAACGCGTAAAAGAATGAAAGAATACTTACAACGGGTCCAAGCAATGGAGTTTTGATCCGAATATTCTCAGGTATGAAGTGAATTCACATCAACTTAAAGAACCAATTCAGATCAAATGTGAATGAAAATGGAAGTGGGGGTTGGGTATTTATAGAAAACCAAGAACCGTTAAGATCGTTCCTCGATAAACGAGCATCAATCTGGACCGTCCAAGTGGGCAAAAGGTTTTGGAATACTAGGGGTGCCCCAAAACCATCAAATGGTATTGCAAATGTTATAAAATAGCCCCTAAACTTCAAGTTAAATGCTGAAGATGGACCTGCTGTTGCAAAAATTGAGTTTCTGCCCAGATAGGGTGGTGGCATGCCACCACAGCTAAGGGGGTTTCCCGTCGCATGACACCACCATAGCCCAGTTCCAGAAACTTTCAAATATTTACAGTTTTGGTCCCTGCACATGTTTAAGGCCTATTTTGATGCGTTTAAACCTCGTTAACCCATTTTCAAGGCTCAATAATGGAGTTTAAGTATAGGGGTCATGAAACATGCTCAAAAACATCTCGGATGCCAGTTCGTTTGGCCGTATGGTTGCGTTGTTCGGTTAATTAATATGAAACACGAACGGACGCGAAAAACGATCCAAATTACACGACGAATGGAATTTTATCATGCCAATCACTAAAATAAAATATTTTAAAGATTACATAAATTTTTGGATGTCCGAAAGTATTCAGAACGTAAGTTATGCGCGGAAATGCAAACTTAAGAACTTTTTGACGCTTTTAGTCCCTGAATGAGCATAAAGTTTATTTTAGCATACTGAACCCCTCAAAGCCTATTTCTAAGCTATGTAGAGGATATTTAGTGTATGTTTAACTTATGATCATGTTTCAGAATGTCCGTTACAGTACGAATCGGCATACTTTCGCAGTTTATCGAATTTAGTCCCTGTAAGTGAATAAACTTGATTTTGCCATACCAAAGCCTTCAAAACTTATTTCTACGTTATGTAAAGGTTATTTAAGGTATGTTAAGAATAAATTGATGTTCCGGAGTGTTTGTCGCGTTAAACTGATTGCGTTTACGCACCAGTTTGCGTATAACTCTCTAGAAAGCGATATAGAGTTTGAAATTGAACAAAAACCAAAACATGAAAAATATCAAACATAAACAAACGAATATTGGGATCAAATAGCATTGTTTTATTGATAACTAAACTGCTTACAATAATTACAAGCACATGTGTCACAATCTCCCCTACTTGTGGAAATTTCGTCCCGAAATTTGTTTAGAGGAAACTCGTGAGAGAAGATGCGGATACTTCGCTTTAATTTGATCTTCACATTCCCAAGTAAATTTTGGTCCACGTTTAGATTCCCAGCGAACTTTGACCAATGGAATGCGCTTGCGTTTAAGCCACTTGACTTCACGATCCATGATTTCCACAGGTTTCTCAACAAAATGCATTGTTTTATCAACACGAATTTTGTCAAGTGGTATGTGGAGGTTCTCATCAGCTAGGCACTTCTTGAGATTGGACACGTGAAAGGTTGGATGAACATTACCAAGTTCAGGAGGTAACTCAAGTCTGTAGGCTACCTTACCAATTCTTTCGACGATCTTGAATGGTCCAACGTATCTAGGTGCAAGTTTTCATGTCTTTCTAAATCTGATCACACCTTTCCAAGGTGAGACCTTAAGTAATACACGATCACCGACTTGAAATTCCAAGGGCTTGCGTCGTCGGTCCGTGTAACTCTTTTGACGGCTTCTAGCTGTCTAAAGGTTATCACGAACTTTCTTAACCTTATCTGTTGTCTCTAGAATGCGGTCAGGTCCAGTAAGCTGAGCCTCACCGATCTCATTCCAGCAGACTGGTGAACGACATTTTCGACCATAGAGAGCCTCGAAAGGAGCCATGTTGATGTTGGAGTGATAACTGTTGTTGTAGGAGAATTCAATCAATGGAAGATACGAATCCCAACTACCACCAAAGTCGATCACACAAGCTCTAAGCATATCCTCCAAAGTCTGGATTGTTCTTTCAGTTTGGCCATCCGATTGTGGATGATAAGCTGTGCTCAAATTAAGTTGGGTCCCCATAGCAGATTGCATGGTTCTCCAAAAAACGAGACGATAATCGAGCGTCTCTGTCAGAGATAATATTCAAAGGAACACCATGTCTAGATACAATTTCATCCACATAGATCTTAGCAAGCTTTTCAGCAGATAGATCCTCACGGATCGGCAGGAAATGCGCTGATTTTGTAAGACGATCAACAACTACCCAGATGGCATCACGACCTTTCTTTGTGCGCGGAAGTTTGGTAATAAGATCCATAGCAATGTTTTCCCATTTCCAAACTGGAATCTCTGGTTGCTCCAATAAACCAGAAGGATGTTGATGTTCGGCCTTAACCTTAAGACAAGTAAGGCATTTTGAAATGTATAAGGCAATGTCTTTCTTCATACCAGGCCACCAATACTGAGTACAAAGATCCTTATACATTTTGTCTGAGCCAGGATGAATAGAATAACAAGACTTATGAGCTTCATCCATAAGCAAGGTGCGAAGATCATCTTGACTTGGGACCCACAAACGGTCCATGAAATAATATGATCCATTGTCTTTCAGTTCAAGATCAGGCTTAATGTGATAGGGTAATTCCTTACCCATCAAACCTTGTGAAACACAAGCATGTTGAGCCTGAGAAATGCGGGTTTGGATATCAGATCCAGCTTGAATATCAGATTGAACACGAACACAATGAAGCTTGACATGTTCTTTACGACTCAATGCATCAGCCACGACATTTGCCTTACCAGGATGGTAGCGAATTTCGCAGTCATAGTCGTTTAGAAGTTCAACCCAAAGTCGTTGCCTCATGTTGAGTTCTTTCTGATTGAAGATGTGCTGAAGACTTTTGTGGTCAGTGAAAACCACACATTTTGTACCATACAAATAGTGTCTCCATATTTTAAGAGCGAACACAACTGCACCTAACTTAATATCATGAGTGGTGTAGTTCTTCTCGTGTATCTTGAACTGCCTTGATGCATATGCTATGCCTTTGTTCCTTTGCATTAGAACACAGCCAAGACCCAAGTTTGATGCATCACAATACACGACAAAATCATCATTGCCCTCAGGAAAAAATAGAATAGGCGCATCACAAAGCTTCTGCTTCAAGGTCTGAAACGCTTCTTCTTGTTTGGTTCCCCATTCAAAGGGTTTGTTCTTCTGAGTTAGAGTAGTTAGGGGAACTGTAATCTTTGAGAAGTTCTTGATGAAGCGGCAGTTATAACCCACGAGACCAAGAAAAGAACGAACCTCAGTAGGAGTAGTAGGCGTATCCCAATCCTTAATCGCACTGATCTTGGAGGGATCTACATGAATACCTTGTTCGTTGACAATATGCCCTAAAAATTGAACTTCCTTAAGCCAAAATTCGCACTTGGAGAACTTGGCAAAAAGTTGCTCTTTCTTTAGGAGGTCCAGAGTAAGACAAAGGTGTTGCTCATGATCAGCTTGCATCTTAGAATAAATCAAAATGTCATCAATGAAAACGATGATGAACTTATCTAAATAAGGCTTGCAGACCCTATTCATCAAGTCCATAAAAACAACAGGAGCATTTTTCAAACTAAATGGCATAACTGTGAAGTCATAATGCCCATAACGAGTGTGGAAAGCTGTCTTGGGAATATCGTCTTCATGCACACGAAGTTGATGATACCCAGAACGTAGATCAATCTTCGAAAAACAAGTAGCACCCTGTAACTGATCAAAGAGATCATCAATGCGAGGTAGGGGATATCGATTCTTGTTGGTAAGCTTGTTAATCTCACGGTAATCGATACACATCCTGAAAGATCCATCCTTCTTCTTGACAAAAAGAACGAGAGCACTCCAAGGTGAAAAGCTAGGATGAATAAAACCTTTATCAGAAAGCTCCTGAAGCTGCTTAGACAACTCTTGCATCTCAGACGGTGCAAGACGATATGGAGATCTGGCAATAGGATTTGAACCAGGTACAAGATCAATACGGAACTCGACTTGGCGTGTTGGGGGTAAACCAGGTAACTCTTCAGGAAATAACTCCGGATAATCCCAAACAACAGGGATATCTTGAATAGACTTACCTTTGCCTTTATCTGCTACAACATGTGCCAAGAAGGCCACATAATTCTTTCACAGAAACTTCTGAGCTTGAAAACAAGACATGAGCTTGAGACTACTAGCAGGTTTCTCACCATGAACCTGTAGGATCTCACATGTCGAAAGCGGAACTCGAACAATCTTCTCGAAACAAACTACCTCTACGTGATGCTTGGCTAACCAATCCATTCCTACTATAACGTCGAAACTCCCAAGTTGCATTGGCATGAGGTCGATAGGAAAAAGATGGTCGTTAAGGTTCAACTGGCAGTTGCGAAGAACAGAATCAAGAACAACGGGTTCACTACTAGCAACTTCTACTGTCAAAGGCTTTCCTAGTTTTGTTCTAGACACGCGAAGTAATGGCTCAAAAGATAACGACACAAAACTCTTATCGGCTCCTGAATCAAAAAGAACAGAAGCAGACTGATTGTTAACAAAGAACGTACTGTTCACCACCTCGTTGTCAGCTTGCACCTCAATAGCATTCATATTGAAAACTCGACCTCGAGCCTGAGCCTGATTCTGATTTGCATTAACCATCCTTGGACACTGCTTTCGATAATGAGTCAGGTCTCCACAATTATAGCACGAACCAAGAGGAAAGTGAGGTCGTGCAGCTTGTGCTTGCTATTGAACAAGCGGTTGAGCAGCCTGTTGAGCTGGGTTACGCGCAGCTTGATTGGGAGCGAAGCGACAAACATCAGAAAGATGACCCGACTTCCCACAGTTGGTACAGAAACGGCAAGGAATTTGCGGTTGATGGTGACTATTGCATCTGTTGCACAACGGTGCATTCCCCACATAACGTTTCTTTGCTGGCAGTTGTGCAGGCTGATCGGGAATTGTCTGGTTAACTTGGGCAGTGATAGCAAAATTTTGGGAAGCCTTACGCTTCCTAGAATCCTTCGAGGAACCCGAATCCTTATCTTTCTTACTCTTACCCTTCTTGCTCGTACCCTTGTCAGACAACTGTTTCTTACCCTTGTCACCCTTTCTGTGTAGTTTACCCTTTTGAACCTGTGACTCAGTCAATGTCGCAGCTAACTCGATCGCCTGATGGACTGTGGTAGGGTTACTACCAATGACGATGTCTTGCACAGAGTCAGGTAAGCCATCAATATACCTCTCGATAGCCTTCTTGAGTGGGGTTACCATGGTAGGGCAAAGTAAGCTCAACTCTTCATACCTGTCAGTGTAAGCCCGGTGCTTACCACTATCCTGTTTCAAGTCATAAAACTCCCTTTCTAAAGCCCTCAGTTCATGACGAGGACAAAAATCCCTCATCATGAGAGCCCTAAGCTCAGCCCAAGTTTGTCTAACGCAACCTCAGCACCACGGTCTCTCATAACTCTATCCCGCCATGTAAGAGCCCTCTTCTGAAACACACTGGAAGCAAACTTGACTTTTCGATTTTCAGGACACTAAACGTGACAAAACGTACTCTCAATGTTCTCGAACCACTGTAGGAGCCCAGTTGCTCCTTCAGAACCACTAAACTTGAGTGGTTTAGCCGAATTGAAACTCTTGAAATTGCATGGAGCATTTTGGTTATTGTTGGCTTGGTTCACTTGAGCAATAATGTCTGAGAGTACAGCAGCTATATGCTGCGCCATAATATGTGCCATTTCGGCATTAGGTAGTGGATTTTCACGTCGAGGAGGCATTCTAAAAAGAGGAAACATGAGAGAAAACGAGTGAGATGATTAGATGAAAAGAATGAGATGAAACAAAAATCGTCAAAAGCAAAGATGGTGGTCATTCGTTTGTTACCACAAAGCAAACAAACGACACACAATGACTAATCAAAGTAAATGGTTCAAAAATAATGTATCGCGAAGACATGCTCGCCTATAAGTGAACACTCACCCCAAGAGTTCCCAGGTAAGAGTGACTGGTCCGATTATGTGGATTTGTACGAACACTCTAGCCTTAGACAGAAAACCCAGGGTACAGGCATTCACTCTTCCAGTTTGCACGTGTTCACACTATTTAGAACCCAAAACTTTGACGAGATTTTGAAAACTTGGAAGGCACAAGGCCAAAAATGAATCAAACTGGAAGGGTTCAAAACCATATAATAAATTATTTAAAAATAGATGGTTGATTTTCAAAAATTGTTTTGGAAAATTGGGTTCTTGTTTTGGCAATCACCTAAGGATAGGTGAAGTGCATGTTTTAAGATCTAAACACAAGATAACTTGTGTTGGGGTCCTAGAAAGGTTATAGTCTAGGTCAAAGCATTACTTGTCACACCCCCAAAAATCCACAAGCGGAGTATCACCGCATGGAGGCGTGACTGACCAGGATTAAGCCACCAATCATATTGAACATAGCATGTAAATAAATATAAAACCCAACACAATATAATTTGTGTCCAAACAAAACGTAGTTTAAGTTGTAAGCGGAAGCATAATGTTTAAAACCAAAGTATAAGTTCAAGTATATCAAATGTTTAAAATGGCATATGACTATCCATGTCCCACAACGACTACGCCTCCTCGTGCAAGCTCCATATATGCCTAACGACCTGCAAGGCATGTAACAATGAGTCAACAACAAAGTTGAGCGAGTTCACAGTTGGTGTTCATTGTTAAGTTGTTTCAAAAACCATGAGATCATTTGTAAGTCTTAAGTTAACCGTTTTACCCTGTTTCCCAAACCATAATCATAAACAGTGGGGGCTTCCCCATGTGAACCACTAGACCCGTTTACCATATCGACCACTGACTAAAGTAAGTTGGTGCCCTGACGTCAATGTCTATCATCATTGACTAGTGCCCAGATCCATTAGTTCACGCCCGTCCTCTGCGGCACGGTGTGAGGCTTGTCAAACCTAAATAGCGCTATCTAACTAATGACCCGCTTGCCATTGGCCCGACGATTAAGTCGATATAAAAAGGAGGGACTTCATGATAGAGAGCTTTGGTCTAGTATCCGTGTTGTCACCCTTCAATAAAGAGGGTGTGTACGAAATCTCCAAACCAGGAGATTACGCAGGTTCCGATTAAATACTTATCACATATTGTCACCCTTCAACAAAGAGGGTGTGTACATGTTCCAAACCAAGAGATCACGCAGTTTCAGTTTTAATCCTTTACCCATTCCCAACCCTTGGGAATCCCATGCCTTGTGGAAAGTGTGAACTCACCTCGGTTTGCTCGGTATGCTTATCTACTTGTGCACAAACAATTCAGTCAAAGCCTATAGTATGCACGTATACACAATCAGTTTATGTTCGTAATGACCCACATGCAATCTAACATCACAAAGTGTGCTTGGCAGTTAACATCATGTAACACGTAAACAGTTAATCAAGTTCACATAATTCATGCTTCACATAGTTGATTTCTCAGTCTATTCTAACATAGTTATCAATTAACAGGCTTAACAGACTTAACAGAGTTACTGTGACAGAACATTTGACGAAATCCCTATTTGGCGAAAACCTTTTTGGTGAAATCCCTAGTGGCGAAAACCTTAGTGGCGAAAACCCTTCAGGCGACGAAATCCCAAGGGTTTTCGTCGAACTTAAGGTATGGCGAAATCACTTAGGGTTTTCGTCTGGTCCCTGTGTTTTCGTCTGTGCTGAGCATGTTCATCATCAACAATTTCGCATTCCAGAAACCTTAATCATCAACATTGTTTCATATTTACCATTAAATCATACAGTTGTTATCCAATCATAATAATCATTAATACTATTAATCATCATACAAAAGCATCACAGTACTTAACATCTAACATGAACCTTTGTTTATGTATACATCCAATCGATTAACATAACACAACACATAACCGAACATCATTAGTATGCTAGCATGCTTTCGGACTATGATCACATCAATATTATTCCAGATTAAGCATTCAATCATATCAATCCTAGAACCCTAAATCAATATCATGTTTCGCAT
This sequence comes from Helianthus tuberosus, assembly GCA_030545235.1. Lineage (NCBI taxonomy): Eukaryota > Viridiplantae > Streptophyta > Magnoliopsida > Asterales > Asteraceae > Helianthus > Helianthus tuberosus. The sequence goes on along the minus strand of CM060354.1, from coordinate 113,524,171 downwards.
AAAGTTATGTAACAGATTGATCATATATTATTCTTTCAAGAACACATTCAACCACATAACCATATATTTAGAACTGAAATCAAACTAAACGTGTAAACCACTAACCGAACTAAGAATGATCAACCAAGAGAGATCTGGCTTCGAATGAGAGGAGGGCTGCCGTCGACTTGAAGGAGAGAGTTAGGGTTTGCCGATTAAAACTTTCACGTAAAGGTTGGGAATAATATATAACTGATCGCTACTGGGCCAAAAGCCCAATTCAATGTTCGCCGGCCTGCCAGTGGACGAAAACACTCTCATGTTTTCGCCATGGAGTGATTGACGAAAACACTCCAATGTTTTTCGCCATGGGGTGTTTTCGTTGGGGGGGGGGGTGTTTTCGTGGAGTAGTGTGTTCGTCGCACAGGGAGTATATCAAAACAACTTATAAACAATTTATAACAAATCACATATCATTATAAACAACTTATAAACAAATCACAGTGCATAGTTTCAATGCAATGAACCACAAAACACAGTATGAAGCAAGTAACGTATAGAGGAGAAACCTTGAGAACTCGAGTTGTCACATTATCTCCAACTTGAAAGAAATTTCGTCCCGAAATTTAGCACATGGTTACTGAGGAAGCTAGATGGGTTGCATGTTTTCCTGGGGTGTCACATCATCCCCCGTTGGTTTGGAATTTCGTCCCGAAATTCCGCAGTAGCTTCAGCCTCAGCAGTGGTTGCACTTTTCTCGAACAACTGGGGATACTTGAGTTTCATTTGGTCTTCTCGTTCCCAGGTGAACTCTGGGCCACGACGGGAGTTCCAATGAACTCGAACAAGAGGTATTCTGGTGCGCTTGAGAACTTTAACATCTCGGTCTGTGATTTCAACTGGTTCCTCGACTAATCGCAACTGATCGTCGATTGTGAGCTCCTTCAAAGGAACTATTAGGGTCTCATCTGACAAACATTTCTTCAGATTTGACACGTGGTATACATTGTGAACTCCACTGAGTTCTTCAGGTAGATTCAACTTGTAAGCGACTTTGCCAATTTTCTCAATGATTTCGAACGGTCTAACATAACGCGGATTGAGTTTGCCTCTTTTGCCAAAACGAACTACACCTTTCCACGGTGAGACTTTGAGTAGCACTCGATCCCTAACCTGGAACTCGAGCGGTTTCCTGCGCTTATCAGCGTAGCTTTTCTGACGGTCACGAGCTGCCGCCATTCGTTGTCGTATCTGAGCAATCTTCTCAGTTGTGTCTACCACAAGTTCTGGGCCAGTGATTTGGCTGTCACCAACTTCTGCCCAACAAAGAGGTGATCGGCATTTACATCCGTACAATGCCTCAAACGGAGCGGCCTGAATACTGGTGTGGTAGCTGTTATTATACGAAAATTCCACTAACGGTAGATGTTTTTCCCAACCATTTCCAAAATCGATTACACATGCCCTAAGCATGTCTTCAAGGGTTTGGATGGTGCGCTCAGACTCCCCATCCGTCTGTGGATGATAAGCGGTGCTCATGTCTAAACGTGAGCCAAAGGACCTGTGCATTGCTTGCCACAGTTCAGAAGTAAAACGTGCATCACGATCGGAAATAATGGAGGTTGGCACCCCGTGCCTCGAAACCACTTCCTTTAAGTAAACGTTTGTTAAAGTAGAAAAGTTGTCTGTTTCTTTGATAGCCAAGAAGTGTGCAGACTTAGTCAATCGATCCACTATCACCCAAATAGTGTCATTTCCGCGTTGAGATCTAGGCAGGCCAGTAACGAAATCCATGGAAATTTGCTCCCATTTCCATGTCGGGATCACTGGTTGTTGGAGTAGGCCTGATGGTTTCTGATATTCAGTCTTGACTCTCGCACAAGTCAAACATTTGCTGACGTAAGTTGTGACAACCCTCACAATTACAGGTATCCGTACAATTAATTAATATTAAATTTGTGCATAATGACTGTGCTTAATTTCAACTGATGATTTAACTGCTTCCTGACTTCTGTTACATATATACATATGCATCACATTTCATACTGTCACTCCATTTATTACATACAAACTTTAGTGACAAACTTGATGCACAAAGCACAATTAGCACAATGAGCGGATAACTCAGAAACATGCTGACAATGCCAGCACATAGACAGACAATGTTTTGAGGCCCAGTATGAGCCAGAGACAAGGTACTACACTAGTAGGGAGAGTAGGGAAGTAAGGACCATAAAACTGCGTCACTAGGTGATAGTTTAGGTGCCGGAAAGTGCCTAAAACCCACTCTAAGTGCAGAATTCTGCATTTAACAACAAAATTCAGCATTCTAATATGCTAGTAATGTGCAAAAACGTGGCAAAATGGTCATGTATGCTTTCCTAAGTGTCGGGAATTAAAAGGGTCACTAAAAGTTACATAAAGGACACTTTACGATATAACTTAGCACTTTAATGGAATGGTATCTAACAGAACAACCGGACAATACCCAGAACATAAAAATATTGTTAAACATATTGTTTCACTTTTTCTAAGCTAGTATTGGTTCCCGAACACTTAAAACACTACATAATACGGGGTACACACTAAACATTAGATTTTACATCTAACACCCTACTAATTACCATTTACGCACAACAAATTACAACTTACCCCCCCCCCCCCCCCCCTTGTGTGACCATCCCCATGGGACCCCCACTCCAAGATTTTTCTAAATCTTTCCCATAATCTCTCCTTGGAAGTTGGAAGATTATGTTTGTACTTGTTGAAACATTGGAACCATTGGTTAATAGAAACTTAGAGATTATAAGATCTTAACCATCTTCTTCACCAACACACTTCTTCTCTCCTCTCCTACACAAGCTTCGGCCGAACACCCTACCATACACCATCAATTTTTTTGTTTCAAGTTCAAGCTTTCCAAGACCATCCTAAGGTGCACAAAGGTGAATAACGAAGTGTGGAACTCACGGATCATCAAGGACCCCTCTAGTTTGCTTTTATTCTCTACATTTCCGAGCTTGAACTTCCCTAGCTTTAAGCTAGTTGTAAGCTTCTTTGATCTTTGTTTACTTCACATTTTTTATGGTTAATAGTTATATTATGATCAATTCTCAAGAACACTAAAAGATCATAAACATAAGTCTTGAACATAAAGCTAACATGATGATGAAATAAAGTTGTTTTGATTATGTTGTTGATTACTTGATGATTGCTTGTTAATATGATGTTGATCATCATGATTGAACTTTTTAAAGTAAGATTAAAAACTTAAGTTAACAAGTTAGGAGGTGATTAGGGGTTTACATAAAAGAATCACCTCCATATTTAGACATGAACTTGGTAACAAGATGATTTCTTGAAAAATATGTAAACAAAGTGAGTTGATGATCGTATGGATCCGAGGTTTACAAATGGTTTTTTCCCAAATAAACGAAGTTAAAAAGACGACTTTTGAAAGATCATGACTCTTACACGATTTTTTGGAAAGAAATAAGTATATGGATACTAGTAGAACAAGAAGATATGGTAAATAAATATTTTTGTAAAAAGTATTCACAAGTTGTGAACATCTAAAAATCCTGAGAATGAGATTTTAACAAAAGTAAACACACTTTGAAGGGTAACTAAACCCACTAAACACCCCACTAAGTTACTACGCAATTTTATGAAAAACCAAGTTCATGTTATTATATAAAGCGCATTGTTTTTGCACTTGAAAGATGTAATATTGTTTAGTGACTTGTTGATGATTGTTTGGATGAGTTTTTGGAAAAGAAAATGATATGCTTATTAGCATGGACACCTCCGTTTACAAAGGAAACTCTGGCGAAATTTTCTAAAATTCCAACACTTAGAAAATATTTTCCAAACAAGTGTTACAAACATACTTTTAACTTTATTTTTCAAAATAAACTTCGCCATAGGTTTTGTTACAAAAATACAAAGTATCAGGGGTTGGTTTTTGTAAATAAAAATGGGTAAATATATATTTAGAATATATATTTTATACTAAGACACTTGTGTGAATATTTGTATATTTTGTGAACTAGTTATATTATTTTAGGGTAAAATAATATAACTTACAAAATTACCATGACATTTACAACTCCAAAATAATACCAAAATCTCACGGAATAAATATTTAAGTTACACGCTTGTTATTGTGAAACCGAACTAAAAAACGTAACTTATAAAATATTCCAGTAAATACTCTTACACATATATTTTTGGTAAATATTATTTTGGAAACTAAAGAAGTGAAAATATATTATTTTTGAGAAAAATAGATATATTTTGGAATACGTTATTTTTGGACAAATAAGTTATATATATTTTCTAAGTGGGACTTAAAATATATTTTTCGAAACTACAAATATACATGTTTAAATACCCCCACCCTTGGGAAGGAATACGGAAGTTTAAATACTTGAAAAGTATGAACACGAAATATTGTTTAACAATTATTCCAAACATTAACTATAATTTAAAGTTAAAAATTATTTTAACTAATAATTATAACTTGGAGTAATTTTGCGAACACAAGTAACGTAACTCAAAAACCTTCATACTAAGCAAAGGCACGGCCCGTTCGTCTAATAGACGTTAGTACACTGTAGGTAGTCGTGTTTGCTGAGGAGACTTGGGTTACACATACTGAAGATGCAATACAGTGAGTTCATGTCCCCCTTTTCTTAAACTGTCTTGTTTACCTACTTTGGGGGTGAAATACATGTTACAAGGGAATACTTACAATAATATTGGTATGATTAGCCTAGGAAAGAACCATATATCATGTGATAGGGTAGGCAGATACTTGGGACCATCAATCCTCGTTGCAGGACCGAGGGGCATGAGTGATAGATCTATTTGGGTGTAGCGAGCCCACACCCATGAGACCGGGGCGGCCCATAGTGGTGACTATGTCTTCCAGCCGGGAGCCCGGTACAACTTTGCTAGGTTTGAGTCTTCCTACACCATCACACATATCAGTGGCCTTGCAAACCATTGGTGGTCTTTTCCTTGTTTGCAATCATACCGGGACATAAATACATACACTATTTACAAAGGTTTATACATACTCACATACACATGAACTCGCTCAACTTTTGTTGATTTTTCAAACTACATGTATTTCAGGGAAATAGCGGATCTGGCGGGGTATGCATGTGTTTAGCTGCGTTGAATAAAAGATGTTATCCGGGGTTGTCGAGTTTAGAGGATGTATTCCTTTCCTGGACGGGATACATAATTCTAAACTCAGGTTTTTATTTAAGTACTTTTGTTGAGTCTTTATGAACTCGTTTAAACAAGTCTCGGTTTGTAACTTATTTTGGGGTTGATGTTTCAGACAATGTTGTTGTGGTATTTTCTTAACCCTTTTAATGGATAAACATCTTGTGTTTTTATCATATAGCATTGTTATGATTGTTGCTATGGTATTAAGAAGTCACACCAAATAAACCCACGCTTCCGCAAAAGCCAGGGTGTGACAGCTTGGTATCAGAACCTCGATCATAGCGAACTAGGATTCTTTCTCGAGTCTAGACTATGATCATCAAGGCTCTCACGAAAATGTTTTCAAACATTTTTACTTTGCATACACTATACGTCCAGATCCTGGGAACAAACATTGTTACAAATAAAAGGCACAAGTACACATTTCAAAAGGGTATATTTATAATTCAGTCTTAGAGACTGAGGGAGGATCAGTCTTAGAGACTGAGGGAGGATCGGTCTTAGAGACCAGGGATTTAGTCTTAGAGACTGGGGAAATTTGGTCTTAGAGACCAGGGATTTAGTCTTAGAGACTGGGGAAATTTGGTCTTAGAGATCAGGGATTTAGTCTTAGAGACTGGGAAAGTTGGTCTTAGAGACCAGGGAGTTAGTCTGAGAGACTAGGGAGTTCAGTCTGAGAGGCTGGGTAGGATAGTCTGGGGAAGACTAGGATGATTACTTGCTTACATTGTTGTGATTACATGCTTATTTGATTACATGTTGATATATGTGCATACGTGTGGTTGTGTTATAGACACCATGTCATCTTCTTCTGATACTGGAGTGTCAGACACATTGGACCCTATAGCGACTGTATCGGACGACGAGATTGCTTCAGACCCAGAGATACTATCTGATGACACTGATGATTTTCAGCCATTCGCCCTACCGAACTTTGGAGACGACATGCCTTTAGCTGATGGTCTTTTTGATGGGGATCTACCTCTTGTTCAGATCCCTGCTCCACTTCCTCTTGCTGCAGTTCCTGTTGAGGATCTGCCACTTGACGCGTTATCTGATGACGACATCGACCTATTCCTCGAGGGTCCCCCGGAGGGTGACCAGGATGGTGGGGCCCCAATGGATGACGATGTTCCACTTGCTGATATTCCGGCTGATGACCTTGTTGCCCCTGTTGTTGAGGTTCCTGATATGGAGGTTCCTTCTGATTCTTCTGGTCCAGATTCTTTTGAGTCAGTGTCATCTTATACTCACCATGCGCTGGGGTTACAACGATACCCCACAGACACTGATTCCGACACTGATATGTCAGCAGCCCCTGATTCACCACACGATTTCGAGTTTGATCCTGAGTTTGATGATGAGATGGATCCTATCGTTCCGCCGCTGGGTTTTGGGTTCATCCCTGGCTTTCCACACGACGATGATCAGGATGACGAGTTTGAGGGTGAGTTTGACCCTATTTTTCCACACGATCATGATTCAGACCAGGAGGTTGAGTTTATTCCTGAGGAGCAGCCTGCTGAGGCCCCTGTTCTTCCTGATGATCAGCTTCCTGACATGCCCGCTGATCATGAGCCTGCTTTAGCCGACCCTTTACCTGTGCACGACCCTATTCCTGATGATGTATCAGTCGTTGCACCACCCGTTGTTGATATTCCAGTTATTGCACCACCAGTTGCCGATGCTCCTACTGTCGTTGCACCACTGCCCGATCTGGCCACTGTGTTTATTGACCGTGCACCTTTTGCCACACACGACGATCCTAGATATGCTGACACCCGTAACGGGTGGATTGAGGATGAGGATTATCCTTCTTTTGTTCTACCAGTCACTCCCCCTGCTGCACCTGTTTTTGAACCTGTTGATGTTCCACAGTTTCACCCTCGCATTTCTGATATTCATCGCATGGATTTACCCATTACTTTTCTACAGGACATTCCTCCTCCCCGTCCAGGGGAAGGACCTTCTACACAGCAGCACGATCACATGCCACATACGACATCAACTTTTCCATTTATGCCCCCTTGTGCACCTTCTGCACACACTGCTTTTCCTTCGTCAGCACCCACGGGCGAGCCATTTATGTGGTCATCGCCCAATATCATGCCTTTGTCAGACCCATACCATCCTTTTCATGTTGGATATACCATATATGACATACTTATATCCTTGCAGGTACAGCAGGATGCGTTGAGCCGACGAGTCCAGGAGCTGGAGAGGATTCCGCGTCCTCCCCCTTGTCATTGCCAGTCTCCATTTACTACACCACCAGCTCCTCTTCCACTACACCCGGATTCTGATGTCTGCTTCCTCACTCCGGAGCAGTAGATTGCTTACCTGTTGCGCGTTATCCACGCACTCGAGGAGGATTGGGTGCATTTGCGCCGTTTGTTTTTCTTCCCTCCACCTCCTCCTCCTCCCACATCAGCTTGAGGATTTTTGGTTTGTTGCAGGTAGCACTACTTTTGATGAGAATTCAGCTATTGAGCCTGACTGCACAGCATTTTGAAGACCACATGATGACTTATGACTTTTGACATTTGATTTTTGGTTGTTGTATATGGTTAGACGATTCAGACAAGGGCGATGTGACCCTTATTCTCTTTTGATATACGATACATTTGTGAAACTTGTAAACACTGTATTTGTGGTCTTGATTATATGATAGCTCAGTCGCAGTATTCTCATTATATGCGTTGTTGAATTATTTGTTATGTGTTATGAGGTTGATGGATGTTATTACATACGCATATTACTTACTTACTATACCTAATATAACCTGACCGATATGGTCTTCTTTTAGAAGATACCTCCACGACGAGACACACGTTTGCCAACTACTGAGGCAGAATTGTAAGCAAGGATCTCCCAAGCAATAGCGGATTATGAGGCCTCGCGCGCTAAAACTAGCGGAGGTACCTCAAGAAACAACAACCCACCCAATGGCTGTACCTACTGGCAGTTTCTCGACTGCGAGCCCCCAAATTTCGATGGCACTTGGGGTGCCATAGCCTTTGTAAAATGGACCGAAAATATGGATTTTATTTTGCGAATGAGCGGATGTACTCCAGAACAAAAGGTCCCATATGCGACAGGATTGTTTCGAGATGGGGCCTGGTTATGGTGGGACTCACAGGTTCAATTAATGGGCAGAGCTGCTACAAATGCTTTAACATGGTATGAGCTGAAGGAAATGATGCATAGGGAGTATTGTTCTCAGATGGCGATCCAGAAGCTGGAATTCAAATTCTGGAAGCTAAAGATGGTAGGTTCAAATGTGGCAGAGTACGTGCAAAGACTTCACGATCTGTCACGGGTTGTTCCGTACCTAGTGGAACTAGAGTTAAAAAGGATGGAGCCATTCATCTGGGGACTGGTACCTCAGATCATGCACTTAATGACGGTATCAGCTCCGCCAATAACCATCGATGCGGACAAGTTAAGTGCAGCACTCAGTAAAGAAGCAATTAGACTAAAAGAGATTCCAAACCCTGACAAGAAGGAGACTCGGGTAGAGTCATCTGGAAAGAACAAAAGGAAGCTCACCGAAGATACCCGAATAAATAATGATGAACAAAGACCTGTTCGAGGTTGTTTTGACTGTGGGGACAAAGGGCATTTCAAGAAAGATTGCCCTAACAACAAACAAGCCGATGTTAAGATTTACTTAGAAACTAAGCCGAGATGTGATGGGTGCAAGCATCACCACGAATGTGGATGTCGGAAGCCTAAGTGCGGTAAGTGCGGGAAGAAGGGACACAACAAGGATGCCTGTGGGACGAAGAGCCCCAGGCAAGGAGGGAACGATGACAACAATCAAGGTGGAAATAATAATAATAAATTTCCAGGTTGCTACCGATGCGGGAACGTGGGGCACTTTAGGAAAAATTTCCCAAGGAGGATTAACCAAGACCGTGAAGGGGCATCCAACATCGGAGCTTGTGAAGCATGCCAGGATCCAGACGTGATTACTGGTACGTTCTCTATCAACCAAAAATTTTGCATCCATGTTACTTAATACCAGTGCCGACTATAGTTTTGTATCGCTAGAATTTAAGAAAATGCTTGGGTTAACTGCTAGTAAATTAGACATTCCGTACTCAATTAAACTGGCTAATGGAAAGCTAGTTAAAACAAATGAAGTTATTAAAGGTTGCGTAATAGAGCTGGGAGAACACGAGTTTACACTGGATCTACTGCCAGTCGAGTTAGGAAGCTTTGATGTGGTAGTAGGGATGGATTGGTTATCAAGTAACAGAGCCGAGATTGTATGTCACGAGAAGACCATTCGCATCCCAATGGCGGATGGAGAAACGATTGTGGTACATGGAGAGAAGCGCGATACGCCCTTAAGGATGATTAGTTGTTTGAAGGCTAGAAAATGTTTGAAGAAGGGATGTGTTTCCTTCTTGGCACACATCATTGATAAAGAGGCTGCCAAGCCAAAGTTAGAAGACATTCCAGTCGTGAAGGAATATCCTGAAGTCTTTCCAGAAGACTTGCCAGGATTGTTGCCTCAAAGGCAAGTCGAGTTTCATATTGACTTAGTTCCAGGCGCTGCGCCTGTAGCTAAGGCACCTTATCGACTTGCACCTTCAGAGATGCAAGAGCTGTCAACACAACTTCAGGAGTTGCTAGACAAGGGATTTATCAGACCAAGCTTCTCGCCTTGGGGAGCTCCAGTTTTGTTCGTTAAAAAGAAGGATGGTAGTTTTCGCATGTGTATCGACTACCGGGAGCTGAACAAGTTGACAATCAAGAATAGATATCCTCTGCCAAGAATTGATGACCTGTTCGATTAGTTACAAGGTTCAAGTTTTTACTCGAAGATCGACCTTCGATCAGGTTATCACCAGTTGAGAATTCAAGAGGAAAGTATTCGCAAGACTGCTTTTAGGACTCGATATGGACATTACGAGTTCCTGGTTATGCCGTTTGGGTTGACAAACGCGCCAGCAGTGTTCATGGATTTGATGAACAGGGTTTGTAAGCCGTACCTCTATAAGTTCGTAATCGTGTTTATAGATGACATCTTGATCTACTCGAAGACAAAAGAAGAGCACGAACAACATCTAAGGGCTATTTTAGGGCTGCTGAAAAAGGAGAAGCTATACGCAAAGTTCTCGAAGTGCGAGTTCTGGCTACGCGAAGTCCAGTTTCTTGGTCATGTGGTTAATGGAAATGGAATTCATGTGGATCCCACAAAGATCGAGGCAATCAAGAACTGGGAGACTCCTAAGACGCCAACCGAGATTCGACAGTTCCTAGGTTTGGCTGGTTAATATCGCAGATTCATTGAGGATTTCTCGAAAATCGCTCAACCGTTAACCACTCTCACACGGAAAGACAAGAAGTTTGATTGGGGAGACAAACAAGAAGAAGCATTTCAACTGTTGAAAAACAAGCTCTGTGACACGCCAATCTTATCTCTAACCGAAGGCACGGACGACTTCGTGGTATATTGCGATGCCTCGCGTCAGGGTTTAGGCTGCGTGTTGATGCAGCGACAGAAGGTTATAGCATACGCTTCTTGCTAGTTGAAAGTCCACAAGAAAAATTACACCACGCATGATTTGGAATTGGGCCCGGTGGTGTTTGCATTGAAAATCTGGCGACATTACTTATACGGCACACGATGTACAATCTTCACTGATCACAAGAGCCTGCAGCACATATTTGATCAAAAAGAGCTTAACATGAGGCAAAGACGCTGGGTAGAACTATTGAATGATTATGATTGTGAGATCAAGTATCACTCGGGGAAGGCGAATGTGGTCACCGATGCCCTAAGTCAAAAGGAAAGGATCAAGCCCATAAGGGTAAGGGCTTTGGAAATGATCATACAAATGGACCTCTCATTGCGCATTCGTGCCGCGCAGAGAGAAGCACTCAAGGAAAGGAATGTTGAGAATGAGTATCTCCGTGGGATGGAGAAGCAATTGGTACCAAACGGGGAAGGAACATTGTGCTTCATGAAACGAATTTGGGTTCCTTTGTTTGGTGGTTTGAGAAATGTTATTTTTTATGAAGCTCACAAGTCACGGTACTCGATTCATCCAGGAGCGGATAAAATGTACCAAGATCTTAAGGATTTCTATTGGTGGCCAAGGATGAAAGGCGATGTTGTGATATATGTTGGCAAATGCTTAACTTGCGCCAAGGTAAAGGCCGAATACCAGAGGCCTTCAGGTCTTCTGCAAAAACCCGAAGTACCCCAATGGAAATGGGAGCAGATTTCAATGGACTTCATAACGAAACTACCAAGGACGCCCAAGGGCCATGACACGATTTGGGTAACTGTAGACCGTTTAACGAAATCTGGCCACTTCTTAGCAATCAAGGAGAAAGACAACATGAGCAAGCTAGCTGAACTATACATGAGAGAGATTGTTGCACGACATGGGGTGCCTCTCTCAATTATCTCTGATAGAGATGGAATATTCGTGTCAAGGATTTGGCAATCCTTCCAAGAAGCTTTTGGTTCTCAGCTGAATCTGAGTACTGCATTTCATCCGCAGACAGACGGACAGAGCGAACGAACGATTTAGATGTTGGAGGACATGTTGCGAGCTTGCGTAATAGATTTAGGTGGAAGTTGGGTCACTCACCTACCATTGGTTGAATTTTCATACAATAACAGTTATCATGCAAGCATCCAAGCCACATCGTTCGAAGCTCTCTATGGACGCAAGTGTCGATCACCCTTATGCTGGGCTGATGCGGGTGATAGACAGCTGGTTGGCCTGGAATTGGTCCAGGAAACGACAGAAAAGATTGCACAGATCCAAGAGCGCATCAAAGCGGCTCGTGATCGACAAAAGAGTTATGCGGACCTGAGAAGGAAGCCTCTGGAATTTGAGGTGGGAGACATGGTTTTGTTGAAGGTTTCACCCTGGAAGGGTGTGGCATGCTTTGGGAAGCGTGGGAAGTTGAACCCCAGATATATTGGACCCTTCAGAATTCTGGAACGGATTGGCCTCGTAGCATACAAGTTGGATTTACCTACTGAATTGAATGGCGTTCACGATACATTTCATGTATCAAATCTGAAAAAGAGTCCAACTCAAGAAACAATTTTCATTCCTACCAACGAAGTTCACATTGACGACACACTCCACTTTACCGAAGAACCCGTTGAGGTTACGGATTGGAAGGTTAACAAGACACGCCGGAGTAGTGTCAAACTCGTCAAAGTTCGGTGGAATGCACGACACGGGCCAGAATTCACGTGGGAACGTGAGGATCGTATGAAAGAAAAATACCCACATTTATTCCCCAAGACCCCTGCACCTCGTAGCAGAACTAAAATTTCAGGACGAAATTTCTCTAACAGGGGGAGAATGTGACAACCCTCACAATTACAAGTATCCGTACAATTAATTAATATTAAATTTGTGCATAATGACTGTGCTTGATTTCAACTGATGATTTAACTGCTTCCTGACTTCTGTTACATATATACATATGCATCACATTTCATACTGTCACTCCATTTATTACATACAAACTTTAGTGATAAACTTGATGCACAAAGCACAGTTAGCACAGTGACTCAGAAACATGCTGACAATGCCAGCACATAGACAGACAATGTTTTGAGGCCCAGTATGAGCCAGAGACAAGGTACTACACTAGTAGGGAGTGTAGGGAAGTAAGGAGCATAAAACTGCATCACTAGGTGATAGTTTAGGTGCCGAAAAGTGCCTAAAACCCACTCTAAGTGCAGAATTCTGCATTTAACAACAAAATTCAGCATTCTATTATCCTAGTAATGTGCAAAAACGTGGCAAAATGGTCCTGTATGCTTTCCTAAGTGTCAGGAATTAAAAGGGTCACTAAAAGTTACATAAAGGACACTTTACGATATAACTTAGCACTTTAACGGAACGGTATCTAACAGAACAACCGGACAATACCCGAAACACAAAAATATTGTTAAACATATTGTTTCACTTTTTCTAAGCTAGTATTGGTTCCCGAACACTTAAACACACTACATAATACGGGGTACACACTAAACATTAGATTTTACATCTAACACCCTACTAATTACCATTTACCCACAACAAATTACAACTTACCCCCCCCCCTTGTGTGACCGTCCCCATGGGACCCCCACTCCAAGATTTTTCTAAATCTTGCTAAATCTTTCCTATAATCTCTCCTTGGAAGTTGGAAGATTATGTTTGTACTTGTTGAAACATTGGAACCATTGGTTAATAGAAACTTAGAGATTATAAGATCTTAACCATCTTCTTCACCAACACACTTCTTCTCTCCTCTCCCACACAAGCTTCGGCCGAACACCCTACCACACACCATCAAATTTTTTGTTTCAAGTTCAAGCTTTCCAAGACCATCCTAAGGTGCACAAAGGTGAATAACGAAGTGTGGAACTCACGGATCATCAAGGACCCCTCTAGTTTGCTTTTATCCTCTACATTTCCGAGCTTGAACTTCCCTAGCTTTAAGCTAGTTGTAAGCTTCTTTGATCTTTCTTTACTTCACATTTTTTATGGTTAATAGTTATATTATGATGAAATCTCAAGAACACTAAAAGATCATAAACATAAGTCTTGAACATAAAGCTAACATGATGGTGAAATAAGATGAAATATTGATGAAATAAAGTTGTTTTGATTGTGTTGTTGATTACTTGATGATTGCTTGTTAATATGATGTTGATGATCATGATTGAACTTGTTAAAATAAGATTAAAAACTTAAGTTAACAAGTTAGGAGGTGATTAGGGGTTTACATAAAAGAATCACCTCCATATTTAGACATGAACTTGGTAACAAGATGATTTCTTGAAAAATATGTAAACAAAGTGAGTTGATGATCGTATGGATCCGAAGTTTACAAATGGTTTTTCCTAAATAAACCAAGTTAAATAGACGACTTTTGAAAGATCATGACTCTTACACTATTTTTTGGAAAGAAATAAGTATATGGATACTAGTAGAACAAGAAGATATGGTAAATAAATATTTTTGTAAAAAGTATTCACAAGTTGTGAACATCTAAAAATCCCGAGAATGAGATTTTAACAAAAGTAAACACACTTTGAAGGATAACTAAACCCACTAAACACCCCACTAAGTTACTACGCAATTTTATGAAAAACCAAGTTCATGTTATTATATAAAGCGCATTGTTTTTGCACTTGAAAGATGTAATATTGTTTAGTGACTTGTTGATGATTGTTTGGATGAGTTTTTAGAAAAGAAAATGATATGCTTATTAGCATGGACACCTCCGTTTACAAAGGAAACTCTGGCGAAATTTTCTAAAATTGCAACACTTAGAAAATATTTTCCAAGCAAGTGTTACAAACATACTTTTAACTTTATTTTTCAAAATAAACTTCGCCATACGTTTTGTTACAAAAATACAAAGTATCGGAGGTTGGTTTTTGTAAATAAAAATGGGTAAATATATATTTAGAATATATATTTTATACTAAGACACTTGTGTGAATATTTGTATATTTTGTGAACTAGTTATATTATTTTAGGGTAAAATAATATAACTTACAAAATTACCATGACATTTACAACTCCAAAATAATACCAAAATCTCACGGAATAAATATTTAAGTTACACGCTTGTTATTGTGAAACCGAACTCAAAAACGTAAGTTATAAAATATTCCAGAAAATACTCTTACACATATATTTTTGGTAAATATTATTTTGGAAACTAAAGAAGTGAAAATATATTATTTTTGGGAAAAATAGATATATTTTGGAATACGTTATTTTTGGACAAATAAGTTATATATATTTTCTAAGTGGGACTTAAAATATATTTTTCGAAACTACAAATATACATGTTTAAATACCCCCACCCTTGGAAAGGAATACGGAAGTTAAAATACTTGAAAAGTATGAACACGAAATATTGTTTAACAATTATTCCAAATATTAACTATAATTTAAAGTTAAAAATTATCTTAACTAATAATTATAACTTGGAGTAATTTTGGGAACACAAGTAACATAACTCAAAAACCTTCATACTAAGCAAAGGCACGGCCCGTTCGTCTAATAGACGTTAGTACACTGTAGGTAGTCGTGTTTGCTGAGGAGACTTGGGTTACACATACTGAAGACGCAATACAGTGAGTTCATGTCCCCCTTTTCTTAAACTGTTTTGTTTACTTACTTCGGGGGTGAAATACATGTTACAAGGGAATACTTACAATACTATTGGTATGATTAGCCTAGGAAAGAACCATAGATCATGTGATAGGGTAGGCGGATACTTGGGACCATCAATCCTCGTTGCAGGACTGAGGGGCATGAGTGATAGATCTATTTGGGTGTAGCGAGCCCACACCCATGAGGCCGGTGCAGCCCATAGTGGTGAGTATGTCTTCCAGCCGGGAGCCCGGTACAACTTTGCTAGGTTTGAGTCTTCCTACACCGTCACACATATCAGTGGCCTTGTAAACCATTGGTGATCTTTTCCTTGTTTGCAATCAAATCGGGACATACATACATACACTGTTTACAAAGGTTTATACGTACTCACATACACATGAACAGCTCAACTTTTGTTGATTTTTCAAACTACATGTATTTCAGGGAACTAGCGGATCTGGCGGGGTATGCATGTGTTTAGCTATGTTGAATAAAAGATGTTATCCGGGGTTGTCGAGTTTAGAGGATATATTCCTTTCCTGGATGGGATACATAATTCTAAACTCAGGTTTTTATTTAAGTACTTTTATTGAGTCTTTATGAACTCGTTTAAACAAGTCTCGGTTTGTAACTTATTTTGGGGTTGATGTTTCAGAAAATGTTGTTGTGGTATTTTCTTAACCCTTTTAATGGATAAACAAATTGTGTTTTTATCATATAGCATTGTTATGATTGTTGCTATGGTATTAAGAAGTCACACCAAATAAACCCACGCTTCCGCAAAAGCCAGGGTGTGACATAAGTTGCTATGTGGGCTTTCATACTAGGCCACCAGTATGTAGTCTTTAAGTTGTGATACATCTTATCCGAGCCCGGATCTACTGAGTAACGAGACTTATGTGCTTCATCCATCACTAGTTCGCGTAAGTTTCCAAAAAGTGGGACCCAAATGCGCCCGTTCACATAGTAGGCACCGTCTTCCTTTTGCTCTAACCGTTTCCTCGATCCTCGTAGGGACTCCGCCCTGATGTTCTCTGCTTTCAATGCTTCAACCTGAGCATCTCGTATCTGAGTAGGAAGACTAGATTGGATGGTCAGTTGTAACGCACGCACTAGCTTAGGTGTTGTATCCTTTCGACTGAGGGCGTCGGCCACAACGTTGGCCTTGCCCGGATGGTACTTGATCGCGCATTCATAATCATTCAAGAGTTTGACCCATTAACGTTGTCGCATGTTTAACTCCTTTTGCTTGAAGATATGCTAGAGGCTCCTGTGATCGGTGTAAATGGTGCACTTGGTACCGTACAGGTAATGTCTCCATATCTTAAGTGCGAAGACAACAGCTCCCAGCTCCAGATCGTGTGTAGTGTAGTTCCTTTCGTGAAACTTAAGTTGGCATGATGCATAAGCAATGACTTTATCCCGTTGCATTAACACACAACCAAGACCCTAAATTGACGCGTCGCAATAAACCACGAAATCGTCTGTGCCCTCTGGCAATGAGAGAATTGGTGCGCTACATAGTCTATCTTTTAAGTGCTGAAATGCTGATTCCTGTGCATCACCCCAACGATAGGTGACGCCCTTCTTAGTTAGTGAGGTGAGAGGTTGTGCAATCTTGGAGAAATCCTTGATGAACCTTCTGTAGTAGCCCGCCAAACCCAAGAATTGGCGAATTTCTGTTGGTGTACGGGGTGCAGGCCAGTCTTTGATCGAATCAACCTTGGATAGATCAACATGAATCCCATCCCTATTTACCACGTGGCCTAAGAAATGGACTTCATGAAGCCAAAAGTCGCATTTTGAAAACTTAGCGTACAACTGTTCTGTTTGAAGGAGTTCCAAAATAAGCCTTAGATGGTGCTCGTGTTCCTCCTGACTCTTAGAATAGATCAGGATGTCGTCGATGAAAACAATAATGAATTTATCCAGATAGGGCTTGCACACTCTATTCATAAGATCCATGAAGACCGCAGGTGCATTCGTCAATCCAAAAGGCATAACCAGAAACTCGTAATGCCCATACCGAGTCCTGAATGTTGTCTTAGATATATCCTCGTCTCGGACTCTCAATTGATGGTAGCCTGACCTCAGGTAAATCTTCGAGTAGTAGCTCGACCCTTGCAGCTGGTCGAATAAGTCATCGATGCGTGGAAGAGGATAGCGATTCTTTACGGTCACCTTGTTGAGTTCGCGGTAGTCAATACACATTCTGAAGGTACCGTCCTTCTTCTTCACAAATAATACTAGAGCTCCCCAAGGCAAAGAGCTAGGACAAATAAAACCATTGACTAAGAGCTCTTGTAATTTCGTGGACAGCTCTTCCAGTTCTGATGGAGCTAAGTGATATGGTGCTCGAGCTATGGGCGCTGCTCCAGTGGCTAGCTCGATTTGAAATTCAACCTGACGGTGGGGCGGTAGACCTGGTAATTCCTCAGGAAACACCTCAGGGAAGTCACGTACGATTGGAATATCTTCTATCTTCTTCTCTTTCTTTGAGGTGTTAGTAACGAGGGCTAAGATAGCAGTGTGGCCCTTTTGCAAACACTTTTGGGCTTTAAGGAAAGAAATGATGCCCACCACAGCACCACTCTTGTCGCCATGAATCACTAAAGGTTCTTCACTAGGACGAGGAATGCGGACGATCTTCTCCTTGCAAAGAATCTCTGCTCGATGTTGAGATAACCAATCCATACCAATAACGATGTCGAAACTACCAAGAACGATGGGGATAAGATCGATAGATAAAGTCTGACCAGCTAAGATGAGATTTCAACCCTTAACTATGTGTGTGGCTTCAAGGCTCTTACCGTTTGCTAGTTCTACCATGTGCTTGGTGTTCAAAAGTGTTTGGGCGTACTTAAGCATTTGACTAACTTTTAGGGACACATAAATAGTATCGGCACCCGAATCAAAAAAAACAGTAACAAAGAAATCATCCAAAAGAAACTTACCCATCACCACGTTGGGATCGTTCCTCGCATCACCCTGACCAATCACAAAAGCTCGACCCCTGGCACCATTGCCACCGTTGTTCCCCCATTATGGTTTTCGTTCCCCTGATTGTTGTTGTTGTTGTTCTGCCTCTGATTCAGCTGGGGGCAGTCTCTTTTGAAGTGGCCTTCAGCACCACACTGAAAGCATCCTTTGTTGTTACCCTTCTGCTGCTGTTGCTGCTGACACTGATTCTGGGGAGCTTGCTGCTGGTTCTGTCGTCGCTGATTTGCAGGGTAGAGACTCCTGTAATCCTTGGCCGCATGGCCAGGTT
Organism: Helianthus tuberosus; assembly: GCA_030545235.1. Classification (NCBI taxonomy): domain Eukaryota; kingdom Viridiplantae; phylum Streptophyta; class Magnoliopsida; order Asterales; family Asteraceae; genus Helianthus; species Helianthus tuberosus. The sequence continues at coordinate 113,505,538 of CM060354.1, read as the reverse complement.
TGTTACACCTCTGACAAGTGCCCTTAGTACACGGTCCGCTATGATGGAAACCACATTGATTGCATTTGGGGTGGTTCCCCTTGTACCCACTCTGCCCTTGACTACCAGAAGATTGTTGACCAGGGATCTTGTAGTCATCAGTCTTTCGCTGCTGAGACTGAGACTGGGCTGATGTTGAACCCTTGCTTGAGACTCCATCCCATTTGCGCTTGTTGTCGCTGGGGGGCATCAGATGTAGTAGTGGTAGTAGCACCAATTCGCTTGGGTAGCCAGTTATGTTCGACTGCCTGATCAGTGAGACGATGAGCCAAACGAATAACTTGCTGGATAGTGGCGAGGTTTGCTGCAGTCACATGACTCTGGATCTCTGGCACTAAACCTTTGAGGTACAGCTCGATGCACTTGATAGGAGGATCTACCATGGTAGGACACAAGATTGCCAGCTCATTTGATCTTTTCGTATACGCTTCGATTTCCGACCCCGTCATCTTTAAGTTGAAAAACTCTACTTCCAACTTGTGGATGGCATCACGATTACAGTACTCTTCCTTGATCAAATCTTTGAAGTCGTTCCATGGGGTGGCATTAGTAGCAACCAACCCCAGCATTTGGACCTGAGCGTTCCACCACGTGAACGCTACACCTTCAAGAGTACCAGTAGTATACTTCACCCAACAAGCCCCAGGGCATTCACACATCTCGAAAACAGATTCGAGCTTCTCAAACCAGTGGAGGAGGCCTACAGCTCCTTCAGTGCCGTTGAAAGTAGTAGGTCGGCAGCCCATAAAAGTTTTGAAAGTACACACAGGAGGCTGAGCTGGTTGACCTGTCGTGCAAGTAAAAAGATACAAGGTTAAGCACAAGTGTTGGTTCACGAGAGTAGGATCTTAAGATCCTAGAGTAAGTTGCAATGGCAGGTTATACCTCCTGCCTGAGCGGCTGCGAGTGCTGCAGCAACTTGTTCATTGATTAAAGCCGTCAGCTGGGCTTGAGTTAGGTTGATTCATCCACTCATGATCTTCATAATAAAGAGAGCATGGTTGAGTAAAGTCTCGTGACAATGCATAAGTGTGGAGTGACAGAAGAGGGTAAGCACACAATGAGTGTCTAACAATAGTTGCTACGTTAACCAAAGCATAACACGAACAATGTTCTACGTAACTAAGAAGTAGGTAATATAACATAAACCATATCACCTAGAATGTTAAGCCTTGCATGTGGAGTGAAGCGTCGTTGTGGATCGTTGAGCACTGTACAGGTTATAGTCTGGTTTTATCAAAAAGCTTTTCCCCTTTTTAAAACCAAGTTCACTATAACCAATGGCTCTGATACCAATCTGTCACACCCCCAAAAATCCACAAGCGGAGTATCACCGCATGGAGGCGTGACTGACCAGGATCAAGCCACCAATCATATTGAACATAGCATGTAAATAAATATAAAACCCAACACAATATAATTGGTGTCCAAACAAAACATAGTTTAAGTTGTAAGCGGAAGCATAATGTTTAAAACCAAAGTATAAGTTCAAGTATATCAAATGTTTAACATGGCATATAACTATCCATGTCCCACAATGACTATGCCTCCTCGTGCAAGCTCCATATATGCCTAACGACCTGCAAGGCATGTAACAACAAGTCAACAACAAAGTTGAGCGAGTTCCCAGTTGGTGTTCATTGTTAAGTTGTTTCAAAAACCATGAGATCATTTGTAAGTCTTAAGTTAACCGTTTTACACTGTTTCCCAAACCATAATCATAAACAATGGGGGCTTCCCCATGTGAACCACTAGACCCGTTTACCATATCGACCACTGACTAAAGTAAGTTGGTGCCCTGACGTCAATGTCTATCATCATTGACTAGTACCCAGATCCATTAGTTCACGCCCGTCCTCTGTGGCACGGTGTGAGGCTTGTCAAACCTAAATAGCGCTATCTAACTAATGACCCGCTCGCCATTGGCCCGACGATTAAGTCGATATAAAAAGGAGGGACTTCATGATAGAGAGCTTTGGTCTAGTATCCGTGTTGTCACCCTTCAATAAAGAGGGTGTGTACGAAATCTCCAAACCAGGAGATTACGTAGGTTCTGATTAAATACTTATCACATGTTGTTACCCTTCAACAAAGAGGGTGTATACGTGTTCAAAACTAGGAGATCACGCAGTTTCAGTTTTAATCCTTTACCCATTCCCAACCCTTGGGAATCCCATGCCTTGTGGAAAGTGTGAACTCACCTCGGTTTGCTCGGTATGCTTATCTACTTGTGCACAAACAATTCAGTCAAAGCCTATAGTATGCACGTATACACAATCAGTTTATGTTCGAAATGACCCACATGCAATCTAACATCACAAAGTGTGCTTGGCAGTTAACATCATGTAACACGTAAAAAGTTAATCAAATTCACATAATTCATGCTTCACATAGTTGATTTCTCAGTCTATTCTAACATAGTTATCAATTAACAGGCTTAACAGACTTAACAGAGTTACTGTGACAGAACATTCGACGAAATCCCTATTTGGGAAAACCTTTTTTGCGAAATCCCTAGTGGCGAAAACCCTTCAGGCGACGAAATCCCAAGGGTTTTCGTCGAACTTAAGGAATGGCGAAATCACTTAGGGTTTTCGTCTAGTCCCTGTGTTTTCGACTGTGCTGGGCATGTTCATTGTCACACCCCGACCACGTAAGACAACGAAACGTGGCGGAAACATCGGGGAGTGTTGTAACAGAATCATTGTTTCATAACACATGGAAATTGAAATATTGTTTTATTGATTAAAAGTGTTACAATGTCTTAACAAACAAGAAATACAACATAATTAACTAGTCTTGCATCTTTTATTGTCACTAAGGCCCAAGTCCGCCTAAGTAAATCTTGATCAATCCTACGCATCAATTCCTGAAACACATGTGAAAATAGGTACGTCAGCATAAAAATGCCTGTGAGATACATAGGTTTTGTGAAAATAGAGTTCATGACTTATGTTTAAGAAAATGTTTAGTCATGAACCTTGTAATTTGCTTTGTCTTGTAAATCATTTGAAAAGTGATAAATAAACCAAATGATATATATATGTTTAAAAGAATAATGTATGGTTAAGTGAATAACCATGTAAAATGAGTTTGTATAAGATAAGCTGTTTGTAAAACAATGTATTGTGAAAAGTATGTTATTTGTATAAAATGTTATATGTCTAAGAGTTAATTACACAAATGGGTCCTGTGGTTTATAGCTAATTTCGTCTTTGGGTACTAACTTTTTTTAACATGTTTAGGTCTTATGGTTTCAGTTTTGTAACACCTTTGGGTACTAACACCAAAATTAGTTAATTAATGACCAAAATGCCCGTGCATTTTTTTAAGTTTATCAATGTAACACATTTGGGTACTAACACCTAATTTTATTTAAGTTTAAATCAATTTTATAAAATCTATTTATTTTTTTATTTTTATCTTTTTATTATATTTCTTTATTAACATAAAGTCTATTTATTTTTTATTTTCATATTTTTATTAAATTTCTTATTTAACATAAAATCTATCCAAAATTTATTATTATCAAAGATATTTACGAAAGATATTTATTATTATCAATTATATCTATCCAAACTTTATTATTATCAAAGATATTTATTATCAATTATTTTCATGAAAGATATTTATTATTATCAATTATATCTATCCAAAATTTATTATTATCAAAGATATTTATTATTATCAATTATATCTATCCAAAATTTATTATTATCAAAGATATTTATTATCAATTACTTTGGATAGTAATAAATAATAAATATCTTTGATAATAATAAATTTAGGATAGATATGATTGATAATAATAAATATCTTTCATGAAAAAAAAATTAAGCCTTTATGTAATTAAGCCTTTACAATTAAGCCTTTACAAAATTAAGCCTTTATGTAACAACACGTTACAAAAAAAAAAACGAGTTAAAAAAAGGTTTAATTTTTTTCATGAAAGATATTTATTATTATCAATTATATCTATCCAAAATTTATTATTATCAAAGATATTTATTATCAATTATTTTGGATAGTAATAAATAATAAATATCTTTGATAATAATAAATTTTGGATAGATATAATTGATAATAATAAATATCTTTCATATAATTAAACCTTTTTTAACTCGTTTTTTTTGTTCATTTACATTTTACTATTTTAGAACTTATACAGTTTCTATATTTATTATTGTCTATCCAAAATTGAAAACGAGTAAGGTTTAGATTATTTAAAACGAGTAAGATATTTAATTTACATAAAACTATATAGCTAGTAGATTTTACTGGTGTAACTAGTAGATTTTATGTTAAATAAGAAATTTAATAAAAATATGAAAATAAAAAAATAAATAGACTTTATGTTAATAAAAAATTATATAAAAAGATAAAAATAAAAAAAAATAAATAGATTTTATAAAATTGATTTAAACTTAAATAAAATTAGGTGTTAGTACCCAAATGTGTTACATTAATAAACTTAAAAAAATGCAAGGGCATTTTGGTCATTAATTAACTAATTTTGGTGTTAGTACCCAAAGGTGTTACAAAACTGAAACCATAAGACCTAAACATGTTAAAAAAAAAAGTTAGTACCCAAAGGCGAAATTAGCTATAAACCACAGGACCCATTTGTGTAATTAACTCTATGTCTAAATTGAAATAATTCAAACAACGCCACGATATGTAATACTATACAAGCACTTATATATAGGAAGTACCAGCGGCGTATCCACCATGCTTGTATCATATTACATACGCCTCGTTACTTAAATCACTTACTCAAACCAAACCACCAAAATGTAATGTTTAACAATTGTAGAAATGTTTATGTATAGTCGAATGTCTATTGTCAAATGTAAATCCTGTAATGTGTAAATAATGTCATGTATGGTAAGCAAAGTGTAGTCGCTTAAACCAAATGTAAACATGTGACGTGAAAATAATGCACTATGTATGCTAAAGAAACATACATAGCGTGAAATGTAATGTAAGACAATGCACTAAGAATGCTAAAGAACATACATAGCGTGAAATGTAATGTAAAGTAATGTACTAAGTATGCACACAATGGACATACATAGCATGAAATGTAATGTAAAACAATGTACTAAGTATGCACACAATGGACATACATAGCAAAAACATAATGAAATCATGTACTATAAATGTACTAATGAACATAACAAGTATATGATATGAAAACATGGAAAGCACGAAAGTAACAAGTAGGCACATCTGTTCCACCCCAAAATGTTTGGCAAACAGTAAAAGAGGGGTCTATGTACTCACTTGAGATTGCTTAGAAGTCCTTGAGTAACAACCAAACAATGCTAGAGATCACGGAAATCAACGGCACCTAATATAGGTAACTATGTTAATAAACCGGACCTAAATCGGAGGATTGGATAGAATGAGGGTTCGTAAACCAAACGAGTTTGGAGACTCGTGTAATATGGTTTAACAAAGCCTACATACTAAAATGAAATGTAACCTATATGCTTACGAACTATTACGACCCGTTTAGGTAGCTTATGCTACTTTAACGCGTCGTTCGCGTGAAACGCGTTCGGAACGCCTAACTAGTCCTATGACAAGTAAAATATGCCTTAACATGTCTAATATCATTGCTAAAATAGTTTAGATATCAAAAGTTATGTTACATATGCTTAAAATGAATTTTGGCGTAAAAAGGGCATTTTGGTAATTTACCTAAGGCATATAAACTACCTATCATACAACTATCTAAACGTCGTGACCATAAGGTATAACCTCGGAAGGTTATTCCCTACATACTATGGTCACCTAAAGTGCTTGGTAGGATCCTAATGATCAACCAAGTGGGTCGGGTTCGAAAGTATAAGCGATTGATTAGATCGCTTACCTTTACGACCCTAGACAAGCACAAATCTAAAAGTGACGAGCTAAGCATGTTAAACATGCTTAACTAAGTTTGGAAAACAGGTTTGGTATCAAAACAAACGGTTTTGATACCTAAGAGTAGTTTGGTTACAAAATACGCGTAAATGCGCATTTTGGCCGAAACTACGACTCGTCACTGAGCCTGGATAACGTGGTAATCAGTAGGTATAGTCACTAGGGACTATAACCATCGTGATCACGCTCACGTTATGAAGTTCAAACAAACTTCGCATTGACCATAAACTGGTCAACGCATAAAGTTAAACAAAGTTTGACTTTTAACGCTAAACGAATAAAAAGAACGAAGGAACACTTACAAAGGGTCCCCGAAAGCTAATCTTGATCAAATAACTCAGGTATGAAGCAATGGCTTCAACTTAGAGTCTTTTAGATCAGATTTGTGGGTTTTGGGGTTGAGATGGGTTGGGTATTTATAGTAAATGGAAAACCGTTAGGATCGTTTATCGAATAACGTGATCGAATCTCATCCGTACATGTGTTGGAATGTTATGGTAACTCATTTTGCCCCCACCACCAGAGATTGACATGTGGCATTGGCCTTTGGGGGGTTGAAAGGCTGTTAACAGCAGTTAAAACGAGTTGCTGCATCTGGCCCCTGCTTACGGACCATAAGGGTGATGGCTTACGGTCCGTAAGCCATCAAGTTTGGCAGAATTACAGTTTTGGTCCCTGTTGTTGTTTTAAGCACATTTCGACATGTTTAAGGCCCGTTAACCCCATTTCAAAGCTCTAAAATGAAGTTAAAGTATAGGGAAGTTAAAATGTGCTCAAAAATATCTCGGATGTCGGTTCGTTTGGCCGTACGATTGCGTTGTTCGGTTAATTACGACGAAAGTCGTAACGGACGCAAAAACGGTCCAAATTGCGCGACGAATGGATTTTTCTTATGCCAAACACTAAAATAAAATATTTTAGTGCATACATAAATTTTTGGATGTCCGGATGTATTCAGAACGTAAGTTATGCGTGAAAATGCAAACTTATGCACTTTTTGACGCTTTTAGTCCCTGAATGACCCAAAAGTTTATTTTAGCACACCGAATCCCTCAAAGCCTATTTCTAAGCTATGTAAAGGATATTTAGGGTATGTTTAACTTATGGTCATGTTCCGGAATGTCTGTTATAGTTCAAATTGGCATACTTTCGCAGTTTGTCAAATTTTGTCCCTATAAGCGAATTAACTTGATTTCGGCATACCAAACCTTCCAAAACTTATTTCTAAGTTATGTAAAGGTTATTTAAGGTATGTTGAGCCTATGTCACTATTCCGGAGTGTTTGTTGCATTAAACTGGTTATATTTACACATCAGTGTGCGTATAACCTTCCAGAAAGCGATTTAGAGCCCGAAATCGAACAATAATTGATATGTGCAAATGATACACATATTTGTACAAATCCCAAGTATGAAATACAATATTTCATTGGTTTGGTATTTGTTTGATGGTCGCAATGACACAGGTGTCACATTCATCATCAACAGTTTCGCATTCCAGAAACCTTAATCATCAACACTGTTTCATCTTTACCATTAAATCATACAGTTGTTATCCAATCATAATAATCATTAATACTATTAATCATCATACAAAAGCATCACAGTACTTAACATCTATCATGAACCCTTGTTTATGTATACATCCAATCGATTAACATAACACAACACATAACCGAACATCATTAGTATGCTAGCATGCTTTCGGACTACGATCACATCAATATTATTCCAGATTAAGCATTCAATCAAATCAATCCTAGAACCCTAAATCAATATCATGTTTCGCATAAAGTTATGTAACAGATTGATCATATATTATTCTTTCAAGAACACATTCAACCACATAACCATATATTTAGAACTGAAATCAAACTAAACGTGTAAACCACTAACCGAACTAAGAATGATCAACCAAGAGAGATCTGGCTTCGAATGAGAGGAGGGTTGCCGTCGACTTGAAGGAGAGAGTTAGGGTTTGCCGATTAAAACTTTCACGTAAAGGTTGGGAATAATATATAACTGATCGCTACTGGGCCAAAAGCCCAATTCAATGTTCGCCGGCCTGCCAGTGGACGAAAACACTCTCATGTTTTCGCCATGGAGTGATTGACGAAAACACTCCCATGTTTTCGCCATGGGGTGTTTTCGTTAGGGGGGGGTGTTTTCGTGGAGTAGTGTGTTCGTCGCACAGGGAGTATATCAAAACAACTTATAAACAATTTATAAAAAATCACATATCATTATAAACAACTTATAAACAGTTTATAACCAATCCCATATCATTATAAACAAATCACAGTGCACAGTTTCAATGCAATGAACCACAAAACACAGTATGCAGCAAGTAACGTATAGAGGAGAAACCTTGGGAACACGAGTTGTCACATTACTAATAACCTAATTCCCTATAACCATTGGCTCTGATACCAACTCCTCTTTCACACCCCGACCACGTAAAACAACGAAACAGCGGCGGAAACGTCGGTGAGTATTGCAACAGAATTATTGTTTCACAACCATGGTAATTAAAGTTATGTTTTATGTATAAACATTGGTTACATTGTCTTAAAACAAACAAGGATACAAGAGTACATAACATTATTAAACTAGTTCTAACTTCCTTTTATGTCACTAAGGCACAGGTCCGCCTAAGTGTATCTTGTCCAAACCTATGCAACAACTCCTGAAACACATGTGAAAATAGGTACGTCAGCATAAAAATGCCTGTGAGATAAATAGGTTTTGTTAAAATAGGATTCATGACTTAAGTTTAAAGAAATGTTTAATAAAAATTAGTCATGAATCTTGTTAAATGTTTTCTTTTATAAATCATACGAAAACTTGATAAGAAATTAGATAATATAAAAGAAAGGCGTATGGTTAATTAAATAACAAAATAAAATGAGTTGTATAAAATAAACTGTTTGTAAAACAATGTCTTGTGAAAATATGTGATTTATGTAAATTGTAATATGTCTAAATTGAAATGGTTTAAGTAACGCTACGATATGTAATATCACAAAAGCACTTATATATAGGAAGTACCAGCGGCGTATCCACCATGCTTTTATCATATTACACACGCCTCGTTACTTAAATCACTTACTCAAACAAACCACCAATGTAAATTGTTCATGTTTAAACCGATTGCCAAATGTTTATGTGTAAATAATTGTTTATTATCAAAATGTAAATTATGTTATGTGTAAACCAATGTCAAGATGTTTATGTTAAATGTAAATCATGTAATGTGTAAACAAATATCATGTATGGCAAGTGAAATATATCAACTAAACCATAGGTGAAACGCACAAAACAAGGTATTGAAGTAAAACACAGTTTAAATCAAAGTTATGTTTTGTGAAATAAATGCATGCTCTACTGATACAAACATCTATGCGGTATTGTGAAAATGCATACATTCAAGCCTTGAGACTGTGGCGACAAACCCTTAAACAAATTAAAGGTTTATCTGAGTTATGTGTATCGAATTCGGTCATTCCTTCCATCCAAACAAACCTAGGATTTCAGGAACGGGAGTTGTCAATTCCTATGGTACCACTACCTACTAACGAACGACATGGCCAATGTTAATGAACGTATTTTTGTCCTATTTAAACAAACCAAATGTCATACCAAAATGTAAGCATGTGATGTAAAACAAATGTACTAAGTATGCAACAAATGACCATACATAGCATGTGATGTAATGTAAAACAATGTACTAAGTATGCACTAAATGGACATACATAGCGTGAAATGTAATGTAAAACAATGTACTAAGTATGCACTAAATGGACATACATAACATAAAATGTAATGTAAAACGATGTACTAAGTATGCACTAAATAGACATACATAGCAAAAACATAATGAAATCATGTACTATTAGTGTACTAATGAACATAACAAGCATATGATATGAAAACATGGAAAGCACGAAAGTAACAAGTAGGCACATGTGTTTCACCCCAAAATGTTTGTGTAGGACCGGTTTTGACTCCGAAACGATTGCGAAACGACCGTGAAACGTGCGGAATCCGTACACGAACGCGACCAAACACACGAAACGTAATATAATTATGATTCTATTGAAAGATTTGATAAGTACAAGAACCTTGAATCACTATGACAACACTTTCTCTCTCTAGATTCTCTCTCTAGAATCTATACTCTTCTAAGCTCCAAAATGTCAAAAGTTACAAATGAAACCCTAAAGCTTCTATTTATAGGCACAAGGGATATAAGGATTTCTCCTTATTTACAATAACGCCACCTTGCCTTTTCTAACTAGTAACATCATTAAGTCTTGCATTCTTCAGTTTCTACTACGATTTTGATTGACGGAGGCGATAGACACTTAATGCACCAACAGACTCCCCCTTGGATATTGCCGTAGTCAATCTCGTAGCATCCTGTCTTTTCTTTCTCTCTTGAATCTCCTTGAATATGTACCAGGATTTAACTCTAGCTCTCTCTTTCTTCAGGCTCCCCCTTTCGTCAAGCTTTCGTGCTTTTAGGGATCGACACCTAGCTTTCCAACTACAAGCTCCTCCTTACTTCCAGCTTGTCTTCAGACTCCCCCTTAGACTCAGCTTCTGGGATCGTAGTCTGGACTCTTTCCTGCAATCACTCATCCATTTATAAGTAACAAACATTTTAATCTTTCAGATATCGTAATCTGACAATTCGATCTTCTCAAAATTACTTCTCATGAATTTGGTAGTTTCATCGAATCGTATCGGAAACTTACTCTATAACAATATAAGCATCCAAATCCCCCACAGTTAATCATCCAAGTCCAAATTAATGACCTTGGAGATATCACAAACTGTTTTTGAATTTTTGATTTTAAAACTTCAAGTTTCAAATTAATGAACTTGTTTTATTTTCAGAAACACAATCAGCTTACTTAGATTTTGAAACTCAGCACTCAGACATCAGTTGTCGAAAATAAAGCAGAAATCAAAATCTTTTTGTATTTTCTGAAAACATGAAGCAGTAAAGAAATATGTACAAACATATTTACATACAATATTTTTGTTTGAGTATGCGTTAGAGGATCATATCATTTTTTGACAAATCACAAGTACCGTTGAGCTTTAAAACACTTTATGAATTAAACGATTCACTTAGATTGTCGATATACTTGTCCACTTAAATTTTCACACAAATTTCAACTAATTCAGGATACGATTTAGGTGTTTTAAGAACTTAAACTCATTCATGTGTCCCACCTCTTGAATATACTCCTGTATCCAGATCCCAATATTCAGTCTTACAGGCAATTATAACACAAATGATATCTGTAAGGGGTTAATAAATTATGAAGAATCATGAGAGCTCAGGTCAGAACTACCGTTCAGCAGAGAGATCATGACTCAACTTGTGGGTGTGTCCCCTTTAGAGGATCTTTTTTACAACAGCATTGCTAAGCAATTTTATTGTCTTATCATATATGCTGAGGGTGATGCTGTGTTTCAAGCATTTTCAGAAAGTATTATTCGAGGACTAGGTCAGAACCACCGTTCAGCAGAAGTCCCGGAATAATACCCCAGACATCATTGAGTATAAAGACCTAGTATATCAGATTATGAGACCTTTCAAACGAGATTTCAGGAGTTAGCTATATATCCAAGTAGTGTTCCCCACGAAATAAGCAAGTTTGAATTTAGGTTTATATCCCGAAAAAGTTTACTAAATGTATAAAAATCTACCGACACATCCACAGTGAGATCGTTTAACACATTTAAACTTTCCATTTCTTTAGCGTACTGTAACTGTCAACTGATGTACTATCATTTCCTCTTTATACGCAAAACTCAAATTTTTGAATTTTATCATGTTTTTGGCTTTTTCAAATTTTCAAATGTTTTTGTATTTTCTAACATATTTCTCCCCCTAAAATGCAAAATCATTTAAAGAAAATTTGACAACCAACACTGATAGCTTTGTCTCGCCATCCATTTTCTGCTAAAAGTGTACTGATTTGCAGAAAATAATAATGTACCCCCATGATTTACAACACATTGATATTTTACAGTTTGAAAACCGTTTTTCAATCTGATGATAGTAATCATGTTTGTTCAGCCGTGAGGGTTTCGGCATATTCAATCAACATACATTCAAAACAAAATTAAAAACAAACATATTTTTGGTTTTTCAAATTTTATCAAACTAGAAACATATTTTTGGTTTTTAATTTTTCAATTTTTAGGATTTTGAAAATATTGTTTATTTATATACAGAACTCAAACTAAACTCCCTGTTCAACCAAACCAGGGTCCTGCAACCTCTTCCTGTGCCAGGTTGCTCCAACTACCATTCTCACAATCTTCAGCTTCGTTGAGCACCTGCACATTCAAACTTTATCAATCATTTGAACAATTTAGCCCAGGTCTGTTGGACCTTAGGCATTTCAACACAATAATGTTCATTCAATTTTGGAAACTCTTTGTCATTTAAAACTTGTTCAACTTTGACTTCAACTTTCTCATCTTTTTCCAACGTCACTTGTTTCTTAACACTCCACATTTGATCTTCCGGAGTACCTCTTTTGTAAAAAATTGTCTCTTTTTGAACCTTTTGTTTTTGAATAACATTTTTAGGTTTCCAAAACTCTTGAGGTTTTGTCATATCAACAGATATTCTCCAAATCTGTGTTGTTCTTAATCTGGGTGTGTGAGAATTCCAGGTCTGTCTTGAATCGAACCTGTTCGGGTTTGATTTCCAATTTTGATTTGAAGCAAACTTGTTTGTATTGTACCTCCAAGTTTGTTTCGAATCAAATCTGGTTGACCTTGATTTCACATCCTCAGATTTCTGTTTTTCAACATCAACAGGCTTTGGATTTGGACACTTTCGTGCAACATGTCCAATTTGATCACATTTAAAACACACTTTCTTTGAAACATCCTTGGCCTGTTGTTGTTTCTTTTTCATAGCATCAAACTCATCATTAGACTGTCGTCCAAATTTGAGTTTTTCCTCTTCTTTCAAGCTTTTCCCTTGAACAAAATTCATCTTTTGTTGCAAATTCTGTTTTTCACTTTGATTCCAATTCCGTTTCTTTTTATAACCCAAACCAGCCTTCATGTTTTTCTTCTTAAAACCAGGTTTGTTATAAAAAGATTTATGACCTTTACCAGCAAACTTTGGAATCTCAGACTTCTCAATCTCAACCATTTTGAAAACTTTATCGACCTTCTCTGAAATCACATTCTGAATCGGGAATACAACATCTAAGAATAATTTGTCCGATCCAATCATGGTATAAACCAATCCTTTTGAATCATCATTCAAATTTTTCTCGGATTTTGTGTTTTTCAGATAACCATCATAAAGATTTCCTTCATCTTCATCCTGTGATTCAGACTTACCTTTTGTAGACTCATCTTTCAAAACGCTATTAACAACCTTACTTACCACCTCTGAACCATGAGTGTCATCAGATTTGGCGTAAGTCACATCAATACTTTCAGGTAATTGATCAGCTATGTTCAAACCCTTTGCCACCTTTTCCTCATCATAAAAAGTAAAATTGTTTCTCAATGGTGGTGGTACTTGATGAAATTCTGAACCAATACCCTTTTTGTTCTTGTCAGTATCTTTGTCATCCGGTGTGATGTTGAAAATGCGTTCAAGAATGTACGAAGAGTTATGATAACTTTGAAGTTTTGTAACAACCTTTTCTTTTTCAGCCAAGACTTGTTTAAGATGAGCAATTTCATCAACACATTTGTTTAATTCAATTTGCTTTTCTTTAAACTTTCTTTCATACATTTCTTTAGTAACTAAAGTTTCTGACAATCTTTGATCAAAACTTTTGACTTGGCTCTTCAAAGTATCATATGCTTCTTGTACTCTCTGACTTGACCACTTTAAAGAATCATACTGTTTTTGTAAATCTTGAAATTTAGATTCTTTTTCAACACAATCGACACATTTTGCTGAACACAATTGTCGATAAACCTCATTATCCTTTTCAAGACCTTGACATTTCTGTGTTAGCTTTTCAACTTTTAATTTTAAAATTTCTTCTTTGTCAATCATTTCTTTACATTTTATTGTGAAAACATTTTCAAGTTTAACTATGTCATTTTCTTTTGTTTTGATTGTTTCATCTTTTTCAATACAGGCTTTGCACATTTCTATGCAATTCCTGCATTTGTTTTCTTTTTCATCAACCAATTCAACATTCGATAAATCAGAAGATTTTCTAACCTCAGTAGCATTCAGCACCAGTTCTTCTGTTTCAGCTTTCTGATCTTGCTCTTTGTTCTCCACTTTTTCTTCTTTCTGAGCTTCTTCATTCTTCTGTTCTTCTTCAGCTTTCTGTTCCTCTTCAGCAGCAATCTTCACAACAGTCTTTACTTCTTCAATCATCTTCTTCAATTCTTCTTCTTTTCTCTTCTTCATCTCTACCACCTTCGGTAGACTTGCTTCACAAACTTCTCTAATCTTCTTCTCCAAATCAGGCAAATATGCTTTATCAGATAACCTTCGTGTGTTGAAAGTAGCCTGCCTTGGAACCAAATTTATTACAGCTTCGAAATCCACTTTTGATGGGTCAACAACTGGATTACCCCGTGAATCCATGTAACATTCCAACTCTTCATTCCATCTTTTTGCTCTCTGGGCTTCTTTGAATGGTTCATTTAATTTTCCAATTTCCCATCTTTCATAGTCTGCTTTCCAATATCTATCAGGATCATCATTAGCCACAAATGCATATCCAACTGCATCTTCTTCAGGGCAAACTTGACTCCAGTCGTAACCTTCATCGTCATATATAACTGCAAGAGCCCTTGATTTTTCTTCAGACTGTTTCAATCTTGGTGGCTCAGACTTGTTCTGATGGTAAATCGCTTTCCTGTAGTAATCTTCATTGAATGGATTTTCAGAATCATCAGCAGCATACGCATTTCTGCACTCGCGCTTAAAATGACCTCTTTGTTTGCATTTGAAACATGTCACCTTAGATTTATCAAATCCCAGTTTGGTAGATGGTCCACCAATTGACTTTCTCCCCGTGATCTCCATGAACCGCTGTGCCCGACGAACTGCACTGGCCATGCACCATCTTATATCCATAAGTTCCATCTCCTCGGGGTCTAATTGATCATAATCTTCTTTAATCAAATTGGTATTGCCAATCTTCCCTGCAACGAAGCTTTCATACGATTCAAGTACAGATGCCAAGAAAACCATCTGTTGTTTTGCCGACTCTTCGCTGAAATTCTGCCCATTCTTCAGATCCACTGCGATATTACACTGAAATAAATTCTTTGAAGCAGATTGGTTTGAAGTGTCTGAAGAAGATCCACTGTGAAAACCACTGTGAAGACTTTCATTATTCACTGAACTTGAACTTTCTGCAGAAAATGTTGTTTTTGGAGATCCAGCCTGTGGTGTATTTCCTCTGTAGTAAAGCTCCACATTTTGCTGATAAGCTGGATTATTGACTTTAGATCTCTTTATCTCCAACTCATGACTTTCAAGTCTTTCAATCAGCAAATCCACTTTCAAATCTTCAGGCTTGATTGTGTTCTTCAACATTAAAGCGAAGTATTGCCACTCTTGATCATTTGGCAATGAATCAAACAATTTATCCACCAAATCCTCTTCAGAATATGTGATTTCATGTCTGGCTAACTCCATTTTCAGATGCCCGAATCTCTCGATCATCTTACAAACAGATTCATTTTTCATACAACTGAAAAGATCAAACTCTTTACGCAACAATTTCTTTTTGTTTTTGACAATTTCATTACTTCCTACACACTTTTTCCCTAACGCTTCCCACAAACTCTTTGAAGTTTTCTCTTGTTCAAGTAACGAAATAATATCCTCTCTCACTGACTGTTTGATTAATGTGATCATTTTATATTCAGCTACAAAATTTTTTGTATCTATGTCTGTGAAATCTTTTGCTTCTATTAACTCTCCTCCCTCTTTTACTGGTTCAGTGTATCCATTTGTCAGTTTTAACCAACTTTCAGGAGCGAAAGCTTTTACCCAACCCTCAAATCTGTTTTTCCACCAATTATAATCTTCAACTTTCATTAGCTTTGGTGGCTTCTGTTGGCTTCCGTACATGTTCTCAAACTTCAAATTCTCCGAAATCTCTTTTGAATATTCTTTCATCTCAGATCTTCTATCTGATGATTCGGAATTGAACGCGTTGTAGAAAGTATTGTAGAACTCTTCACCGTTGCTTTCCATCTTTAAACACAAGAACTACTTTCTATATCTTCAATCACCTGCAAACAAACAATTAAACAATCAGTTTAAATGAACTTTATATGTAAAAGTGTGAGGGTGAAATTGATCTAGGACTCGTGTCGAAAACTCGCTGACTCGTTTCAAAGTTGTTGAGATGAGATCACTTAATGAATGAACTATATATAAGCTGACACACACTTGGACTTTAGGTCAAAATAACTATCCACTTCAATTAGGTGATTGGGCCGATCAATACTTCCAAATCAATATAATTGGACCACCAATATCCATTGTTTACTTAATTCGGTTAATACAATTTATATGATCACGTGAATTCTGACCAACACTATTTCTTTTGACCCTTGAATATACCAAGTGATAATTCCACTAAACTGTCAAACAAAAACACATGGGCCAACTGAGGACCTCGATGTTATCACATGCAACCTTTGATAATACCTAACAAACTATGGCAGCCACAAATCAATCTAATTGGACCAATGATTTTGACCAATGAACCCACTAAGTTGTCATCATTTAATTCTCGACAACAAATATTAGATTTGTAGACCCGAGACACACATGCAATCTGAACATAAATCTGAACAAGCAATCAGTAATCCATATTCCAAGGTAATCACGTGATGACACTTTGACTGAGAACTTTAACTCTAGAAATGATGTAGACACATGCAAAGTCTGATCAATCGTTACAACCTCGTGCAAACTGACACAAGACACGATGCACTTTTCTCAACTACTGACAAAAATTCACGAGATTATCCTGTTCGATGACTTAATTGTCACAAAAGCGGAACTCAGTGTTGTCTGAAAAAGCGAATCATAAAAGCGAACCAGACTACAATTATGTTCCTATAAGCGGACCTCTAGAGCGGACCAGATGAGCGGACCAGATTATGTCCGTATAAGCGGACCAGATTATGTTTGAATAAGCGGACCTGTCCCTTGATCAAATGAGCGAACCTGGTAAGTGTCTTAGAAGCGAACCTACGAATGACCCAATAAGCGGACCATAAAAGCGGACCTGCAATATTGACGCGAAATCGAACTGAAAATCTTAGATTTCTCCTAAACGGCTAGGAGTTTCGATCTGAAACTTGGTAGGGTTGTAGATCAGGTATATACGCACAACATATCCAAAATTCAGCTGAAACGGACCGTGAAAACCTGTTCGATTTGACGAAAAACAGTAAAAACCGTGAAAAATATGAAAAAAATGAAGAAGAAGATGAAATCGGATCTGAATCTGATGATTTTCTGCGTGTAAACGTGTGAAAGATCAGTGCAATCGAGCTCCTGCTCTGATACCACTTGTAGGACCGGTTTTGACTCCGAAACGATTGCGAAACGAATGTGAAACGTGCGGAATCCGTACACGAACGCGACCGAACACACGAAACGTAATATAATTATGATTCTATTGAAAGATTTGATAAGTACAAGAACCTTGAATCACTATGACAACACTTTCTCTCTCTAGATTCTCTCTCTAGAATCTATACTCTTCTAAGCTCCAAAATGTCAAAAGTTACAAATGAAACCCTAAAGCTTCTATTTATAGGCACAAGGGATATAAGGATTTCTCCTTATTTACAATAACGCCACCTTGCCTTTTCTAACTAGTAACATCATTAAGTCTTGCATTCTTCAGTTTCTACTACGATTTTGATTGACGGAGGCGATAGACACTTAATGCACCAACAGTTTGAAAAACAGTAAAAGAGGGGACTATGTACTCACTTGGGATTTCTTAATAGTCTTTCGATAACCATCAAGCAATGCTAAAAGGATCACGGAATCGAACGACACCTAATATAGGTAACTACGTTAAAAAAACGAACCTAAATTGGAGGATCGGTTAGAATGAGGTTTCGTAAACCAAATGAGTATAGGAACTCATGTAATATGGTTTAACAAAGCCTACATTCTAAAACGGAACCTATCCTAAGTGCTTACGACCTATTATGACCCGTTTAGGTAGCTTACGCTACTTTAACGTGTCGTTTGCGTAAAACGCGTTCAGACCGCCTAACTAGTCATATGACAAGTAAAATATGCCTTAACATGTTTAATATTGTTGCCTAATCAGTTTAGATGTCAAAATTTAGGTTATATATGCTTAAAATGAATTTATGCGTGAAAATGGTATTTTGGTAATTTTCCTAAGGCATATAAACTACCTATCATACAACTAACTAAACGTAGTGACCATAAGGTATAACCTTGGAAGGTTATTCCCTATACAACTATGGTCACCTAATGTGTTTGGTCGGATCCTAATGATCAACCAAACGGGTCGGGTTCGAAAGTCTAAGCGGTTGTTTAGACCGCTTACCTTACGACCCTATATAAGCACTAAACCTAAAGTGACAAGCTAAACATGTTGAAACATGTTTAACGAGGTTTGGAAACAGGTTTGGTATCAAAACAAAGGGTTTTGATACCCAAGAGTAGTTTTTACAAAATACGCGCTAAAGCGTATTTTGACCGAAACTACGACTCGTCACTACACCTAGATAACGTGGTAATCAGTAGGTATAGTGACAAGAGACTAAAACCATCGTGATTATGCTCACGTTATGAAGTTCAAACGAACTTCATGTTGACCATAAACTGGTCAATGCAGAAAGTCAAACAAAGTTTGACTTTCACGCTTAAAACGCGTAAAAGAATGAAGGAATACTTACAACGGGTCCAAGCAATGGATTTTTGATCAGAATATTCTCAGGTATGAAGTGAATTCACATCAACTTAGAGAACCAATTCAGATCAAATGTGAATGAAAATGGAAGTGGGGATTGGGTATTTATAGAAAACCAAGAACCGTTAAGATCGTTCCTCAATAAACGAGCATCAATCTGGACTGTCCAAGTGGGCACAAGATTTTGGAATACTAGGGGTGCCCCAAAACCATCAAATGGTATTGCAAATGTTACAAAATAGCCCCTAAACTTCAAGTTAAATGCTGAAAATGGACCTGCTGTTGCAAAAATTGAGTTTCTGCCTAGATAGGGTGGTGGCGTGCCACCACAACTAAGTGGGTTTCCCGTCGCGTGACGCCACCATAGCCCAGTTCCAGAAACTTTCAAATATTTACAGTTTTGGTCCCTGCACATGTTTAAGGCCTATTTTGATGCGTTTAAACTTCGTTAACCCATTTTCAAGGCTCAATAATGGAGTTTAAGTATAGGGGTCATGAAACATGCTCAAAAACATCTCGGATGTCGGTTCGTTTGGCCGTACGGTTGCGTTGTTCGGTTAATTATGATGAAACATGAACGGACGCGAAAAACGATCCTAATTACGCGACGAATGGAATTTTATGATGCCAATCACTAAAATAAAATATTTTAACGATTACATAAATTTTTGGATGTCCGGAAGTATTCAGAACGTAAGTTATGCGCAAAAATGCAAACTTATGCACTTTTTAACGCTTTTAGTCCCTGAATGAGCATAAAGTTTATTTTAGCATACCGAACCCATCAAAGCCTATTTCTAAGCTATGTAAAGGATATTTAGGGTATGTTTAACTTATGATCATGTTCCAGAATGTCCGTTACAGTACGAATCGGCATACTTTCACAGTTTGTCGAATTTAGTCCCTGTAAGCGAATAAACTTGATTTTGCCATACCAAAGCCTTCAAAACTTATTTCTACATTATGTAAAGGTTATTTAAGGTATGTTAAGCATAAATTGATGTTCCAGAGTGTTTGTCGCGTTAAACTGCTTGTGTTTACGAACCAGTTTGCGTATAACTCTCCAGAAAGCGATATAGAGTTTGAAATTGAACAAAAACCAAAACATAAAAAATATCAAACATAAACAAACGAATATTGGGATCAAATAGCATTGTTTTATTGATAACTGAACTGTTTACAATAATTACAAGCACAGGTGTCACAGAACACGCCAATAAAAGGGTTTAACAATGTTTTTGAAATAAAGCATACCTTTTGATATAAATTATATATTTTCATTGAAAATATATGGATTTTTGGGAAATTATATATATATTTCGGGATGAAATGGTTTTGGAGAATAAATATATTTCAGGTGGAAACGGAATTATGCACGGTGTTTGGGGGAAAAACGACCGTGTAGTTGGTACGAATATTGCTTGGTCTCAAGAGAGTAAGTATCAGCATAGGCTTACGTTTTGTCGGGGATTTCAGGGGATTCGTACAACATCGTGTATTAAATTGTCGTATTAGTAGGATATATATATATATTGTACGTGAGGCAGACATCATATTGTTCTTCGAGAAAGAACCCTGCGCCCATGATGTCGTTTAATCGTTTAAGTAATGTACGCGAGGAATTGTTGGTAGATCTATCGGGTTGACAACCCCGTCGTGACCGGTCGCCTCGGGTCAAGTCAAGCGATGAATTTTGATTCTGTTTAATGTCTAGCATTGATTATCCCTGCATGGTTAATATATAGTTCGTATCATCTAGCTAACATACGAGTCTGAAAATTGACGCAATAATTTAATATACAAAACATGGGTAGTAACAATATTATCGGGTTCATGAAACTGCGACGGAAGGCCCATGGATTTTTATTAACGAAGTAAAATGGACTTTCTAAAATTATATGGATGTTTTCAAATAAACACCTAAACAGAAAGTTTTCCTTGGAATAAAATTGTTTGTAAGCGAATATGTGAACTCACCTTCCTTTGTGTTGACACTTGATTTTTAACGTGTTCTACAGGTACTTGAGTTCGGCTTCGGGAATTATGGCGTATCTTGTGGTTGTTGATGCATGTTTTGTCACTTAAATATGTTGGACTAATTTTAAAACTTTATGGGACAAATGTAATAAGATCCGTAAGGATCAAAGACAATTTAACTATGTCGTAGTTGTGTCATGTTATGGGACGTCATGCTTAAAAACTTATGTTTTAATTAAGTTAATATGTCCAACACTATAACGCATCAAACATCAAGATAAAAATGGACACCAGCTTCCGTCACCACTACATTTTATATTCCGCTGCGACGTATTTTGGGGTGTGACGCACATAATCGTCAACTTGTTCCAACTCGTAAACACGCATTAAAGTACACAATGAATCCAAACAGGGACTCCAATATTAGTACTCTAAACATCCCATATATGTCTAGCTATGAAGATAGATGGATACTACAGGGATCAGGTTCTCGTCACATCGTCTTGTTACATACGCATTAAAGTACACCATGAATCCAAACAAGGACTCCAATATTAGCACTTTAAACATCCTATAAGTATCAATCTATAAGGATAAATTGATGCTAAAAGGATTCGATCTCGATCACATTGAATCATTGTATCACATCATCCTAAATCCTAATGGTGATTCGGGATAACGCCACGAAGGGTAATACAATAAGCACACTTATATATAGGAAGTACCGGCGGCGTATCCACCATGTGTTTATTGTATTACTCTAGTTTCGTTATCTAAATCACCAACAATCTACACATAAACCATAACCATCGTGTCATAAAGTACTTCTTAAAAATCTCACTATGAAGATAGGAAGATCTAAGACTGTACTTCAAATATCCTATAAGAATCTAGCTATGAAGATAGGTAGATCTTTTAAGGATTTGGATAAACATCGTATTTGCATAATCAGAATAATACACATAAAAGCACTTAGTAAACACATATATGCCATACCTTTGGAAAATAAATTGGTTACACATATGAATCACCCCAAAACATTTGAAAACGGTAAAAGAGGGGAACTATGTACTCACCTTGGATTGAAAAGTATCCTCGATCTAAAAGAACTAACAATGCTCGGGAAAACCAAAGAAATCAAGTGGTACCTAGTAATCAGATCGCTAGTTAATAAATCGACACCTAAATCGAAAGATCGGGTAGAATGAGGTCTCGTAAACCAAATGAGTATTGGAACTCATGTGATATGGTTTAACAAAGCCTACATTCTAAATCAGAACCTATCCTAAGTGCTTAGGACCTGTTATGGTAGTCTACGCTACTTTAACGCGTCGTTTGCGCGAATGCGCATTCGAGACACCTAACTAGTCCTATGACAAGTATTATATGCCTTACCATGTCTAATTATGTTATATAATCAGTTTAGATGTCAAAACATGTGTTACATATGCTTAAAATGAAATTATGTGCAAAAGGGCATTTTGGTCATTTTCCTAAGGCATATAAACTACTTATCATACAACTAACTAATCGAAGTGGCCATAAGGTATAACCTTGGAAGGTTATTCCCTATACAACTATGGTCGCAAAATATGTTTGGTCGGATCCTAATGATCGACCAAACGGGTCGGGTTCGAAAGTCTAAGCGGTTGTCAAGACCGCTTGACTTACGATCCTAAACAAGCACTAGACTAAAAGCGACGAGTTAAACATGTTAAAACATGTTTAACTAAGTTAGAAAACATGTTTGATATCAAAACAAAGTGTTTTGATACCCCAAAATAGCTTCATCGCAAAATACGCATAAACACGTATTTTGACCGAAGCTTTGACTCGTCACTTCGACTAATCGACTTGGTAATCAGTAGGTATAGTCACAAGGGACTATAACCATCGTGATTACACTCACGTTGCAAAGTTCGATTGAACTTTGAATTGACCAAATCGTGGTCAAAGAAGAAAGTCAAACACTGTTTGACTTTCACGCTTGAAAAGCATAAAAAGCATGAAAGAGGCTTACAAAAGGTCCAAAGCTTGAAGATAGAACAAGAAAACTAGAAGATTGAAGCCTTCAACCAGAGGGATAGCTTCAATGATCAGAATTAAAAGGAAATGAGCAGGTTGGTTTATGAAATTGTTGGGTTTATATAGATTTTCAACAACCGTTAAGATCGATCCTCGTAATTTGAGCTTTGATCTTGGCCATCCATGTGTTGCACATGGTTTTGAATACTATGGGACCTCAAATACCAGCTCCAAGTATTGCAAAAAAATGGTAGAAATCAATGGAATCAGCTGCTGAATGCAAAAACAATGAATCTCCCCAGATCAGTCTCTGGCGCCCCCCGAGAGGCCTGTCGCGCCCCGCCAGAGACCAAAATGGCAGAATTTCAGAAATGGTCCCTGCATGCCCAAAACTTTGATTTTGATGCATTTAAGGCCCGTTAACCCTATTTCAAGGCTCTACAATGAAGTTAAAACATAGGGAACTTTAAATATGCTTGAAAACATCTCGGATGTGGGTTTGTTTAGTCGTACGGTTGCGTTGTTCGGTTAATTACGACCGAAGTCGTAATGGACGCGAAATCGATCCAAATTACGCGACGAGTGGTATTTTTGCATTCCAATCACTAAAATCAAATATTTTAATGATTAATTTTTTTTTTGGATCTCCGTATATGTTCAGAACGTAAGATATGCGCGTAAGTGCAAACTTATGCACTTTTTGACGCTTTTAGTCCCTATTGATCAAATAAGCACTTTTTCGAATAACGAACCTCTCAAAGCCTATTTCTAAGCTATGTAAAGGATATTTAGGGTATGTTTAGCTTATGATCAAGTTCCAGAATGTTCGTTGCCATACGAATCGGTATACTTTCGCAGTTTGACGTAAATAGTCCCTGCGATCGAATAAACTTGTTTTTGACACACCCAAGCCTAACTTATTTGTAAGTTATATAAAAGTTATTTAAGGTATGTTAAGCCTATGTCACTGTTCCGAAGTGTTTGTCGCATTAAACTAATTACGTTTACATACTAGTTTGCGTATAACTTTCCTGAAAGCGATTTAAAGCTTGAAATCGAACTAGAATCAAAACGTGAAATTGTCAAACGCAAATTAACAAATTTCGAGACCAAAACACATTGTTTCTTTGATAAAAGATATTGTTCTACATCGTACGGTGTTTACGGAGCACAAATGTCACAGAGGTAGGAAGATAAATCTTCCATTTTAAGACCTCTTTTGTATCACAAATGCACAAGTTGTCACAAGACAACAAGGATGGTCATGAATGTTCAATAAGGAATTGAAATAAACTAACTAACTAACTAAGAAGAAAACATCAAGTGATGTGTGGATTTGTAAGTAGGATAGCCCAAGCTATCCAAATAATCACACATATTCAAGTTCAAGAGTTGTTCATCACTTGTGGGTTAAAACCCTTTTAAAACAGTTTGAGGCTTAAAACCTCTGGATTCGTATGTTACAACCTTGTTTTTGAGCACACATAATCATAGTCTTGATTGGTGGCATAAGGACATAGGAATGTATAGAGAAAATATAAGTTCATGTATGTTTAGTAAATTTTCCTTCCAAAACAGAAAGTTGGACCTCATTTTAGTGATGTTTCACCTTGGTTTTCCATGGAAAATCTTGTGAGAACAATTCTAGAGGTGTTCCACACTTTGTAGAGAAAGAAGAAGTGAAAAAGATGGAAGAAAGGTGAAGAAAAGTGCTCATTTAGCACTTAGAATAATCTGTCCAAAACTTGCATTTTCAACTGAGATTAGAGTGTTCTGAGTGAGGTTAGGTGAGTGTTTATTGAGGTTTAGAAGCCCATTGGTGGAGAATGGAGGTGGAGGTTGGAGCCATAAATACAAGATTCAAAATTTATATTTTAGGGTGGAGGTTGGAGCCAAAAATGCAGATTCAAAACGTGGGTTTTAGGGGAGGTTTGTATTTTTGTCACAAATTGTCACACCCCGACCACGTAAGAAAACAAAATGTGGCGGAAACGTCGGGGAGTGTTGTAACAGAATCATTGTTTCAAAACACACGAAAATTTGAAGTTTCGTTTTATTAAACATTAAACATTTACATAATCTTGAAATCTAAACAAACAAGTTAAACATCGTCTATCATTGTTATTAAGTCACTAAGGCATCGTCCCGTCCTATGTGAGCATGCATCCTAGCAATCAACATCATTCAACAACACCTGAAACATATGTAAAAACAAAGTCAGCAAAGAAATGTTGGCGAGCACATAGGTTTTTGAGAGTGTCGGATTCATGGCTAGTTTACATGTTGCAATACTTAATTAAAAACCTTGTTTTGAAAAGTATAGTATTGCGACATAATTAACCAACTCAAATCAAGTTGGTTATAATTTATAAAATCTCGTAGCCATGATTCTTAACCCCAAAACATTTATTTAATTAAATCAAAATGTAAAACATCTCGTAAAAACTCGTTAATAAAACTCGTATGGTTTATATTATTCAGAAAACATCATTTTGTGACATCGTTTCGGAATCGTTTACCCAAGTGAACTAAATAACGCCACGACATGTAATATGATGAAAACACTTATATATAAGAAGTACCAGAGGCGTATCTACCATGTTTTCATCACATTACACCCGTCCCGTTATCTAAACACTAACCAAATACCAATCGTTTACCCAAATCGTTTAACTTGTTAAAAATCGCTTCAGTTGTTTAAATCATTCTCGTTTTAAATTGTGAAAACTACTTTTGGTCATCTCGCTAATAACATTCAAACCTTCGTGACTCAACTATCTCGCTTCTCGCATTAACAAACCACCAAAGGGTAAGTTAACTATCATCAGATTCAGTCGTTACCCACAACCCCCACACATAACCATGGGTGCAGTCTGATAACGGGATTTGTCAGATCCTATGGTACCATAACCTAATACTGGTCGGCTTGATCAATGCTAATGAATGTCATTCGATATGTAATTACAACCAACAAGTTCGTTCACTTTATCGAAATCGTTATTAATTTAATATAAACCATTTTAATCGTTTTTTAAAACCATCGTTAAAACATCGAAATCATTTAACACATATGAATCACCCCAAAACAATCGAAAACAGTCAAATAGGGGAACTATGTACTCACTTAAGAATGCTTAGAAGTCTTGAATAACAACCAAGCAAAGCTAGAGGGAGCACGGAATCCATCGGCACCTAATATAAGTAACTATGTAAATAAACCGGACCTAAATCGGATGTAAGACCCGACTTAAATAACGAGATTAAAGATACAAGATAAGCATTTAGTACTAAAATATCGAGTTTACAAAAACTTTCCTGATTAAAAGACCATATTTGATCCTAATATTCCAGTTAAAAGCAAATTATCCATTAAACATACAAAACATAACTTCAAGTGTCTACTAGATAACGTTTGAAAACATAGTTCAAGTATCTACATATTGCTAAAACAAAATAGATCAAGTGCGGAAGCTTTGTTTAGTGCGTTTGGTTCTTGATAATAGCTTGATCACCATCCGGGTTAGGTCCGTCATCTTCACCTACGGTCAAAACCATGGAAATGATTAGTTTTGACATTTAAAAATCAATTATAACATATTCCATGCTCAAAACATATCAAAAACGAGAAAATTCCACGTTCTTGGGCGGTCGCGTCGCGCGAGGAAGGAGAAGGGTGGCCGTCGTGCCGCGCCACCGCCGTCGCGCCGCTCGACGGTGGGTGTCTTCGGCCGTGGCGCGACGCCAGCATGCATTTTCGACAGACTGTTGTTATTTGGAGCTGCTAATTCAGCCCAGCACCATTTATCTTAGTTCTAAACTTTAAATCGGCATAACTTTTGACTTGGGCGTCCGTTTTAGCCGATTCTTTTTCCTACGCGGCCGTAATTTAATAACGGACGCGTTTATTGATGCCATTTACATAAAATTTCAGTTTTATAGCTATTAGCATTTAATTCGGCTCCTTGTTTATTCAACCCGTTTGTTTACAAGTTCTACAACTTGTTATATTGTCAACACATGTTTACAACCAATTTACCCCATTCCCGGGTTTACCGACTATGACGTTTCGCTTCCCTCCCGAGGGTTGCTTACGCAATAATCGTCATGCTTGTTCAAGGGTTTTAAACATGCTTTTTAACATGATTTGACTAGAATAAATTTCAACTTGCTTTGACCTGTTTGATTGTCTATGGCACTTCGCGACTTCCTTGATTTAGCGGTTTTCCTTGTTTTGCCAAATTTCAATGTAGCAAGCAACTTTTAACATTAAACATAACATAACGAAGCCATAAGTCGCGTACCTTCAAAGTGCACCCTTCAAGCGTGTATCACCTCCGGCTTGTCCACTTGACGATCCAGATGCTTTACCTTTTGATCCCTGCAACGAGGTGATCACTAATTCATGTTTGAAACTTGATTTAGAGCAGATTAAAGGCTTCAATTTGTGAATTTTGTGAGAATTAGGGTTTGATGGAGAAACCTGGTTCACCCCCTTTGTTTGGCATCGACCAGGCACACACTAAGTGTGTGTGTTTGGTGTTTTAATTGTTATTTTAACATTTAAGTTTCAATCTTTACAAGTCTAGTCCCTTAGCTTTTGTTAACTTATAATCTAGATGTTTTTTCCTTATTATATGCCACTACAAGGCTCGTAGCTGACTGGGTTATAATTTCCAAGTTAGCTGGTTCCTGTTTGATTAGCAGTTTATAATTCTGATTTAGAGTTTTATAAATTCCGGGTTGTTACATCAGAAGATCGGATAGGATGAGATTTTGTAAACCAAATGAGTATTGGAACTCATATGATATGGTTTAACAAGGCCTACATACTAAATCGAAACCTAACCTAAGTGCTTATGACCCATTACGACTCGTTTAGGTACCTTACGCTACTTTAACGCGTCGTTCGAGTAAAACATGTTTGGACCGCCTAACTAGTCCTATGAAAAGTATTATATGCCTTAACAGGTCTAATAATGTTACCTAATCAGTTTAGATGTGAAAATTTAGGTTACATATGCTTAAAATGAATTTATGCGTAAAAAGGGCATTTTGGTCATTTTCTTAAGGCATATAAATTACCTATCATACAACTAACTAAACGTAGTGACCATAAGGTATAACCTTGGAAGGTTATTCCCTATATAACTATGGTCACAAAACATGTTTGATCGGATCCAAATGATTGACCAAACGGGTCGGGTTTGAAAGTCTAAGCGGTTGTTTAGACCGCTTATCTTACGACCCTATATAAGCACTAAACCTAAAGTGACGAGTTAAACATGTTAAGACATGTTTAACGAAGTTAGAAAACAAGTTTGATATCAAAACAAAGGGTTTTGATACCCAAGAATAGTTTGGTTACAAAATACGCATAGGCACGTATTTTGGCCGAAACTATGACTCGTCACTACACCTAATCAACGTGGTAATCAGTAGGTATAGTCACTAGGGACTATAACCATCATGATTACGCTCACGTTGCGAAGTTCAAATGAACTTCATGTTAACCAAAGTCTGGTCAAAGAAGAAAGTCAAACACTGTTTGACTTTTACGCTTAAAAACGCATAAAAGCACGAAAGAAACTTACAACGGGTCCAAGCTAGGAAGAACTTGATCTAAATACTCAGGTATGAAGCATAAAGCTTCAACTTAGAGCATAAAATTAGATCAAGGTGTGAGGAAAATGGAATGGGAGCTTGGGTATTTATAGATTTCGGAGAACCGTTAGGATCGTTTCTCGTATTTTGTGCCTTGATCTTGGCCCTCCACTTGGGCACATGGTTTTCAAAACAATGGGAATACTTAAAACCATCAAATTCCAGCCCATAGAATGTAAAACCTTGGGTTAAAACCATCAAAATCTAAAAAATGGACCAAGTTCAATGTATCTGCCAGAAATTTCAAAAATGGTCCCTGCACTTGTAAAACTTGACTTTTTTGGCACTTTTAAGCCCCGTTAACCCCATTTCAAGGCTCTAAAATGAAGTTAAAGTATAGGGAACTTGAAATGTGCTCAAAAATATCTCGGATGTCGGTTCGTTTGATCGTACGGTTGCGTTGTTCGGTTAATTACAACGGAAATCGTAACGAACGCAAAAACGATCCAAATTACGCGACGAATGGAATTTTATCATGACAATCACTAAAATAAAATATTTTAATGATTACATAAATTTTTGGATGTCCATATATATTCAGAATGTAAGATATGCACAAAAATGCAAACTTATGCACTTTTTGACGCTTTTAGTCCCTATTGATCAATAAGTTTATTTTTGCGCATCAAAACACCTCAAAGACTATTTCTAAGCTATGTAAGGGATATTTAGGGCATGTTTAACTTATGATCATGTTCCGGAAGGTTCGTTACAGTACGAATCGGCATACTTTCGCAGTTTGTCATATTTAGTCCCTGTAAGCGAATAAACTTGATTTCGACACACCAAACCCTCCAAAACTTATTTCTAAGTTAGGTAAAGGTTATTTAAGGTATGTTAAGCCTATGTCACTATTCCAGAGTGTTTGTCGCATTATACTGACTGCGTTTACGTATCAGTTTGCGTATAACCTTCCAGAAAGCGATTTAAAGCTTGAAATCGAACAAGAATTGATATGTGCAAACGATACACATATTTATACAAATCACAAGTATGAAACACAACATTTCATTGATTTGGTATTTGTTTGATGGCCATGGAGGCACAGATGTCACACAAATGGTCCCTCAAGTTTGATAAGTATGCAATTAGGGCCCCAAAGTTAGGTTTTAGGGTTTTTCGAGTGCTTTTCCCTTAGTTTCAAGCGTTGGAATGTTCGTTACCATACGAATCGGCATAGTTTCATAGTTAGACGCAAATAGTCCCGACGATCGAATAAACTTGTTTTCAACACACCAAACCTTCCAAAACTTATTTCTAAGTTATGTTTAGGTTATTTAAGGTATGTTAAGCCTATGTCACTATTCTGGAGTGTTTGTCACGTTAAACTGACTACGTTTACGCACCAGTTTGCGTATAACTTTCCAGAAAGTGATTTAAAGCTTGAAATCAAACTAGAATCAATTTGTAAAATCATCAAACACAAAAACACAGATAATGACACCAAGACACACCATTTTATTGATAATTTATATTGTTTTACATCGTACATCGTTTACAGAGCATAGTTGTCACATATTGCTTCACATAAGCTTCATAACCCATACCTTTAAATATGATAATGATGGAGCCCTTCCATGCCATATTTCAAAAGGGTGTCTTATCCATTTTCTTGGTTTTGGGCCATATTTAATATACGAACCACGGAGAGTAAAGCGTAACCCCAAAATGATAGAGATAATGCGCTCCTAGCCATCATAGATCGATCCATATCCAAATAGAGTTCGATTCCTCCTCTATTGGAATGAAGAACTTTGATTGAGTTGATTTTGTACTTTACCTTTTGAAGGCTTTGAACATTTCAAAACTTCAACTTTGTGTCTCAGCAAGTACACATAACCCTAACTACTATAGTTGTCGGTAAAAGTAATGAAGTATCTTTCACCATTCCTAGTCATTGGCTTAAAAGGATCACATACATCCAAATGTATGATACCTAATAAATCTTTTGCCCTTTCCCACTAAAGGGTTTCTTAGTCATTTTACCTTCTAAACAAGATTCGCATCTATCAAATGAACCAAGTTCATTTGTTTCCAAAAGACAATTTTTCGAAGTGTTGACATACGAGTTCTGTTTATATGACCAAGGCGATAATGCCAAAGATAGGTCTCACTCAAATCCATTTTGAGTTTGTTGATGATTTCTTGTTACATTAAACTATCAAATGACGTATTATTATGAACCAATTCATAAATACCATTTGAAAGCATATGGTATTTATGAATTGGTTCATAATAATAAATGGCGTTGCTTACAAACTTTAAATTAAAACCATATTGTCTTATAAGGGAAACTTGAATAATGTTCCTAGTCAAACTAGGAGCACACAATATATTTTCAAAACAATTTCCAAACCATTTGGAAGTTTCAAAACATAGTCTCATCGGGCTACAACTTGAACTTTCGCTCCATTGCCCATGAAGAGACTAATGGTTCCCTTCTTTTAATGCTTATTTCTTTTGAACCCTTTTGCAACAAATTGGTAACATGAGTTCCACATCCGGTATCTAATACCCATGTGTTTGAAGAAATAACATTTACGTCAATATATTTCATAAAGATTGTACCTTAGGTTTGCCTAGCATCCCTCTTGTTTTTCAACTCTTTGAGATAGGTTGGACAATTCCTTTTCAAATGCCCTATCTCACCATATTCAAAAATGGATCGTTTGTGGCAACGTTTGCCTTCTTATCTTTTGGTTTCGGTGGTTTCGCTTTAGTCTTTCTTTTTTTTCCCTTTGATTTGACCGTTTCCATTTGCAACATTTTCTTTGGTGTCGGGGTGATGCCCTTTTCTTGTTGCCACCCTCATTGATCGTTAGTGTGACAACAACCACTTTTCGGTAACTTTCTTACACTTAAAATACTCATTTTTAGCTACATCTTTATGCATTTTGAACATCCGAACTGCTTATTTCGTGACATACACTTAGAATACTCATGGAATACTTACTTATGATGCATATGGTCCATTTTTATTAAGTACATTTGAAACAGTTTAAACAATGCATCGAAACTACTAGAAAATCACCTAGTAAACTAGTATTCTGACAAAAACGCAGGATCCGCAGAAACCATCTAAACGACATCTTTAGGACTCAGACGAAAGTCCAATATCTAATATATATTAAACCCTAACTAGGAATGCAAGGATTTGATTTGAAACCTTCCCGATGTCCGATAACACTAAAAATTGCCCGAAAAGCACTAAAAGCGACGATTTCAACACTTTTCCGCAGAAATTCTACAGAAATCAGCTTTTTAATATTTTTACAACATGTAAAAATGATGTTTAACATAGAATTCATATGAGGATACCTTCGGGTATCATCCGAACCAACAACTACATCAATTCACACAAGTTACACAACTTAGCGTTCAAATAACGTCTAACCGAAACAATTCGAAACGAATATCCGAACAATATCAAATCTTTTTTTTATGATCATCTAGTGTTATTTGTATCATTATGGTCTAGTAATGGTCACTTAACACCCTCTTATCACTTAAACACTTATACATATAAGTTTCCTAAACAATTTCCTCAATAATCCTAACACTTTTTAACAAGGAAAGTCATGAAACAAATTCACAAGGCAAGGGTACCCCCCCCCCCCCTTCATTCACGGTTATAACACCATATGGGGCCCATTTTTTTCCTTCTTTCCAAAAATATCTTGCTAGTTACCCTTTATGCAAGTTGGTGAAGCAAGTGGGCCTAGTGGTGAAGTTAGTGAAGACTTTTAACAACTAGTTACCATAATCCTCTAAGCACTTCATCTCATTTTTCACCATCTTTTTCACACAGTTAAGAAACTCTCTCAACATTCATATATTATCCAAGAACACCATCAAAAACATTTCACCTTTCAAGCCTTCTTTGATGATCAAGATGGAGCTTGAAGATACTTAAGGTGATCTAAAGCAACAATAAGAAGAAGCAAGCCTTTCCATCCATTCAAAAGCTTTCAAAACCCCAAGATCAACAACTTTGTCTTTTCTTTAAATCATCATCAAGATCATCCCCAGCCATTAGTGCTAGAAGTAAGCTTCTAAAATCCTTTTTTTCATACTTATTTATGTATTATTTGTTTAAAGAACATGTAATAAATAAACAATCATACAAAATAATATGAAAATACAAAGAAGCAAAATAAAAATCATGATATATAAGTTTGTTATTGTTATGATTTGAAGCTTATTTATTGCATATTTGATCTAGTTTTGATGATTAGCATATGAATAACTTGTTAGATGATGTTTAAAAACATAATCTAACAAGTGTACATGAAAATGTTTAAGGTTTTTGTTAAACATAAATGTTTAGATGGATGATCATAATCTTGGATTTTGTTAAAGTATATAAGGTTTTTCACTAAAAACAATACTTTTACAAAGTTATAAAAAGAAACATACAATATGAGTTTTTATAAAAAGTTTGTTAAAACTAGAAGTAAAGCATGGATTTTGAACTAGTTAACTTATGATATGATCATAACAAAACCCTACATATTATTGATTTCATCTTGTTAACATTTTGATATAAATCTCATATGTTTTTATTAAGAAAAATATGAGAAGATTATTGGTGATTTTGATAAGAAAAAGATATGTTTTATTAAACATGGCTAAGTATATATTTCAAAGGAAATATGGTCATTTTTCTTAAAAATCATGTGTTATAAAAACTATCACTTTTGACAGAATCTTTATTAGAATAAAAAGATTTTAAAGAATAGTTTTTATAAAAGCAAAACGAGTTAGTTATCTTAACAACTTATGTGCTATGTGTTATTTGTTTGTATTAGTTATATGTATGAAAACTA
This sequence comes from Helianthus tuberosus, assembly GCA_030545235.1. NCBI lineage: Eukaryota > Viridiplantae > Streptophyta > Magnoliopsida > Asterales > Asteraceae > Helianthus > Helianthus tuberosus. The sequence continues at coordinate 113,472,133 of CM060354.1, read as the reverse complement.
TTAACTTGAATACAATGGTACAAATAAACACAAGACACATTACAACTAAATTCTTACAAGACTACACATATAAAGACACCTTAAAAACAACTTACGGACGATCCGAGCCTTCGGACACAACTTATGGACAAATCGGACTTACGGACAACTATACGGACTATAATACACAATATATCAACGACTTGGTAAACTACATTTTCTAAACCGAATAACTAACCATTTATTTTCTACAATATACAAAATATATTACTTATGGTTTATATTAAAAAGGTATTGTTCTTGAAATATATAAACATACATATATATTTCTTACCATCTAAAATATATTGTTTTAGTGAAAGACTAAAAATATATATTTTAGAACTAATCTTAAAAATAGATTATTTTTAAGATATTTTCTATACCTTTTACCAAGTATAACATATATATTTTTATGAAACATACCTTAGAATATATAAGTATATATATTCTAAGAATACAAGATCACATATAACAAACACGCGGACATACGTACTCCTATACGTGCAACGATATGAACTTTCACATCACCTAACACTTGATGAAAACACATTTATACAACTACGATACAACTCACGAGATACAAGAATATATATTTGGTGAAATATATACACTAAACAGTTATCAGTTAATATATCTAAGACACAGTTCAATGAATAACAAAGACATACAAGTCTTAACACATATTCAAGATAAAAGACTTGTACTCAAGTCATTACAAGACCGAAGTGTCTAACAAATATAGAACGTTTGTAGGTCGTGACACTATTCAGGACGACCGTACGTCAGATCACAGTTACTTACCATTCACGGACGCAATTTTGTGAGTTCATGTCCCCTATTCATTTTAAATGCTTTACAACTTTACAACTATCAGGGAAAATACATGTTCAATTGTATGTTAAGTCATGGAATGAAACACCTTAGATCATGTGCGATTAGGGTCATACATCTAAGCACCATTAATCCAGTTTGGACCTAGGTACAGAGGGTTAGATCTAATGGGTTTTGGCGAGCCCCACTCTTGGTCGTGGACCCATACAGAAGAGTGCGTTTGTGTCCCAGTCGATGGTAGTCGACATGAAATCGTCTAGGTTTGGATTGCTTCCTAATTCGTCACACATATTAATGTCCTCGCGAAACATTAATGATCAACGATTTCATTGACGCTTTACATACTACATCATTACATACAGATACATTTTATACAACTCACATTTTATGGATACATTTTATACAACTCACATTTTAGCGATACATTTTATACAACTCACATTTTACAGATACATTTTATACAACTCACATTTTACAGATACATTTTATACAACTCACATTTTACAAGATACATCTTATACAACTAAACTGCATGAACTCGCCAACTTTTGTTGATGTTTTCAAACTCACATGTATTTCAGGGAATTAGTGGACCATGCAGACATTTCAGTCAAGGAAAGCAAGTATCAAGTCCATGCCACCATTTGAAGGGTTTGCCAGTTATATACCGCCTCTTTGCGGTGATATAGTGGTCAAAGCCTTGACATTTTAAGACTTACATTTTGATGTATAAAACAATAACAACTTATTTTCATTTGATGGTTTGTAACCAATGCATTTAACTTTTGTTGCGTCCTTTTGAAACGATTATGACAATGACATTGGAGCTTGTTTTTATTCATTTAGTATGTTCACTTATATTGTTATGCAATGAGAACCAATCAGATCACACCTCGCGCTTCCGCTACGAGCGGGTGTGACAGTTAGAATGGATAAAGCCCTTTTACCCATATTGAGCCTATCGAGGTGATCAATGTGGCTTTTCATCTTAAAGACATAAGATGAGACCGATTGGGTTTCCTCCGTTCGACATGCATGAAGCGCCCGAAGCGTTCTACCCTTGCATATTGTAGGAACATTTCCTTCAATTAGGTAATCATGTCGTATGGTCATGATGTTCAAAATCCTTTTGAATCTCGGGAATCATAATTCCTAACATGAGGCAAGAGGCTTGCATAGTATCCTCGATATACTTAATCCAATCGTCATAGGCATCCTTATCTTCCATAAGATGTTCATCGGGATTAGGATCGTTCAACACATAGGATATCTTTTCTTACTTGAGAACGATTCTTAAGTTTCGATATTAATCCATAAAGTGTTATGATTGAGACGATCATTTTCAAGGATTGTTTTTAGTGATAGGTTACGGACGGTTTGGGTAATATTGTTAGCGGCCATCTACAAAATTTAACAAGGTTCAATTTTAGTATTTTCGATATCATTATATTTTAATCATTAATACCTTTTTATGTCTCATAGACAATTAATAATTAAAATCTAGAATCCAACGTTACATTTAAATATTGGTTAGGTGACCTTTATCCCATTATTTAAATTAACAAGGTAGTCAACGTTTGACAATTGCAACCCTATGCAACTTCTAGCCATATAGGATCGGTTAAACATCTTTATGTTTAGTTGGCATGTTTAATCCCATCAACACCTTTTGTTCGCCATGCTTCGGTGACCCTAAGTTCATGGTTTCCAAATCAAGTCGTCCAACTTACACACACGTGTGAGTTTATACACATAAGTGGTTAGGTGACCTTTATCCCACAATAAGAGTTCCCAAGTGATTCGAGTGTTGCATAAAAGGATGGTGTTTAACTTGTTTTATTAAAAGGGTTTTTTAATATTTCAAAATTCTAGTTTAGAAAATATTATGTACCATACATTTGCATGCATTCAAATCCTTGGTACTTTAGTGAAAACCAATTTTCAAGGTTCTTTTTAATACAACTCATTTTATTATAAAATCATTAATTTTTAATAACCTTTTATTAACCAATTTTAATGATTTTTAAGAACCAATTTTAAGCTTGTTGTTGATTATTAGTTTGTTAAGCATGCATATCCAAATATCATCAAAACAATATAAATAAGCAACCACACAAGCACAACATACATAACAATAGGTGCATAACCATAGCCAACTATTTTGACCACGCATGTTAGCCGAAACAAGTGTGTCAAAAGGTCCTTCCTAAAGGGTGAATATTGACACAAGTATTGTGTCGTTGAACTCCCACTTGATCCCGCATCCAAATGCTTCAAGTCTTCTTCTGGTGTTGTGATTTCTTCACATTCTTTGGGCTTCCAAATGTCTTTTATATCCAGCTCCAAATTCATTTGGACTTCAAAAATGTGTTTTGGTTATCGGGCTAAAATCCCGTTAAGAACTATGAAGTCCTTTAGGCCCGAAATTAGCCAAAACCAAAACCGCATTTTTGTGTGCATCTTCTTTTACAAAAAATATCCTAATACATTTTTTCTAGTAAAATGAAATACACCTAATCTATTTATTTACATGCCAAATGAAAATAAATAAATTACATAACTTTACAAATGGAAGAACAAAATAATAATTATTACAACCTTTGAAATAATTAAATATAAATCACAAACACAAACATTCAACATATTCAAGCACAAGGTCATGGCTAGGTTATGTGCACCAAAATATATATCCACATATATAAAATTCAAGAAGCAAAAATTGGTTCCCTTTTACAACCTACATTTTTCGGTCAAGAATGAAAAAACCGAAAAAGTGGGTTTTTGTCAAAACAAAATAATTATCCAAATGACATAATTTTTCAAGATACTTTTATGCATGTATGAAAATAATCTTGAAAAACAAAAGGAGAACCATGATGAAAAATTTCGGCCATAGGGTTTAACCAAACCCGAAAATTTCATATCCTATGAAGCATGCACTCATATAAGCTGCTCTTGATGCCATTGTTGGGTTTTTCACATATTTATCAAAGTAATTTCATCCGTATGAAACAAAAAACGCAGCGGAATATTATTTAAAACATGTTTACTTTCAAGATATAAAACCCATTTTATATGCAAAACCCAATCACCGGATCCATATACGAACATGCATGCTATCAAAAATTTAAAACACAACCATAGGGTGTTTAGAATACTACCTTCCAAGGAGTAAAGGATATGAAGAAGATGATGCTTCTTGAACGGTTGCCTTCAAGTGTAGAAGACCTCAAGCTTGCATACCCCAAGCCTTCCAACAAACACCTTAAGTTTAGCTAGGATTTCTACACTTATGAACTTACTAAGATTCCCTCTAGACAACCACATCATGGCCAAAAATTATGAGTGGAATAATAGTGTTCTTGCACTTGAATGTTAAAACTTGAAAGGCCCTCTTGATCAACCATACCTTGGCCGATTTTTAGAGAGTAAATTCAAGTCTTGTATCTTAATTTTCAAACTTGAAAAACCCTTGAATATTTACCCTCTTGGCCGAAAATTCCCCTATGGAATTATCAAGTTCATCACACTTATTTTTGTCACCAAAAATTGTTATAAAAGCTTGAGAGACGCAACCTCCCATTTTGCCCAATCAAAACCCATGCAAATATGACAACTTGCATGCAAGATTATTGGACCATTATGGCCTTGGGAAGAGGGGGTGGCCCACCTTTATTTAAAAAAAATAAATTTTCTTTTAAACAATTTAAATCTTATTTAATTTTATAACTTTTTTAAAATTATAACATCACATGTTATAAGACTTATGCAACTTTTAAAATGTTATTTGACCCATTAAATAACAAAATAAAATATTCTCTCAAAATAAATTACCCATATAATTTATTAGTTTATCAAGTGCAATTATTTAGAAAATCAATTTCTAAATATTATAAGTGTTAATATTTATTTGTTTGATCATATCACAAATTAATATTATAAGTGTTTGTCTAGCTTGTATTTGGGTATGACTCGACTTGGATCATAACGTACTAGCCACATCAATCTAATATGTGTCTTGGGCATACAGAATCCAACAGAAATTGCCTTCAAGGGAGTCTGACTTATGAAACTACTGTCCAGGTGTAAACCAGTGGGTTCAACACCTGTAGTAGCTGCTCCACTCGAACTACTGACAGAAATTACTTGTAATTCCTGCAGTGTAGCCTCCTCAAATATTGGTGGGTTAGCAGAGATAGAGACACCAGACTCAGTCACTTGTTGTGGCATATTCTCATTGATAGGTGACTGAGAAGAACTGATTTGTGTCTAGGCTAGATCAACTGCATCCATTAGAGGTATTGTTGATGTTGGAATTTATGCAGTGAGGATAGGGGTAGAAAGAGAATTTGCCCCGGGAGCTGGGCTGTTGAACATAGATTCAAGTGAATTAAATGTTTCATATTGTGGTGTCCCAGTTGATACAACCTGATCTTTTGAGAAGATGTAGGAGGAGTTTGAGGCTCAGGTTGAGATCTTTCTTCCATCTGTTGTGAGGAAGTAGTAGTAGTAGTGGTTATTGGTGACTTTTGTGTTGTCACAGGTACAATCTCTGGGATCTCATCTTCCAGAGTTACCTTTTTTAGTGGGTTTGGGGGGCTTTTGGACATTTTTATTTTTGGGTCTTTTGGTGATTTTAGGTGTGGGTTTCACAGTAGTGGTTGTGCTGCTGTGATCACCTTGAGCAGTGGGTTCAACAGCAGGAGCCTGGGAGTGGTTGCTGCTAAATTCAGCTCAGGATCCTCTGTTTGTGTTTTTGAAGGTTTTGACAGCCTTATAAATGTTTCAGATGATAGGTTGTTCATTTGAATAGGGTTTCCTTGGATAAGCACATGTGCATTATCCTTTGAAAATTTCTTTTGTAAGTAAAAACTTAGAAATCTTGGAAACAATAAAAATGATTTTTTATTGACATTTTTTACCATATCATTGAAAATCTCCTAGGAGTAGTTAAAGTTTTCTTCAGACATGATAGCATAACCCAGGTATTGGATTTTCAATGGTATTTCGTAAAAGCTGGGGTTTTATTTGACACACATGAGGAGGGTATGGAATAAAAACCTCATGGCAGGTGGAAAACTGTCTTTTTGTAAAGTGTCTTTTTTCATTTCTTCTTCATAACCTCTCTCAATGAAATCAGTTTGATACTCTATTTTTGGGAAAGAGCTTTTATGTGTAAGATCATTGATTTCAAAAACCTCTGAGATGGTTTGAGGTGTGATGGTAACTGGAATTCCCTTTATTGATGAAATAATGGCTAAGGGCTTTTTGTCCTTAGTTTCTAGTTTTGCATTTTTCTAGAATTCTTGTTGGGTATCCAGGAAGATGGCTTCATTGCAAGTCAACAAAATTTTCTACTTTGAAGACGAAAGTGCATCAATGACGGAGTGAAAATCTGTGTTTTGACTTGTTTTTACAAGGATACACAGGTAGTTATGAGGGGTTTTGAATGGAAGAGCCATGATGAATCGAAGGTGATTAAGAGCGAATGAAGAAGATGAGTGATTTGAGAGAATTTTATGATAACTTCTTTTGAAAGTAATTTTGGATTCGATTCGACAGTGAAAACCCTGTTTGGGGTTTTGATCAGGGTTTTATAGGTGGAAAAAGTGAACGCTGACGTGGCAGTGGTTACAAAAGATCTGACCGCTAAGTACTGTCCACGTGCCAACCTCTGATGAATAATGGATGACAGTTGTTTAGGAAACCACTGATGGAGCAATATCAGTGGTTTACAACGGTTAAAATGAAATAGTGGCTGACTTTTAACTATTAGTGGATAGCCTATCAGTGGATTAAAACACTGAGGTTTAACAACAGTGAGTAACAAAGGGAATGAGAGAACAGAGGTTAACTTTCAGCAGTGGACACCATTCAGAAGAACAGATGTTTGAACCAAAACAGTGTTTATGGCAGACTTTTAAGGATTAATGAAAATTTTCATTTTTAGCTATTTTTAAGGATGAATTTTTGATTTTCTGAAAACATTTTAATGCTTTTATTCATAGAAAAACATGATTTTTCCTGTTATTGCATGTTCAGTATGCCAATCCTTGATATCAAGCTTTCAAAAGTAGATGTGTCTAAAGCCTTTGTTAGCACATCTGCCAGCTGATCTTTGGTATGAACATGATGCAGAGAAATCAAACCTTTTTCATAGCAATCCCTCACAAAGTGATGTCTGATGTCAATGTGTTTGGTGGTTGAGTGTGAAACTGGATTTTTGATGATATTTTCTGCTGCCTGACTGTCCAACATGAGAGGTGTCTTTAAGGCAGTGATACCAAAATCCAGCAATTGATTTTGAAGCCATAACTGTTGGGCTGTACAGCTTGCAGCAACTATATACTCTGCCTCAGTAGTGGATGTTCAAACAACTGCTTACTTTTTGCTTTGCCAAGATACTAAGCAATCACCTAGAAATTGGCACCCTCCTGATGTGGACTTCCTTGTTGCATTGCACCCAGCAAAGTCACTGTCTGTGAAACCTGAAAGCTTAATATTCCCATTAGCAGAATACCAGATACCAAGTGTGGGAGCACTTTTTATGTATCTGAGTATCCTTTTCACAGCTATTAGGTTAGACTTTCTAGGGGCTGATTGGGATTTTACACAAACACATTTTGCAAACATGATGTCCGGTCTAGATGCAGTTAGGTACAATAAAGACCCAATCATGCGTCTATATAGAGTTTGATCCACCAAATCATCCTTTTCATCAGTCATGACTAATTTGGTGGTTGCCATGGGTGTACTACATGGTTTACAATCATTCATCTCAAATTTGTTTAAAAGTTCTTTAGCATATTTGCTTTGATGAATGAATGTACCATTTTGCAGTTGCTTTACTTGGAGACCAAGAAAGCACTGTAGTTCACCCATTGCACTCATCTCAAACTCAGCTGTCATGAGTTGTCTAATCTCTATACACATTTTAGGACGTGTGCTTCCAAAGATGATGTCATCCACATATATCTAGACAATCATCAAATCTTTCCCTCTCCATTTTAGAAACAATGTTTTATCAATTTTACCTCTTGTGAAACCATTGGAAAGAAGAAAGGTGGAAAGAGTTTCATACCAGGCTCTAGGTGCTTGTTTCAAGCCATACAAAGCCTTATTTAGCTTGTAGACATGATTTGGATAAAATGGATCCTCAAAGCCAGGAGGTTGATAAACATATACCTCTTCTTGAATCTTACCATAGAGGAAAGCACATTTGATATCCATTTGAAACACCTTTATGTTGTGGTTGACAGCAAAGGCCAGGAACAGTCTGATAGCTTCCAATCTTGCTATAGGGGCAAAAGTTTCATCATAATCGATGCCCTCTTCCTGTCTGAAACCTTGAACCACTAGCCTAGCTTTATTCTTGACAATAATGCCCCTTTCATCAGTTTTATTTTTGAAGACCCACTTTGTGCCAATAGGACTCACACCCTCTGCCAATGGTACAAGCTCCCATACTTGTTGTCTTTTAAACTGTTGGAGCTCCTCTTGCATGGCTTCTACCCAACTGTTGTCTTTCAGTGCCTCTTGGTACTTGACAGGTTGATGGAGTGATAGAAAACCAGCAAAAAGACAGATGTTTTGGGATTGACTTCTTGTAAGCACCCCTTCACTGATGTTGCCAATGATTTGGTCAGGTGGATGAGACTTCAAGAAGATTAGATCTCCTTTATATGGAAAAATGGCATTTAATGGTGAGGGCTGCAGATGTGAATCATCTAAGCTAACAACTGTTGGTGACTTTGATGATCCAACAGTGTCTTGAAATGGAGGTGGAGGAATAGGTGGAATTGGTGTGGAAACATGTTGACTTTTATCCACTGTTTGAGGACTTTTATCAACAGTGTTTGATGATGTGGAAGTAGGGGTTAAAGGGCTACTTTGGTTAACAACTGTTGAGGTAGCAGTGGTTGAGCTCTGACAGCTGTTTTGACATCTGCTGCTCTGGAAATGGATTTGAAGGTTTGTTGTGGAATGATCACTTCATACCCATTGTCTGATGGAGGATTTTGAGATGGACCTGCACTATTAGTCTTGACAGAAACATTTTCAAAAGTAAATTTATCAAGATCAAAGAACTATGCAGGGTTTATAGGGATTTTCATTAAAGAAAGTTCATTAAACTTTACATTCAAAGTCTCTTCCACTGTTTTGGTCCTTATGTTAAACACTTTGTAGGCCTTAGTAGTGGTTGAGTATCCCAAATGATATCCACTGTCTACTTTGGCTGCAAATTTTGAAATTGAGTATTTTAAGTTCAAAATAAAGCATGGGCAGCCAAATACTTTAAAGTATGAGATCAGTGGTTTGATTTTATACAGAAGTTCATAGGCAGTCTTTTGATGCCTGGGGTTGATTAAAACTCTGTTCTGGACATAGCAAGCAGTGTTTACTGCCTCTGCCCAGAAAGTTAATGGCAAACCTGAATCAGCAAGCATGGTTCTGGCAGCCTCAATCAGTGTCCTGTTCTTTCTCTCAACAACCCCATTTTGCTCTGGTGTCCTTGGAAGGCTGTACTGCCTTACAATTCCTTTTGATACACAAAACTCATCCAACTCCCTATTTCTGAACTCTGTGCCATTGTCACTCCTGAAGACTTTTACTGGCAAGTCAAACTGCTTTTCAACCTGTATGACAAAGTCTTGCAGAATGCCTGCAGTCTCATCTTTGGAATGTAAGAAATAAGTCCATGTAAACCTAGAAAAGTCATCACCAATTACCAAACAATATCTTTTCTTTTTAAGACTCATGACTTTTACTGGGCCAAACAGATCCATGTGCAGCATTTGCAAGCACTTGGTTGTTTTGGACTCTTCAATGGACTTAAATGAGCTTTTATGTTGTTTTCCTTTTAAGCAAGAAACACAATGCTCAGGACAGGTGAACAATTTTTGAGGAAGACCTCATACTAACCCCTGTTTTGACAAAGCAGTGATTGTCTTGAGATTTATGTGCCCCAATCTCCTGTGCCAAAGTTCTGACTCTTTGTTAGAGGCAGCTAAGAACAGACAGGCATCAGTCCCGGGACTCTCTTTTGACAAATCAACTACATAAACATTGCCACTCCTTTGAGCAACAAGTTGAGTTTTTCCATTTTTTATTATTTCATCAATCGTTTTGACCATTTCTGGCCCAACAATCCTACAACAATCCTTAGTGAAGAAAGATCCATAGCCCTTATCACTCATTTGTGAGACACTAAGAAGGTTGAATTTTAGATTGTCTATCAGATTGACATTTTCAAACTTAACATTTCCAGACTGTACTGTACCAGAACCCATCACCTTCCCTTTACTATTATTACCAAAAGATATATCACCCCCTCCATGAGTTTTAAATTCTTTGAGTAGGGCTCTACATCCAGTCATGTGCCTGGAGCCTCCTCTATCTACATACTAAAAACTATCTAAGCATGCAGAAGCTCCCTGCACATCAAGTAAATAATTAGTTCAGGAGGGTCTCCAAAGCCAATAAGGCTTTGGATGGGGTCTCAACAGTGTCTGTGTTAAGTTCTGGTGGATGGACAGTGATTAGCTCAGGTGTTTGGACATTTTTGGAACTATTTTTCTCTAACTACTGTTGGGGGTCCTGCCCTATCAGCTGTTGATACCCAAAGGGATGTCTATTCACTCTTGGTTTAGAAGGCTTTTTGTAAGCCTCATAAACATGTGGGACCCTTGGGTATGGAGGTTGACCTTTACCTCTTTGGTACTAGTTAGCAGAGGGTGCATCAGTCACCTGAACCTCTCTTTTGACAGAGGTTTGGTTCAGCTGTTTTGTAACAGATGTTTGGACTGGTACAAATAGTGGTTGTTTCTTGACATGTGGCTTTGATAAACTCATGAGTGTTTTTTATGTGTATTCTTCCTTTTTGACCTCAAAGGATTTTAAATACACACTCCTGAGTGGAATGATTTGATTTTCCACAGATGGTGCAGCTCTTGGAAGGCACAATGGTACTTGTTTTGTTAAGGTCATAAGCTTTTAAGTGAAAACAATATTTGGTCATGTGATTTTTCTTTTCACAAAAGTCACAAAACAGGTTTTTAATCTTTTCTCTTTTCTTCCTCTTTTCAGACTCCTTTGCAACAGAGTTTTGAACTACTGTTGGGATGTCCTTAAGAGGAATGACCTTGGCCTTTGGAGCTTTGATACCTTCCACTATGGTGAAATCCATGGGCTTGAAATTTTCAAGGATGTCACACTCATCAGACCATGTGGGTTTGAATTGGTATTTCTCAATCTCCTCAAAAGTTGAGGACTCCACAGATCTTTCCAAAGTGATTTTGTTACCAAGTTTATCAGTTATTTTAACTTCTTGGCCATCATTGTTGGTGGGTATGATTTCAACAGAACCAGTTTGATTTGCAACAGTGTTTTCAACTTGGTCATTTTTTCTAAACCCTATGCCAAATTTTACATTGCTTTAGAGCTGTTTTTTCAAGAATAATCTCATAACCTTTGCAGGATTCCACCCATTTTTCACAATTGATTTGGGTGGTTTCCAACTCCTTTTTACAGACTTGATATTTTTCTATCATGGTCTGGAGTTAGTCCTTGGTTATGCTATGCTCTTGTTTGAGGCTGCAAATCTCATTTTCTTTTTCTGACAATTTGTTTTTCAATTCTTTTAAAGATTTTTCAAATTGTACTTCATCATTTAAAACTCTATCCCTAAGGTTTTCATTCACCTCTTTGATGTTTGCAAATGCTATGATGCATTTGTCTGAACAAAGGTTTTTAAGAACCTGAGGTGATACCTTAACTGTAGCCATCATGGCACAATCACAGACATGTTCTTTTTCATCTGGCGTTTTCTCTTCTTTTTCACCTTGTTTCTTCTCTTCTTCTTCTTCAGACCAAGGGTCAGACAGTGGTTCCAACAGGATTTCTGAATTTTCTCCCAACAGTATTTCATTAGCAACAGCAGTAACCACTGCTTCAGCAATCTCATCCATTGTTTCAGCACTGGATGTTCCTTCTTCAGTTTCCAGCCCTTCAGGAATTGACTCTAATGCTACAAAACAAAATTCATCACTAGAAATAGCATCATTAGCATAAAGAGCAAAGTTTTTATCTCCTAGTTCCTCAGGAAAGCTACTCCAATCAACAAAACCTTGTGTAAAAAAGCTTTGCTGATCTGCTTGAACATCTGTTTGAGGTGCAGCTTGTTGAGGTGTAGCTTGTTGCACCTGAACCTGAACCTGAGGGATTGGGGCTTGGACATATTGTATCTGAGGAATGGTGGTTTGGACATAGTGCACAGGAATAGGGGTTGCAGGGTGTGCATAATGAGCAGTGTTTACATGGGCAGCAGGGGTATATCGGGAATAATGCACAGTGGTTTGGTTATTTTGTGGTCAAGGGTTTGAGCTAGGATGTGTGATGATTGGTCCACTGGTTTAACTCCTACACTCTCTAGCAAAATGACCTAACCTATTACACTTGTAGCATTTTATCTTTGATTTATCCAACCCTACTTTCAGATTCCCATGTAACCCTGGAAATTTTCTCCCTGTCCTTTTGTAAAACTTGCTGGTTCTAACACTCAGTAGTGCAAGTTGGTGCAAAATATCCATCTCTTCCAGATCAGTTGGATCAAAATGCTAGAGATCGTTGAGTTCAAAGTACAGATTATCAGAATTCTGGCTTTCTCCATTTGCTGTGAAAGCATAATTGGATGAGTGAGAATCAGAGTTAAAATTTCCACCAGCTGTTATGTCAATAAAGTGATCATAACTCTGATCCTTATTGCTGTCAGATTCTTCCTGGCCCAAAAGAGCTGTGTTGCCAAATGAATAGTCATCTGCAACTTTCCCAGACTCTTGTAACTTCTTTTTCTGGTTCAACTCCCTTTCATAGGTCAGGAGTCTACCATGAAGCTGGGTTAGGGTCAGATATTTGAACCCAACTGAATTCCTGGTTACTAAAGCAATTGTGTCCCATTTATCAGGAAGTGACCTAAGAAACCTGCTATTTTGTATTGCATTAGAAAATTCAACCTTAACAAGTTTTAGTTCACTTATGAGAAAGCTAAATCGCTCAAAATGTTGTATTAATGATTCACCCTTTATGTGACAACAGGTTTCATACTGTTGATTCAAAATTTCCCTGTTATTTTCAATTACTTCTTCAACCCCCCCCCCCCCCAAACTGTTCCTTAAGTGCATCCCACAATTCCTTGGCACTGTTACAGTGTAACAGACTAGCATAGATCTCATTTGGTAGTGCGGATGCAATGATTCTAAATGCCTTGGCATCCAGTTCAATTTTCTGAAAATCCTGGTTAGTATAGTTCTCAATTTTCTTAGGAACCATGACCTTTAGATCCTCAGCACTTCGCACCAGTGGAACATGTGGTCCAAAGATAACCGCCCTCCAACATCCGGTATTCTGTTGAGCTAGGATGTGACCCATCCTTCGCTCCCAGATGTTGTATTCAGATCTCTTCAACATAGGTGGTCTGAAGAGTGAACCAATGTTATTATTTACATCCTGTGATTGTGACGTCATTCTGGTTGTTTTTAAGGCACTGAATAATCAACTTTGTACGTGATTACACCTTACTTTGTTTTACAACAAAACGAACAATTAAAAGTATCAACGATTTTGAGCTGAACTTTTACTTCAAAATGATTGTTAGATCAAGTTTGACTGTCCTTGCTCTGATACCAATTGTTAGGATCTGAGTTTCTTATGATTGTGCTTGTTTGATAATAATGAAGATAAATTAGAAATAAGTGCAGCGGAATTAAATGGAACAAACTTTCAACACACAATCAAATGAGAGAATTGTTTTCAACAAACATGTTTAACATGAAATCGAATGATTATATTTATTACAATCTTCAATTACAATGCATGCATGCATACAATCTCCCCCTCAGCCTGAGCTCACAGTGATTTGTTCATACAGAATGACTTTGTGATGAAGAGAGCTAATAGAACAGTACAGGGTACTGTTCTATTTATAGTATAGAACAAACCACTGAAGCATCTTTGCTGACATCACCATGAAAGTGATATCTAACATCCTAACAACCTATAACCACTGATTTATACAACTACTTCTTTACAAACTTCTGATTACAATGAATACAAATGATAAATTAAACTACTGCTTCTCCTTCCACTGTTATAACTCCAGCAGTACTTTATGTCTTCAGCAGTGCTTGACCCATATCAGTAGATTGAGCATCAGTGTTTCATCTTCAACAGTCTTTAAGTCTGAGTAGTTATTGAAGATCAACAGTTGTTGTAGAAGGACAGTAGATAGAGGTTATTAGATGTTAGACCACTTTCAAGGGGAAAGAACTGTTGCAAACAACTGCTTATTGTGAATCCACTTATCTGATCCAGTTTTGGCTTTATCAATTGTTCCTTTGGTAGGGTTCAATCCCAACAGTTTTGGTGGGGTACATATTGGAAACCCTCCAGGTAAAATATGATCAGAAAGTTTTAGTAGTTCATGTGTTACGATATCATTGGAACGTCTTCCTGATTTTCATTAACATTATTGAACAGTGCACGTATGTACATATAAAACGTTCCAGGGCTGTAACCCACGATCATTTACCGGTGCCGAAGGACCCTTAGATATCACCCGATGGATTGAGAAGATGGAATCTGTCATGGCAATCAGTGGTTGTGCTACTGATCAATGGGTGAGATATGCTTCTTGTTCTTTTCTTGATGAAGCACTATCTTGATGGAACTCGCAAGTTCGAATTTTGGGTGAAGACACTGCCTACGGTCTAACTTGGAATGAACTTAAAGAGATGCTCCTAAAAGAATACTTCCCGCGCAGTGAAATTCTGAAAATCAAGACTGACTTCTGGAACCTAACCATGGAAGGTCTGAACGTCAGAGCTTACACTTCTCGTTTCAACGATTTGGCAAGGTTAGTTCCACGAATGGTTACTCCTGAATATGTAAAGGTAGAGAGGTATATCTGGGGATTGTCGCCACAGATTCGCAGCATGGTTACATCAGCGAAGCCAATGACACTGCACGCAAAAGTGGTCTTGATAAAAAGGAGGAAACCGGGAAGTCATCGGGCAAGGCCAAAGCAGACGCGGAATCTGAACGGCCGGGGCATTCTGAGACTAAGACAGAAGATTCGAAGAAGCACAAGTCCGAGAGCTCGAGGAAGGAAACCAACGAGAAGCACGACAGGAAACGCAGTTCGAGGAAGGCATACGTAGCCAGTTCCAGCAACTCTAGAAAGGATAACGCCAGAGATAGCAGAAGTGGTTCTGAGAGGAAGACTCATGAGGATGAGCAGAAGAAGTGTCGCCAATGCGGACGAAATGGGCATGTTACCCGCGAGTGCTATGCTAAAAGTACTCTGGAAGGAATAAAGCTTGAGGGATGCTTTCAGTGCGGGGAACAGGGACATTTCAAGAAGGATTGTCCTAAGGCGGAGGGTCAAAATTCCAAGGGTAGAGCGTTCGAGCTAAACGCTGGGAAGGCACGTGATAATCCCGCTGTTGTCACTGGTATGTTTTTGATCAATAACCATTCTGCATTCTTACTCTTTGATACCGGAGCTGACTTCAGTTTTGTCTCTAAAAACTTTGAACCATTTTTGTGTTCACCAACGACTAAGCTAGGTAAGAAGTACTCGATAGAACTAGCAAATGGTAAACTGATAGAAACTAGCGAAGTCGTTCGCGACTGTAGTATTCAGTTAGATGATCATAGTTTTAGTATCGATTTATTACCAGTGGAGCTGGGAAGCTTCGACGTAGTTGTGGGAATGGATTGGCTGTCCAAGAACAAAGCAGAGATTATTTGCTCAGAGAAGCAAGTGCGGATACCTTGTCCTGGTGGTGGCAAAGCGATAGTGGTACACGGAGATTGATCAAGTCGAGTGTCGTCAGTGTTATGAAGATGCTCAAGATGTTGCAAAAAGGTTATCCTGCGTTCTTAGTCAACGTGGTGGATACGAAGGCCGAATGTAGGAAGATCGAAGAGATTCCTATTGTTCGTGATTATCCAGAAGTTTTTCCTGAAGACTTACCTGGATTGCCCCGTGCGAGACAGATCGAATTCCGAATCTATCTGGTACCCGGTGCTGCACCAATTGCAAAATCTCCTTATAAATTAGTACCGTCTAAAATGAAAGAAATGTCAAATCAGCTTCAAGAGCTATTAGATAAAGGTTTCATTCGACCCAGTTTTTCGCCTTGGGTTGCACCTGTTTTGTTCGTGAAGAAGAAGGATGGATCCTTCAGGATGTGTATTGATTACAGAGAGCTGAACAAGTTGATTATCAAGAATCGGTACCCTTTACCGAGGACTGACGATTTGTTCGATCAACTACAGGGATCCAGCTACTACTCGAAGATAGATCTACGTTCAGGGTATCATCAGTTGAAGGTTGCTGATGAAGATATTCCGAAGACATTCGAACATGATATGGCCATTACGAGTTTCTAGTCATGCCTTTTGGCCTAACTAATGCGCCAGCTGTGTTCATGGATCTCATGAATATGGTATGCAAACCCTACTTGGATAAATTCGTGATAGTATTCATCGACGATATACTTATCTATTGGCGAACCAAAGAAGATCATGAGCATCATTTAAAGTTGATTTTGGAGTTGTTGAAGGAAGAGAAGCTGTATGCCAAGTTCTCTAAATGTGAATTATGGATTCGGGAAGTTCATTTCCTCGGACATGACATAAATGAGAAAGGTATACATGTGGATCCGTCTAAGATTGAAGCGATCAAGAATTGGGAAGCGCCAAAGACTCCGTCAGAGGTGCGACAATTTTTAGGGCTTGTTGGGTACTACCGGATATTCATTGAGAATTTCTCCAGAATAGCGCAGCCATTGACGCTTTTAACCCAGAAGGAGAGGAAGTTTGATTGGACGGAGAAGCAGGAGGAAGCTTTTCAGACGTTGAAGTAAAAGCTCTGCAGTGCACCTATTCTTTCCCTTCCTGAGGGAAGTAATGATTTCATTGTTTACTGTGATGCTTCACGTTTCGGCCTTGGATGCGTTCTAATGCAGAGAGACAAAGTGATAACGTATGCTTCCAGACAATTGAAAGTGCATGAGAAGAACTACACAACGCATGATTTGGAGCTCAGAGCTGTTGTGTTTGCCCTGAAGATTTAGAGATACTACTTGTATGGCACGAAGTGTACGATATACATGGACCATAAGAGCCTCCAGCACATCCTCGATCAGAAGGAGCTCAACATGCGACAACGACGTTGGGTAGAGTTACTCAATGATTACGAGTGTGATATCCGTTATCACCCAGAAAAAGCAAACGTTGTTGCAGATGCGCTCAGCAAAAAAGAACGGGAGAAGCCTCTATGTGTGCACACTTTGGGTTTGACCATACAGACGAGTTTCACCAATCGAATTCGTGATGCACAATGAGAAGCTTTGAAGGATGAAAGTCTGAGGAGAGAAGGATTGAAGGGCTTAAAATGTAAACTGATACCAAAAGTGAATGAAGTAATGTACTTCATGAACCGAGTTTGGGTTTCGCTTAGTGGTAACCTCCGTGAACTGGTTATGAATGAAGCTCATAAATCCAAATATTCCATTCACCCAGGTTCTACCAAAATGTATCAGCATATCAAGGAGTTTTATTGGTGGCCGAAGATGAAGAGAGATATTGCGATCTACGTGAGTAAATGTCTGACGTGCTCTAAGGTTAAGGTTGAGCATCAGAAGCCGTCTGGGCTTCTGTAGCAACCAGAGATTCCTAAGTGGAAATGGGAACATCTTACGATGGATTTTATCACCTAGTTACCCCGTACGTCATGTGGACACAATATGATCTGGGTAATTGTGGATCGATTGACAAAGTCTGCTCATTTCCTAGCGCTTAAGGAAATAGACAGCACGGAGAAGGTATCGCAGTTGTACCTTAACGAGATTGTAGCCCGTCATGGAGTACCAGTGTCGATCATTTCGGATAGAGACGGACAATTTGACTCCAGGTTTTGGCGATCTCTCCAAGAATCACTGGGTTCTCATTTGGATATGAGTACTGCATATCATCCTCAAACGGATGGTCAGAGTGAGAGGACCATTCAAACGTTAGAGGATATGTTGAGAGCGTGTGCGATTGATTTCGGTGGAAGTTGGGATACTCACTTGCCTTTGGCAGAGTTTTCCTACAACAATAGTTACCACGCTAGTATTAAGGTCGCTCCGTTCGAAGCCATGTATGGAAGGAAGTGTCGATCACCACTTTGTTGGGCTGAAGTCGGCGAGAAGCATTTGACCGAACTCGAGCTTATCCAGGAGACCACGGACAAAGTTGTCCAGATTAAGAATAGGTTGAAGGCCGCCGCGGATCGACAGAAGAGTTATGCGGATAACCGAAGTAAGCCGCTGGAGTTTCAGGTCAGTGATCGAGTCATGTTGAAGGTATCTCCATGGAAGGGCGTTGTGAGGTTTGGGAAAGGGGGAAAGATGAGCCCGCGTTATATAGGTCCTTTCGAAATCGCATCTCGAGTTGGACCAGTCGCGTATAGGCTTAAGCTGCCGCAGGAATTGAGTGGAGTTCATGATGTATTTCATATCTCTAACCTGAAAAAGTGTCTGTCCGATGAGACACTAATTATACCCCCTGGAGAGGTCCAAGTGGATGATAAACTGAGGTTTATCGAGGAACCAGTGGAGGTTCTGGATTGGAAAACCCAGAAACTCAAGAGGAGTAGGATTAAGTTGGTCAAGGTCCGCTGGGATTCTAAGCGAGGACCCGAATTCATTTGGGAACGACAGAACCAAATTCAACATAAATATCCTCATCTCTTCCCCCCGAGTGCGAAAATGAAACCTGTAAAGTAGAATTTCGGGGACTAAATTCCCTAAACAAGGGGAGACTGTGACACCCGGCTTTTCAGGCCGCACCGTATGATTGTAACACGTGTAGTGAACATATAAAAAGGTTGTATGTGACTAATTATGATATTTATGTATGATATTTAATGTGTTGGTGAGTCCAAACATTTATAAAAATTATGTTGGCAACGATAAAATAAACGCTTATCGCGTAAACAATTAAAATGCGAAACGAACGTCGGTGACCACCCGATCAGTGTTAAAATCCTAAAATAGTCCATTATGATTAGAATAGTAATTTTAATCATATCTGTGAGGAAAAATAAATTAAAACGCTAATAAACTCTATTTTTCGAGTTCAAGCGCGTACCCCGTGATACTGCGCGTATTAGACAAAATACTGTCAACGCAGCCAGTCAAGGCAACTGGTAATTATTTCAGTAATAATTTTGTGTGATTATTTTTATAGAATGATAAAAAATAATTTCAAACTCACTAAAACGTGTTTAAAACGCTAGATAAAATACCCGGTATTCAGTAAAATACATGTTTTTGCACTAATTTACATATAATATATGTATGTATATAAAATGTGTGTGTGAGAAGGGTATGTGGTGGCATTGTGGGTTGCCCACATTCTCTTGATTCCCTCAATTAGACACTTGTAACATCTAGAAAAATGGTGGTGATGATTAATACTTGTAAAACCTTCCATACTCTTTCATACTTCCAAGGAAACTTTTCAAAACCATTCTCTCTCTCTCCCTTGAACACTCATGGCCGAACACCCCCTATTACACTTCCATTTTCATTTTCAAACTCAAATCTTGAAGAATCATGTCCATTCCAAAGTGATTTCAAACTTACATGAAGGTTTAGAAGTGATTTCAAGGAGGTTTGAGCAAGAACAAGGCTTCACATCATCATAAATCTTAAAACCCACTAAGAATCTTGAAGGTATAACATATTTTCTTTTAAATCTTGTTCTTGATTCATGGTGATAAAGATGATAGTGAAAATTTCTCTTGTTCTTGAATCTAAACACTAACTTAAAACTAAAAACAAGTGGATTTTTTAATGAAGTAAAAATGGGTGTATGCATATATGTATGTATGGTCGTGAATGTGTGTGTGCATGTGTATATGTTTATGTTTTTGATGTTTGTTGAAAGATTTCTTGATTTATTTGAATTTTTGAAAAATAGGATGCATGAAGGAATCACTATGAGTTACAAAACAATGTTCTAAAAAGTAAGCTAAGATTTGAAAGTGATATGTTGAAAAGTAAATTTTTGGAAGTATATGTATGTATGTATGTATGTATTTCGTATATATGTAAGTATATATGTATGCATGCATATAAAAGTTGTCATATAATCTTGAATGTGAAGGATATTTGCATGAATGATTTGAATGATCATGATGATGTTTGTAATGTTTGTAAGAACATGATATTAATGAGTTCTAGAGTATGATTAGATCATAAGTGATGATGATAATGTTGTATGAGTGCATTAAATGCACACATGTGAACCTACATGATGATGTGAAAGTTTGAAATGTTCATTTGCGTATGACTTAATAAAAATCAGTTTTAATCAGATTATAAACACTAAAATAAAATTATTTTGAAGTGTTTAATGATATACAACTATGACATAATGTTTACTAGCCTTGCATGTTGTATTTGGTGCTTTAGGAGTTGTAAAATACGTGAAATCGCATGATTTATGTGACTTACACAAAAACTACACTAATCTGATTATAACCACTATTTTAATCAGTAAATAACATGTATTGTGTTAAAATATCAAGTCATTCTGAGTTGGGATGATTATAGTAACGTTTAACGCAAAACTATGAGTTAAAACGGTCAAAACTCGGCTTTTCGAATGATTTTTATGAAACTGATTTAGATTAGTAAGTAAACTGATATTTTTAGTTTAAAAATAAGTATTTTAACTAATTTTAAGTTTACTTGGTGTTTGGTTAGTCATACATGACTTCCGACGCCCGAAAACGTTACCGAATCAATAAATAAGCATTTTTCAATGAACACTAGTATGGGTAATTTTTGAGTGAACCTTATGTGTTAAGATGTGTTATGTGATTTAAACATGTGAATGTGAAAATATGTTAAGTTTTAACATGATATTGGAAATTTAGATTATGCATGTATACTTATGCGTTTTAAGTGGTAGAAACGGCAAAAATCGCGTTAAATGTGTAACTTGTTTGTCGAACATAAAATTTGATACGTATAAGATATTTTATGTATACTTGCCTTCAAAATGACAAAATAGATAAGTTAACGAAATTACGCATGATTCGATAATGATTTATGTGAACGTTCATGTATATATAGTACGACGCGCAAATCGTAGATATAATACGTATAAACGGGAGTGTTAATGGATTTACATGATAACGCTCACCAATAAAATCGTTCAAGTTGCAAAACCTTATATATATATATATATATATATATATATATATATATATATATATATATATATTAACGTGCCAACATAATCAAAAACGATAACTTTTCGAGAAAATCTCAAAGTTATGTGATAATTCTAAGAAACGGAGAAACATAGGATTATTGTGATATATATTGATTTAAAAATCGTTCCTACATATAATAGGATGTGTAGAAATCAATCTGTGGGATTGCTCTATTTAAAAATACGCACCCAAAGGTGAGTGTCACTAAACCCCTCTTTTTACTGTTTTGTATATGTTTTGGGGGTAGAACACGCCTAAAAGGATTTAATAATGTTTTTGAAATAAAACATACATTTTGATATAAATTATATATTTTCATTGAAAATATATGGATTTTTTATAAATATTATATATATATATTTCGGGATGAAATGTTTTGGTGAATAAATATGTTTCGGGTGGAAACGGGGTTTTGCACGGCGTTTGAGGGAAAGCGACCGTTTAGTTGGAACGAATTTAGCTTGATCTCAAGAGAGTAAGTATCGGTAGGTTTACCTTTCGGTGGGGATTTCAGGGAATTCGTTCAACATCATATATTAAATTTGTCATATTAGTAGGATATATATATTGACGTGAGGCAGACATCATAAATGGTCTCAATATGGGCCATGCGCCAATGGTGTCATTTAATCATTTAAGTATTGCACGCGATGAATTATTGGTAGATCTATCGGGTTGACAACCCCGTCGTGACCGGTCGCCCCGTGTCAAGTCAAACGACGAATTGAAATTCTGTTTATTGTCTAGCATTGATTATCCCTACATGGTAAATATATAGTTTGTATTGTCTAGCTAACATACGAGTCTGAACGTTGACGCTATAAATTTAACATACAAAACTTGGGAAAATGCCATGATGTCGGGTTTTCAAATTTACGACGGATGACCCATGCATTTTATTAAGGAACAAATGGACTTTCTAAAAATTATATGGATGTTTCATTATAAACACATAATTAGAAAGCTTTTCCTTAGGATCAAATTGTTTAATTTGAATATGTGAGCTCACTTTCCTTTGTGTTGACACTTGATTTTAAATGTGTTCTACAGGTACTTGAGTTCGGCTTCGGGAATCATGGTGTATCTTGTGTTTGTTAATGCATGTTTTGTCACTTAAAAATGTTGGACAAACTTTTAAACTTTCTGGGACGAATGTAATAAGATCCGCAAGGATCAAAGACAACTTAACTATGTGGTTGTGCCGTGTTTTAAAATGTTATGATTAATAACTTGTGTTTTAAATAAGTCAATATGTCCAACAATTTAATGCATCGTTCTACAAGATATAAATGGGCACCAACTTTCGTCACCACTACGTTTTATATTCCGCTGCGACATTTTTGGGGTGTGACAGTTCTGGGTATCATCAGCTTCGTGTACTAGAAGAAGATATTCCCAAGACTACTTTCCGCACAAGATATGGTCACTACGAGTTCACTGTCATGTCTTTTGGTTTGACAAATGCCCCAACTGTTTTCATGGACTTAATGAATAGGGTTTGTAAACCTTATTTAGACAAGTTCATCATTGTTTTCATCGATGTAACACCTGTGTCATTTCAACCATCAAACAAATTCCAAACCAATGAAATATTGTATTTCATACTTTGGACTTGTATAAATATGTGTATCTTTTGCACATATCAAGTCTTGTTCGATTTCAAGCTCTAAATCGCTTTCTGGAAGGTTATACGCGCACTGATGCGTAAATATAACCAGTTTAATGCAACGAACACTCCGGAATAGTGAAATAGGCTTAACATACCTTAAATAACCTTTACATAACTTAGATATAAGTTTTGGAAGGTTTGGTGTGGTGAAATCAAAGTTTAATCGCTTACAGGGACTAAAGTTGACAAACTGCGAAAGTATGCCAATTTGAACTGTAACAGACATTCCGAAGCATGACCATAAGTTAATCATACCATAAATACCCTTCACATAGCTTAGAAATAGGCTTTGAGGTGTTCGGTATGCTAAAATAAACTTTGGTGTCATTCAGGGACTAAAAGTGTCAAAAAGTGCACAAGTTTGCATTTTCGCGCATAACTTACGTTCTGAATACATCCGGACATCCAAAAATTTATGTAAGCATGACTACATTATATTTTATTGTTCGCCTAAAGAAAAATCCATTCGTCGCGTCATTTGGATCGTTTTTCGCGCTTGTGCGCATTCCGTCGTAATTAAGCGAACATCGCGTTCGTGCGACCAAACGAACCATCATCCGGCATATTTTTGAGTATGTTTTGAGTTCCCTATACTTTAACTTCATTTTAGAGCCTTGAAATGAGGTCAACGGGGCTCAAACGCATCGAAAAAGGGCTTAAACACGTGCAGGGACTAAACCTGTCATTTATGAAACATTTCTGGAACAGGGAGGGGTGTCGCGTAGCGCGAGCCCTAAAGACTTACCAGTCGCGCTACGCGACTGCCTATTCTGGACCAGATTCCATGTTTTTAACACAAGTTGCAGCTGATTGATCCTTAACCACATGTTTTAAGTTGCTTAGTCACTAAGATAAGGACTCATATGTAGCTTCCATAAGGTTCCGACAAGTGTACGGGTTGGATCATGGCACGTTTTCCATGAAACGATCCTAACGGTTCGGGTATTCCTATAAATACCCAACCCACACAACCTCATTTTGCACAAGAATTCTGATTTGAGAGCTCTAAGTTGAAACCATTGTTTCATACCTGAGTTCTTGGATCGGGATTAGCATTCGGGGACCCTTCGTAAGTATTCTTTCGTTCTTTTCCTTATTTTACTGCTTTCCGAGTCAGAAAGTCAAACTTTGTTTGACTTTCAGCGTTGACCAGTAATGGTCAATGCGAAGTTCGTTTGAACTTCGCAACGTGAGTGTAATCACGTTGGTCATAGTCCCTTGGGACTATGCCCACTGATTACCACGTTGTCTAGGGTCGTAGGGTAGGCGATCTAATAAATCGCCTATACCTTCGAACTCGACCCAGTTTGGTCGATCATTAGGATCCGACCAAATACTTTAGGTGACCCTAGTATAGGGCATAACCTTCCGAGGTTATACCCTATGGTCACATCGTTTAAGTAGTTGTATGATAGGTAGTTTATATGCCTTAGGTAAATTACCAGAATACCCTTTTCATGTATAATTGGTAATTAAGCATATGTAACCTAAAATTTTGTCACATAACTGATTTTGTAACATGTTTAGGCATATAACACTTGTCATAGGGCTAGTTAGGCGGTCCGAACGCGTTTCACGCAAACGACGCGTTAAGGTAGCATAAGCTACCTAAACGAGTCGTAATGGGTCGTAAACACTTAGGTTAAGTTTCATTTAGTATGTAGGCTTTGTTAAACCAAATGACACGAGTCTCTACACTCGTTTGGTTTACAAACCCTAATGCTACCCGATCTTCCGATCTAGGTCCGGTTTATTAATGTAGTTACCTATATTAGGTGCCGTTTGATATTCCGCGATCTCTAGCATTGCTTGGTGGTTATCCTAGGACTTCTGAGCAATCTCAAGTGAGTACATAGACCCCTCTTTTACTGTTTTCCAAACTGTTTTGGGGTGGAACACATGTGCCTACTTGTTACTTTCATGCTTTCCTGTTTTCACATCATATACATGCTATGTTCGTTAGTACATTATAGTACATGATTTCATTACATCTTATGCTAGGTGTGCCCATTGTGTGCATTACTTAGTACATCGTTTTACATGACATTTCCTGCTAGGTGTGCCCATTGTGTGCATTACTTAGTACATTGTTTTACATGACATTTCCTGCTAGGTGTGCCCATTGTGTGCATTACTTAGTACATTGTTTTACATGACATTTCCTGCTAGGTGTGCCCATTGTGTGCATCACTTAGTACATCGTTTTACATGACATTTCACGCTATGTATGTTCATTTGATTACATACTTAGTGCATTGTTTTCACATGTTTACAGTTTTGGTATGACATTTGGTTTGTTTACATGGGACAATACATTCATTAACATTAGCTACGCCGTTCGTTAGTAGGTAGTGGTACCATAGGAATTGACAACTCCCGTTCCGGACATCCCAGGGAAAGGGGACAGAAAGGAATGACCGAATTCGTTGACATTAAGACAGATAGACCTTTAATTTGTTTAAAGGGTTTATCACCACAGTCGCCAGGCTTGGATGTATGCATTTTTACAATACCGCATAAATGTTCATATTAAATAGTTGCATGCATTTACACAAAACATAGCTTTGATTTAAACAAAGTTTTACTTCAATACTTTGTTTTTGTGCATATGGTTTAGTTGAGACATTTCACTTGCCATACATGACATTTTGACATAGACATTTGACATGGATATTTGACATAGACATTTGACATGGATATTTGACATAGACATTTGACATTTGACATAGACATTTGACATTTTGACATAGACATTTGACATGGATATTTGACATAGACATTTGACATGATTTACATCTTGACATAAACACTTTGACATATTATTCAATACATTTGCCAATTGGGTTAAACATAGACTTCTTACATTGGTTGGTTTGGTTTGATTAAGTGATTAAGTTAACGATGCGTGTGTAATATGATACAAGCATGGTGGATACGCCGCTGGTACTTCCTATATATAAGTGTTTGTATGGTATTACATGGCGTAACGTTATTTGAATCATTTCAGTTTGAGACATAGAACATTTTATACAAATAACATACTTTTCACAAGACATTGATTTACAAACAACTTATCTTATACAAACACATTTTTACATGGTTATCTATTTAACCTGACATTTACTTATACATATCATCTGATCTTGTTGTTTTCAAATGATTTACATGACAAAGCAAATTACAAAGTTCATGACTAAACATTTTCTCAAACATAAGTCATGAAACCTATTTTCACAAAACCTATGTATCTCACCGGCATTTTTATGCTGACGTACCTATTTTCACATGTGTTTTTCAGGAGCTGTTGCATAAGATGACCAAGATACACATAGGCAGACTTGGGCTTTAGTGACAATAAAAGATGCAAGACTAGTTAATTATGTTGAAATTCCTTGATTGTTAAGACATTGTAACACTTTTAATCAATAAAACGAAACTTTAATATCCATGGTTGTGAAACATTAATTCTGTTACAACACTCCCCGATGTTTCCGCCACGTTTTGTATGTTCTACGTGGTCGGGGTGTGACAATCGACGACATTCTTGTTTATTCTAAGTCTCGAGCCGATCACGAACAACACCTTCGTCTGACAATGGAACTCCTGAAGAAGGAACAACTCTTTTGCCAAGTTCTCCAAATGTGAATTCTGGCTTAAAGAAGTTCAATTTTTGGGTCATATTGTTAACGAGCAGGGTATTCATGTGGATCCTTCCAAAATTGTTGCTATTAAGAATTGGAACACACCTACTACACCTACAGAAGTTCGCTCTTTTTTTTTGGTCTTGCTGGTTACTATCGTCGATTCATTGCAAAATTCTCAAAGATCGCGGTTCCTCTTACTGCTTTAACTCAGAAGAATAAGCCTTTTGAGTGGGGACCCAAACAAGAGGAAGCTTTCCAAACACTGGAACAAAAACTCTGTGATGCTCCTGTCTTATCTTTGCCCGATGGAAACGATGATTTCGTTGTCTATTATGACGCATCAAATCTAGGCCTTGGTTGTGTTCTCATGCAACGAGGTAAAGTTATAGCTTATGCGTCAAGACAATTGAAAATACATGAAAAGAACTACACAACTCATGATCTTGAGTTAGGCGCTGTGGTTTTTGCTCTCAAAATTTGGAGACACTATCTTTATGGCACGAAATGTGTGGTTTTCACAGACCACAAAAGTCTCCAACACTTTTTTAACCAGAAGGAGCTAAACATGAGACAACGACGCTGGTTGAACTCTTGAACGATTACGACTGCGAAATTTGCTACCATCCTGGTAAGGAGAATGTCATAGCCGATGCACTAAGTCGAAAGGAACGAATTAAGTTACACTGTGTTCGAACTCAATCTGATATTCAAACCCGCATCTCTCAAGCTCAACATACTTGTGTTACACAAGACTTGATGGGTAAGGAATTACCACGTCAACTAGAGCTTAAACTCGAAATGAAAGACAATAGGTTACTTTATTTCAAAGAACGTTTGTGGATTCCGAAACAAGACAATCTTCGCATATTAGTGATAGACAAATCTCATAAGTCTCGTTATTCTATCCATCCTTGTGCTTACAAAATGTACAAGGATCTTCGTACTCAGTACTAGTGGCCTGGTATGAAGATGGTTGTTGCCTTGTATGTATCTAAATGCCTAACTTGCCTCAAAGTCAAGGCTGAACATCAATGACCATCTGGTTTGTTTGTACAACCAGAGATACCGGTATGGAAGTGGGAGAACATTGCAATGGATCTCATCACTAAGTTACCGCGCACATCTAGAGGTCATGATGCCATTTGGGTAGTCATTGATCATCTTACAAAGTCAGCTCACTTTATACCGATTCGCGAGGATCTATCTGCCAATAAACTTGCCAAGATTTATGTTGATGAGATTGTGTCTCATCATGGTGTTCCTTTGGATATCATATCTGACCGTGATGCTCGATTCTCATCTCACTTTTGGAAGACCATGCAATCTGCTATGGGAACCCAACTAAATCTGAGCACTGCTTATCATCCCCAAACGGATGGACAATCCGGGGATGATACAAACACTAGAGGATATGCTTAGAGCATGTGTGATAGACTTTGGTGGTAATTCGGATTCGCATCTACCATTGATCGAGTTCTCTTACAACAATAGTTATCACTCTAGCATCAATATGGCACCATTCGAAGCTTTATACGGTCAAAAATGCCGTTCACCTGTCTGTTGGAATGAGATCGGTGAAGCTCAGCTTACTAGACCTGAACTCATTCTGATAATCTTCTGACAGCTAGAAGCCGTCAAAAGAGTTATGCGGATATATGACGCAAGCCCTTGGAATTTCAGGTCGGAGACCATGTCCTACTCAAGGTATCCCCTTGGAAGGGAGTGGTGATATGTGGAAAGAAAGGAAAACTTGCACCACGATACGTTGGACCATTTAAGATTGTTGAAAGAATCAGAAAGGTTGCCTATCGACTAGAGCTACCTCCTGAAGTTGGGAATATTCACCCAACATTCCACGTGTCCAATTTACGAAAGTGTTTAGCCGATACTGATCTTCACATTCCACTAGACGAAATTCAAGTTTCTGACACGATGCACTTTGTCGAGAAACCTGTGGAGATAATGGACCGTGAAGTGAAGCGACTGAAGAACAAACGAATACGATTGGTCACCGCTGGGAGTCCAAACGTGGCACAGAGTTTACTTGGGAACGTGAGGACCAAATGAAGGCGAAATATCCACATTTGTTTTCACAAGTTTCCTCTAGTTAAAATTTCGGGACAACATTTTCTAAAGTAGGGGAGACTGTAACATTTGTGCTCTATAAACGATGTACGATGTAAAACAATATCAATTATCAATGCAACAATGTTTTTTGGTTTCAATATTTATGTATTTGTGTTTGACGATTTTGCGTTTTGATTCTAGTTCGATTTCAAGCTTTTAATCGCTTTTTGCAAAGTTATACGCAAACTGATGCGTAAACGTAATCAGTTTAACACGACAAACACTCCGGAATAGTGAGATAAGCTTAACATACCTTAAATAACCTTTACATAACTTAGAAATAAGTTTTGAAAGGTTTGGTGTGCCAAAAACAAGTTTATTCGATCACAGGGACTATTTGTGACAAACTGCGAAAGTATGCCGATTCGTATAGCAACGAACATTTTGGAACAAGATCATAAGCTAAACATACCCTAAATATCCTTTACATAGCTTAGAAATAAGCTTTGCGGGGTTCCGTATGCGAAAATGCGCTTATTTGATCAATAGGGACTAAAAGCGTCAAAAAGTGCATAAGTTTGCATTTACGCGCATATCTTACGTTCTGAACATATCTGGACATCCAAAAATTTTTGTAATCATTAGAATATTTTATTCTAGTGACTGGAATGCAAAAATACCATTCGTCGCGTAATTTAGATCGTTTTCGCGTCCGTTCAAAAGTTCGTCGTAATTAACCGAATAACGTGACCGTACGACCAAACGAACCGACATCCGTAATATTTTCAAGCATATTTCAAGTTCCCTACGCTTTAACATTATTGTAGAGTCTTGAAATTGTCACACCCCTTTCTAAGGCGGAAGCACGAGGTGTGATCATGAAAGGTTCTCATTGCATACGAATGGTAAACATACTAAATGCTCGTAAAAAAAATATAACTTCAAATACCAATACGTTACATACTAAAACATAGGTTAAGTGTTTACATCACAAGACAGCATAAAACATTGTTTAAAAAGTTTACAACATTATTCGAAGACAAACATGAAGGTTTTGGTCCTTATATCACCACACGGAGTGGGACATAACAACCAAACCCAGTAAAACGGCATAGGAGTCTTGACACAACATAACTAACAACATAACAACATCCAAGAGCAAGATTATGACCGCGCGCACATCCACTTTAGTTACCTGAAAATACATGTGAGTTTTTGGAAAATCGTCAACATAATGTTGGTGTAAATTCATGCAGTTTTGTATTGAACGTTTGTATACTTTGTATGAAAACATGGTATGTAATTTGTATAAATCAAGTATTTCTATAAGTATAAGGAAATCGAGATCGCTAATGGTTTGCAAGGCCATTAACATGTGACACGACATAGGAAGCATCCAAACCATAGGCATTTTTCTAGTAGTCGATTCACGACTGAAACACAAAAGCACTACTTGGTACTAGTTATCACCAAGAGTGTGGCTGCCCGAAAACCCATTAGATCTAACCTTTTGTTCTGCGGTCTTAGTATGTACACGATTAATGGTGCTTCTGGTACCCTATTCGTGACATGATCTAAAGTATCATTCCATTGTTTTTGTATCCATCATACCATAACACATGTATTTTCCCCAAGTTTAAAAAAGTATGTAAAAGTTTAAAAGTGGGGACATGAACTCACAACTTTGCGTTTCTTGCGCCATAAACTTCACCGGGTTTGCTTATATAGCGTCGTGACCTATACGTGTTTTATTAACGTTAGTCACTAGACTTATATCGCACAAGTACAAGTCACCATCTTTTATGTATTGAAGGATCGTTTTACCGACCAAACGAGTCATTCAGAAGAGTTTTTGCTCAATACGAGAGGCGGAAACAGACGTATCGAGGTAAATCAGCTTGCAATTCACTTTAAACTGTCTTTTGATTGATTTGACAACGTTTTACAGTGAGTAGATACTTCGGCAGCACTTCGGCTCTGAAACCGGAAAGTTACAAATGACTAGGAACATCTAGTATTTATAGGGCGGCTGGCTATTTCATACGAAACCACTCATGCGAAATCAATTTTACATGAAATCACTATTTCGTGCGAAATACCTAGTTGATTTCGTGCGAAATGACACATTGTCATTTCGTGCGAAATATCCCTTCAACAAATATTTGACATTTTTCTCGTACTACGTGCCCTGATCTATCTAATCACAAACAAGACTCGATACAAGACGAAGTCGACAGACGTATGCACCAACAGACTCCCCCTCGGATGTTGACGAAGTCTTCAGTGTCGAGTCTTCAATCTTCAGTCTTTATCAGTCTTCTCGAACTCTTCCAAAGTATCTAACAATGTAAAGCATCCTTAATCCTCTCTCTTCTCTCTATCAACTAATCTCCCCCTTGAATGTTGATCTTCCTAATTCTCTTGATCAGGTCTCTTGATTCCTTAAATTCATCAGCAACATCAGTTTGCGTGAACTTCATGATCTGAACTTGACTCTACAATCTTCAAACTCCCTCTTGATATCTTCAGACTCCCCCTTTTGATAAACTAGGATCCTAGTCTGAAATAGTTCTTGTTCCAAGATCGTGACCTGACTCTCAATCAGCTCAGGTATCTGAATCTAGCTAATCTGCACATTCTCTACCTCAAAGTAAATTTCTCAAATTTAAAATTTAACAAATTTATATATCACTTGCAGGAATTAATCAATCAAAAAATGATTTTACAATGTTAATCTCTGATGAACCACTTGTAGAAATATAATTTTTCTTTTCAAACAATTTTTCATCTCAAACAAACTCTCCCAACCCAGTTGTCGTCATGTTTAGCACTCGGAATTTTGAAAATCAGCTCTTCAACATCATTTGTCGAAAATCTTTTTATATTTTTCAAAATTTATGCTAAAACACACTGAAAATCTTTTTGGACTTTTGAACTTGAAAGAAAATGCAGTAAAGAAATATTTACAAACAATATTTTTGTGAGTTTGTGTAAGAGGATCATATCAGTTTATGAGACAAATCACCAACACCGTTAAGCTTTAAACATTTTAAGTTCTAAACGATTCACTTAGATTGTCAGTATACTGATCCATTTAAATTTTCACACAAAGTTCAACTGTTTCGAGATACGAGATTAGTGTTTTAGAGACTTAAACTTATTCGCGTGTCCCACCTCAGAATATACTCCCGTATCCAGATCCCAATATTCAATCTTACAGGTGAGTATACCTAGATGATATCTGTAAAGGGTTAAATGCGAGGGCCATGAGAGCTCAGGCTATTGCTTCCGCAAAATCAGAGAGATGATGGCTTCGACTTTAGGTGTGTCACCTTTAGAGAATCTTTTCTTCAACAGCACATGATTAGCATTTTGCAATGTTTCATCATTTTTTATGCTGAGGGTGTTGCTACTATTTCAAGCGAGCGAAAAGTATTATACGGGGACTAGGCCATTGCTTCCGCAAAATCAGAAGTCCCGGGATAATACCCCAGATATAACTGAGTATAAAGACCTAGTTTCTCAGAAGAAGGGACCTTTCAAACAAGATTTCGGGGGTTACCCATATATCCGAGAGATGTTCCCCACGATATAAGTAAGTTTGAAATTTATGTTTATATCTCGACACAATCTACTAAATGTACAAAAACCTACTGGCACATCATCAGTGAGACCGTTTATCACATTTGACTTTCCAATTCTTTAGCATGCTGTGATAGTCCACTGATGTACTATCATTTCCTCTTTTTCACAACAAAACTCGTTTTTTTATTTTATCATGTTTTTTACTTTTTCAAAATTTTCTAATGTTTTTGAATTTTCTGAAATTTTTACTCCCCCTAAAATTCAAAACCATTTAAAGAAAATTTAAAACAAACTGTACAAGTAAAGTAACAACTGCTGTGAATTGCTTCAAATCGCCATCCACTTGGCATAAACAATCAGAACTCCCCCTTACAACAAACTATTTTCCCATTAAGATTTCAAAACACTTAAGTTTGTTTTAATCAAAATGGTTTTTCCGGAAAATTAGTTTTGCTGATTTCACAAACCACTTGTAAGTTAGGGGATCAATTCATCACCTTGTTCTTTCATCTTCAATCTTTTGAAAAATATAACAGTTTTAAGTTCAATCAACAAATACCACATGTAGAAAATCAAGTACAACTTAATGTCCCTAATTTACCACTTGTAGAGTTTTCACAAACATACACAATTCAAGAAAGATGCCGATACCTGCTCCACACTTACCAACCTAGAAGCTCCGGCAAGTCGTACTTTTTACTTGTGAAATACAGACATCCAAGCCTGACCAAACTTGGATGTGACCTCTTCATCTTCACTCAGGATGTAAGTTTCCTTCTTTGTTTCATAAAACTCTTTTACCCCTTTTGCCTTTCCCTCGACCATTTTTCCAAAAATCTTTTTCACATTTCCATTAAAAACATTTTTGACATAAAATTCTTTCTTCTCAGAATAGAATTGATTCGAAATCTCAATCTTTCCAATTTTTTGCTTAAAATTTTCAGCCCGCAATAGTGGAAAATTGACATCATCCATTGACGGTACTGATGTTTCTAATTTTATCTCAACTTGTGGCTCCTCTGACTTTGTGGAATCAGATTCATTGCCAGATTTAACCTCTGATTTCTTAACAACCCACATTTGGTTGTCAAGATTCACTCTTCTCTTGTAAAATCTTTTCGAGCATTCACCAACCTCATATGTTGAGTTTTTAAACATTTTAAACTTTTCAGTTGGTGGTTCAGTTTTATTGACAATCTTTTCTTTGAGTTTAGAAACAACTTCCTGTTTTGTGTTGGTAGCCATTGGATAGTTCCATGCTATGTGACCAACTTCTTGACATCTGTAACAAGTTCTTTTCTCTTTTTTCTTATAGACTCCATTCTTCTCAATTTTTTTTCTTCAAAGAACTCTTTGTTTGATTGCTTCCAGAATGAGCTCTTTTCTTCTTCCTCCGAACTTGCTCCTGAAACAAATACTGTTTTTGTTTTAGAAATTTTTTTCATTTTTATGATTTTTTGATGGAATAAAACCCAAACCATTCTTTTTGAAATTACCGTTATGGTTTGGTTTCTTTCGATAACCTGAACCAGAACTGTAACCTTTTTTCTTGTTTAACTTTTGTTGATCTCTTGAAGTGTAAGGATTAGGTTTTTCAGAAAGATTTTCATCTTTTATTTCAGAAATATTAATTTCTATTAGTTTGAAAACCTTTTTTTATCATCTTTGGTTTAACACCTCTTATTGGAAATTCCTCATCAGAATATAATTTGTCTGAATCATTCAAAGTATATGCCACTTTGATTGGTTCGTTATTCAAATTAGATTTTGATAACAAGAATTTTTTATTGTAAACCCTTTTGACCGACGATTTTGAACTGCCAACTGATGATGAACTCGAACTTTTGGACTCCAACTTTGACTCTAACTCCTCATCCTTATCCAACACCTGATCGACCACTTTCTTTATTAACACAGACTCATGATCAGTGTCAGACGATGTGAATTTGACATCAATATTTTCTGGTAACTCATCAGTTGTTTCAGACTTTAACTTTATATTGACAGCCTTTTTGACCTGCACCTCATTTGGTTTTCTGGGAGAATAACCTTCCCAGATCGGAGGCGGAAACTTGTTATAATTTGCACTTTGTTTCTTACCAGTATCCTTTTCTTCAAGCTTCTTGTCTTGAAATGCTTCAAAACCTGCAACAGTTGGATAAATTCGATCAATCAAATAATCAGAACTAGAATAACTTTGCAACAATCTTCTAATTCTTTCATTTTCAATCCTTTCTGTCTCCAACTCCTGCTTTAGCTTTGCACATTATTCAATGTAATGATTAATAGCCTTCTGCTTTGTCATCATCACTGCATTCATCATTGTTAATGCATCTTCTCTTTCAAAACTTGTCTTTTGTAGACCATTCACTGTTCTATTCAACACGTCATACGATTCTTTCACATAATTGAGATTGAACAATAAATTTTCTTTCATCTTATCTTGCTCACTCAATTTCTCATCTTTCTTTTCACACTGCTTGCATGACTCTAAACACTTTAAGCAAGGTTTTGTGACTTCAACAATCTTTTCCACTTCGATAATCTTTTCAACTTCAATTATTTTTTCAACTTCAACTACTTTCTCAACTTCAACTACCTTTTCAGCAACTTCAACTTCCTTACTCTGTTCAGATTTCTCTCCCTGTACAACAATCTTGCTTTTTACCTGTTTCTGATTCTTTGCTGCACGTTTCTCCTTCACCTTCTCCACTCTATCTGCAAAATAAAATTGAAAACTTTCAGGAGATAAATGAGTTTTTGCAATATTAATATGCATTTCTTCCTCATTGTCACTATCATCATTTGATGATTGATCAAACACTTGTGTTTGTTCTGAACTATCATCTGAAGAACTAGATTCATCATCTTGATTCTTCTCATTTTCAGTAAATACTTTCATCCATTCAGTCATCAAATCTGGCTCTTGAACTATTTGTGCAATGAGAGCTACTACTTTTGAATCAGGCGGAATGTATTTGTCCCAACTGAAACCTTCTGCCACTTTTTCATCATCTTGATCAATTATGCCAAAATAAGCTTTCTTATTTGCTTCTTCGATCATTTTAGCATGTGCAGTTTGTGGTTCTTTTTGTTGATAAGGTTGATGAGCAACTTGTTGATATATGGCTTTTCGATAATAATCATTACGACCAAACAGATTCTTTGCTCCACTTGCTTCTCGATTGGTACATTCCCTCTTGAAATGTCCTTTCTCCCTTCATCGAAAACAAGTAACTTTAGATTTATCAAAACCTAAAGTAGAAACATTTGCATCCAGAAAATCATCTCTCCCTGTAATCATCTTGAATTTTTCAGCTCTTCTCAAAACACTCGCTAAACACCGCTTGATATCCATCAGCTCCATTTCCTCAGCATCGATCTGATCGTAATCCTCTTTTGTCAACATAGGATTTCTGATCCTTCCTGCAACCAACCCTTCATATGATTCCAATACTGTAGCAAGTAACGACATATGACTTTTAGCCACCTCTTCAGAGAAATTTTGACCATTCTGAAGATGCAACGCGATGTTACAATGTAAAATTTGACCATTACTGTTGTTTGAGCTTTGAAATTGATGACTAGAAGTTGATTCCTTCGGATTAACACTTGGGTACGAGGAAAATCCACTGCTGCTGTTTGGACTTTGATTTACTGATCCAGATGACTTTTCTGCACTGAAAGCAGTTTGGATTTTCGGACTTGCTTTGACATTCTGAACACTCCCTTTGAAATACATCTTAACATCTTGTTGTGCATTCGGATTACTCATTCTAGCAATCTTTTGTTGCTCAAGATCATGTCCTTCAATTTTTTCGATGAACTGAGAAATTGTCAAGCCATCATATTCTCCAGTATTCTTTAGTATCATCAAAAATGTACCCCATTCTTTCTGAGGTAAAGCATCAGCTAATTTGTCAACCCATTCTTCACGATCTTTGTTGATATCTAATAATGACATTGACCGTACTAAGTGACAATATCTTTAGATCAATTTCTTTGTATCTTCTCCCGGCCAACTTGTAAATAAATCAAATTCTTTCTTTAACAATGATTTTTTACTCTTGATCATCTTCTTACTTCCCTCAAACTTAATTCGAAGTGCTTCCCAAATTGAATGTGAAGTCTTATCATGTTGAAGCAATATGAATATGTCTTCTTTAATAGCTTGCTGGATTAAACTAATCATCATCTTTTCTGCTTTGTACATGTATCGTTCTTTATCTGTAAATTCAAAAATGTTCTTTTCAACTCCCAAATCTGTACGTGGTAGTACATACTTTTTCTCAACACACTCCCAAGACCTCAAATAATTAGCTTGAACCCAATTTTCAAATCGATCTTTCCAACCATAATACTCCTCAATGCCCATTAGCTTCGGAGGTTTTTGCAAAGTTCCGGTTTCATTTTCCATGTTCATGATCTGAGCAATGGTAGTCGGAGTAGTCGGGGCAGTAGCAAATGCGTTATAAAATTCCTCTTCCATGATTTGGTAACAAGTTTCACAAAATCTGTTTTTTTCAAGCGAAATCAACCCTTTCAAATGAAATGATCTTTTCAAACGAAATACCCTGTAAGACAACTTCAAACGAAAACAGTTCACACGAAATACCCTTTCACACGAAATGACTGAATTCGTGAGAAATAACCAACCGAAATACCAGTTTGATGCGAAATACACTTTGGTACGAAATAGTGATTTCGTACGAAATAGCTCACACGATATACTGATTTCGTGCGAAATGAAAACTCTATTCCGTGCGAAATACTGCTGACGTCATCATGTCGATCAGATTTTTGCCCAATTGATCAGGTTTTAGTCCGATTTTAGGTCTGAAACTTTCAAGGCTTTGTTAAAACACAGTTTCGCATATAATGTGTGAAATTCAGGCCATTTTATCCATAAAAACTTGTTAATTTTGAAAAAAGAAGGTGTAATAATCAGAATTTTAAGCTGAATTTGTAAGAACTCTTCCTCCTGAGCTCTGATACTACTTGAAGGATCGTTTTACCGACCAAACGAGTCGTTCAAAAGAGTTTTTGCTCAATACGAGAGGCGGAAACAGACGTATCGAGGTAAATCAGCTTGCAATTCACTTTAAACTGTCTTTTGATTGATTTGACAACGTTTTACAGTGAGTAGACACTTCGGCAGCACTTCGGCTCTGAAACCAGAAAGTTACAAATGACTAGGCACATCTAGTATTTATAGGGCTGGCTATTTCGTAAGAAACCACTCATGCGAAATCAATTTTACACGAAATCACTATTTCGTGCGAAATACCTAGTTGATTTCGTGCGAAATGACACATTGTCATTTCGTGCGAAATACCCCTTCAACACATATTTGACATTTTTCTCGTACTACGTGCCCTGATCTATCTAATCACAAACAAGACTCGATACAAGACGAAGTCGACAGACGTATGCACCAACATGTATTTGTTCTTTGTTGTTAAAAATAACTTATATTTTTAACTATGTATCTTACTTATATTATTTTCTCAAAAATAAATATAAGTATCTTGTATTTTTCACCCGAGTTATGTATTTTTGTCCAAGAAGACATTTTCAGTTTGTAACTTGTCCAAGTTACATAATCTATCAAGTAATATATTTTCATAAATATATTCTCTTGTATTTGTCTAAGCATGTTGTATGGGTATTTTTGTATTTTCACTCCTTAGGAGTATTTAGTGTATTTTCAAGTCCTAATACACTATCACATACAATACATATTACATACACTTAGCACAAAATTTGGTGACCAATAAATATATATATTTTCTTCAAAAATATACATACTTAATATCAATTTTTATCTTAAAGAAATCATCATTTCTTAACTTGAAGTTTACATAAAAATTAGGGAAACCTTGGTAAATACTTTTAGGTAAATTTTTAGGGAATAAGTTTCACCAAAACTTATATTTTTCTAAGTGTCAAAATTCTATAGAAATTTTGACATAGTTTCCCCTAAAAATGGAGGTTTCCCATATTTTCAGAACATGTGTTTATTTTCTTTTCAAATCATCACAAACAATCATCAACTCATTCAACACTTATCGAGTGTCAAAATCAAGTAAATTACACTACATCATGAACTTGAAATTTGTGTAAAAACTTGTAGTAACTTACCATGTTATTTAGTCGGTTTAGTTACCCTTAAAAACATGGTTATTTGTTTGTAAATCACTTTATTAAAAGATTTAGTCATTTACAACTTGTAAGATGATTTTTCTGAAAATATTTCTTTTGTATTTTTCTTGTTACAAACATGTTTCTAGTCTTGTTTCGACACTAAAAATATGATTAGTTTACTTAGAAACCATGACTTTGTAAATCTTGTAAATAAACTTGGTTTCTTGGGAAAATTATTTT
Source organism: Helianthus tuberosus (assembly GCA_030545235.1). Taxonomy (NCBI): domain Eukaryota; kingdom Viridiplantae; phylum Streptophyta; class Magnoliopsida; order Asterales; family Asteraceae; genus Helianthus; species Helianthus tuberosus. The sequence continues at coordinate 113,433,600 of CM060354.1, read as the reverse complement.
TATAATCATCTATTTACAAGATTTGTATTTTGTTTAAATCATCTTTACATATGAAAACCACTTTCCTCATTCAAGTTCATTGTCACACCCTGGCTTTTGCGGAAGCGTGGGTTTATTTGGTGTGACTTCTTAATACCATAGCAACAATCACAACAATGCTATATGATAAAAAAATACGAGATGTACATCCATTAATTAAAGTGAGAAAATACCACAATATCATTGTTTAAAAACATCGACACTTGAAATAAGTTACAAACCATAATTCATTTAAAATGCGTTCATAAGACACAAAAGACTTTGGATAAGACGAGGTTTAGAGACATATAACCCGTCCAGGAGTAGGTTACACCTCTCAAACTTCACAACTCTGGATGACATCTATTATTCAACGCAGCTAGACACATGCATACCCTGCCATATCCTGTTAGTTCCCTGAAATACATGTAGTTTGAAAAATCAACAAAAAAGTTGAGCGAGTTTGATGTGTGCAAAATGCAACATATAAATTTCATCAATTGAGGCATAAAACTAACCCTTTTTTAGTACTAATGTTGGAAAAAGTGTGTTTTTGTCTTCCTTTTGTATTTTCAGGATTAAATGAGCTCAAATTAAGAAAAGAAGCAAAAAGACAGATAAATCTAACAAAAATACAAGAAAAGGAACAAACGTGGCATGCCCGACCCCACGACAGCATCTTCCCAAGCAAAACAGAAGAACAGAAGGCTGAACACGCTCCGTGTTCACTGAACACGGCCCGTGTTCACTGAACACGGGGGCGTGCCCAAGTGCCAGCAGAAAAGACAAAGTTGTAGAAGCTTCTATTGCCCACCATGGGGCCGTGCTCAGCGGACACGGGGTCGTGGTCAACTATAAGATTCGAAGAATCTAGGCAAATCTTGATAGTACAGATATGCTTCTGCACACGGGGTCGTGCTCAGCGGGCACGGGGTAGTGGTCAACTAATACAGCCAAACTGCATTTAATGAAGAAAGAGAGAAGGATGGACACGGGGCCGTGCCCAGCGGACACGGGGCCGTGCCCGATGTGATAACTCGAAATTTAGAACCTTTCGTTGTATCTTGATGTAACATGCTTGAACGTTGTGTGACTAGTTAACTTGTTGGTTTAATGATATAAGTGAACATCCTATGTGATTATGTGTTATGTTTATATGTATGCTTGTATGTATGCGACCCGAGACACAAGAACCCGACTCGAGACCATGCGGTCTCGAGTGAATAGTGTAACTATTGGGCCGGTTGGGCCATGTTCCTCCTCACTCCACTCGAAAACCCACTAGGGTGAACCAACTTAGGGCTAGTATATATATATCATGCTCCTAGCCAACCTTGCCATTCTTTGGACAACACACACTCTCCTACACACACACTCCTACTTTCTCTCTCACTAAAACCCTAGAAGCACAAACCTTCTTCCCTCATTCTCGGATTCAAAACCGGTAACACTAGGACTCTCGGATCGAGCTCGGGATCATCATACGGAAGTTCACTCACCGACTCTTCAAACCCTCACACTTAGAGAACCTAACCGGTTAGTGATTTATGTTATGTGTAATATTTCGGTTGATAATGATGTGTTTCGGTTGATAGTTATGTATGATGAAGTTATTTGATAATGTGCTTGCTTGTTGAGCTTTATGCATGATAAATACATTATTATTGAATATACGGTACTAGGATTGTTGTTATATGACGATGTAGGGTCGGTTTGGTAGAGATAATACGTGATTGATCATGAATGTTGGTAACGGTTCTATATGGTTGGATCCGAAAGGTTTGGTCATGTTTAGGTTGAATGAGGGAGTTGTTATTCATAAAATCGGATTTGCATTTGTTTAGAGATTTAGGTTGACTTGAATGAACATGTTTGTAACTGATGAAATAAATGAATAAGGGCTGATTGTGTTATGAATATTTGATGAACTACTTGAATATATGAAGAACAACATGAACATGATATGAATGTGTCTTGAACATTTGAAAAATACTTGTTTGATCCATTTTAGTAAATTGTTAGACAAGAAAACATGTTTATATGGATAGTACATAAGGGTGCATGAAATCGGATTTCCATTGGATAGTACAACTGTGCAGAATCAGCAATTGCTGGGAGTACGACTCAAGACCATGAACATGACAACTCAAGACCGGGGATTGCGACACAGGTTACGAGTCGAGAACTCTCTAGTCTCGACTCGAGACCACACAATGCCAGCACAAAACAGCATGACTCGAGATCAGGGTTGCGAGTCTTGTTGCGACTCGAGACACGACCCGAGACATCCACGGTTGCGACTCGAGAACTCATATGTACGACTCGAGACCGCACAGTCTCGACTCGAGACCATGTACATGTGCACTGTTTGGACTTGCATTGTTACGGGCTTAGGATTGGGCCGGACTTTTGGGCTTTGTTTACTTATATACTTGCTACTGTTCAACTCTTAGGTATTATTGTAAACCGCCATGTTTATACGTGTATGCCATAAATAATACCTGTATGCGACATGCTAGTATACGTGTAGAAAACATACGTGCATTTCTTGGTTTGAACCTGACATGTATGATGACCATGTTAGGACGTAGTTGACCACTAGCATCTAGACTTGACTTTTCTGTGTATCTGCCGAGCAAACCAAGGTGAGTTCACACCCTCTACAAAGCATGGGATTCCCTGGGTTGGGAATGGGATTAAGGAACGTGGATTCCTCGTCCTCCTTGGGTAGGACAACATTGGTTCAGGAATGTAATTCCTCGTCCTCATGGACAGATAACTCGTACTAGACCAAAACTCTATCACGAAGTCCCTCCTTTTTATATCGACTTAATCGCCGGGCCAATGGCGAGCGGGTCATTAGTTAGATAGCGCTATTTAGGTTTGACAAACCTCACACCGTGCCGTAGAGGACGGGCGTGAACTAATGGACTATGGCACGTCGGTGATGATAGACACTGACGCTAAGGGCACATAAACATGACTAACGTCAGTAGTCGATATGGTAACGAGTCTAGTGTATACATGGGGTAGCCCCCACGGCCAAAATGCCAGATAACTAACATGGGGTAGCCCCCACGGCTGGATTGCCAGAGTAACCGGGAATAAACAAGTCACGTTTTTAACTATGGGGTAACCCCCACGACAGGATGCCAGATAAAGGAAGTTTTCGAAACAACTTAAAACAAACACCCAACCGTGAACTCACTCAACTTGTTGTTGACTCGTTACTACATGCTTTGCAGGTTCTTAGGTACTTAGCTGGAGCTTGCATGGAAGAGGGTCGTTGTGGGACATGGACAGTTGTGTGCCATGATTAAACTTTGGAACAATTAAACTTATGTTTTGGTTTTAAATGTTATGCTTCCGCTTGCAACTTAAACTATGTTTTGTTTGGACACCAATTGTATTGGTTGGATTTTTATAACTACTTATTTGCTTGTTCAATATGATTGGTGGCTGGATCCTGGTCAGTCACGCCTCCAAGCGGTAGTACTCCGCAGGTGGATTTTGGGGGTGTGACAGATTGGTATCAGAGCCATTGGTTATAGTGAACTTGGTTTTAATAAGGGAAAAGTTTTATTAAAATCAGATTATAACCTGTACAGTGCTCTACGATCCACAACGACGCTTCACTCCACATGCAAGACTCGACATTCTAGGTGATATGATCTATGTATATATTGCCTACTTGTTAGTTACATAGTACATCGCTCATGGTATGCTTGGTTAGTATAACTACTGTTGCTTGAACACGTGTGTGCTTACTCTCTTCTGCTATCGCACTTTCGCGAACCTCTCTCACTCACGTTCCTCTTGATATGAAGATCATGTCTGGACGCGTTAACATGACACAAGCCCAGTTGACGGCTTTGATTAACGAACGAGTTGCTGCGGCACTTGCAGCTGCACACGCAGGAGGTATATCCTGCAGACCAAACTCATTCTAGGATCTTTAGAATCCTACTCTCGTGAACCAACCTTTGTGTTAAACTCTGTCCTTTCCTTCACCCACAACAGGTCAACATACTCAGCCACCTGTGGGCACCTTTAAAACTTTTATGGACTGTCGACCTAGTACCTTTAGTGGCACTGAAGGAGCGATAGGTCTCCTACACTGGATTCGTAGGATCGAATCCGCATTCGAAGAAAGTGAAAGCCCTACCAGTAAACGAGTAGAGTACGCTGCTGGTACCTTGCGAGGGAAAGCGTATTCTTGGTGGAACACACAAGTTCAGATGCTCGGATTAGCAGATGCGAATGCCACCCCCTGGAGCTATTTCAAGGATTTGATCAAGGAAGAATTCTGTCACCCGGACGACATCCTAAAACTTGAAATAGAGTACTTTGGTTTGAAGATGGAAGGAGCAGAGATCGAAGCGTACACAAAAAGATCCAACAACTTGGCTGCCCTATGTCCTAACTTGTCACAACTCATTTCTAGACGAATCGAGCTATACCTCAGAGGCTTAGCCCTAGAAATCCAAGGGTCCGTAATTGCGGCCAACTTTTCCACAATCCAACAAGTCGTTCGTTTGGCGCACCAGCTCACTAATCAGGCAGTGGAAGAGGGCAAGTTACCCAAGCGTAACCCTTCCAATGCAAATGCTCTTATTTACACCAAGCATATTTGGGGTGATCACCAGAGTGAAGGTCGTGGCTCTATACAACAGGACCCGCACGGGAAACTCGTACAGCAGGGGCTGAACTACCACAATCAAGGGGGATACCTTGGGAATAAGCCGAAATGCCGAAATTGCCATCAACACCACACCGGGTCATGTGCGGAATCGTGTTGCCATCGGTGCATGAAGACGGGACATGTGGCGAGAGATTGCAGGAGCCCATATCCTGCAAACCGAAACCAGCAGCAGCAGGGTAGTAAAAGGGGGTGTTTCCGTTGTGGGGCTGAAGGCCATCTTAAGAGGAACTGTCCGCAGATGAGGCAGAAACGCAACAACCACAACAATAAGCAGGGGAATGGTAACGATGGGAACAACAACAACAATGGGGCCCGGGGGCGGGTGTTCGTGCGTGGTCAAGGTGAAGCAAGGAATGACCCCAATGTTGTGACGGGTAAGTTCCTTCTCGACGACTTTTATGTTACAATTTTATTTGATTCGAGTGCCGATACTAGCTACGTGTCACTAGAAGTTAGTCGAATGCTTAAGCGTATTCCAACACCCTTGAACAACAAGCACACTGTAGAGCTAGCAAATGGTAAGAGTTTAGAAGCCACACACGTAGTCAAGGGTTGTAAACTTGTTCTTGCTAACTAGACCTTCTCTATCGACCTCATTCCTATCGTCTTGGGTAGTTTCGACGTTGTCATTGGGATGGATTGGTTATCCCAGCACCGAGCAGAGATTCTTTGCAACGAGAAGGTTGTTCGTATTCCGGGTTCCGGTAGTGAACCTCTCATGATTCGTGGCGACAAGAGGAGTGCTGTTGAGAACGTCATCTCTCTCCTTAAGGCCAAAAAGTGCTTGCGAAAGGGCCACACTGCCATTTTGGCTCTTGTTACTGACACCTCGGAAAAAGAGAGGAAAATAGAAGATTTTCCAATTGTACGTGACTATCCGGAGGTATTTCCTGAGGAATTACCTGGTCTTCCGCCTCATCGCCAAGTCGAGTTTCAGATCGAACTAGCTCCTGGAGCTGCGCCTATAGCTCGTGCACCTTATCGTTTAGCTCCATCAGAGTTGGAAGAACTCTCTACGCAACTACAAGAACTCTTGGATAAGGGTTTTATCCGTCCAAGCTCATCACCCTGGGGGGCTCCAGTACTATTTGTGAAGAAGAAGGACGGTACCTTCAGAATGTGCATCGACTACCGGGAACTCAACAAGGTGACGGTGAAGAATCGTTATCCTCTACCGCGTATTGACAACTTGTTCGACCAGCTGCAAGGGTCGAGCTACTATTCGAAGATCGATTTGAGATCGGGTTATCACCAGCTGAGAGTCCGAGAAGAGGACGTCTCCAAGACAGCCTTTAGAACTCGCTATGGGCACTATGAGTTTTCGGTCATGCCTTTTGGGCTGACAAACGCACCTGCGATTTTCATGGACTTGATGAATCGAGTGTGCAAGCCTTACCTGGACAAGTTCGTTATAGTCTTCATCGATGACATCCTGATCTATTCTAAGAGTCAGGAGGAACACGAGCAGCATCTATGACTTATCCTGGAACTCCTTCGAACAGAACAGCTTTACGCAAAGTTCTCGAAATGTGACTTCTGGCTTCGTGAAGTCCATTTCCTAGGCCATGTGGTAAACAAGGATGGGATTCACGTTGATCCATCCAAGGTAGACTCGATTAAGAACTGGCCTGCACCTCGTACACCAACGGAAATTCGCCAATTCTTGGGTTTGGCAGGCTATTACAGGAGGTTCATTAAGGATTTTTCCAAGATTGCACAGCCTCTCACCTCACTAACGCAGAAAGGCGTTGTTTATCTATGGGGAGATGCACAGGAATTAGCATTTCAGCATTTAAAGGATAGACTTTGCAGCGCACCTATCCTCTCCTTGCCAGAGGGCACAGAAGACTTCGTGGTCTACTGCGACGCATCAATTCAAGGTCTTGGTTGTGTACTGATGCAACGAGATAAGGTTATAGCCTACGCCTCACGCCAACTCAAAGTTCATGAGAAGAACTACACTACACACGATCTAGAGCTAGGAGCTGTTGTTTTTGCACTTAAGATATGGCGACATTACCTGTACGGTACCAAGTGTGCCATCTACACCGACCACAGGAGCCTCGAGCACATCTTCAAATAGAAAGAACTGAATATGCGATAGCGACGATGGGTCGAACTACTGAATGACTACGAGTGCTCGATCAGGTATCACCCGGGCAAGGCCAATGTTGTGGCCGACGCCCTCAGTCGAAAGGACACCGTGCCTAAGCGCGTGCGAGCTTTATAACTCACTGTACATTCTAGTCTTCCTTCCCAAATACGAGACGCTCAGATAGAAGCATTGAAACCAGAAAACGTCAGGGCTGAAGCCCTACGCGGCTTAAGGCAACGCTTGGAACAAAAGGAAGACGGTGCTTACTACGTAACGGGACGCATTTGGGTCCCACTCTATGGCAACTTGCGAGGGCTTGTGATGGAGGAAGCACACAAGTCTCGCTACTCAGTACATCCTGGTTCAGATAAGATGTACCATGATATCAAAACTACGTATTGGTGGCCTAGCATGAAGGCCCACATAGCAACTTACGTCAGCAAGTGTTTAACTTGTGCGAGAGTCAAGTCTGAATACCAGAAACCCTCAGGCCTACTCCAATAACCAGAGATACCACAATGGAAATGGGAGCAAATTTCCATGGATTTTGTTACAGGCCTACCTAGATCTCAATGAGGTAACGATACTATTTGGGTGATCGTGGATCGACTCACAAAGTTTGCTCACTTCTTGGCTATCAAGGAAACGGATAAGTTCTCCACTCTAGCAGACGTATACCTCAAGGAAGTTGTTTCGAGGCACGGGGTGCCCACCTCTATTATCTCGGATCGAGATGCACGTTTTACCTCAGAACTGTGGCAAGCAATGCACAAATCCTTTGGCTCACGATTAGACATGAGCACACCGTATCACCCTCAGACGGACGGGCAGTCCGAGCGCACTATTCAAACCTTAGAAGACATGCTTCGTGCATGTGTAATCGACTTTGGCAACAGCTGGGAAAAGCATCTGCCACTTGTGGAATTCTCGTACAATAACAGCTACCACACCAGCATTAAAGCTGCTCCGTTTGAGGCATTGTACGGACGTAAATGCCGGTCACCTCCTTGCTGGGCAGAGGTGGGGGATAGTCAGATTACTGGTCCAGAACATGTGGTAGACACAACCGAACGAATTGCTCAAATTCGACAACGCATGGCGGTAGCTCGTGACCATCAGAAAGTCTACGCCGATAAGGGCAGGAAACCACTTGAGCTCCAGGTTGGGGAGCGGGTACTACTCAAAGTTTCACCCTGGAGGGGTGTGGTTCATTTTGGTAAACGAGGCAAACTTAACCCACGATACGTTGGACCTTTTGAAATCATCGAGAAAATAGGCAGGGTGGCCTACAGACTGAACTTCCCAGCAGAACTCGGTGCAGTTCACAACGTTTTCCACGTGTCGAATCTGAAGAAGTGTCTGTCAGATGAGACCCACATAGTTCCTCTGAAGGAACTCGCTATCGACGAGAAGTTACGATTTGTCGAGGAACCAGTTGACATCACAGACCGGGATGTTAAGGTCCTCAAGAACACTAGAATACCTCTCGTTCGAGTTCGTTGGAACTCACGTCGCGGCCCAGAGTTCACCTGGGAGCGCGAAGATCAGATGAAACAAAAGTATCCCCAACTGTTCGCAAACAGTACAACCACTACTGAGGCTGAAGCTATGGAATTTCGGGATGAAATTCCAGATCAACGGGGGGTGTATGTGACACCCCAGGAAAACCAGTGAAAACCATACAACTTAACTAGCTTCCTCAGTGAGTGCTTACCAAATTTCGGGACGAAATTTCTTTCAACTTGGGGATGATGTGACAACTCGAAATTTAGAACATTTCGTTGTATCTTGATGTAACATGCTTGAATGTTGTGTGACTAGTTAACTTGTTGGTTTAATGATATAAGTGAACATCCTATGTGATTATGTGTTATGTTTATATGTATGCTTGTGTGTATGCGACCCGAGACACAAGAACCCGACTCGAGACCATGCGGTCTCGAGTGAATAGTGTAACTATTGGGCCGGTTGGGCCATGTTCCTCCTCACTCCACTCGAAAACCCACTAGGGTGAACCAACTTAGGGCTAGTATATATATATCATGCTCCTAGCCAACCTTGCCATTCTTTGGACAACACACACTCTCCTACACACACACTCCTACTTTCTCTCTCACTAAAACCCTAGAAGCACAAACCTTCTTCCCTCATTCTAGGATTCAAAACCGGTAACACTAGGACTCTCGGATCGAGCTCGGGATCATCATACGGAAGTTCACTCACCGACTCTTCATACCCTCACACTTAGAGAACCTAACCGGTTAGTGATTTATGTTATGTGTAATATTTCGGTTGATAATGATGTGTTTCGGTTGATAGTTATGTATGATGAAGTTATTTGATAATGTGCTTGCTTGTTGAGCTTTATGCATGATAAATACATTATTATTGAATATACGGTACTAGGATTGTTGTTATATGACGATGTAGGGTCGGTTTGGTAGAGATAATACGTGATTGATCATGAATGTTGGTAATCGGTTCTATATGGTTGGATCCGAAAGGTTTGGTCATGTTTAGGTTGAATGAGGAAGTTGTTATTCATAAAATCGGATTTGCATTTGTTTAGAGATTTAGGTTGACTTGAATGAACATGTTTGTAAGTGATGAAATAAATGAATAAGGGCTGATTGTGTTATGAATATTTGATGAACTACTTGAATATATGAAGAACAACATGAACATGATATGAATGTGTCTTGAACATTTGAAAAATACTTGTTTGATCCATTTTAGTAAATTGTTAGACAAGAAAACATGTTTATATGGATAGTACATAAGGGTGCATGAAATCGGATTTCCATTGGATAGTACAACTGTGCAGAATCAGCAATTGCTGGGAGTCGAGACCCCTGGTTTCGACTCGAGACCATGAACATGACAACTCGAGACCGGGGATTGCGACACAGGTTACGAGTCGAGAACTCTCTAGTCACGACTCAAGACCACACAATGCCAGCACAAAACAGCATGACTCGAGATCAGGGTTGCGAGTCTTGTTGCGACTCGAGACACGACCCGAGATATCCACGGTTGCGACTCGAGAACTCATATGTACGACTCGAGACCGCACAGTCTCGACTCAAGACCATGTACATGTGCACTGTTTGGACTTGCATTGTTAGGGGCTTAGGATTGGGCCGGACTTTTGGGCTTTGTTTACTTATATACTTGCTACTGTTCAACTCGTAGGTATTATTGTAAACCGCCATGTTTATACGTGTATGCCATAAATAATACCTGTATGCGACATGCTAGTATACGTGTAGAAAACGTACGTGCATTTCTTGGTTTGAACCTGACATGTATGATGACCATGTTAGGACGTGGTTGACCACTAGCATCTAGACTTGACTTTTCTGTGTATCTGCCGAGCAAACCAAGGTGAGTTCACACCCTCTACAAAGCATGGGATTCCCTGGGTTGGGAATGGGATTAAGGAACGTGGATTCCTCGTCCTCCTTGGGTAGGACAGCATTGGTTCAGGAATGTAATTCCTCGTCCTCATGGACAGATAACTCGTACTAGACCAAAACTCTATCACGAAGTCCCTCCTTTTTATATCGACTTAATCTCCGGGACAATGGCGAGCGGGTCATTAGTTAGATAGCGCTATTTAGGTTTGACAAACCTCACACCGTGCCGCAGAGGACGGGCGTGAACTAATGGACTATGGCACGTCGGTGATGATAGACACCGACGCTAAGGGCACATAAACATGACTAATGTCAGTAGTCGATATGGTAACGAGTCTAGTGTATACATGGGGTAGCCCCCACGGCTGGATTGCCAGAGTAACCGGGAATAAACAAGTCACCTTTTTAACTATGGGGTAACCCCCACGGCAGGATGCCAGATAAAGGAAACTGTTTTCGAAACAACTTAAAACGAACACCCAACCGTGAACTCACTCAACTTGTTGTTGACTGGTTACTACATGCTTTGCAGGTTCGTAGGTACTTAGCTGGAGCTTGCATGGAAGAGGGTCGTTGTGGGACATGGACAGTTGTGTGCCATGATTAAACTTTGGAACAATTAAACTTATGTTTTGGTTTTAAACGTTATGCTTCCGCTTGCAACTTAAACTATGTTTTGTTTGGACACCAATTGTATTGGTTGGATTTTTATAACTACTTATTTGCTTGTTCAATATGATTGGTGGCTGGATCCTGGTCAGTCACGCCTCCAAGCGGTAGTACTCCGCAGGTGGATTTTGGGGGGGTGACACCCGAGCTCCTGTTCAGCCTATAAATAGGAGTGCTTGGATCTCTTGCAACTCATCCCTTGGCACACCACCTCTCTCACACTTCACCCACCACCCACCACCACCATAACACCATCATCCACCACCATCATCCATTGTCCATCATAGAGTGTGTGAGTCGTCTCGGGATCCAAGATTGATCGTAAGAGTTCTTGACAATCAAGGCCATGTTTGCCTAAGTCTCTTACATCACTTGGTGAAGACAAGTGTCTAGTGTAATACTTTTTATTTTTAATCTTTTCGCACTTTTTAATTGGTTATGTATTAATGACTTTAATAACTAGTTTCTTATGTTGAAGGTGATTCTTCCTTATCGTTTGTCCGTGGTGTCTTGGCATTATTTTACTGTCTATATAAAATAAAAGATTTTCACCATTCATATCTCCACGGTCTATATGGAGGTATGTTGGCTACCTGGTCGGGGGTTAAGGGAACGGTTTGGTAAGAGTCTTGCCATTGTTCAGCGTTTAGAGATCCTGCAAGGGACCTGGGTCAAATTTAGTAGGACCTCCTTCAATACTTAACGGTATTGGATGGCGGGGGTCCAAACTCTTTGATCCCCTCATAAGTTAAACTACTATTAATACTATAACCCGGCTACTTAGGACTGTATCCCTGCTGACTCAGACTACTTAGCCGAGGGTAACGTCACCTTCAAAAGAGGGGCCTACCATAATTTGCATTAATAACTTAATTAATTATCTTTCAATAATCCGACCCTTTAGGATTGTATCCTTGCTGACTCAAACTGCTGGGTTGAGGGTAACGTCACCTTCAAAAAAGGGGCCTACTACAATAACTAAGATAATCTCTTAAATAAGTGCAAAAGTGCGGAAATAATCAAAGGTTACACTATACACGAGTCGGAGCCAAGTGATTCATCTTGTCTATCTGTTTTTTTTTTTTTTTTTTCAGCATTTTAGTTAGTTTTTATTTTTCTTAGTTAAAACTTTTTTCTGACCTTTTTTATTTGATTAGACGTTGAGGATAAACCGGTACTAAAAGCTCTTGTGTCCTTGGACGACCTCGGTATTTTACCAACACTATACTACGTTCATGATGGGTGCACTTGCCCATATGTGTGTTTAGTGTTAGTAAATATCGTGTTTTATAAATTTAAAACTTGGCTAATAAAAGTGTTAAAGGGCTTAAAATATACACCTAATATATATAACACTTCACACGCATCAAGTTTTTGGCGCCATTGCCGGGGACACAAGGATTTTAAGAAAGTTAGGAATCAACGGCCTAATCGTTTTTTTTTTTCTTATTTTTCTATTTCTTTTTAGGATTTTTTTTTCTTAATTTTTAGCTTCTGCAGAACTCAGCACGGGCTGTGCCCGCTGAACACGCCCCGTGATCAATCATTGGAACTGGCAATCTTGTTTTAAGTCAGACAGTAAGCTGAACACGGGGCCGTGCCCACTCAACACGCCCCCGTGCCCAAGATTCAGTTACTGAAAACAGAACCGTAAGATCCCGACGGTTGGTAATTTCTGACACAAACATGAGTGATACTGATACTTTTTACTTTCGGCACTCTTATGGTACGTGGTGTCAAATATGTGGTGGTTCCCATAAGGAATTAGAATGTTATTTTCTAAATTATAAGCCCCACTATATAGACCCATCGTTTTCCTGTATCCTTAAGAGGGGCGAAAGTAAAAATAATCCTTATCACTCCCTTGAATGCTCTCAACCGGATTTTCTAGGAGAAATGCTTCTTGATGAACTATTTCAATTAGAAGATCTAATTCTTAATTGGTTAAAAGAACTTAGGATGGATCTCCAAAATCTATCTCAAGACAATAACCAAGAAGAAGTGTTGGGATCGCATTCAAACAACTTCGTTGTTTCCAACGGTACTTCTAACTCTAGTGAGGACTTGAGCAATAGTCGTCCCTGTGTCGATTGTGCCGTGAAGGACTCCCCATCGACTTCGTTCGATGAATATATAGACATGAGCGATTCGGCATACACCTTCTTTAACGAGAGCCCGGAAAAGGGTTGGAGTTGTCCACCTACATATAACATAGGAATCACCCTCACCGACAACCTCTTGCGTTCTCGTCTTAATCTAGAGCAATTAAGGTATCTTAGGCACTTTGGGGTTGTTCCATCCAGTAAGGAACCACCCGATCCGGAAAAGTTCCTTAGAAATATGAAAAACTCCATAAACAGCTTCTAGATACGGGGCCGTGTCCAGGTCAACACGCCCCCGTGCCCACCAAAAGATTCCCTTCTGATTTTTATCAGAATACGGACAAAACTGTGTCAGGATTCTGCCTGCACACGGGGCCGTGTCCAGCCGACACGGGGCCGTGTGCAACGTACTGTCGTTTTCTATAAATGCAGCCAAGAATCCTGCACATTTGAACCATTCCAGGGACAGAGATTTGGGGAATCTTCTCACACACCATCCTATGTATTTTCTAAAAGAAGTTTCTCAACTACCTTCTTGTCCTTTCCTCTTTTATCCACTTTCATCTTCTTCAATTTTTCCTTATACCTCCATTAAAGCTTGAGATTCCAATAATTTCAAAGCTTTATTGAAGTGTTTGTTAGATTTTATTTATGGAATCTTGATAAAAATAAGTTCTACAACAATGTTTTAAGTTGTTTCTGTTCAAAAATGCTTTAAAATTCATAAAAACAAATTAAAACTTCAAGATTGCTTATTCCAAAACTCTACAGACACCTGGACACGAGGTCGTGTTCAGTGAACACGGGGCCATGTCCGAGGTACTGGTCCTATAAAATTGAACTCCTTTCGGTTTGTTTTCTCAGAATGGCGAGCAGAACTAGCGGAACATCTTCGTCACACAACAGGAGCAACCGGCAGGGGAGAAGATCATCAACGGTTGAAGATTCTCTTGTGAACTATGTCTACGCCTTAAGAGAAGCCATTGATGAAATAACGGGGGTAGAAGAAGCATTGGTCGACCGTATTAATCATCTAACGGTGGGACTAGAAGGATGTCTCCGGGAAGTCAACCTTTTGCACCAAAGGTTGAACATTCTCGCCTCTCCTCCTTTGGTTCCGATCATCACCCAAAGGGCATGGAATGTGGTACCGGAAGTCATCATTCCGGCCGAATGGTACGCCATGCATCCGGAACCTCGAGACATACTACAAGGGGTTCCGATTGGTGTCCCTAACCCTCCACAAGATGTTGAGGAGCATGAAGCCGCCTCCCTCCTCCCGAGAGAGATAGAAGAATGGCTCTAACTACATCTAGGGAACACCACTCGGCTTGGAGTTCTACAAAACTTTTAGATACCGGAAAACTATTTCCGGAATTTTGGGTCTCATTGTAGAAGTAGAGCTCCTTAGGATGATTTTACGTATCACTTGACCTATCTAATTTAGGACCTTAATTTTTATTTTCTACTTTGTTTTCCATTTTCTAGGATTATGTAATTCTCTATGATTTAATGAATGATGGTTTTACTTAGATTGGTGTTTGGATGATGTTTTAATAAGTGAAACACACTTGGGATGGCAAAAGATGACAAGGGAAAGTTGCACCAACACCCCATGCAGGAAAACAGGGCCATCCGACAATTTTTCTCGTTACTACAGGTTCAACACGGTCCGTGCCCACACAACACGGCCCTGTGCTGAACAGTCTGCAGAAGTTCCCAGTTCAGGTAAACTGGACACGGTCCGTGTTCACCCAACACGCCCCCGTGTCCAGGCTTCTGTTTGTTTTTTGGTAATTACTTGTTACTGGCACCTGAACACGGGGCCGTGCCTGGACAACACGGGGCTGTGTCCAGACGCCCAGTAACATAAATTTTTGCTTTACACACCTTTTTACACATCCAATCAACCTAAAAATTTATTTTTGGGACACATTGAGGACAATGTGTAATTTAAGTGTGGGGGGGATGCTAAAACCTTGAAATCTTGCAAGTCCTAATTACAAGCCTTAGACAAAACTCTATTGGAACCGCTAATCACCCCAATTTTTTTCAAAAATTTTCATTTTTTTTACTTGTCTAGGTTTAACTCGGGAAATTCAAGTTCTAAAAAGGTTATATTTTTACAAATTTACAACCGATAGCGTCGTGATAAAAAGAACCAACATAAGAAAATTATGAAACGGCATGACAATCTTAGTTAAAATTTGATTATATATACTTGATCACATAAAAACCCATTCCCACAAAAGTGAGTTTTGAGCCTTTATTGAGCATACAAATATATATATATCTTTAAACTAAATGCTCATCTTTCGTTTCTTGTGTGAATAGCCGCTTGGTTCTTACAACTCTAGAACTTGCCACGACGATACATTCCCGGTCCTTACCAACTAAAACCCGAGTAAGTAAATGATGGAGGCATTAGGACTAACCCTTTTTATTTCTACACCTTTATTTTTTTTCTTTTTTTTACCACCTACCCAAAATCCCCCGAGTTAACCCCTTTGAGCCTAAACCTTTTCATTTCATAACCCAAACCAAACACCCTTTTCACCCACCAAAACCTTTTTTATTTTTAACCCTTTGTTTTAGTAACAAGCCCGGTTTTTCGTATGACTTTCAAAAAAAAATGTTGATGATGAAGATGAAGCAAAACAAATAAACAAACAAGTTTATCAAAATAACTTTGTTTGAATAAAGGCTTCATCAAAATAAAAAAGTTCAAAAAATTAAAAAAATCTTATGAAAACCGACGCTTTTTACGCCTTTCGCCCTTTTCTACTAACCACTAACCCAACCACCTACCTTTAACCCAAGCCTAACCCTTCACCCAAAAAGTCCTCTTGATATTTACAAAGGTATATAGTTAAAAAGGAGGAGGATGGATTGCTTGACAAGCCTATGGTAGGAGTAAGTTCCATGCCGCTCTCGAGTGATTCACTAAAAATACACCTTCGGCCGAGTGTTGAGTGATCCCCCGTGAGGTATGTGAACTTGTATATAAATAGAATTTTAAAGAGGCATGTTATGCCCTAATAAGTAATTTATCTTATGAGAAGTTTTAAATAAATCATGACGAATAGGATTGTAAATAAATAAAAATAAAACTTAATAAAGAATCTTGGAAATCCTGACACTCTATGACAAGCCCAAAAACCTTCTCTTCTACCCATTCCATTTGGGAGTGTAAAGCCACATTATAAAGAGTTTCGCTTGAGGACAAACAAAGATTCAAGTGTGGGGGTATTTGATGTGTGCAAAATGCAACATATAAATTTCATCAATTGAGGCATAAAACTAACCCTTTTTTAGTACTAATGTTGGAAAAAAGTGTGTTTTTGTCTTCCTTTTGTATTTTCAGGATTAAATGAGCTCAAATTAACAAAAGAAGCAAAAAGACAGCTAAATCTAACAACAATACAAGAAAAGGAACAAACGTGGCATGCCCGACCCCACGACAGCATCTTCCTAAGCAAAATAGAAAAACAGAAGGCTGAACACGCCCCGTGCTCACTGAACACGGGGGCGTGCCCAAGTGCCAGCAGAATAGACAAAGTTGTAGAAGCTTCTATTGCCCACCATGGGGCCGTGCTCAGTGGACACGGGGTCGTGGTCAACTATAAGATTCGCAGAATCTAGGTAAATCTTGATAGTACGGATATGCTTCTGCACACGGGGTCGTGCTCAGCGGGCACGGGGTACTGGTCAGCTAATACAGCCAAACTGCATTTAATGAAGAAAGAGAGAAGGATGGACACGGGGCCGTGCCCAGCGGACACAGGGCCGTGCCCGAGCTCCTGTTCAGCCTATAAATAGGAGTGCTTGGATCTCTTGCAACTCATCCCTTGGCACACCACCTCTCTCACACTTCACCCACCACCCACCACCACCATAACACCATCATCCACCACCATCATCCATTGTCCATCATAGAGTGTGTGAGTCGTCTCGGGATCTTAGATTGATCGTAAGAGTTCTTGACAATCAAGGCCATGTTTGCCTAAGTCTCTTACATCACTTGGTGAAGACAAGTGTCTAGTGTAATACTTTTTTATTTTTAATCTTTTCGCACTTTTTAATTGGTTATGTACTAATGACTTTAATAACTAGTTTCTTATGTTGAAGGTGATTCTTCCTTATCGTTTGTCCGTGGTGTCTTGGCATTATTTTACTGTCTATATAAAATAAAAGATTTTCACCATTCATATCTCCACGGTCTATATGGAGGTATGTTGGCTACCTGGTCGGGGGTTAAGGGAACGGTTTGGTAAGAGTCTTGCCATTGTTCAGCGTTCAGAGATCCTGCAAGGGGACTGGGTCAAATTTAGTAGGACCTCCTTCAATACTTAACGGTATTGGATGGCGGGGGTCCAAACTCTTTGATCCCCTCATAAGTTAAACTACTATTAATACTATAACCCGGCTACTTAGGACTGTACCCCTGCTGACTCAGACTACTTAGTCGAGGGTAACGTCACCTTCAAAAGAGGGGCCTACCATAATTTGAATTAATAACTTAATTAATTATCTTTCAATAATCCGACCCTTTAGGATTGTATCCTTGCTGACTCAAACTACTGGGTTGAGGGTAACGTCACCTTCAAAAGAGGGGCCTACTACAATAACTAAGATAATCTCTTAAATAAGTGCAAAAGTGCGGAAATAATCAAAGGTTACACTATACACGAGTCGGAGCCAAGTGATTCATCTTGTCTATTTGTTTTTCTTTTATTTTTATTTTCAGCATTTTAGTTAGTTTTTATTTTTCTTAGTTTAAAACTTTTTTCTAACCTTTTTTATTTGATTAGACGTTGAGGATAAACCGGTACTAAAAGCTCTTGTGTCCTTGGACGACCTCGGTATCTTACCAACACTATACTACGTTCACGATGGGTGCACTTGCCCATATGTGTGTTTAGTGTTAGTAAATATCGTGTTTTATAAATTTAAAACTTGGCTAATAAAAGTGTTAAAGGGCTTAAAATATACACCTAATATATATAACACTTCACACGCATCAAGTTTTTGGCGCCGTTGCCGGGGACACAAGGATTTTAAGAAAGTTAGGAATCAACGGCCTAATCGTTTTTTTTTCTTATTTTTCTATTTTTTTTTAGGATTTTTTTTCTTAATTTTTAGCTTCTGCAGAACTCAGCACGGGCCGTGCCCGCTGAACACGCCCTGTGATCAATCATTGGAACTGGCAATCTTGTTTTAAGTCAGACAGTAAGCTGAACACGGGGCCGTGCCCACTCAACACGCCCCCGTGCCCAAGATTCAGTTACTGAAAACAGAACCGTAAGATCCCGACGGTTGGTAATTTCTGACACAAACATGAGTGATACTGATACTTTTTACTTTCGGCACTCTTATGGTACGTGGTGTCAAATATGTGGTGGTTCCCATAAGGAATTAGAATGTTATTTTCTAAATTATAAGCCCCACTATATAGACCCATCGTTTTCCTGTATCCTTAAGAGGGGCGAAAGTAAAAATAATCCTTATCACTCCCTTGAATGCTCTCAACCGGATTTTCTAGGAGAAATGCTTCTTGATGAACTATTTCAATTAGAAGATCTAATTCTTAATTGGTTAAAAGAACTTAGGATGGATCTCCAAAATCTATCTCAAGACAATAACCAAGAAGAAGTGTTGGGATCGCATTCAAACAACTTCGTTGTTTCCAACGGTACTTCTAACTCTAGTGAGGACTTGAGCAATAGTCGGCCCTGTGTCGATTGTGCCATGAAGGACTCCCCATCGACTTCGTTCGATGCATATATAGACCTGAGCGATTCGGCATACACCTTCTTTAACGAGAGCCCGGAAAAGGGTTGGACTTGTCCACCTACATATAACATAGGAATCACCCTCACCGACAACCTCTTGCGTTCTCGTCTTAATCTAGAGCAATTAAGGTATGTTAGGAACTTTGGGGTTGTTCCATCCAGTAAGAAACCACCCGATCCGGAAAAGTTCCTTAGAAATTTGAAAAACTCCATAAACAGCTTCTAGACACGGGGCAGTGTCCAGGTCAACACGCCCCCGTGCCCACCAAAAGATTCCCTTCTGATTTTTATCAGAATACGGACAAAACTGTGTCAGGATTCTGCCTGCACACGGGGCCGTGTCCAGCCGACACGGGGCCGTGTGCAATGTACTGTCGTTTTCTATAAATGCAGCCAAGAATCCTGCACATTTGAACCATTCCAGAGATAGAGATTTGGGGAATCTTCTCACATACCATCCTAGGTATTTTCTAAAAGAAGTTTCTCAACTACCTTCTTGTCCTTTCCTCTTTTATCCACTTTCATCTTCTTCAATTTTTCCTTATACCTCCATTAAAGCTTGAGATTCCAATAATTTCAAAGCTTTATTGAAGTGTTTGTTAGATTTTATTTATGGAATCTTGATAAAAATAAGTTCTACAACAATGTTTTAAGTTGTTTCTGTTCAAAAATGCTTTAAAATTCATAAAAACAAATTAAAACTCCAAGATTCCTTATTCCAAAAATCTGCAGACACCTGGACACGGGGTCGTGTTCAGTGAACACGGGGTCGTGTTCAGTGAACACGGGGCCATGTCCGAGGTACTGGTCCCATAAAATTGAACTCCTTTCGGTTTGTTTTCTCAGAATGGCGAGCAGAACTAGCGGAACATCTTCGTCACACAACAGGAGCAACCGGCAGGGGAGAAGATCATCAACGGTTGAAGATTCTCTTGTGAACTATGTCTACGCCTTAAGAGAAGCCATTGATGAAATAACGGGGGTAGAAGAAGCATTGGTCGACCGTATTAATCATCTAACGGTGGGACTAGAAGGATGTCTCCGGGAAGTCAACCTTTTGCACCAAAGGTTGAACATTCTCGCCTATCCTCCTTTGGTTCCGATCATCACCCAAAGGGCATGGAATGTGGTACCGGAAGTCATCATTCCAGCTGAATGGTACGCCATGCATCCGGAACCTCGAGACATACTACAAGGGGTTCCGATTGGTATCCCTAACCCTCCACAAGATGTTAAGGAGCATGAAGCCGCCTCCCTCCTCCCGAGAGAGATAGAAGAATGGCTCTAACTACATCTAGGGAACACCACTCGGCTTGGAGTTCTACAAAACTTTTAGATACCGGAAAACTATTTCCGGAATTTTGGGTCTCATTGTAGAAGTAGAGCTCCTTAGGATGATTTTACGTATCACTTGACCTATCTAATTTAGGACCTTAATTTTTATTTTCTACTTTGTTTTCCATTTTCTAGGATTATGTAATTCTCTATGATTTAATGAATGATGGTTTTACTTAGATTGGTGTTTGGATGATGTTTTAATAAGTGAAACACACTTGGGATGGCAAAAGATGACAAGGGAAAGTTGCACCAACACCCCATGCAGGAAAACAGGGCCATCCGACAATTTTTCTCGTTACTGCAGGTTCAACACGGGCCGTGCCCACCCAACACGGCCCTGTGCTGAACAGTCTGCAGAAGTTCCCAGTTCAGGTAAACTGGACACGGGCCGTGTTCACCCAACACGCCCCCGTGTCCAGGCTTCTGTTTTTTTTTTGTAATTACTTGTTACTGGCACCTGAACACGGGGCCGTGCCCAGACAACACGGGGCTGTGTCCAGACGCCCAGTAACATAAATTTTTGCTTTACACACCTTTTTACACATCCAATCAACCTAAAAATTTATTTTTGGGACACATTGAGGACAATGTGTAATTTAAGTGTGGGGGATGCTAAAACCTTGAAATCTTGCAAGTCCTAATTACAAGCCTTACACAAAACTCTATTGGAACCGCTAATCACCCCAAATTTTTTCAAAAATTTTCATTTTTTTTTACTTGTCTAGGTTTAACTCGGGAAATTCAAGTTCTAAAAAGGTTATATTTTTACAAATTTACAACCGATAGCGTCGTGATAAAAAGAACCAACATAAGAAAATTATGAAACGACATGACAAGCTTAGTTAAAATTTGATTATATATACTTGATCACATAAAAACCCATTCCCACAAAAGTGAGTTTTGAGCCTTTATTGAGCATACAAATATATATATCTTTAAACTAAATGCTCATCTTTCGTTTCTTGTGTGAATAGCCCCTTGGTTCTTACAACTCTAAAACTTGCCACGACGATACATTCCCGGTCCTTACCAACTAAAACCCGAGTAAGTAAATGATGGAGGCATTAGGACTAACCCTTTTTATTTCTACACCTTTATTTTTTTTCTTTTTTTTACCACCTACCCAAAATCCCCCTAGTTAACCCCTTTGAGCCTAAACCTTTTCATTTCATAACCCAAACCAAACACCCTTTTCACCCACCAAAACTTTTTTTATTTTTAACCCTTTGTTTTAGTAATAAGCCCGGTTTTTCGTATGATTTTCAAAAAAAAATGTTGATGATGAAGATGAAGCAAAAGAAATAAACAAACAAGTTTGTCAAAATAACTTTGTTTGAATAAAGGCTTCATCAAAATATAAAAGTTCAAAAAATTAAAAAAAATTTACGAAAACCGACGCTTTTTACGCCTTTCGCCCTTTTCTACTAACCACTAACCCAACCACCTACCTTTAACCCAAGCCTAACCCTTCACCCAAAAAGTCCTCTTGATATTTACAAAGGTATATAGTTAAAAATGAGGAGGATTGATTGCTTGGCAAGCCTATGGTAGGAGTAAGTTCCATGCCGCTCTCGAGTGATTCACTAAAAATACACCTTCGGCCGAGTGTTGAGTGATCCCCCGTGAGGTATGTGAACTTGTATATAAATAGAATTTTAAAGAGGCATGTTATGCCCTAATAAGTAATTTATCTTATGAGAAGTTTTAAATAAATCATGACGAATAGGATTGTAAATAAATAAAAATAAAACTTAATAAAGAATCTTGGAAATCCTGACACTCTATGACAAGCCCAAAAACCTTCTCTTCTACCCATTCCATTTGGGAATGTAAAGCCACATTATAAAGAGTTTTGCTTGAGGACAAGCAAAGATTCAAGTGTGGGGGTATTTGATGTGTGCAAAATGCAACATATAAATTTCATCAATTGAGGCATAAAACTAACCATTTTTTAGTACTAATGTTGGAAAAAGTGTGTTTTTGTCTTCCTTTTGTATTTTCAGGATTAAATGAGCTCAAATTAACAAAAGAAGCAAGAAGACAGATAAATCTAACAAAAATACAAGAAAAGGAACAAACGTGGCATGCCCGACCCCACGACAGCATCTTCCCAAGCAAAACAGAAGAACAGAAGGCTGAACACGCCCCGTGTTCACTGAACACGGGGGCGTGCCCAAGTGCCAGCAGAAAAGACAAAGTTGTAGAAGCTTCTATTGCCCACCATGGGGCCGTGCTCAGCGGACACGGGGTCGTGGTCAACGATAAGATTCGCAGAATCTAGGCAAATCTTGATAGTACAGATATGCTTCTGCACACGGGGTCGTGCTCAGCGGGCACAGGGTAGTGGTCAACTAATACAGCCAAACTGCATTTAATGAAGAAAGAGAGAAGGATGGACACGGGGCCGTGCCCAGCGGACACATGGCCGTGCCCAATCTCCTGTTCAGCCTTTAAATAGGAGTGCTTGGATCTCTTGCAACTCATCCCTTGGCACACCACCTCTCTCACACTTCACCCACCACCCACCACCACCATAACACCATCATCCATTGTCCATCATAGAGTCTGTGAGTCGTCTCGGGATCCAAGATTGATCGTAAGAGTTCTTGACAATCAAGGCCATGTTTGCCTTAGTCTCTTACATCACTTGGTGAAGACAAGTGTCTAGTGTAATACTTTTTATTTTTAATCTTTTCGCACTTTTTAATTGGTTATGTATTAATGACTTAATAACTAGTTTCTTATGTTGAAGGTGATTCTTCCTTATCGTTTGTCCGTGGTGTCTTGGCATTATTTTACTGTCTATATAAAATAAAAGATTTTCACCATTCATATCTCCACGGTCTATATGGAGGTATGTTGGCTACCTGGTCGGGGGTTAAGGGAACGGTTTGGTAAGAGTCTTGCCATTGTTCAGCGTTTAGAGATCCTGCAAGGGACCTGGGTCAAATTTAGTAGGACCTCCTTCAATACTTAACGGTATTGGATGGCGGGGGTCCAAACTCTTTGATCCCCTCATAAGTTAAACTACTATTAATACTATAACCCAACTACTTAGGACTGTATCCCTGCTGACTCAGACTACTTAGCCAAGGGTAACGTCACCTTCAAAAGAGGGGCCTACCATAATTTGCATTAATAACTTAATTAATTATCTTTCAATAATCCGACTCTTTAGGATTGTATCCTTGCTGACTCAAACTACTGGGTTGAGGGTAACGTCACCTTCAAAAGAGGGGCCTACTACAATAACTAAGATAATCTCTTAAATAAGTGCAAAAGTGCGGAAATAATCAAAGGTTACACTATACACGAGTCGGAGCCAAGTGATTCATCTTGTCTATCTGTTTTTCTTTTATTTTTATTTTCAGCATTTTAGTTAGTTTTTATTTTTCTTAGTTTAAAACTTTTTTCTAACCTTTTTTATTTGATTAGACGTTGAGGATAAACCGGTACTAAAAGCTCTTGTGTCCTTGGATGACCTCGGTATCTTACCAACACTATACTACGTTCACGATGGGTGCACTTGCCCATATGTGAGTTTAGTGTTAGTAAATATCGTGTTTTATAAATTTAAAACTTGGCTAATAAAAGTGTTAAAGGGCTTAAAATATACACCTAATATATATAACACTTCACATGCATCAGAGTTCATGTGTAAGTCTGTGTGTATGAGCCTTTAAAGTATGTCTTGTGTATATATATGTCCTTGGTATGTAGCCATTAAGGAAAAAGAGGTCACCAATGGGTTGCAAAGCCAAAGGTAAGTGTGATAAGGTGCAGGAAAACTCAAACCTAGCAAATTTGTATCGGGCTTCCGGCTGGAAGACATAGTCACCTCTATGGGCCTCCCCAGCCTCATGGGTGTGGGCTCGCTAAACCCAAATAGATCTAATCTATCACTCATGTCCCTCGGTCCTACGACGAGGATTAATGGCCTTTAGTGTTGTGCATAAAAAATGTCTGTAATAGTTGTAAAATGTATTCCACCCCCGAAGTATAAAATTGAAAATAGTTAAGAGAAAAGGGGGAAGATGAACTCACTTGTTTTGTATTTTCAAAACGCATCATACTTGGTACTTGTTCTCACCAAGAGTGCTTTTTATATTTCTATATTTTCAAAACGCATCATACTTGGTACTCGTTCTCACCAAGAGTGCTTTTTGTTATCATACCATTTATAAACATTATAATATTTGTAACATGTATTTCACCCCTGAAGTATAAAACTGAAAACAGTTAAGGAAAAAGGGGGACATGAACTCACCTTGATTTCAAGCGATTTCGAATACGCAAGTCAAGATTAAAGTGTCTGATGATAAGGAAACTCAAGGTTGTCCTAATGAATCGTACATGAACAAGAATAATGTATCAATATTGAGGTCGTATAGTGTTGACGGGATTTGTTGAGTATTTATTGTATTTAATAGTGTTTAGATTAACAGAAGGATCTTGTGAATTATATGTTTAGAGGGCTCGGAAAATGAACATGATATGAAGGAATTATTTATGAAAAATATTTATTTATCATAAATAATAAAATTGTAAAAATGTACAATTGATTTAATATAAACATTTGTAATAATAAATCAAATATATTTAACTAGTATCATAATTAAATATAATGATTATTGGCAAAATATTGTACAAGTGATATAATTAATTTATATCAGAATAATTAAAAATAACATTTTTAATTATTGAACTTGAATATTACTTATTTAATTATATAAATATCGAAATTATATAAAATATCAGTAGCAACATTATTTTTGTAAAGATCAACACTTAAAATAATTAATCTGAAAATTTCAGAATTTAATTCCTAAAAATTGATTTATTATTAATTATTTAATAATAAACTGTTTTAATATTACAAAAATTAGTTTTATAAATAAATTGACTAATTTCACATTTTTAATAAAAGCAACAGTGGCTAATAATCTTATAAAAATTATTGGAATGTTGAAAATATTAAAAATGAAACGATTAAAAAGAAATGCAGACCCCTGGGTTCGAACTTGGGTCTGTGTTGTAACCAAACAGAGTCTTAACCACTGGGCTAAGCTTCTGTTTGTGTTTGGTTTAGGACTGCTAAACTTATAACCAAATAGGAACTGGTCATCTTCTCCAATTGGAGTCAAACAGAAAGTCAACTCTTTCAATTCTACGGGAAAACTGTGTTATATCAAGATTAACTTTGGAGAAACATTGTATAAGCATAAACGAACTAATTGGTCGGATAAAAACTAACCGGTATCGACAGAAACGGTGAACCGACTAAATTCCGGCGAAAAAGTGAGTATTCCGGCGAGTTTTCCGACGAGCTCCGAAAGCTTATTAAAGAGGTTTTTAGAGAAATGTGAAGGGTGCAGGAAATTCGTAGGAGTTAATGAACTTATATAGCCGATTAATTCGACACAAAAACGACAGAAATTAGTGGAATCGTTCCACTTTAAATTGTTTATAAAAACTTTCGGTTCATAGTGGAAAGGCACGAAATTATGTCGATTAATTGATTGGGATTAGTTGGGTTAGGTTAGGAATCATGTGGGTAGCTTTACAGGTCGAAATAATGGATTAAAAATCGATTTTGGTGGGGTTTTGGTCGAAATCCGCGACCTGCGGATCTGATTATGTAATTCAGATCTGTTTTAATGTCAGTATATATATAATACGATTCAGAACAAAACACATGGGAGCTGGTAGTCCAGCTGGTTGTTGCGCGTGTTTGTGGGCGGAGGGGCGCGGGTTCGAGTCCCGTCCCAGCCGGTTCTTTGGGTATTAAACACTTTTTAAATTTCTGAATTTATTTAACATATATTTAAAATCTTAAATAGTATATATAATGAATTAAAATCTAAATATATCAGCTCCGAGACGGAGGATAAACTGGTTAAGTCGTTCGTGTTACAACCGCGAGGTCACGAGTTCGATCCACACTAGGGCCGATTCTCATCATAGGAGACCCCCTTTTTAACTGATTTTTGAATATTTACACTTTGGCCCCTCAAGTTTCATTTTGTACAAAAATAGTCCCTAAACTTTCGAAAATTTACAATAACAGCCCCTCAACTTTTATTAGAAGTACATAATTGGTCCCTGAAGTTTTGAGAATTGACATAAATGGTCCCTGTAATAGCCAGTTAGTTAAACTAACTGGGTTAAGTTTCAAAGAAGAATCCTTTATATAAGAGTTAACCAGGTTAGGATATTCAGTTAAAATGAGTTTCTAAAAATCAGTTTTAGTCCCTAGAGTTTAAGTTTCAGAAAATGACCAAATGAACCTTGGACTTTTATTTCAAAACTATATATTTATTTCTTTATAAAATAAGTTTCCAAAAATTACAAAAAGAACCCAAAACTTATAGTTTGAAATAATTGCACTTTAATCCTCGTATTTATATAGTTTCAAAAATGACAATTTAGTCCCTAAACTTTGTACTTTCAAATAATGATGGTTTTAGTCCTCTAAATTAAAAAGTAATAACTTCAAGCAAGTTTCAAAGAATGTCAAATAGATCCCTCAACCTATTGTTTATCTATGTGTTGGCATTGTCAGCATGTTTCTGAGTTATCCGTTCACTGTGCTAATTGTGTTTTGTGCATCAAGTTTATTACTAAAGCTTGTGCGCAATAAATGGAGTGACAGTATGAATGTGATGCATATGTATGATGCAGAACTCATAAAGCAGTTTAATTCGTCAGTTGTAATTCTAGCACAATCCTTAAGCACAAAGTTAATATTAATTAATTGTACGGATGCCTGTAATTGTGAGTGTTGTCACATTCATGAAGACATAAAGCATGATGAACTTGGTCTTTCACAAGATCACCACTTTAACTTACTAGATCATGTGTTTAATCACAATCTAGTAGGTTTCTTATGATGTCTAGCATCACTAACACAAATCATCATTCATCAAGAAGCAACTCATCATCATTTACATGTATTCTTATGTATTTAAGCTTATGTTTAAGTATCATGATCATGTTCTTTAGTGTTCATCAAGTTTATCATTGTTCATCATCTTTTAACTATCAAAATATGAAGTAACAAAGGGTTATGAGAGTCTTACAATTAGCTCTATGGCTAGGGATGAACTCTTGAAGATGAAGATGACAAAGATGGTGGATAAAAGCAAATGATGGAGGTCCTTCAAGATCCAAGACCACCAAACCTTCTAATATGGCTCCTTACACCTTAAGTACACTTGAGAATGGTTGAGATTGAAATGAAAATGATGATGGTGGTGGTGGGGGTACACGGCCGAGAAGGAGGGAGAGAGTAGGAGAGTGGTGGTGTGAAGAAGATGAAGTGTGCTTATGTCTTCTTATAGTACAAGCAAGATCTCTAGATATATCTTCACAATCTTCAGGAGATCTTATAATATCTAAATGAATCCAAGGAGATCAAGAAAGATCATGTAGGATTTTGTTGGATCTTGAAAAGATTATGGTGGGGTCACATAAGGTGACCGTCCACTACCAGGGGGGGGATAAAGTGTAAGTTTCAACCACTAATTTCATAAATAAGTTAAGTTTCAAGTGTCTGGATTAGGGACTTGATGTGTTATTATGTTATGAGAGGTGTTATGGTGTTTGGGAATCCTAACTAGCTCAGAAATAATAAAATAATGCTTCTAGTATAATTTTGGTGTTTCGGGTAATGCCTGGTTGTTCGGTTAGATACCGGTTCGTTAAAGTACTAAATTGCACCGTTTAGTGTCCTTTATGTACCCTTTTGTGACACTTTCAATTCCCAACACTTAGGAAAACATTTAGGACCATTTAGTCATATTTTTACATGTTACTAACTCATTACAATGCTGAATTTTGCTGAAATATATGAAATTCAGCATTTAAAGTGTGTTTCGGGTGCTTTTTGGTGCATATTCTAGCTTCTAGAAAGTCTATATGTTAACCCTTGTATTCATTCTTGGGTTTTAATGTATTTTAGATGTTGGACCTACTCCTAGGCCCCAATTCTATTGTCTGACTGCTTTCTGCAGAATTGTTGACACAATGTGTCTACCGGTGAGTTTACTAGTATTTCTGACGCAACGCTATCATTAATGCATAAAGCAATATTTGTAGTATAAAACGTGCATGAATTCACAAGTATAGCATGAAATCAGACAATGTTGACATTTAAGCACATAACTGCAGTTATTAAGTATTAATTAAATTGTACGGAAATTACCAGTTTTGTGCCAGTTGTCACAGTCTCCCCCCGTTAAAAGAATTTTGTCCCGAAATTCAGGCTGAGCTAACTCTCACAGGAGTCTTCTTGAACAGGTAGGGGTACTTTTCTTTAAACTGGTCTTCACATTCCCACATGTACTCGGGTCCGTGCTTATAGTTCCAACGTACTTTGACAAGTTTGACACTACTCCTTCGGGTCTTGTTGAGTTTCCAGTCTGTAACCTCAACGGGTTGTTCTGTAAATCGGAGGGTGTCGTCAATATGCACTTCATCCACAGGGATGATCACTGTTTCTTGGGTTGGACTCTTCTTGAGGTTGGATACATGAAACGTATCATGTACTCCGTTAAGTTCTCCCGGTAATTCCAACTTGTATGCCACGGTACCAATTCTTTCCAAGATTTTGAATGGTCCGATGTATCGTGGATTCAGTTTTCCACGTTTTCCAAATCTTACTACGTCCTTCCAAGGTGAGACCTTTAACAAAACTTTGTCTCCCACCTCGAATTCTAATGGTTTTTTTCTTCGATCAGCGTAGCTCTTTTGTCGATCTCGAGCCGCCTTAATGCGCCCTCAGATCTGTATGATTTTGTCTGTTGTCTCTTGAACAAGTTCAGGACCAACCATACGTTTGTCTCCAGCGTCTGCCCAACATAAAGGCGAGCGGCACTTGCGGCCATATAGAGCTTCAAACGGTGCGGCTTTTATGCTTGTATGGTAACTGTTATTGTAGGAAAACTCAACCAAAGGTAGGTGAGTATCCCAGCTACCGCCTAGGTCCATAACACATGCACGAAGCATATCTTCTAGTGTTTGTATGGTTCATTCGCTCTGGCCATCTGTTTATGGATGGAAGGCCGTGCTTAGATCTAATTGAGATCCAAAGGCCTCCTGGAAGGATTGCCAGATCCTCGAGACAAAACGTGCATCTCTGTCTGAAATAATTGAGATAGGCACTCCATGATGTGCCACGATTTGTTTCAAGTACAACTCAGCAAGCTTTCCAGTGCTATCCTTCTCTCGGATCGGTAGGAAATGCGCAGACTTTGTTAACCGATTGACTATCACACATATCATATCGTGCCCCCTAGGGGTCCTGGGTAATTTTGTTATAAATTCCATCGAGATTTGTTCCCACTTCCACATGGGTAACTCTGGTTGTTGCAGTAGCCCGGACGGTTTTTGATATTCAGCCTTAACCTTAGCACATGTTAGGCACTTTCCAACATAAATAGCAACATCGCTTTTAAGTCTCGGCCACCAATAGTAATCCTTCAAGTCTTGATACATTTTGTCCGATCCTGGATGGATCGAGTATCGCGACTTGTGAGCTTCATTAAGGATGACTTCTCGAATACCGCCATAGAGCGGAACCCAAATACGCCCCTTAAAGTATAAGGTTCCCTCTTTGTTTGGCACCAAATTCTTCAGTATACCTTGGAGGTATTCAGCACTACGATTGTCCATCTTAAGGGCTTCTTGTTGTGCATCATGAATGCGTGCAGTGAGGTTCGTTTGAATAGTCATTTCTAATGCTCGAACCCTTAGGGTCTTAACCCTTTCTTTTTGGCTTAACGCGTCTGCTACAACGTTTGCCATTCCAGGATGGTACTTAATCTCACAGTCATAATCATTCAGAAACTCAACCCATCATCACTGACGCATGTTTAACTCCTTCTGATCAAATATGTGTTGCAGGCTTTTGTGATCTGTGAAGATTGTACATCGAGTACCATATAAATAGTGTCGCCAGATCTTCAAAGCGAATACCACCGTGCCTAGCTCCAGTTCATGAGTGGTATAGTTCCTTTCATGTACCTTCAACTGTCTTGAAGCATAAGCGATGACTTTTTGGCGTTGCATGAGCACGCAACCCAAACCTTGATGCGAAGTGTCGCAGTATACCACGAAGTCTTCTGTGCCTTCGGGTAAGGATAGTATCGATGCATCGCATAGCTTATTTTTGAGCAGTTGGAAGGCTTCTTCCTGCTTGTCACCCCAGTCGTACTTCTTGTCTTTTTGCATAAGGGTAGTCAGCGGTTGAGCTATCTTGGAGAAATTCTCGATAAATCGCCGGTAATAGCCCGCTAAGCCCAAATATTGTCGAACTTCAGTTGGGATTTTGGGGGCTTCCCAATTCTTTATTGCTTCTATCTTGGATGGGTCTACATGAATGCCTTTCTCGTTCACAACGTGACCAAGAAACTGTACTTCGCGAATCTAGAATTCGCACTTTGAAAACTTTGCATAAAGTTTCTCTTTCTTCAGTAGTTCCAAAATGGTCCTGAGGTGTTGCTCGTGCTCTTCTCTCGTTTCTGAGTAAATCAGGATATCATCGATAAATACAATCACGAATTTATCGAGATATGGTTTGCATACACGGTTCATCAGATCCATAAATACCGCTGGCGCGTTCGTCAGCCCGAATGGCATCACAAGGAACTCGTAATGCCCATAACGCGTTCGGAATGCATTCTTTGGTACGCTTTCCTCTTGGATCCTTAACTGATGATATCCAGATCGAAGGTCGATCTTGGAATAGTAGCTCGATCCTTGCAACTGATCAAATAAGTCATCAATCCTCGGTAGGGGGTACCGATTCTTGATGGTGAGCTTATTCAGTTCTCTATAATCGATACACATCCGCAGTGTTCCATCCTTCTTCTTCACGAACAATACTGGAGCTCCCCAAGGCGAGAAGCTTGGCCTTATGAATCCTTTATCCAACAACTCCTGGAGTTGTGTAGATAATTCTTGCATTTCGGATGGTGCAAGCCGATAGGGTGCCTTGGCTACAGGAGCGTCTCCTGGAACCAAGTCTATATGGAACTCGACTTGTCGTTGCGGAGGTAATCCTGGCAGATCTTCGGGAAAAACATCAGGGAATTCCTTCACCACAGGAATGTCTTCGAGTTTTGGCTCCTAAGCCTTCTTATCTACAACGTGCGCTAGGAAAGCAACACATCCTTTCCTTAAGCACTTCTGTGCCTTCATACAACTGATGATTCGCAGAGGCGCGTCTTGTTTTTCTCCATGCACGATGAGAGTTTCATCATTCGCCAGAGGGATGCGAATGATTTTCTCATGACAAATAACTTCAGCCGTGTTCTTGGACAACCAGTCCATTCCGACCACTACATCAAAGCTACCCAATTGAATAGGTAAGAGGTCGATGCTAAATCTTTGCTCACCAAGTTCTAACGTGCAACCCCTAACAACTTCGCCCGACTCAACAAGTTTAACATTGGCTAGTTCTATGGAATAAGGAATATCTAATCTACTAGATTCTATTCCAAGCATACGTTTAAATTCCATAGACATGAAGCTATAATCGGCACCAGTGTCAAATAGTATGGATGCAAAGTGATTGTTAACGAGAAACGTACCGGTGACCACATTAGGGTCCTCGCGTGCATTCCTTGCTCCAATCACAAATGCTCGAGCCTGAGCATTATTCCCCCTTGGGCAATCTTTTATGAAATGATCCTTGCTTCCACAACCAAAGCATCCTTGGTTCTGCCCAACTCCATTACCATTCTGGTTACCATTGCCATTTCCACCACCGTTTCTATTACCAGCACCGTTGTGGTTTCCATTCCCATTCCTATTTCCTTTTCCCCAACAGTTCTCAATATGGTGACCCAGTTTTCCACACTTGTCGTATATTGGAATGCGACAAGCTCCTTCATGATGACGCTTGCACTGGTTGCAGATGGGCAGAGTGCCCTGGTATCCTTTGACAGGAGCGTCATTTATAGCTGCAAGAGTTCTTGTGACACCCCAGGAAAACCAGGATAACCACGCAACCTAACTAGCTTCCTCAGTAACTACGTGCTAAATTTCAGGACGAAATTTATTTAAGTTGGGGATGATGTGACAACTCGACCTTTCAAGGTTAGTAACGTGATCTTAACTCTTCGATATTCCTCTTTGATGTGTTTCCCACTTTGTACTTGTATGATTTCGTTTAACAATCATGATAATGTTTATGAGATAATGTTTATTATCTCATAACCTTGTTAGAAATTTATATGTTGCATATTGGGCCTCACCCTTGTGTCGCTTGGACTATTAATCTAATGGGCCGCAACCCAAACTCGTGAAGGTTAAGAAAGCCCGATGGGATTAGAAGCCCAAACCGCCGCCTATCTAACCCATAAGCTAGCACTCTTGCATATTATTATGGCAGCTTAAGTAATGGGCTTGAGCCCATTATCGGCCAAAACAAAAACAAAGGGAACCGCCTATCTATTGTTATTTATATGCACGTATCATGTATGTTATTATCTAATAGTCAAAGAAAATTAAACCCTATTTTCCCCAAGCTCTCATACGGCAGTAGACCCCCTTCTCACAAAACACCATTCCAGCCAAACTTATTACCGGGTTTGTGATTTATTTGCAAGTTATTTTGATAATCATGCTAGGTAGTTGTTAGTAGCAATCGAATGATACATGATATGTGCAACTGTAAATCGAACCGTGCCTATATTGTTCTTGTAATCTGCTTGCTGTCGTATTGAGGCCATAGATTACTATTTGTTGTTTCTTGATGCTTGTAATAATTTAGAGCTCCTTACTATAACCGGATTATGTCTTGATTAAACATGTATTAATAAGACAAAAACTAATGTGTCTTAACAGTTGGTCGATGATCAAATATGTACTTGGAACTTTATGGCATGTGTATTAGATGATATAAATGATTGATACATGATGTGTATACAAGATCTGATTCGGTTGTTTGGAATATGGAGTATGTGGGTTAATGTATAACTGTTGTGTTTGAGTGTGTGATACTGTATAATGTTTGAGAGGTAGGGCTAGTATGTTTAAATCTGATTCGGTTGTTTAGATATGATTCAGAAACATGAATTAATCATGATGTTAGTGATTAGGTTGTATAGGGTTTGAAGATGAAGATAACATAGCTATTAGGTGATTATGTGTACCGAATATTTTGAAATAAGGGATGGATGGTGTGGTGCTATTAATGATGTCTATTTTATGATAAGGTAATGGGTAAGAATTGATAGAATCTTTGGCACATGCATGGCATTATAATAACTTAATATGATAATTTCTAAGATGTGGTATTCGGATTCATATGCTTTTGTGGATAGTGGTGTTTAATATGGGCTTTGCATGAGAGGGCCGCATACCATTAGAGGGTACTGGACCACTTAAAAAAATAATAACAACTGTTGGGCCAGGAGTAGGTTGGGCTCGCATGTTAAATTGTTTACACATTAACTAGCTGAGATAAACAGAAGGGTATTGGGCCGGTGGTTTGTGACATTAGTTTGTTGGAGTAGATATTAAATTTAACTAATAAACTTATATAAATTGGTTTGGGCTGATGTAATCGATAGTTACTGTTTGGGGGGAATCTTGTGAGTGGGCTACGGATTGGGCCTGTGAATGGGCAAATTAATGGGGCCACATAAGCACTGTTTGGGCCGCACTTTAAGTTGATTGACGTAATAAACTGCTATGTGTAGTTGGTCGGTTAGGCTTGTGATACGAAGTAACTTGTGACCCGAATGCTTATTATGTAATGTGTGTTTTAGCTTGGGAACCTAACTGTTTGATTGCATGATATTAAGAAATATGATCTTGTAACATGAGAGTGTTTGTGGTTCGTACACTTGCTATGATAAGTAGTAGGGATATGTGCCGTACTTGCTTGCTACTTGTGTAATACGTGAAAATATACGTGATGCAATGTAAACTGATCGTTGTTGGTAAACAATGATAGCACGTGTTGATCAATTACTAAACAAGTAACTACTCTTACCGAGTAAACCAAGGTGAGTTCACACTCTTTAAAAGGCATGGGATTCCCGGTGGTTGGGAATGGGGTTAAAGAATTGAAACGGAACCTACATATCCTCCTTGGGTAGGATATGTACCGCCATCCTCCATGGGTAGGATGCCAATATTAATCCTGCGTATTCTCCTTGGGTAGAATACGTACGTTCGTCCTCCTTGGGTAGGACAACAACCTTAATCTTACTAGACAAAACTCTATCATTAAGTCCCTCATTTTATATCGACTTAATCGCCGAGGCCGATGGCGAGCGGGTCATTAGTTAATAGCGCTATTAGGTTTGACAAACCTCACACCGTGCCGGTCGGACGGGCGTGTACTAATGGATCATGGCAAACAGTCAATGATGATAGACATTGACTTAGGGCACAACTTACTTTCGTCAGTAGTCGATATGGTAACGGTCTAGTGGTTCACATGGGGAAGCCCCCACTGGTTATGGTTTGGGAAAGAAGGAATCGGTTAATCATATTTTCAACTATGGGGTAAACCCCACGGCAAGAAAGCCAGCTAAAGAAAAACTATGTTTTTGAAACAACTTAAAACGAACAACCAACTGTGAACTCGCTCAACTTTGTTGTTGATTCGTTGTTACATGCCTTGCAGGACTATATGCTTATATTATTTGGAACTTGCTGTCTGGGAGGCTGGAGTGGTCATGGGTCGAGATACATGGAATCTCAATACAAGCTCAATGGTTTATGTACTCATGGTTTACTAAACACTTAACAAATGATTTATGCTACCGCTGTATTCAATGAATGATGCGTAACGATTGTAACGCTTTGTGTTAATAAATGAAAGTTTTATTTAATTATAATTATGAGTTCAATGTGATTGGTGGCTTGGATCCTGCTATGTCACACGCCTCGCGGGGGTTTCCGCACGTGGTATTTTGGGGGTGTGACAGATTGGTATCAGAGCCATTGGTTATAGTGAACTTGGTTTTAAAAAGGAAGGAAAACGTTTTTGTAAAACCAGACTATAACCGAACAGTTCTGAAAACGTGAATACGACCATGACACTCAGCTCTAGATTGCAAGGTTCGTCTCTCGTATACTCATTGTACTGCATAACTAGTGAACACCTACATATGATATTGCATGTGATTGCACGTTTAGCACAACAGTATGAATTCATGTATACTTGCATGTGTTATGTGACTGATAGGGTGGTATTTCCCTAAACCTTCATGACTTACGCTTCGTGATACTCTTTGTTTGCTACTCGAGTTTGAGGAACCATTTGACATGAGTTAAGAGGAGCTGAGGTGAGCATTCAAATCACAATATTATTGTGGGTGCACACATAATAATAATGTGGGATGCATGTGAGTCCCAGTGAGGCTTAACAAGTGGAAAAGGGGTTCCGTTCCGTCATTTGGTCGATGTGAAACATAACAAACCTATAGGGGTTATAACAGTGATTGTCCTCTACCCGAACATGAACTTTTCATTCCTTTCTGAATCCTTACGAATCTCGATGCTATCGAGTATCACCTGATCACAAATCTGAACACCTAGCGAACTGTGTAGAATGTTAGGTGCTGGTACGAACGTCCCTGAGTTGGATGGCTCAGCGTCAAATGATTGGACTATACTTTCCTCACTTATCTTTGTTTGCTGGAACTTAGTGTGTTGACGCCTTAGATCCCGAAGTGCGATCACTTCTGCAACACTCTCGCGACATACCGTGTATTACCCAGTCAACTTGCAAGAACGATGGACAAGAGGGTAAACGTAGTACCTTACCGACTTCAGCATTTGAACGACCCTAGTTACCGGCTATGAACAACAGCGATTTGACTCCAATCGAATCCTTAACCCCAGCCAGCGACTCATGGGAGTCGGCTCTTACGAACCAATCGGGACAAAATCGATGACAATTGGCTGTAGAGCGGACTGTGTAACCGCCCGCACCATGTGTAGTGCCTTAGGACGTGGCACGGAATGTGAAAAGATGGACCATGTTGGTAAAAGGACGCTGGACACCGTTACAGGCAACAATATTAGAGGCAACAGTCGTGGCAACATCAAGGTACTCGTGATCGTAGCTTACAGTACGGAAACGAAGGCGACGACAACCAAGGGAACGACGATAGTACTGGAAATTCTCGTAACGAAAACAACAAACATTGGGAACGATGCTCGTGGAAGGGCATTTAGGAATGGCGTGGGCGACGCCAGGATAATAGCAACATGGGAGCATGTATGGGTAGCAAATCGTTCGTCTCTATTCTGTTTAACCCTGACGCTTCTTGAAGCCGAACCTGTTGTGGAATTGACTGAGGGCAAGGCAATCAAAACCTCATAAGTTTGCTGGGATGCAAACTCGACCATGTGGGACAAGTGTTCAACATCAGCCTTCCTTCTACTACCCCTGATGGTTACAATGCAGTAGTTAGTGTGGATTGGTTATTCAGAAATCGTGCAGACATACCCAATGAGGAGAAAATTTTGTGTGGAGAATCGTTATTTGTTCTAAACCGTCAGAGTGGTGCAAAGGTTAGCGCCAGTCCAGCTATGAAGGCCTAGAAGTGTCTACGGAGGGATGACTCCACTATGCTAGCAACCGTTTCTGATGATAAGACTAAGGAAAATGGGATCGAGGATCCATCAATTGTTTGTGACACATCTCAGTGTGCTATTCGAGGAACTCTCGGGTTTACTTCCACAATTTTTAGGTGAAATCTCAGTTTGATCTCGCGCCAGAGGCAGCCCTGATTACGCGCACTCTTACCATCTTGCACCAGGAGGGTTGCAAGAGCTGTCTAATCAACTGCAGGAATTGTTGAACAGGAGTTTTGTCAGACCTAGCTTTTCACGTTGGGGAGCCCAAGTTATATCCATGAAGATAAGCCTTTTCATATGTGTGCTGATTTTCAAGAACTCAATAAGATGATAGTTGAGGACCGTTTGCCACGACCATATATTGACAACCTGACGACCAGTTGCGGGGGTCGAGCTTCCATTAGAGGATTGAATAACAAACGAGTTATTTTCAGAAGGTAGGCTAAGGGGAGAATGTGCCTGCAACGGCATACGAAGCGCAGTACGGCCATTTCGACGTTGCATTCCAAGACCTTCGAGCTAATCATCACACCAGCAGTTGTATGGATCACATGAATCGACCATGCTTATTGATGACATGTTGAATCATTTCCAGGAGAAAGGAACATCATGGGCAGCTTTGCATCTTATTTGAGAGCTCCTGAAGGAGGAGCCACACCACGCGAAGTCTTGATAAATGTAACTTCTGGATGCGAGGGATACCTTCTTGCTCATATAATCAACGAAGTGGGAATATACGTGGATCTTTCTAAGACCCGTTTTGGTTAGAAACTGATCGACACCAAAGATCCCTTCGAGGATACAACAATTTCTTGGTCTCACTAGATGCTATCGCAGATGCATCACAGGATTTTCGAAGATCATGCAGCTTAAATCTCTTTAGCACAGCAGGGTACTGTGTTCGTGGGAGACAAAAACAGGAGGACGTCTTTTCATCTTTCGAATCCCAACTCTACAACACGCTTCGCATTGTCTTTACCTAAGGGTACGGTTGATTCAGTGGTATACCATGATGGTCCGAATCAGAGACCCAAATACACACCGACGCAACACGAGAGAGTGATGATTTACGTGACGGAGTTACAAAGAGGAACTGCACGACACACAACTGGCGGTGAAAACCGTGGCTTTGGGATTTTGGATGGAGGCATTACTTGGACGGTACCAGATGCGTTATTTAGACCGATCACAAGGGCCTCCCATGTACCCTAGTTTCGAAAAAGCTAAAGCATGCAATGACATCGCTGGATGGAACTTCTGAAACGGGTACGACTGTGAAACCTATACGTACACGAGCTTTGTAGCTCACTATCTTTTTTGGGTAAAGGGTTACCCCGGTGATTCTATTAA
This sequence comes from Helianthus tuberosus, assembly GCA_030545235.1. NCBI lineage: Eukaryota > Viridiplantae > Streptophyta > Magnoliopsida > Asterales > Asteraceae > Helianthus > Helianthus tuberosus. The sequence continues at coordinate 113,395,513 of CM060354.1, read as the reverse complement.
AACAACCGCAAATAAGTACAAGTAGTGAGGATGAGATCCACACTAGTTCATATACAGGACATGCCCCATATATGTAATCCAAACCAAACAAAATAACCTATGATATCCCATAACCTAGCCTACTTTACATCATAAAAATGTTCAGTAGACAAACAAAACATAACTAACAAGAAACATCATCCTCCATCGTCAAAAATAAATTTTCCACGAACCAGCATCTCCTTCACACGAACCAAACACAGTTTATCCATTGGCGAACTTCATGGAAGAGGTGCTTGCCCCTGCTTTTGAAGACAAAGGATTTGTACCCGAAATCATAAATTCATTTGTTTCATTATAGACTTCAACCACCTCCTCATCATCAGAATCAGCTATATCTTCCCCCGTCCCCTTACTCTTTTGCCGAACCATTCCCTTCTCACTCCTTAGAACATCAAACGGGTTCTGGGACACCACACTAGCCGAAGGATCTGACTTCTTTACCCCTCCATTCGATTTAACCCCAAGCGGCCTGTACTCAAATTTCGGCTTAGCTTTATTAACAAGAAAACCAGGTCTCCTAGCCACTTTTTTACCATCCACATCCATAAAACTATCTTCATCTACTGCTGTAGCTTTCACCGGACCCCGAGGTTGCTTCCCAGTATTTTGTTTCTGGGGTTTAGGCACTGCCTTTGGAAGCTCCCTAGTCTGTCTCGAGCAAGACTCATCAGAATGTCCAAAGACTTTATAATGGCCACACCTATGAGGACTCCATTCATATTCCACAACCATATTCACTTTAATAAAACCTTCACCTTCCAGCTCAGGCACCGCTATAACTATTTCCTCTTTAAAGTCGTTCTCAGCTGAAATTTCTATCAAAGCTCTTGCATAACTGCTCCTACCCCAAGCATCCGTACACATTGAAGTGGTGTACGCATCCAACAATTTCGGTTCACCAATAGCCGTAGCAATCATACTCAATCCATCTTCCGTATAAGCAGCTATAGGAACATCATGAATTTTAACCCATGCTTGTATCTTTTGAACTTCCTTCTTCTCTAGTCTCGTAGTAGGCGACCACACACTAAGGAAGATAGGTTGAGAACGAATAATCCAAGGCCCTTCTTTAAGAACATTCATCATACCATCTTTGTCCGCAAACTTGAAAAAGAAAAACCCTTTGGCATTCATCATTGACTTTTGTAAACCAAATTTCTTCCAATTATTTCTCACAAAGTACTCAACAACCGGATAAACCACTCGATCCCCCAAGAAATACCCATACAACGTATTAGCTAACCTATCTTGAACTTGTTTAACAGATTCCCGGGGGAGCACCACATCACAACCATCATGCAATACCGGACTCGCAAGAGTTCTAAAGTTTACCTGTTTGTTCTTGGTTGCCACAACTGAATCAGCATAGGACATAGGCTTCGAAACACTACCTAGATCAGAACGAACCTGGAAACTTGCATGAACTTCACTGTTTTCCAAACCCGTAATGTTTGGCCGCATATTCTCCACAGGGACTTGAACAGAAGACTTAAGCAATTCATCAATGATGTTCGCTTTCTTGGGTTCTGTTTGAGACGTCTGAACGAATCCCCGATGAGGCAACCATGTATTCCCCTCAACATCAATCACACGGTTGGCAAAGCTCTCAAAAGAGAGTGAAGGTTTACCACGATCATCTGTTTTACAATCATCCATTCATTGAGAACCCTAATCAGATTTCACACATAATCAGAATAAACAAACCAGCCAGGAAGATTTGTGAACTGTTTGCGAAGGACTGATAAAACCACAAAACTGGATGCGAGTCAATCAGCAACAAAGAAAACGGGCAGCCGAAAACCCTAAGAATGATTTTCAGTCAGCCGCTCACCCCGCAACACTTTGCAGAAAGTATTCTTCTCTCAGAATCGTAACAATCAGAAGTACAGAAAAAGACAGAACCCTAAATACGAAACCCTAATCTGATTTCAAAAGTTTAGCGCCTAGGAATAGAGGATTCCTTACCAGAGAAGAAATCAACTCCTAAGAATCTTACCAAGATCGATCGAGATCAGGAACAGATAGAATCGCCTAGGGTTTGCAGCTCACTATCGACTCTAACTTACCTGATCAGACTCGCTCTGTTCAAACTGGAGCACTGAAGGAATAGGATTTTCAAGTTGAACCCATGCGGGCATGGAGAAGCAACCTTTGACAGGTCGGACAATGTTCGCTACCTCATGGAACAAATGTGGGTCTCGCTATACGACTACTGTAGGGAGCTCGTGTTGAGCAAAGCACATCGGCCTCGATATTCTAGTCATCTGGGTTTTGATGGGAGGCATTAGGATTTATAAACCTTGTACTGGTAATCGGGCATGAAGGCCCACCTAGTTAGGTATGTGAATGACGGATTGACTAGTGGGAAAGTCAAGGTGAATGTGACAACCGGTGATTTACGGCTCTTAATTACGTAATTAACAGGAGATTAACGTGATAATAAATAGTGTTTACAGCACAAATTAACTTAATTAGACCTTTGGAGTGCCTAGGAACGTTTATCCGACTTTACAGTACGCGTATGAAGATTCGCATGGAATCTATGGAACATCAAACGACAACGAACTAATACCGTACAAAATACTGACGACGCCGACAAATATGGATGTTACACGAATATTTTATGCTTATGAAGTTTGGGTCGCGACAACGGGTCTCGTAGGAATTACGGGCCACTTACACATGAGATGGGCTTGTGGGCCCAAGCCCAAAACCCACAAGCCAAAACCTACACATAATATAGAAGATCTATACAAAATCTATGCAAAATCTTATCAAATATTTGCAAATCTAAACAAAATCTGTTCAAAATCTTATTAAGATATTGCAAATCTCTACAAGAGATATTGTCACAAAAAGAGAAACATCTAAAATCTATAAAATCCACACCTCCCCACTCTCAAAACACAGATGATTATCCCCTCTATTCTCCATTTCTCTCTCTCGATTACACTCACAATTAACACACAAACCTCCTATGCCTTCTGCCTCGATTCCCATTGAAGACACACACACTCACAGTGCAACATTCCTCCCTCCCTTTGTTTCAAACTAGCGACCGGAGATGGGAGTTCCCACCGGTGCTGGTTTCTGTTCCGGTGGCTCCGACAACCCACAACAACCCCCCCTCTGATGAATCGAGCTCCAGTCGACTCACGGAGGTCCGACGATGTTCTCCGACGGCAGCACCGTCGATTAGCGGCGGCTCCGCCGTTACGGTGGCAGTAATGGTGGTTATGATGACATTCCGACGGCAACATACGGCTCCGATGAGGATGATGATGTCGAAGAGGTTGAAGATGGTGATGTTGATGTCGATCATGTTTGATGATGACGTGATTTCTCCGGTAGGTTTCACGGCAGCGACGGGAGCCGTCTTTACCCGACAAACTTCGGTGAGTGTGCTTTCTTTCTTTTTCTGTTTCGGGTTAACGCAGTGATTTTACACAGTGGCTAAAGCTTTTATTTTTTGGGGGGAATTTTGATCTGGACGGTGGTGGACTCGGTTTCGGGTCTCGGATCGGTAAACAACAGTCAATAGTGGGCAAGATGGCCAGATTCACATTCGGGTTCTCGGGTCAACATTCGGGTCCGGTCAACTTTGGTCAACGGCGCAGGTTCGAGTCTTATTCTGGGTTAAACGCTGGTCAACTGGGGTCTTGGGTTCGGTTTGGTTCGGGTCAGATGTGAAGCGGTTCGGGTTGACTCGGTCAAACCGAGTCACCCCGGTCAAACTCAGTCAACATAGCGAGTCAACTCAGCGGGTCAACCCGGTTGACTCGGTCAGCTCAGTAAACCCTTTTCGGCGTTCGACACGAAGATTCGGTAAAAGATTTAAGACGAATGTTATTTTCGTTAACTATTCCTTATTTTAATATTACGTGACAAACGAGCTCGAACTGAACAAAATAACGAATTGATAGTTAAAGAATACTTTGAATTATTTATTTCGTTGATGATACGTAAATATTGTTGAGTAATTTGATTGAATTTTTGAAATATAACGCCACTTTAGTTGTCGGGGCCGTTCAAAAACAGAGGAAACTCTGCCCGTTTTTCGAGAAAACCGGTACTATACAACGCGTTTATTATAAAATAAACTATCGGGTTTCGAATACTCTTTTAGAAAGACAAATACGAACATATAATTTCTTTTGACGACACTTTTACAAGATACAAGAAAAAAAGAAACGACAATTCTTCTATAAAAACGAGTATAGTTTATATACTTATTTCGAACATCCAAATTCGGATATCTTTCATAAACGACTACGAGGTTTGGTTTAAACATCAAGAATACGGAAACTCTTTATAAAATAAATATGATTATTCTATTTATTTCAAACACCTAAAACTCGGTGATTCTTTTATAAAGAGAAATATAGTTATATATTTATTTCAAATATCATAACACACGAATTCTCTTATAAAATAAATATAATTTTTATATTTATTTCAAACGCCGAAACGGCATATACGTATGTTTTGGCAAATACGCAACATATATAACACAAGTTTATTATATATTACTTTCATACGAATATTCCTACATACACAAACGACTTCTTGGGGCGACAAAGTATAACTTAATCATTAAGTTAACAATTTACCGTCAAATCGTTCGGTCAACGATTCGGTAAGAGCTCGATGACACGTAGTTTAGTTACTGCGTTTATTTTGAAACTTATAAGGTATTCCGTGTTAGGAATATTGTAGAATGCACGCTAGCGAGTCTCGTCTTGGAAACGACATCACGAAGTCGTAAATAGCTAGCTTTGCACAGGAATATTCAGGTGAGTTCATAACCCCACCTTTTACAGTTTTACATTTTTCTAAATGTTTTCGGGGTGGAAAGACATGCACTTTTTGCAAAGCATACAAGAATTACATATTTTTAAACCATTTTACAAGCAAGTTTAACGGACACAAATGGTTTACGAAAAGCTTATGTTTTATACCGGTTTTTGCAAACAAGCGTATTTTTCGAAATGTGCATACACACGAATTCTAGTTTTCTAAACTACAGGAAAACACAAATACAAGAGTTTAAAAATACATGAGTTATGGTATGATGGATACAAAAACAAGAAGCACTCTTGGTGAGAACGAGTACCAAGTATGATGCGTTTTGAGAACACAAGAATACAAGAAGCACTCTTGGTGAGAACGAGTACCAAGTATGATGCGTTTTGAGGAATGATACGAGAAATCGTGTCATGAATAGGGTACCATAAGCACCATTAATCAACAATATACCTAGACCGCAGAACAAAAGGTTAGATCTAACGGGTTTCAAGCAGCCACACTCTTGGTGAGAACGAGTACCGAGTAGTGCTTTTGTGTCTTAGAAAAACTTGATAAATGCCTATGGTTTGGTGACTTCCTATGTCGTGTCACATGTTAATGGCCTTGCAACCCATTAACAACCCTGATACATACAGAAATACTTGATTTATACAAGATACATACAGAAATACTTGATTTATACAAGATACATACAGAAATACTTGATTTATACAAGATACATACAAAAATACTTGAATTATACAAGATACATACCATGTTTTATACACAAATTCAAAAGCAAGGTTTTTGCGAATATAGTGCGTTACAAATACAGAGTTTCATGTAACTCGACAAGAAAATGATTTTAAATTTGTTTTCTCAATAACATTTCAAAAACCGGTTATTCAAAAAGATTTATTTCAAATCTTTTACAAACAAACTATGAACTCGCTCAACTTTATGTTGATTTTTCGCATGTTTCTTTCTCATGTTACATTTCAAAGTTAAGGAACGGTTGGAATAGGAGAACCATGAAGAGTCGAGTACTTAGTGGGCGTTCGCATTCTAAAAGTCTTAGCTATTTGCTTCCAATGTGCAAATGAAGATACCAGTTCAGTCACGCCAGCTCTGATAATTTCGGGGTGTGACAGTGAAATGTCAGCAACCAGCAATAACCGCATGGAAATGAGAACTGTTAGCCATGGACTTGGCCACTAGTCTACTTACAACTCGAAACGGAAACAACATCACCTGGGTGATCGTTGATTGTCTCACATAACCAGCACACTTTCTAGCCGTTAAGGAAACGGATAAGCTTTCTACACTTGTAGTCATCTATCTGAAAGGAGTGGTTGCTAGGCACGGGATGCCAACCTCCATTATCTCTAATCGCGACCCACGATTTGCATATGGTTTGTGGCAAGCGATGCACAAATCCTTTGGCTCACGTCTAGACATGAGCACAGCATATCATCCACAGACGGATGGGCAGACGGAACACACCATCCAAACTCTTGAAGACATGCTTCGAGCATGTGTAATCGAATTTGGTAACGGCTGGGAGCGGCATCTACCTTTAGTGGAGTTTTCGTATATCAACAGTTACCCCACCAGTATCCAGGCTGCTCCGTTCGAGGCATTGTGAGGACGGAAGTGCCGATCACCTCTTTGTTGGGCAGAAGTTGGAAATATCCAAATCACTAGCCCAGAACTCGTTGTAGGCACAAAAGGGAAGTATGCTCAGGTGCGCCAACGAATGGCGGCAGCTCGTGACCGTCAGAAGAGCTACACTGATAAGCGCATGAAACCACTCGAGTTCCAGGTTGGGGATCGAGTACTACTCAAAGTCTCACCTTGGAAATGTGTAGTTCGTTTTGGTAAACGAGGCAAACTCAACCCGCGATAGGTTGAACCTTTCGAAATTATTGAGAAAATTGGCAAGGTGGCCTACAAGCTGAATCTACCTTCAGAACTCAGCGGAGTTCACAACGTATTCCATGTGTTGAATCTGAAGAAGTGCCTGTCAGATGAGACCCTCATAGTTCCTCTCAATGAGCTCACTATCGACGATCAATTGCGATTCGTCAAGGAACCTGTAGAGATTACTGACCGAGATATTAAGATTCTCAAGCGTACCAGAATACCTCTTGTTCGAGTTCGTTGGAACTCCCGTCGTGGCCCAGAGTTTACATGGGAACGTGAAGACCGAATGAAACACAAGTATCCCCAGTTGTTCGAGAAAAGTGCAACCACTGCTGAGGCTGAAGCTACTACGGAATTTCGGGATGAAATTCCAAACCAACACGGGGATGATTTGACACCCCAGGAAAACCACGCAACCTAACTAGCTTCCTCAGTAACTACGTGCTAAATTTTGGGACGAAATTTCTTTCAAGTTGGGGATGATGTGACAACTCGACCTTTCAAGGTTAGTAACGTGATCTTAACTCTTCGATATTCCTCTTTGATGTGTTTCACGCTCTGTACTTGTATGATTCCGTTTAACAATCGTGATAATGTTTATGAGATAATGTTTATTATCTCATAACCTTGTTAGAAATTTATATGTTGCATATTGGGCCTCACCCTTGTATCGCTTGGACTATTAATCTAATGGGCCGCAACCCAAACTCATGAAGGTTAAGAAAGCCCGATGGGATTAGAAGCCCAAACCGCCGCCTATCTAACCCATAAGCTAGCACTCTTGCATATTATTATGGCAGCTTAAGTAATGGGCTTGAGCCCATTATCGGCCAAAACAAAAACAAAGGGAACCGCCTATCTATTGTTATTTATATGCACGTATCATGTATGTTATTATCTAATAATCAAAGAAAATTAAACCCTATTTTCCCCAAGCTTTCATACGGCAGTAGACCCCCCCTTCTCATGAAACACCATTCCAGCCAAACTTATTACCGGGTTAGTGATTTATTTGCAAGTTATTTTGATAATCATGCTTGGTAGTTGTTAGTAGCAGTCGAATGATACATGATATGTGCAACTGTAAATCGAACCGTGCCTATATTGTTCTTGTAATCTGCTTGCTGTCGTATTGAGGCCATAGATTACTATTTGTTGTTTCTTGATGCTTGTAATAATTTAGAGCTCCTTACTATAACCGGATTATGTCTTGATTAAACATGTATTAATAACACAAAAACTAATGTGTCTTAACAGTTGGTCGATGATCATATATGTACTTGGAACTTTATGGCGTGTGTGTATTAGATGATATAAATGATTGATACATGATGTGTATACAAGATCTGATTCGGTTGTTTGGAATATGGAGTATGTGGGTTAATGTATAACTGTTGTGTTTGAGTGTGTGATATTGTATAATGTTTGAGAGGTAGGGCTAGTATGTTTAAATCTGATTCGGTTGTTTAGATATGATTCAGAAACATGAATTAATCATGATGTTAGTGATTAGGTTGTATAGGGTTTGATGATGAAGATAACATAGCTATTAGGTGATTATGTGGACCGAATATTTTGAAATAAGGTATGGATGGTGTGGTGCTATTAATGATGTCTATTTTATGATAAGGTGATGGGTAAGAATATATAGAATCTTTGGCACATGCATGGCATTATAATAACTGAATATGATAATTTCTAAGATGTGGTATTCAGATTCATATGCTTTTGTGGATAGTGGTGTTTAATATGGGCTTTGCATGAAAGGGCCGCATACCATTAGACGGTACTGGACCACTTAAAAAAATAATAACAACTGTTGGGCCAAGAGTAGGTTGGGCTCGCATGTTAAATTGTTTACACATTAACTAGCTGAGATAAACATAAGGGTATTGGGCCAGTGGTTTATGACATTAGTTAGTTGGAGTGGATATTAAATTTAACTAATAAACTTATTAAATTGGTTTGGGATGATGTAATCGATAGTTACTGTTTGGGGGGAATCTTGTGAGTGGGCTACGGATTGGGCCTGGGAATGGGCAAATTAATTGGGCCACATAAGCACTGTTTGGGCCGCACTTTAAGTTGATTGACGTAATAAACTGCTATGTGTAGTTGGTCGGTTAGGCTTGTGATACGAAGTAACTTGTGACCCGAATGCTTATTATGTAATGTGTGTTTTAGCTTGGGAACCTAACTGTTTGATTGCATGATATTGAGAAATATGATCTTGTAACATGAGAGTGTTTGTGGTTCGTACACTTGCTATGATAAGTAGTAGGGATATGTGCCGTACTTGCTTGCTACTTGTGTAATACGTGACAATCTACGTGATGCAATGTAAACTGATCGTTGTTGGTAAACAATGATTGGACGTGTTGATCAATTACTAAACAAGTAACTAATCTTACCGAGCAAACCAAGGTGAGTTCACACTCTTTAAAAGGCATGGGATTCCCGGTGGCTGGGAATGGGGTTAAAGAAATGAAACGGAACCTACATATCCTCCTTGGGTAGGATATGTACCGCCATCCTCCATGGGTAGGATGCAATATTAATCCTGCGTATTCTCCTTGGGTAGAATACGTACGTTCGTCCTCCTTGGGTAGGACAACAACCTTAAACTTACTAGACAAAACTCTATAATTAAGTCCCTCATTTTATATCGACTTAATCGCCGAGGCCGATGGCGAGCGGGTCATTAGTTAATAGCGCTATTAGGTTTGACAAACCTCACACCGTGCCGATCGGACGGGCGTGTACTAATGGATCATGGCAAACAGTCAATGATGATAGACATTGACTTAGGGCACAACTTACTTTCGTCAGTAGTCGATATGGTAACGGTCTAGTGGTTCACATGGGGAAGCCCCCACTGGTTATGGTTTGGGAAAGAAGGAATCGGTTAATCATATTTTCAACTATGGGGTAACCCCCACGGCAAGAAAGCCAGCTAAAGAAAAACTATGTTTTTGAAACAACTTAAAACGAACAACCAACTGTGAACTCGCTCAACTTTGTTGTTGATTCGTTGTTACATGTCTTGCAGGACTATATGCTTATATTATTTGGAACTTGCTGTCTGGGAGGCTGGAGTGGTCATGGGTCGAGATACATGGAATCTCAATACAAGCTCAATGGTTTATGTACTCATGGTTTACTAAACACTTAACAAATGATTTATGCTTCCGCTGTATTCAATGAATGATGCGTAACGATTGTAACGCTTTGTGTTAATAAATGAAAGTTTTATTTAATTATAATTATGAGTTCAATGTGATTGGTGGCTTGGATCCTGTTATGTCACACGCCTCGCGGGGGTTTCCGCACGTGGTATTTTGGGGGTGTGACAGTTCTCGCCTCATGTGGCGGATTGGGGTCACGCTTCTTATTGTTGGAACCCTTGTTGTTACGTGTTGCTTGATTCAGGTTCGCATGCTTCCTTTTCTTGTCACCAGACGACTCAGCATGCATCTCGGTCTTTTCAGTTGGGTTTAGCGATAACTTCTTTATACGAACATCATCTGCAGTAAGGCTGACAGCCAGAGTTACAGCTTGTGTGATCGTTTCAGGTTTGGCCGAAGTTACCATGTTGCGAAACTCTGGAGCCAATCCCCAGATGTAGCGTTCAACGCGCTTAAATTCAGGAGTCACCATGTAGGGGATCACTCTTGACAAATCGTGGAACCTTCGGGTATAACCAGTGATGTCAGCACCTTCCATGGTCAAGTGCCAGAACTCAGTCTCCAACCTTTGGAGTTCAGCACGAGAGCAATACTTCTCTCTCATTTGATCCTTTAATAAACCCCATGTCATGTCGTACGCAGCATCATCACCTAGAGTTTGGACTTGCAAATTCCACCAAGTCAAAGCTTCATCAACAAACAACCCCGTAGCAAAAGTGACTTGCTGATCCGCGATACACTTGCTCATGTGGATAGTGGCATCAGTCTTCTCCGTCCAGCGTACAAACGCCACTGCACCTCCCGCGCCGTCATAGTTCAGTGGTTTGCAGTCGAGAAACTGCTTAAAGGTGCAGCCTTGAGCTGTGTTTCCTCCGGATGTATCTCCCTGTCCATTACGTCTAGCATTGCTTGGTCCTCCAATTTGTTCGGTTCGGTTTGCTTCGTATTGCGCGATAGCTGCGGAGATCCTTTCTTCCAGTAAGACGTTCAGTTCTTCAGTAGTCCTCGGTAGAAGAGGAGGAGGGGGTTGATCGGAATCCTGATTGTTCACAGTTCTCCTAGGTGCCATGTTCTTTCATAACACAACACAACAGGGTTAGACATTTATTTGATATCGTCATACGAGACAGTAGTATATATACACAGACATATACCCACATAAGTGACATCAAACAATCCGCCATATAAATCAATTCATACAGCAACAAGCATGCATAAATAGATAAATGCTGGCATGTCATAAGATATTCACCGAGTCTTTACACATATCAGAACAACTTGTTACATCATTGTTTGTGAGGTAAACAAAATGCATAAGTGTTACATCTCCCCAAAGTACAAGTTTAATATATGTAAAGGACAAAATATCTTACTTCACATTGGCGGTTCTTATCTTTATACCCTAAATTATTACTCCAACAGAGTATTTAATAGGCTGGGGGAAGGGTGTTCACGTCTGACCTTTTCTTGAATTGAAGGAATCTCGTTTGATACGTGACAAGACTTGCCGTGGTTTCTGTGCACTGAATTCCATAATTATGTATGCATCCATAATTACGTAACTCCTTGCACAGTCCGCACAGTTCGTTTCATCCTCGTATCACTTCCTTCAGATAGGCCATTGTTTTCAGGTAAAGTCACGAGTACTTGAGACATTCTATTTCTAGTATATGTATATATATCAATTATTACACATAGTTGCAAGTAATTTCTAGTCAAGGACAAGTGCTACTCCAGTGCACCCTAAGTCTCGTAGTGTCCTTACTTGACTCTTTGAAAACGGTTTCAGGTAGTGGATGTCGTGGAAAGTTTTATGCAATGAAAACTTTTTGAAAAATTGTTTTCGTGAAAGGATCCTAAAGATTGTAGTCTAGACTTGAGAAGGAATCCTAGTTCACTACAATCGCGGCTCTGATACCAATCTGTCACACCCCTTTCTAAGGCGGAAGCACGAGGTGTGATCATGAAAGGTTCTCATTGCATACGAATGGTAAACATACTACATGCTCGTAAAAAAATAACTTCAAATGCCAATACATTACATACTAAAACATAGGTTAAGTGTTTACATCACAAGACAGCATAAAACATTGTTTAAAAAGTTTACAACATTTTTCGAAGACAAACATAAAGGTTTTGGTCCCTATATCACCACACGGAGTGGGACATAACAACCAAACCCAGTAAAACGGCATAGGAGTCTCGACACAACATAGCTAACAACATAACAACATCCAAGAGCAAGAGTATGACCGCGCGCACATCCACTTTAGTTACCTGAAAATACATGTGAGTTTTTGGAAAATCGTCAACATAATGTTGGTGTGAATTCATGCAGTTTTTGTATTGAACGTTTGTATACTTTGTATGAAAACATGGTATGTAATTTGTATAAATCAAGTATTTCTGTAAGTATAAGGAAATCGAGATCGCTAATGGTTTGCAAGGCCATTAACATGTGACACGACATAGGAAGCATCCAAACCATAGGCATTTTTCTAGTAGTCGATTCACGACTGAGACACAAAAGCACTACTTGGTACTAGTTATCACCAAGAGTGTGGCTGCCCGAAAACCCATTAGATCTAACCTTTTGTTCTGCGGTCTTAGTATGTACACGATTAATGGTGCTTCTGGTACCCTATTCGTAACATGATCTAAAGTATCATTCCTTTGTTTTTTTATCCATCATACCATAACACATGTATTTTCCCAAGTTTAAAAAATTATGTAAAAGTTTAAAAGTGGGGACATGAACTCACAACTTTGCGTTTCTTGTGCCGTAAACTTCACCGGGTTTGCTTATATAGCGTCGTGACCTATACGTGTTTTATTAACGTTAGTCACTAGACTTGTATCGCACAAGTACAAGTCACCATCTTTTATGTATTTGTTCTTTGTTGTTAAAAATAACTTATATTTTAACAATGTATCTTACTTATATTATTTTCTCAAAAATAAATATAAGTATCTTGTATTTTTCACCCAAGTTATGTATTTTTGTCCAAGAAGACATTTTCAGTTTGTAACTTGTCCAAGTTACATAATCTATCAAGTAATATATTTTCATAAATATATTCTCTTGTATTTGTCTAAGCATGTTGTATGTGTATTTTTTAATTTTCACTCCTTAGGAGTATTTAGTGTATTTTCAAGTCCTAATACACTATCACATATAATACATATTACATACACTTAGCACAAAATTTGGTGACCAATAAATATATATATTTTCTTCAAAAATATACATACTTAATATCAATTTTTATCTTGAAGAAATCATCATTTCTTAACTTGAAGTTTACATAAAAATTAGGGAAACCTTGGTAAATACTTTTAGGTAAATTTTTAGGGAATAAGTTTCACCAAAACTTATATTTTTCTAAGTGTCAAAATTCTATAAAAATTTTGACATAGTTTCCCCTAAAAATGGAGGTTTCCCATGTTTTCAAAACATGTGTTTATTTTCTTTTCAAATCATCACAAACAATCATCAACTTATTCAACACTTACCGAGTGTCAAAATCAAGTAAATTACACTACATCATGAACTTGAAATTTTTGTAAAAACTTATAGTAACTTACCATGTTATTTAGTAGGTTTAGTTACCCTTAAAAACATGGTTATTTGTTTGTAAATCACTTTATTAAAAGATTTAGTCATTTACAACTTGTAAGATGATTTTTCTGAAAATATTTCTTTTGTATTTTTCTTGTTACAAACATGTTTCTAGTCTTGTTTAGACACTAAAAATATGATTAGTTTACTTAGAAACCATGACTTTGTAAATCTTGTAAATAAACTTGGTTTCTTGGGAAAATTATTTTTGTAATCATCTATTTACAAGATTTGTATTTTGTTTAAATCATCTTTACATATGAAAACCACTTTCCTCATTCAAGTTCATGAAGACATAAAGCATGATGATCTTGGTCTTTCACAAGATCACCACTTTAACTTACTAGATCTTGTGTTTAATCACAATCTAGTAGGTTTCTTATGATGTCTAGCATCACTAACACAAATCATCATTCATCAAGAAGCAACTCATCATCATTTACATGTATTCTTATGTATTTAAGCTTATGTTTAAGTATCATGACCATGTTCTTTAGTGTTCATCAAGTTTATCATTGTTCATCATCTTTTAACTATCAAAATATGAAGTAACAAAGGGTTATGAGAGTCTTACAACTAGCTCTATGGCTAGGGATGAACTCTTGAAGATGAAGATGACAAAAATGGTGGATAAAAGCAAATGATGGAGGTTCTTCAAGATCCAAGACCACCAAACCTTCTAATATGGCTCCTTACACCTTGAGTACACTTGAGAATGGTTGAGATTGAAATGAAAATGATGATGGTGGTGGTGGGGGTACACGGCCGAGAGGGAGGGAGAGAGTAGGAGAGTGGTGTTGTGAAGAAGATGAAGTGTGCTTATGTCTTCTTATAGTACATGCAAGATCTCTAGATATATCTTCACAATCTTAGGAGATCTTATAATATCTAAATGAATCCAAGGAGATCAAGAAAGATCATGTAGGATTTTGTTGGATCTTGAAAAGATTCTGGTGGGGTCACATAAGGTGGTCGTCCACTACCAAGGGGGGGAGGGGGTAAAGTGTAAGTTTCAACCACTAATTTCATAAATAAGTTAAGTTTCAAGTGTCTTGATTAGGGACTTGATGTGTTATTATGTTATGAGAGGTGTTATGGTGTTTGGGAATCCTAACTAGCTCAGAAATAATAAAATAACGCTTCTAGTATAATTTTGGTGTTTCGGGTAATGTCCGGTTGTTCGGTTAGATACCGGTTCGTTAAAGTGCTAAATTGCACCGTTTAGTGTCCTTTATGTACCCTTTTGTGACACTTTCAATTCCCGACACTTAGGAAAGCATTCAGGACCATTTAGTCATATTTTTACATGTTACTAACTCATTACAATGCTGAATTTTGCTGAAATATATGAAATTCAGCATTTAAAGTGTGTTTCGGGTGCTTTTTGGTGCATATTCTAGCTTCCGGAAAGTCTATATGTTAACCCTTGTATCCATTCTTGGATTTTAATGTATTTTAGACGTTGGACCTACTCCTAGGCCCCAATTCTATTGCGTGACTGCTTTCTGCAGAATTATTGACACAATGTGTCTACCGGTGAGTTTACTAGTATTTCTGACGCAACGCTATCATTAATGCATAAAGCAATATTTGTAGTATAAAACGTGCATGAATTCACAAGTATAGCATGAAATCAGACAATGTTGACATTTAAGCACATAACTGTAGTTATTAAGTATTAATTAAATTGGACGGAAATTACCGATTTTGTGCCAGTTGTCACAGAAATGAGGTTAACGGGGGTTAAATGCATCAAAAACCAAGTTTTATGCATGCAGGGACTGTTTTTGACAATTCTGAAACTTTGGTCGCTGGGCGCGTAAGCCTATGCTTACTCTTAGGCGGGGCGCGACAGCCACATCTGGCAGATTCATTGAATTGTTCCAAATCAGCTGCTGCCATTGTTTTTAATCCTGGTTTTTGAATACCATGAGCTGGTTTATGTGTTGCCCAAGCATTGTCCAACAAGTGTAAGGCCAAGATTTTGTTTCAAAACACTTGGAATGATCTTATGGATTCAAGAAATCTGTAAATAGCCATGGGTTTCAACCATTTTTCCTTGCTCATTCCAATTTCTTCACAAATCTGCTCCTTTGAGAGGCTCTCACACTTGTTGAAGGCTTCATATTCAGTTTTCTTTGTTCTATCTCCAAGCTTGGACCCTTAGTAAGTGATATTTCATGCTTGGTTATGTATTCAAGCAAGAAAGTCAAATAGTGTTTGACTTTCTGCTTTTACCATGAATTGGTCAAGACAAAGTTCATTTGAACTTTGCAACGCGAGCATAATCACGATGGTTATAGTCCCTTGTGACTATACCTACTGATTACCACGTTGATTAGTCGAAGTGACAAGTCAAAGTTTCGGTCAAAATGCATGATTATGTGCATTTTGCGACCAAACTATTTTCGGGTATCAAAACACTTTGTTTTGATATCAAATCAGTTTTATAACTTAGTTAAACATGTTTTGACATGTTTAACTCGTCACTTTTAATCTAGTGCTTGTGTATGGTCGTAAGTCAAGCGGTCTTGACAACCGCTTAGACTTTCAAAATGCCATTTTCATGCATAATTTGAATTTAAGCATATGTAACTTAATTTTTGACACTTAAACTGATTATGCAACATATTTAAACATGTTAGGGCATATAATACTTGTCATAGGACTAGTTAGGCGTCTCAAATGCGCATTCGCGCGAATAACGCGTTAAAGTAGCGTAGACTACCTTAACGGGTTATAACGGGTCATAAGCACTTATGATAGATTCCGGATCAGAATGTAGGCTTTGTTAAACCATATCACATGAAGTTTCAATACTCATTTGGTTTACGAGACCTCATTCTACCCGATCTCCCGATTTAGGTGTCGATTTATTAACATAGTAATCCAATACTAGGTGCCACTTGATTCCTTGATTGCTGAGCTTTGTTAGTTCACTTTAATCGAGGATACCTTGCAATCTCAAGTGAGTACATAGTGCCCCTATTTTACTACTTTCAATTGTTTTGGGGTGATTCGTATGTGCTAAACGATTTCGATGATTTCAAAAACGAATACTACGGTTTATATTAAACACAACGATTTCGATAATGTGAACGAACTTGTTGGGACGTTATTACATAATGAATGACATTCATTAACAATGATCAAGCCGACCAGTAGTATGTTATGGTACCATAGGATCTGACAAATCCCGTTATCGGACTATCGCCATGGTTATGTATGGGGGTAATGTGGGTAACGACAGAACCTGATGATTGTTAACTTACCCTTTGGTGGTTTGTTAATACGAGTTGAACGATGGACGAGTCACACAGGTTTGAATGTATTCAACGAGACGACCAAAAGTTAGTTTTCACAATTAAAACACGAACGATTAAACGATTTAAACGATTTGAACAAGTTAAACGAATTGAACGAACGATTGACAACACGAACGAATAGAACGATTTTTGAACGAATGGTTTTTTTGGTATGTGATTAGATAATGGGACGGGTGTAATGTGATAAAAGTATGGTAGATACGCCGCTGGTACTTCTTATATATAAGTGCTTTTATCATATTACATTCCGTGGCGTTATTTAGTTCACTTGAACGAACGATTTAAAACGATGACACGCAACGATGGTTACTATATGATATAAACCATACGAATCCTATTTCAAGAATGATTTACAATTTGGTTCACAAAAGCAAATGTTTTAGTCAAGATTCATGGCAACGAGATTTTATAAACTATAACCAACTTGTTTTGAGTTGGTTAATCATATTGCAATACTAAACACTTTTCAAAACAAGGTTTTCAGTTATCAACTCTTGTAGTCATACGAGTTATTGCAACATGTATACAAGCCATGAATCTAACACACTCACAAAACCTATGTGCTCGCCGGCATTTTTATGCTGACTTTATTTTCACATATGTTTCAGGTGGTGTTTGATGATGACTAGGATGCATGCTCACATAGGATCGGACGAGGCCTTAGTGACTTAATAACTGTGATAGACAATGTGTTTGTGTTTTTCTTATAATATCAAGACAATGTAATAACTTTAATCAATAAAACAAAACTTTAATCCATGTGTTGTGAAACAATAATTCTGTTACTCCACTCCCCGATGTTTCCACCGCGGTTTCGTTGTTTTGACGCGGTCGGGGTGTGACACTAATTATATATATTTTCCTAAAAATATATATATATTATAAGTTTCCATTTTAGCTTATAAAAATTATCATAAGTATTTAGAACGATACTTAGGAGTTTAACACTTAAACTTTTTACCAAAAAAGTTTCTCTAATCATGTTTAAGATCCCTAAGTGTGATTACCCATTTTAATCACACTTTAATCCCCACTAATCATGATTATAATTTTATAAAATTTTGCCATAGTTTCCCCTAAACTATGGCGTTTTCCCACGTTTTAAAAAAAGTATTTAAATCACAAATCAATTTCCAAATCATCATCAATTCATCAAGTTTCATCAAAATCATTTTACAAGCAATAATCACATACTTTCACCTTCAACTTTTCATGAGCATATCACTTATACATATTTTCCAAAGCTTTAAAAAACCCATTTTTCAAGTTTATCTTTTATAGAGTATTTTTATATAAATTTGATTATGTTTATAATTGTACTTTAGAAATCCCTAAAATCCTATATCTTTCAAGATCATCAAAAATATCAAGACTTTTATGGACTTCTTTTTATCACCGTGTTTATACAACTTGTTTAAAATCAAGTTTACTAGCTTTCAAGAGCAACTTTCAACAATCAAGAATATGATTTATGTGTGTGTGTGTGTATATATATATATTCATGAAGCTCATGAGTTTTGAAGGTGATGATCTTGTATGATTTAAACATATACATGTTTAAATCATATTTTTAAGTCTCGTATGGCAAGATCATCATACTTATTAAATACTACACTAAATAAACAACAAGAATATAATAAATCACACACTTGTATCTTGTTATGTTTAGGGTTTTTTTTTTTTTTTTTTTGATGATTTCCTTTATGAGATTCAAGATGAATTTTTACTTGTACTTTTGAATTCTACATAACATAAGAACTTCAAATCTTAAACAAGTGAACTTACAACTAGCACTAGGCTAGGGTAGATTCAAAGGTGAAGATGATGAAGATGAAAAGTTGATGATAAAGCCTCTAAGCACCAAAGTGAAGCTCCTAGTGCATCCCCATAAGCTTCAACCACCTTAGATCATCTTGAATGGGTTATGTGAGGCTTGAATTAGTGTGTTTATGGATTGAAAATGGTGGTTTATGGTGATGAATGTGTGGCCGAGATCTAGAGGGGAGATGAGGGGGTTTATGGTTGGTGATTTGTCACACCCTGACTTTTGCGGAAGCGTGATTTGGTGTGACTTGCTTAATATCATTACATTCAACCATAACAAACAACTATATGATAAATCCAAGATGTTCATCCATTGATTAAGTTTTAAAACATTACAACAACATTGTTTTAGGATCCAAACATAGACTTTGAATCTGAATTACAAACCATGCAATTTGTTTTAGAATCCCATAAGGATTCTCAAAAGACACTAATGAAAACTTGGCCTTGAAATATGCATTCTATCCAGGATAGAGTACATACTCCTAAACCATACGACACCAGATGACATCTTTTATTCCAAACAACACTTGATTACTTCAACGCCCGCCAGATCCATACTTAATTTCCTGAAATACATGTAGTTTGAAAACATCAACAATAGTTGAGCGAGTTCATGTTATTTGTATGTGTGCACGAATCATCCTTGAAAACATTTGTAAGTATGTATGTATGTATGTATGTATGTTGTATGTATGTATGTATGTATGTATGTATGTATTTATGTATGTATGTATGTAGGTATGTATGTAGTATGTATGTATGTATGTACGTACGTACGTACGTACGTACGTACGTACGTACGTATGTATGTATGTATGTATGTATGTATGTATGTATGTATGTATGTATTTGTGAACTGGTGTGAAGCAACAAGGAATAGATCAATTAATTTGTAGCTAATACATTAACATGCGTGAAACGGCGTAGGAAGGCTCAAACCTAGCAAATTTGTACCGGGCCTCCAGCTATAAGACATAGTTACCTCATGGGCCAAACCCCGGTCCACATGGGTGTGGGCTCGCTACACCTAAATAGATCTATCACTCATGGCCCTCGGTCCTAAAACGAGGATTAATGGTCTTAAGAGTGCGCCTACCCTTTCATATGATCTAACAATATTTTCCTTAGCTAACCATACCATTTGAAATTGTTTGTAAACATTTAGTAACATGTACTTCACCCCCGAAGTTATAAAACAAAACAGTTTAAAGAAAATGGGGACATGAACTCACAGGTTTGCGTTCTTCGAATCCGTCTGTAACTCAAAGTTTCCTCTGGTGTACACGACTACCTACAACGTACTAAGGTTCATTAGCCGGGTGGGTCGTGCCTTGATTTAGTATTAGTGTCTTTGAGTTACATTCCTTGTGTGTTCAATATTATTCCAAGTTATATAATTATTGGTTAAAATAATAAATATTTTAACTTATAATTATAATTATTAAATTTTTGGAATAATTGTTAAAACAATATATATATTAACATTGGTACTTCTCAAGTATTTATATTCGTATTTCCTTCCCAAGGATGGGTGTAGTTGTATTCGTACTCTTATGCTTATATATTTTTGCCATGTATTGGGGTCGTATTCCGGTGTGTATTTATACGTACGGAAACACGTATTTCTTGTAATTATTAAGTATTCTTATACTTAATGTTATATCAACTTTTCCGGAATAATATTTCTAGTAAAAATACTTTAATATATATTTCCACAATATATATTCCGAGGAATATTACTTAGAAAATTATTTATAATTCTCCCTTGGCAAAAATATTCGTATTTTCATATAAGTTTCAAAAATAATATTTTTCATGTCTAACTTGGAAAATACACATATATAAACTCATTTTTCTCCTAAAATTATATATTTCATATTTAATTGAGAAAGTATATCTTTCACCCCAAAAATATTGTGTTTCGTGTTTGTGTAAGAAAATATATATTTCTTAAAAATATTATATCTTCTAAAACTTTCCAGAAAAATATATATTCCTATTTGTCAAAAACAATATATTTTTCCCTTGTCAAAAATGTGACATATTCTTGTAGAAATTGTAAAATCATATTTTCGTTTCCTTGGTGTCCAAAATATTATCTACCCAAAATATATTTTGTGAATAAATTTCCGGGATATTTTGTAAGTCTTACTCCATAGTTCGGTTTCACTAATATTTTGTGTGAAATGTGTATATTTATTCCTTGGAATTTTGGTAATATTTTGGATTGTAATTCTTGGTATTTTGATATGTTATATTATTTCATGTCCTAAAATAATATAACTAATACACAAAATATACAAATAATCACACACATGGTGTCTTCTAAAAATATATTTCCTAAATACATATTTAGTCACTTTTATTTATAAAAATCAACCTCCAATATTTATATTTTTGTAACAAAATTTATGGCAAAGTTTATGTAAGAAATTCATGGTTTAAAATTCACTTGTAAATACCTGTTTAGAAATATTTTTCTAAGCGTTTAAATTTTTAGAAAATTTTGCCATAGTTTCCCCTAAAAATGGAGGTTCCCATGCTTTCAAGCATATCCTTTTCTTTTGTAAAAATCATCACAATCAATCCACAAACAATATTAAACAACCTTTACTTACCAATTTTGCCAAAATCAAGTAATAATCTACCACTTCGTGAACTTGAATATTTGTAAAAATTTGTAGGAACTTACTAGTGTTATTAGTAAGCCTTGTTAACCTTTAAAGTGTGATTAGTTCTTTAAAAACTTCATTTTTGAAGAATATGGATCTTTACAACTTGTGATCATCATTTCTAAAAATGTTTCTTTATGATATCTTCTTGTTACACAAGTGTTTCTACACTTGTTTAACCACTAAAAATAAGGTTTGTTTATGTAAGAACCAAGATTTAGTAAAACTTATATTTTTAACTTGGTTTCTTTAGGAATCACCCATGAAATCTTTAGATCTACATGGTTAACAACTTTCTTTGATCATTATTTTATAAGAAATCAATGTATTCTTTCAAGTTCATGATCTTTGTGTGGATGATCTATCACCCTTCAACATTTCTACTTTCTCATCTTGCTAGATTATGTTTTTAATCATGATCTAGCAAGATTATATTATGATCTATATCATATATATGAACAAACAACAATCATCAAGCAAATCAACACATAATCAACTTAGTTTCTTCATTAATCATGCTTATGTTCAAGTTTCATTCTTATGATCTTTAGTGTTCTTCAAGATTATGATTATGTTTCTCGTTTTAACCACTTAAAATAGAAGTAAACTAGCAAGATCAAGACTCTTACCACTAGCACAAGGCTAGGGATGATCAAGTGAAGAAAACAAGTGGATAAAAGCACTAGAGAGAGGTCCTTCAACTTTCAAGAGCACCAAGCCTCCTTATATGCCTTCTTACACCCTTATATATGCATGGATTTAATGGAAAGTGGAAGATGAAGTTGATGTTGGTGGGGGGGGGGGGTTCCTTGGTCGTGAGTTATGGGAGGAGGAAGAAGAAGTTGTAGTGTGAAGTAGGTTGTGAATTATGAGGAGTCATGAGCCCTTAAGTCCTTCTTATAATCCATTTCACAAGATCTTCCATTAGATATTATGTTTAGGAAAGTGTAGGCAAGATCCAATACTATAATCTTATAATATCTTGAGGTGGGGCCCTTGTTAGCCGATCATAGGTTGGGGGGGGGGGTAGTAGACTAGGTTCCAACCAATTAGTTAGGTTATGTTTAGATTTCAAGCATATAGTTAGGGACTTGGTTACTAGATATTTTTATTGTGTGTTATGATGTTCGGGGACCATAACTAGCTTGGTAATGTTGAAACAATGCTTCTAGTAAAAATTTGATGTTTCGGGTAGTGTCCGGTTGTTCGGTTGGTTACCGGTTCGTTAAAGTGCTAAACTTTGCAGTTTAGTGTGCTTTATGTTACCTTTTGTGACAGTTTTGATTCCCGACACTTAGGAAAGTATTCAAGACCATTTAACCATCTTTCTGCATGATTTTTTATTGTTAAAATGCTGATTTATGCTGAATTTTGCTGAATTCAGCACTTTATGTGAGTTTTAGGCACTTTCCGGCACTTAAATTATCCCTAGGAAGGCAGTTTTGTGATCCTTACTTCCCTACACACTATACTAGTGTAATACTTGGTTTCTGGCTCATTCTGTGTCTCAATACAATGTCTGTCTTATTTACTGAACGTCGTCAGCATTTTTCTGATTTGTCTGATAATTGTGCTAGCTTTGTTTCGTGCATCATTTCAATCAATAAAGTTTGCATGCAATAATGTTATGTCATTTGCAATATATGATGCACATGTATGTATGGTAACAATAACCAGAAAGCAATCCAAGTCATAAATTGTAAATCAGCACAGTCATTAATCATTAATTATTGTCTAATTAATTGTACGAATGCATGCAAATTTGACAGTTGTCACATGATTTCCTTTGAAAATGATAAGTGATGTGTTGAAGGAATGGTAAAAATGATGGTGCAAGTAGATAATTTCAACAAAAACTCTTAACATGCCATATGTCAACATAAATCAAGTGGGGGTGGGCCCACTTGAATCCACCAACTTGGGGGGGGGGGTAAGTGTATTTTTTTTAAATAAAAGTATTAATTTATTAGATATTTAGAGGATTAAACTAAGTATGTTGTTTAGGGGTTTTCTTGCATCATTAAGGGGGTATTTAGGGGGTTTAAAATGCTAAATGGTATTAACTAGTTCACTAGACTAGTATAAGTTGTATTTTGATAGTTTAAATGGCTTCTGTTTAGTTGTCAGTTCAATAATGGCACATTAGGGTTTTTGCATATATATGGAATCAGGTATGTCTTTTGTATGTCATTATTCATCGTTTTGTTTTCACAGTTTTGCTGTAATGAATAGTGTGACCGTGAATAGTGCGCCCAACACTTTCTACCAACACTTTTACGACATAGTTTTATTGGTTTTGTAACACGACAAAAACCAATATATGTTATAGTATTGTTTAACGTGTCCTAACACTGTTATCTAATGTACGACTCAGTTACATAATTAAATTACGTTAAATGCATGAGATTATGTAATAAAAATAGTGATTAGATTATATGGAATTACCGGTTATTTGCTATTGGTCACAGTTGGTGTGGCTTGAGGTAATGCTAGTGCTAGAACAGTGGTTTCATTAGTAAATGTGGGAGGTCGGAATGTGTTATTGACTACGACAGATGTGACACTTGATTGTGCTCATTGGCAGGATTGAAGTTGGAAAACCTTCATATATCTAAATATAAAACACGTGATTTATACATAAACAGCACTGGATAACATGCAGCAAGGGGGACCAACCTTATCGGATAAGAGATCAAGATGTACTCCTACTGGATATAACACTTTTGTCTTCACCTGTGTTTGCGCGTAGCAATGGATTCAGAAAATACTGCAATAAAACAGATTACTTGGGTCATTTGAACATAAAAAATATAGGTGCGTCGGGATCTATTGTCACACCCCGACCACGTATAACATACAAAACGTGGCGGAAACGTCGGGGAGTGTTGTAACAGAATTAATTGTTTCATAACCATGGTATTCAAATTTGTATTTTATTTATCAACATAAGAGTTACATTGTCTTAAACAGTAAATAAAGAGTTCATAACATAATTAAACAAAGTCTATCTTCATTTTAAGTCTCTAAGGCACAGGTCCGCCCTAGTGTCGCGATCATCATCCTATGGAAAAGCTCCTGAAAACACATGTGAAAATAGGTACGTCAGCATAAAAATGCCTGTGAGATACATAGGTTTTGTGAAAATAAGATTCATGACTTATGTTTAAGAAAATGTTTAGTCATGAACCTTGTAATTTGCTTTGTGATGTGTGTAAAATGCAACATATAAAGTACATCAAATAAGGCGTAAAACTAACCCTTTTTAAGTACTAATATTGGAAAAAGAGTGTTTTTGTCTTCCTTTTGTATTTTCAGGATTAAATGAGCTCAAAAACGCAAAAGAAGCAAAAAGACAGCTAAATCCAACATAAATACAAGAAAAGGAACATTAGTGGACTGCCCGACCCCTCAACGGCACCTTCCAAAGTAAATTAGAGAAGTCAGAAGACTGAACACGCCCCGTGCTCAGCCAGCACGGGGCCGTGCCCAAGAAGCAGCAGAAAAGACAAATCTATAGAAGCTTCTATTGCCCACCACGGGCCGTGCCCAGCGGACACGGGGGCGTGTCGAAAGTACAGCAGGCGCATTTATTGTAATTGCGAATTACAATTAATGAGGAGAGAGATTGTCAGACGGACACGGGGCCGTGCCCAGCGGACACGGGGCCGTGTCCAGCTCTCTGTTCAGCCTATAAATAGGAGTGCTTGGATTCATTTCATCTCATCCCTTGGCACACCACCTCTCTCACACTTCATCCACCACCCACCACCATCACAACACCATCATCCACCACCATCATCCATTGTCCATCGTAGAGTGTGTGAGTCGTCTCGGGATCCAAGATTGATCGTAAGAGTTCTTGACAATCAAGGCCATGTTTGCCTAAGTCTCTTACATCACTTGGTGAAGACAAAGTGTCTAGTATAATACTTTTTATTTCTAATCTTTTGCACTTTTTATTTGGTTTTGTATTAATGACTTTAATAACTAGTTACTTATGTTGAAGGTGATCTTTCCTTATCGTTTGTCCGTGGTGTCTTGGCATTATTTTACTGTCTATATAAAATAAAGGATTTTCACCATTCATATCTCCACGGTCTATATGGAGGTATGTTGGCTACCTGGTAGGGGGTTAAGGGAACGGTTTGGTAAAGGTCTTGCCATTGTTCAGCGTTTAGAGGTCCTGCAATGGACCTGGGTCAAATTTAGTAGGACCTCCTTCAATACTTCACGGTATTGGATGGCGGGGGTCCAAACTCTTTGATCCCCTCATAAGTTAACTACTATTAATACTATAACCCGGCTATTTAGGACTGTATCCCTGCTGACTCAGACTACTTAGCCGAGGGTAACGTCACCGCCAAAAGCGGGGCCTACCACAATACTGCATTAATAACTTAATTCATTATCTTCCAATAATCCACCCTTTTAGGATTGTATCCCTGCTGACTCAAACTACTGGGGTGAGGGTAACGTCACCTTCAAAAGAGGGGCCTACTACAATAACTAAGATAATCTCTTAATTATGTGCAAAAGTGCGGAAATAATCAAAGGTTATACTAGATACGAGTCGGAACCAAGTGATTCATCTTGTCTATCTGTTTTTTTTCTTTTATTTTTATTTTCAGCATTTTAGTTAGTTTTTATTTTTCTTAGCTTAAAACATTTTTCTAAACTTTTTATTTTGGTTAGACGTTGAGGATAAACCGGTACTAAAAGCTCTTGTGTCCTTGGACGACCTCGGTATCTTACCAACGCTATACTACACTCAACGATGGGTGCATTTGCCCATATGTGTGTTTAGTGTTAGTGAAATATCATGTTTTATAAATTTAAAACTTGGCTAAAATAAGTGTTAAAAAGGGCTTAAAATATACACCTAATATATACGACACTTTACCGCACATCACTTTGTCTTGTAAATCATTTGAAAAACAATAAGTTCAGATGATATGTATAAATAAGAGAATATTGTATGGTTAAATGAATAACCAAGTAAAATGAGTTTGTATTAGATAAGTTGTTTGTAAAACAATGTATTGTGAAAAGTATGTTATTTGTATAAAATGTTATATGTCTTAAATTGAAATGATTTAAATAACGCTACGATATGTAATACCATACAAACACTTATATATAGGAAGTACCAGCGGCGTATCCACCATGCTTGTATCATATCACACACGTCTCATTACTTACATCACTTAAACAAACCACCAATGTATAAAGTCCATGTTTAAACCAGTTGTTAAATAGTCCTTGTATAAGTCACGTCAAAAGTTAAAAAGTCCAAATGTAGTCAAGTAATGTGTAACAAATATTATGTATTGTAAGTAAAGTATTGTCACATAAACCAAGTGTAGAAATGTACAAAACAAAGTATTTTGAATATATCAAAAAGTTATGTTTTGCAAAGTAGATGCATGTTACATTGATACAAACATTTATGTGGTAAGTTAACGCACACATTCAAGCCTTGAGACAGTCGGATAACCCTTTTAGTCAAGGTTATCAAAAGAAATGTTTTCGGATTCAGTCATTCCTTACATCCAAACAAACCCGGGATGTCAGGAATGGGATTTGTCAAGTCCTATGGTACCACTGCTTACTCCCGAGCGGCGTAGCAAATGTTAATGAACGTATAAAAGTCTCGTTTGTATAAACCAAATGTTATAGTAGTTGTATACATGTCATATGAAAACAATGTACTAGGTATGCTAAGTTAACATACAAAGCAGAAAAGTCATGTAAATCAATGTGCGAGCATGCTATCAGTCAACATACATAGCAGAAATGTAATGTAAAACGATGTACTAAGTATGCACACAATGGACATACGTAGCATGAAATGTAATGAAATCATGTACTATATTGTACTAATGAACATAACAAGCATATGATATGAAAGCATTGAAAGCATGAAAGTAACAAGTAGGCACATGTGTTCCACCCCAAAACAGTTTGGAAAACAGTAAAAGAGGGGTCTATGTACTCACTTGAGATTGCTCAGAAGTCCTAAGATAACCACCAAGAAATGCTAGAGATCACGGAATCAAACGGCACCTAATATAGGTAACTATGTTAATAAACCGGACCTAAATCGGAAGATTTAGATAGAATGAGGGTTCGTAAACCAAACGAGTATGGAGACTCATGTCATATGGTTTAACAAAGCCTACGTACTAAATGAAACCTAACATAAGTGCTTACGACCCATTACGACCCGTTTAGATAGCTTATGCTACTTTAACGCGTCGTTTGCGTGAAACGCGTTCGGACCGTCTAACTAGTCCTATGACAAGTGTTATATGCCTAAACATGTTACATAATCAGTTATGTGACAAAAGTTTAGGTTACATATGCTTAATTACCGATTACACATGAAAAGGGTATTTTGGAAATTTACCTAAGGCATATATACTACCTATCATACAACTACTTAACGAAGCGACCATAAGGTATAACCTCGGAAGGTTATTCCCTATATACTATGGTCACCTAATGTATTTTGGTCGGATCCTAAGGATCGACCAAATGGGTCGGGTTCGAAGGTATAAGCGATTTATCAGATCGCTTACCCTACGACCCTAGACAACGTGGTAATCAGTAGGCATAGTCCCAAGGGACTATAACCATCGTGATTACAATCACGTTGCGAAGTTCAAACGAACTTCACATTGACCATAAACTGGTCAACTCAGACTCGTAAAGCAATAAAAGAACGAAAGAATACTTACGAAGGGTCCCCAAATGCTAATTTCGATCCAAGAATCTCAGGTATGAAACAATGGTTTCAACTTAGAGTTTCTCAAATCAAAATTCTAGTGGGTTTTGCAATGGATGGCAAGGGGTATTTATAGGATTCGTAGAGCCGTTAAGATCATTCCTCGTTAATCGTGCTTTGATCTTGGCCATACACCTCAAGATAGTGGTTTTACAAAACCATTTGAGCCCACGGTATTGCCCAAAACCATGTGCGAAACTGAAAACGGACCAGATGCAATGTTTTGTCCAGATGAGGTGCTCGCGTAGCGCCACTGCCTAGGCATGAGGTGCTCGCGCTACACCACTGCCTACCAGTTTCAGCAAAGTTTCAAAAATGGCAGAAATGGTCCCTTCAGCCCGTTTAAGCTATTTTCGATGCGTTTGAACCCCGTTAACCTCATTTCAAGGCTCTAAAATGAAGTTAAAGTATAGGGAACTCAAAACATGCTCAAAAATATCTCGGATGTTGGTTCGTTTGGTCGTACGAATGCGATGTTCGCTTAATTACGACGGAATGCGCATAAGCGCGAAAAACGATCCAAAAGACGCGACGAATGGATTTTTGGCAAGCCAAACACTAAAGCATAATATATTCATGCTTACATAAATTTTTGGATATCCGGATGTATTCAGAACGTAAGTTATGCGCGAAAATGCAAACTTGTGCACTTTTTGACACTTTTAGTCCCTGAATGTCCCAAAAGTATATTTTATCACACCGAACCCCTCAAAGCCTATTTCTAAGCTATGTAAAGGATATTTAAGGTGTGTTTAACTTATGGTCATGTTCCGGAATGTTCGTTACTGTTCAAATTGGCATACTTTCACAGTTTGTCATATTTAGTCCCTGTAGTCGAATTAACTTGTTTTTGCCATACCAAAGCCTTCAAAACTTATTTCTAAGTTATGTAAAGGTTATTTAAGGTATGTTAAGTATATGTGGATGTTCTGGAGTATTTGTCGCATTAAACTGATTACGTTTACGCACCAGTTTGCGTATAACTCTCCAGAAAGCGTTATAGAGTTTGAAATTGAATAAAAGTCAAAACATGAAAAATGTAAAACACAACCAAACAAACATTAGGATCAAATAACATTGTTTTATTGATAACTGAACTGTTCACAATGATTACAAGCACAGATGTTACAGTCTCCCCTACTTGTGGAAATTTCGTCCCGAAATTTATTTAGAGGAAACTCGTGGGAAAAGATGCGGATATTTCGCCTTCATTTGATCTTCGCGTTCCCAAGTAAACTCGGGTCCACGTTTAGCTTCCCAGCGAACTTTGACCAAAGGGATGCGCTTATGTTTAAGCCACTTGACTTCACGTTCCATGATTTCCACAGGTTTCTCAACAAATTTCAGTGTTTTGTCAACACGAATTTCCTCAAGCGGTATGTGGAGGTTCTCATCAGCTAAACACCTCTTGAGATTAGACACGTGAAAAGTTAGATGAACATTTCCAAGTTCAGGAGGTAACTCAAGTCTGTAGGCTACCTTACCGATTCTTTCGACGATCTTGAATGGTCCAACGTATCTAGGTGCAAGTTTTCCTTTCTTTCCAAATCTGATCACACCTTTCCAAGGTGAGACCTTAAGTAATACTCGATCATCGACTTGAAATTCCAAGGGCTTGCGTTTTGGGTCCGCGTAACTCTTTTGACGGCTTCTAGCTGTCTGAAGGTTATCACGAACTTTCTTAACCTTATCTGTTGTCTCTAAAATGAGGGCTGGTCCAGTAAGTTGAGCCTCGCCGATCTCATTCCAGCAGACTGGTGAACGACATTTTCGACCATAGAGAGCTTCGAAAGGAGCCATTTTGATGCTGGTGTGATAACTGTTGTTGTAGGAGAATTCAATCAGCTGAAGATGTGAATCCCAACTACCACCAAAATCAATCACACAAGCTCTAAGCATATCCTCCAGAGTCTGGATTGTTCTTTCAGATTGACCATCCGTTTGCGGATGATAGGCTGTGCTCAGATTAAGTTGGGTCCCCATAGCAGATTGCATGGTTCTCCAAAAATGAGAAGTGAAACGAGCATCTCTATCAGAAATGATGTTCAAAGGAACACCATGTCGAGCTACAATTTCATCCACATAGATTTTAGCAAGTTTGTCAGCAGAAAAATCCTCACGGATTGGCAAGAAATGCGCTGACTTAGTGAGACGATCAACGACTACCCAGATGGCATCATGACCTTTCTTTGTGCGTGGAAGTTTGGTAATGAGATCCATAGTAATGTTTTCCCATTTCCAAACTGGGATCTCTGGTTGCACCAATAAACCAGAAGGACGCTGATGTTCAGCCTTAACCTTAAGATAAGTAAGGCATTTTGATACATATAAGGCAATGTCTTTCTTCATACCAGGCCACCAATACTGAATACGAAGATCCTTATACATTTTATCTGAGCCTGGATGAATAGAATAACGAGACTTATGGGCTTCATCCATAAGCAGGGTACGAAGATCATCCTGGCTTGGGACCCACAAACGGTCCATGAAGTAATATGATCCATTGTCCTTCAGTTCTAGATCAGGTGTTAGGTGATAGGGAAATTCCTTATCCATCAAACCTTGTGAAACACAAGATTGTTGAGCCTGAGAAATGCGTGCTTGGATATCGGATCGAGCTTGAATAACATATTGAACACGTACACAATGAAGCTTAGTACGTTCCTTACGACTCAATGCATCGGCTACGACATTCTCCTTACCAGGATGGTAGCAAATTTCGCAGTCATAGTCGTTTAGTAGCCCAACCCAACGTCGTTGCCTCATGTTGAGTTCTTTCTGATTGAAGATATGTTGAAGACTTCTGTGGTCAGTGAAAACCACACATTTTGTACCGTACAAATAGTGTCTCCAGATTTTAAGAGCGAAGACAACTGCACCCAACTCAAGATCATGAGTGGTGTAGTTTTTCTCATGAATCTTTAACTGCCTCGATGCATATGCTATGACTTTGTTCCTTTGCATCAGAACACAGCCAAGACCCAGTTTCGATGCATCACAATACACGACAAAATCATCATCACCCTCAGGCAATGATAGAACAGGCGCATCACAAAGCTTCTGCTTCAAGTTTTGAAAAGCTTCCTCTTGTTTGAATCCCCAATCAAAGGGTTTGTTCTTCTGAGTTAGAGCAGTTAGAGGAACTGCAATCTTCGAGAAATTTTCTATGAAGCGGCGATAATAACCCGCTAGACCAAGAAAATAACGAACCTCA
Source organism: Helianthus tuberosus (assembly GCA_030545235.1). Lineage (NCBI taxonomy): Eukaryota > Viridiplantae > Streptophyta > Magnoliopsida > Asterales > Asteraceae > Helianthus > Helianthus tuberosus. The sequence continues at coordinate 113,364,136 of CM060354.1, read as the reverse complement.
GTAGGAGTAGTAGGCGTATCCCAATCCTTAATCGCACTGATCTTGGAGGGATCTACATGAATACCTTGTTCGTTGATAATATGCCCCAAAAATTGAACTTCTTTAAGCCAGAATTCACACTTGGAGAATTTGGCGAAAAGTTGCTATTTCTTTAGGAGTTCTAGAGTAAGACGAAGATGTTGCTCGTGATCAGCTCGCGTCTTAGAGTATATCAAGATGTCGTCAATAAAAACAATGACGAAAAGATCCAAATAAGGTTTGCAGACCCTATTCATTAAGTCCATGAAAACAGCCGGAGCATTAGTCAAACCAAATGGCTTGACTGTGAACTCATAATGCCCATAACGAGTGCGGAACGCTGTCTTGGGAATATCTTCTTCATGCACACGAAGTTGATGATATCCAGATCGCAGATCGATCTTCGAAAAATAAGAAGCGCCCTGTAACTGATCAAAGAGATCATCAATGCGAGGTAGGGGATATCGATTCTTGATGGTAAGCTTGTTAAGCTCACGATAATCGATACACATCCTAAAAGATCCATCCTTCTTTTTGACAAAAAGAATGGGAGCACCCCAAGGTGAAAAGCTAGGACGAATAAAACCTTTGTCAGAGAGCTCCTGAAGCTGATTAGACAACTCTTGCATCTCAGACGGTGCAAGACGATATGGAGCTCTGGAAATGGGATTTGCACCAGGTACGAGATCAATACGGAACTCGACTTGGCGTGCTGGGGGTAGACCAGGTAAATCTTCAGGGAAAACTTCAGAATAATCCCGAACGACAGGAATATCTGAAATAGACTTACCCTTGCCTTTATCTGCTGTAACATGTGCTAAGAAAGCCACATAGTTCTTCCGCAGATACTTCCAAGCTTTAAAACAAGACATGAGTTTGAGACCACCGGCAGGTTTCTCACCACGAACCTGTAGGATCTCGCCTGTCGAAAGCGGCACACGAACAATCTTCTCAAAACAAACTACCTCTGCGCGATGCTTGGATAACCAATCCATACCCACTATAACGTCGAAGCTTCCAAGTTGCATAGGCGTGAGGTCAATAGGAAAAAGATGGTCGTTAAGGTTCAACTGGCAGTTGCGTAGAACAGAATCAAGAACAATGGGTTCACCACTAGCAACTTCTACTGTCAAAGGTTTACCTAGTTTCGTTCTAGACACGCGAAGCATTGGCTCAAAAGATAATGACACAAAACTCTTATCGGCACCAGAATCGAAAAGAACAGATGCAGGCTGATTATTAATAAAGAACATACCGTTCACCACATTATCGTCCGCCTGCGCTTCTTGGGCATTCATGTTGAAGACCCGACCTCGAGCCGGAGCCTGATTCTGATTCTGATTCTGGTTGGATAGTCTTGGGCACCTGTTCCTGTAGTGGGTCAGATCCCCACAGTTATAACAAGCACCCGGTGGGTAGTGTGGTCGTGCAGCTTGACCCTGTTGCTGAGCAGGAGGCTGAGCAACTTGTTGAGCCGGGTTCTGAACTGCCTGGTTCTGGTTAACAGGAATGCGACAAGTGGCGGCAAGATGACCAGGTCTTCCGCAGTTGGTGCACTGACGACACTGGAGGTGTGGTTGATGATGGCCGTTACACCTGTTGCACAAAGGTGCATTGCCAAGATAAGGTTTCTTGGCTAATGGTTGCGCAGGCTGATTTGGTGCAGCTTGGGCCTGTGCAGTAACAGCATAGTTTTGGGAAGCCTTTCGCTTCCTAGACCCTCCAGAATTCTTTCCCTTCTTGTTTTGACCTTTCTTGCTATCTTCCTTGTCAGACGACTGTTTCTTGCCCTTGTCACCCTTCTTGTGTAACTTATTCTTTCGAATCTGCGACTCAGTTAAAGTCGCTGATAACTCGATCGCCTGACGGAGTGTGGAGGGTTACTACCAGTAATGATGTCTTGTACTGAGTCAGGTAGACCATCGATGTATCTTTCGATAGCCTTGTCGAGTGGGGTGACCATCGTTGGGCATAGCAAACTCAGCTCCTCAAACCTATCAGTATATGCCCTGTGCTCTCCACTGTCTTGTTTCAAGTCATCAAACTCTTTCTCCAACGCTCGCTGTTCATGACGAGGACAGAACTCCCTCATCATTAGAGCCCTAAGTTCAGCCCATGTCTGTGCTAGAGCAACTTCTGCACCACGGTCTCTCATAACCCCGTTCCACCATGTGAGAGCCCTCTTCTGAAACACACTCGAAGAAAACTCGACCTTGCGATTGTCAGGACACTGCACGTGGCGAAAAGTATTCTCAATGCTCTCGAACCATTGAAGAAGCCTAGTTGCTCCTTCAATACCACTAAACTTGAGTGGTTTAGCCGAGCTGAAACTCTTGAAATTGCATATAGCATGGTTGTTGTTGTTGGCTTGGTTCATTTGAGCAATGAAATTTGGGAAAGCAGCAGCCATCTGCTGTGCAATGATTTCTGCCAGTTTGGCAGTCGCTATCTGATGCTCGCGTCGAGGAGGCATTCTAAAAAGAGGGAAACATGAAAGGAACCGAGTGAGATGATTGGATGAAAAGAATGAGATGAAACAAAAATTGACAACAGCAAGGATGGTGGTCATTTGTCCGCATTACCAAGCAAACAAACGACACACAGTGACTAATCAAAGTAAATGGATAAAAAAATAATGTATCGCGAGGACATGCTCGCCTTTAAGTGAACACTCATCCCAAGAATTCCCAGGTAAGCACAACTGGTCTCGCGTCTGATGAGATATATACGAAGTGCTTGCCTAGACAGAAAACCCAGAATACAGGCATTCACCCTTCCAGTTTGCACGTGTTCACATTATTTAAAACCCAAAACCTTGACGAGATTTTGAAAAATCAAAGGGGTTCAAAACCTTATAACAGAGGGTTCAAAACCTTACAATAGAGGGTTCAAAACCTTGTAATAAATCATCCAAGAACAGATGATTGTTTTTCAAAAATCGTTTCGGAAAAAAATTGGTTTTTGTTTTGATAATCACCTAAGTATAGGTGATGTACATGTTTTAAGATCTAAACACAAGATAACTTGTGTTAGGGTCCTAGAAAGGTTATAGTCTAGGTCAAAGAATTACTAATAGCCTAATTCCCTATAACCATTGGCTCTGATACCAACTCTTCTGTCACACCCCGACCACGTATAACATACAAAACGTGGCAGAAACGTCGGGGAGTGTTGTAAAAGAATTAATTGTTTCATAACCATGGTATTCAAAGTTGTATTTTATTTATCAACATAAGAGTTACATTGTCTTAAACAGTAAATAAAGAGTTCATAACATAATTAAACAAAGTCTATCTTCATTTTAAGTCTCTAAGGCATAGGTCCGCCCTAGTGTCACGATCATCATCCTATGGAAAAGCTCCTGAAAACACATGTGAAAATAGGTACGTCAGCATAAAAATGCCTGTGAGATACATAGGTTTTGTGAAAATAAGATTCATGACTTATGTTTAAGAAAATGTTTAGTCATGAACCTTGTAATTTGCTTTGTCTTGTAAATCATTTGAAAAACAATAAGTTCAGATGATATGTATAAATAAGAGAATATTGTATGGTTAAATGAATAACCAAGTAAAATGAGTTTGTATTAGATAAGTTGTTTGTAAAACAATGTATTGTGAAAAGTATGTTATTTGTATAAAATGTTATATGTCTTAAATTGAAATGATTTAAATAACGCTACGATATGTAATACCATACAAACACTTATATATAGGAAGTACCAGCGGCGTATCCACCATGCTTGTATCATATCACACACGTCTCATTACTTACATCACTTAAACAAACCACCAATGTATAAAGTCCATGTTTAAACCAGTTGTTAAATAGTCCTTGTATAAGTCACGTCAAAAGTTAAAAAGTCTAAATGTAGTCAAGTAATGTGTAACAAATATTATGTATTGTAAGTAAAGTATTGTCACATAAACCAAGTGTAGAAATGTACAAAACAAAGTATTTTGAATATATCAAAAAGTTATGTTTTGCAAAGTAGATGCATGTTACATTGATACAAACATTTATGTGGTAAGTTAACGCACACATTCAAGCCTTGAGACAGTCGGATAACCCTTTTAGTCAAGGTTATCAAAAGAAATGTTTTCGGATTCAGTCATTCCTTACATCCAAACAAACCCGGGATGTCAGGAATGGGATTTGTCAAGTCCTATGGTACCACTACTTACTCCCGAGCGGCGTAGCAAATGTTAATGAACGTATAAAAGTCTCGTTTGTGCAAACCAAATGTTATAGCAGTTGTATACAGGTCATATGAAAACAATGTACTAGGTATGCTAAGTTAACATACAAAGCAGAAAAGTCATGTAAATCAATGTGCGAGCATGCTATCAGTCAACATACATAGCAGAAATGTAATGTAAAACGATGTACTAAGTATGCACACAATGGACATACGTAGCATGAAATGTAATGAAATCATGTACTATATTGTACTAATGAACATAACAAGCATATGATATGAAAGCATTGAAAGCATGAAAGTAACAAGTAGGCACATGTGTTCCACCCCAAAACAGTTTGGAAAACAGTAAAAGAGGGGTCTATGTACTCACTTGAGATTGCTCAGAAGTCCTAAGATAACCACCAAGCAATGCTAGAGATCACGGAATCAAACGGCACCTAATATAGGTAACTATGTTAATAAACCGGACCTAAATCGGAAGATTACAATCACGTTGCGAAGTTCAAACAAACTTCACATTGACCATAAACTGGTCAACGCAGAAAGTCAAACAAAGTTTGACTTTCAGACTCGTAAAGCAATAAAAGAACGAAAGAATACTTACGAAGGGTCCCCGAATGCTAATTTCGATCCAAGAATCTCAGGTATGAAACAATGGTTTCAACTTAGAGTTTCTCAAATCAAAATTCTAGTGGGTTTTGCAATGGATGGCAAGGGGTATTTATAGGATTCGTAGAGCCGTTAAGATCGTTCCTCGTTAACCGTGCTTTGATCTTGGCCATACACCTCAAGATAGTGGTTTTACAAAACCATTTGAGCCCACGGTATTGCCCAAAACCATGTGCGAAACTGAAAACAGACCAGATGCAATGTTTCTGTCCAGATGAGGTGCTCGCATAGCGCCACTGCCTAGGCATGAGGTGCTCGCGCTACGCCACTGCCTACCAGTTTCAGCAAAGTTTCAAAAATGGCAGAAATGGTCCCTGCAGCCCGTTTAAGCTATTTTCGATGCGTTTGAACCCCCGTTAACCTCATTTCAAGCCTATAAAATGAAGTTAAAGTATAGGGAACTCAAAACATGCTCAAAAATATCTCAGATGTTGGTTCGTTTGGTCGTACGAACGCGATGTTCGCTTAATTACGACGGAATGCGCATAAGCGCGAAAAACGATCCAAAAGACGCGACGAATGGATTTTTGGCAAGCCAAACACTAAAGCATAATATAGTCATGCTTACATAAATTTTTGGATGTCCAGATGTATTCAGAACGTAAGTTATGCGCGAAAATGCAAACTTGTGCACCTTTTGACACTTTTAGTCCCTGAATGTCCCAAAAGTATATTTTATCACACCGAACCCCTCAAAGCCTATTTCTAAGCTATGTAAAGGATATTTAAGGTGTGTTTAACTTATGGTCATGTTCCAGAATGTTCGTTACTGTTCAAATTGGCATACTTTCACAGTTTGTCAAATTTAGTCCTTGTAGTCGAATTAACTTGTTTTTGCCATACCAAAGCCTTCAAAACTTATTTCTAAGTTATGTAAAGGTTATTTAAGGTATGTTAAGTATATGTTGATGTTCCGGAGTATTTTTCGCATTAAACTGATTATGTTTACGCACCAGTTTGCGTATAACTCTCCAGAAAGCGTTATAGAGTTTGAAATTGAATAAAAGTCAAAACATGAAAAATGTAAAACACAACCAAACAAACATTGGGATCAAATAACATTGTTTTATTGATAACTGAACTGTTCACAATGATTACAAGCACAGATGTTACATCTATGATGTGTTTTGAACTTGCTTGACAATGATTTTTTGTTAATGGTTATTACGAACGAATGATTTGATGCAAATCAATATCCATGAACTAATACACGATTTAGACATCGTTAAAATTCTCTTTTACCGGTGGCCGAATGATGTCCTTGATATTGACAATCTATAAATGGTCAAGAAATTAGACATTTTGACTTCACTGTGCAAGCTAATCGGCCTAAATTCTAGCATCCTAATCTTCATCCCTTTCGAAGCTAAAACTTATTACAACAAAGGGTTTTACATGTAAGAACTTAAGTAAAAACAACTTTGAAGCTAATTTTACCAAATATCCAATCAATGTAATACAAATATGTGATAAGCAAAACCTAAACAAAGCTATATATAAACACTATAGCTTCAATGTAATTCTAGAATTGCACCGTATCAGTTCAAGTGACTAAATTTTTAAAGCAACTTTTAAAATCTAATCCTAATATGCAATCAATGTGACACAAATGTAAAATAAGCTGAAACAAAACCTAAATAAAGTTAAATATATGAACATGTTACCTTCAATCTGAATCTATAATTGAGTCGTAGCTTAAACATTAATCCAAATGAGATGAATAACATTCATTTGCAGGTTAAGTTGAGTAGATTTTAGATAAGTTGCTATCAGACGTGATGTCATTTTCGCTACTCTCTGCAACTAAAGATGATACTGACCGATCAAAATATAATACCTAGAAAGGAAAATTGACCAAACTGTATGATTGAAACTGATAATATGCTAAAAAAAAGCATGCAGATTGTGGTGGATGATTGAGGTGCAAATTACCTGTGGGGAGACCAAGAGTGATTCTGCTTCTCTCTATTGCTGTTGTTCCTATTCCGATCGTTGGTGGGCGTCGTTGCTGGTGTTCCAGTCTATGATGCGTGGTTGATTGCGTGGATGATGGAAAGTGGAAGGCAGGCTAAACCCTAAGAGGTGTCATCTAATTTTGTTGTCGTTGGTGGCGTGGAACACATGGCAAGCAAGAGAGGAACAACCAGCACGTGTAAAGGTTTGACCACAAAACCCAGCCCACATCTTTTGAAAACCTTTCAAAACTACCATACAACCATATTATGCATAAAATACAACTACCATTGCACCAGAATGTTAATAACTAATATTATATAAATTGGTGAAATTGATATTTCTTGATCATAAGATAATATTGATAGGTAAAAACTATACTTTATGAAATTTTAGGCTTGTTGTATAGAAAATACTAATTCGTGTAAGTCATTGTTTTTAATGTAAAAATTAGAGATTTAAATAAAAAGAACTTACCATATTCCACCAAATGGAAATTTGGATATAAAAACTTCAATTTAGATGTGTTTAAAATATTTAATAAAGGTTCAATAATAATTTAGGGTAAGGATAGTATTTAAATAACAAATTTGTTCCATTTCAATGAACAGGACAAATTACATAATTTAGGGTAAAAACTTCAATTTGGATATATTCCACCAAATGGAAATTTGGATATAAAAACTTCAATTTATAATGTGATAGATGTGTTTAAAATATTTAATAAAGGTTCAATAATAATTTAGGGTAAGGATAGTGAAACTTTATCATTTATTTTTGTTGTTGATTGAATAGTGTGTGTGTATATATATATATATATATATTAGGATGACATCCTTGTTCGTAGAGTTTTCCTTCCTAATGATCGTGTGGTCATTCAGGATCACCAAAAACGCAATCTGTGAGTAATTTCTATATTTTCTCCTTTTTATTTTTTCTACATTTTAGGGATGTATCATGTTATACAAATACTTTTTTTATTCATTCATGAGCATGCTATATTTCAATGTGTTATTATATGGTTGCATACATGCGTTTTACTTTATTGTCATGTGATGTCAGTTTATTGTATTCTAGCATGTCATTGTGGATCCACGACTGACTAGGTTCTCCACGGCCATGGGTTATAGCCTAGTATCGCCACCATCATTAGATTCACTCTTCGGGACTTGAGTCTCGTATAGTCATATATTCGAGTCATAATATATTCGTTGATTTACATGGTTCACTAAGTTGTTTGCTTTGTGTACATGTTTACATTGAATGACTTGTTGATATGTTATGAACACAAGGGTGAGATGAAAACACATAGGATGTGCCTTAGTTAAATACCTGGCTTTTATTTCATGGATTTTGTCTTTTGTTAATTTTATGAATACTTGAATAATTATATGTTTTGTGTATCAATTTAAATTGGTTGCTTTAAATATTAAAATTTATAATAGTGTCATGAGCTACGGACAATCATCAAGAACCGTATCAATCCGTTGTGGGTCGGCGTGTGACAGATTGGTATCAAAGCCACTGATTATAGGGAACTAGATTTAGGTTATTAGATCCTTAGACAATATAATTTATTAGGTGCCTTAGGTACCTTGTGTGCTTATTTGTTTAATAATCCTAGCTTGAAAATATTTAACATACACATGATCACTTTTAATCATTATATGCTTCACATGATTGATAAGTGTTTATTTATTTATTTCTTTATCCTAAGTATAATATTATTCTATCCTTTATATTTTGTCACGTTGCTCACACTAAATAATGTATACACACACATATCATATCTTTTAATACATTGTTCCTATTTCCATTTATCTAAAGTTTTAATTTGATTTATATTCTTTTTTATTATTCTTGTATTTTATTTATTACATTTTTTTAATTTCAAATTTCATTTGAGTTTTCTATCTCGTTAAAGTGAGTTTATCTGACGGGCTTGTAGTAACTAGAAGGGTTAAGTACCGGTAGTTGGGACGTCCTGTCTAAGCTGACATTCATATAAATCCAATAAGGACCAGTTTGCCTACCTGGGGACTAAGGATGAGAGTACCGATACCTATTAGGCCAAAGCACGTGACACCAAATGTCACTTATACTAACGACACTTTGATAAGTCAACGTATCCGTGTTAAGACATGGATTCCCTCAAAACATCATTTCTTATCACCCCAAACTTGGATCATATATTATTTTCATGATCTCTTTTGGGTTAAGTGTATGTCAATGGGTGGACATATGCAAACCATGCAAAAGCTCGGCAATTGCGGGGGCCAAGGTGATTACAAAAGTGACGCATGGAAAGCGTATTAGACCCTACGACGTGCCAAACCTATCAATTTCTAATATTTCATTTTGAAATATCATTTTATCATGAGTTTATTCCTATTTTTGTGGTTCGTGTGGTTTTAAGTGGGATTTGTTGATTATACTTGTTTTATATATCCTAAGTTTTGAATTTTCTTATATCATAAGTTTCACATTTGTCACTTTATACACTGTGTTAATGAATTTCTACTCACGGATTCACGAACTATTTGCGTTTGATACTTGTAGATGTCGACTAGACGTCACCGTACCGGAAAGCGTGCTGGAAACACCAGTCGTCGCATGGCCGCCCACATCACGGAATTAATGGTCGTTGTTATCCCGAATATTGTAGTACAAGTCCAACAGACCCTTAATAATCAGGGGGATGATGATCAGGAGAACCCTGATGGTGCTAGACTTGCAAAGTGTTCCTACATACACTTTAAGTCGCACGATCTTCTAACTTACGAAGGCACCGTGGGTGCTACTGCTCTTCTCCGCTGATTTGAAGAGATGGAGAGTGCTTTCCTGAATTGTGACTGTCCTAATAATCGCAAGGCTCGCTATGCAACTGGGCGTTTGTTGGGGAATGCATCGACATGATGGAATAGCGAGAAGAGTACTCGCAGTGTTAAAGCCGTTGTGGCTCTAAGTTGGGAGAAACTTAAAGAAATTATATCCCATGAGTTTTGTCCCCGCCACAAAATCTGAAAACTGGAAGACAAATTTTGGAGTTTAGAGCAAGACAATGGCTAGATTATGGCCTACAATAAGAGGTTTCACGAACTCAGGCGATTCGTTCCATATCAGTTTACCCCTCTTTCTCGACTTATAGAGAAGTACATTGGGGGTCTTCCTGCAATTATCAAAGATACAGTGGAAATCAGTAATCCTGTCACCCTTGAAGCGGCTATGCGTTTAGTGGTCAGCTCATGAAAAATCGTGTTATGTCGGGTGACCTTAAACGAAAGGGTATAAAAGACCAATTGATAAAGCCTCTGTGGATGAGTCAAAAGAGGTGAAGGAAATGAAAGTTGAATCTTCCTCCCGCCTTGGTTCTAAGAGGAAGTGAAAGGTAAATGGCAAGAATATGTTGTTACCACTAACCCACCTATACTGTTAACACTAACCCACATCAGCTACACCTATAAACCAAGTCGCACCCAACACAACACCCAACAAGAAACCATACACTGGCCTATACCCTTTGTGCAACCATTTTCAATATCACCATCCAACCACTACCTGTCACACCCCGACTGCGTAAAACAATGAAACCATGGTGGAAACATCGGGGAGTGGAGCGACAAAATTATTGTTTCTGTCACACCCCCAAAATCCACACACGGAGTATCACCACAGGGAGCATGACATGACCAGGATCAAGCCACCAATCATATTGAACAATGTATATATAAAGTGAATAAAATCCAATCACACAATATAATTGGTGTTCAAACATAAGTTATCAAATTCAAGTTAAACAACGGAAGCATCAAAAGTATAACCAAAACATAAGTTATAAGTTTAGCAACTTCAACATGGCACACACTGTGTGACAACCCGCACTAAACCAGGTATCCGTACGACTTAACTAATGATTAATTACTGCTTAATTACTGTGCTTGATTGAACTAAGCTGATGAACTGCTACTTGATATCTGATACATGTACTTACTTGCATCATACTGTACTTATCGTCACTACATTATTTACATGCTGAACCTTAGTGACAAACATGATGCACAAAAAGCACAGTAGCACAATACACGGATAACCTATTGAACATGCTGATAAAGCCAGCATCAGGCAGACACTGCCTCTAAGGCCTGTAAGAGCCTGAAATATTTTGCTACACTAATGGTGAGTGTAGGGATACAAGGGTTGTAGAACTGCGTCTCTAGGAATAAGATACAATGACTGGATGTGCCTAAAACGTACTCTAAGTACAAAACTCAGCACTTTACATAATAACCCAGCTTCTAGCTACCTAGTAAAGTGCCAAAACATGAGAAAAATATTACCAGACACTTTCCAAAGTGTCAGAAATAAGTTGTGTCACTAAAAAGAGTAATAACGACACTTTAAAGCTTTAGTAACGCTTTAACGAATTACTATCCAACCAGACAACCGGACTATACCCGAAACATGAAAATATTGTTATTTTCATTATTTGTCTTTTTCTGAGCCAGTTAGGGTCCCTGAACACCCTAACACCCGCTTTAAAACACAACACACCACTAACCGAGTTAATCACTCAACTTAACTAGATTAACCTAACTAAACATCAACTAATCTAGTTGAGATCGAACCAAGACCCCCCCCCCCTTGTTAACCGTCCCTATTAGAGGGGGACACACTTGTCCTTGTGTGATTATTTTAATCACCTTTGTTTAATATCTACAAGACACATGGACCTTTGGATAATACACACTTACATTGTCTATAAGATAACACTAATCACACATGAACTTTCATAATCCACCAATCACTCAAAACACTCTCTCTCTCTCCCTTGGAGCTCACGGCCGAGAACAACCCACCCCCACCCATCCATTTTCGATTTCAAGCAAGCCATTTCAATCATCTACAAGTGTTAAGGGTCACGTATTAGGAGTCTTGGAGCAAACGGGGCGCGAAGGACCTCGTTATCTAGCTTTTATCCACGCGATTTTCGTCAAGATTCTTCCCTAGCCTCGAGCTAGAGGTATAATGCTTAAAACTCATATTTGAACTAATCTAAAGTGGTTAAAAGGATATTTATCAGTTAAAACTCGGAATCTTGCATTTTGAAGCATTAAAGTTGACTAAAAACACTAATAATAGTGGTTAAAAGCTTATATGTTGTGTAAATGATGTAGTATTCGAAATGTATGATTATTTAGACCCGATCTATGTTGTGGTAGCTCGGATCACCATTTAACCCGGTTTGGTAAGGTCATGGATCTTAACATAAGCTTGTTTTGAATGATACGAGGGTTAAAAGGTGAAACTCTACCACACATGAAACATGAACTTGTGTAAAGTGTTTTAACTTGTACAATAGTGTTTAAAACTAGCAGATCTACGTATCTGCAAGTGGTATTTTCAAAGAACCACGTATCAAAGAAATCATGTATTTTAAAAGATGGATCTTACACTAACAAGCATGATTTTATAAACCACAAGTGTGTAAACACTTGTGAAATGAAAAAGATCCGACAAAATAACAGTTTTTGTAAGAGGTGACGAGAAGTTGTAAAGACGGATTTCTCTAAAAACGAGGTTTTTACGAGATCAAAATTTCTTTATATAAAGATCCACAAAATATAATGGGATTTACACTATAGTTTCGGAAAAACTACAAGTTCATGCGATTATGCGATTTACATACTTGTCGACTAGTTTGATGTGTCGGAAATTGTTTGATCGAATAAGGAAGTTGTTGAAATTGATTTTTGTAAAGAAAATGATACGCTTGAAAGCGTGGCCACCTCCAGTTACAGAGGAAACTCTGGCGAAATTTTTCTAAAAAAACCTAACACTTAGAACTATTTGCACTACAAGTGTTAGAATTATTTTTGACATGTTTCGAAACATAAATTTCGCCATGACCTTATTTACTAAATATCCGGAGGTGGGATTTTCACAAAATTTAACGTGATAAATATATATTTTTCACACACTGTTTATGATTATTTTGTGGAATACATAAATATTATTTTTAGAGTAAAAATAATATTTACGAACGTTAACGATTCCAAAATAATACGAACGCTTTCACCATAAATATATAAGTTACATCGGTAAGTATATTACCACTCGATTGTTAAAACGTAACTTACGTACTTACGGAAATATTTATGAACGCGTATTTTAACAACGTATTATTGGAGAAGATTTATGAGAAATGAAAATATAATATTTTTGAGAAAAATACTTATATTTTGGAATTGGAAATATATACATATTAAGTGAGACTTAATGATATAATTTGAACGCACATGTATTGAATCCCCCATCCTTGGGAAGGAGATTAACTACCAAGTATATACAGAACGTAAACATGAAATAGTTGTCTAACTATTTCCCAAAGATTTAAACTATAAAGCTAAGGCACGGCCGTCCGTCTAATAGAATTAGCACTTGTAGGTCGTCGCACAGCTTTCTGATTTGGAGTACTTGGTAGAGACGCACCGACTGTGAGTTCATGTCCCCCTTTTCTCTAACTGTTTTCAGTTTTCTTAACTGCGGGGGTGAAATACATGTTACTATGATTATGAGTACTTTATAAACGGTATGGTTAGCGTAAGGAGGTTTATTTACTCAGATCATGTGAGTGGGTAGGAGCAATATGAGGCCATTAGTCCTCATGTCGGGACCGAGGGACAGGAGCGGTAGATCTATCTGGGTGTAGCGAGCCCAGCCCCAGGCCAAACTGGAAACGGACCTTGGGGTGACTTTGTCCACATACTAACGCCGTGGCATAAATCTTCTAGGTTTGAGTCTCCCTATTTGCACTTCACATATATCAGTGGCCTTGCAAACCATTGGTGATCACAAGTCCCCTTATTTGCTACATACCAACACTATTTTTATACTCACAAAGGTTTACTTACTCACTTACACATGAACTCGCTCAACATTATTGTTGATTTTTCAACTTACATGTATTTCAGGAAATTAACGAGATCTGGCACGGTATGGCATGTTTTCCGCTGCACTAGTTTCCGAGGTCATCCGGGGTTTAGGGGATGTGTCTCTTTCCTGGACAATACACAACTCTTAAATCATGTTTATGTTATGTTTCAAGTTTGTAATGTCTGTTGAACAAGGTTAAGGTTGTTAGGGTATGTTCCCGTTAAAACAATGGTACTGTATTTGGTTTTCAAAACTTAATGGATGATCTTGCATGTTTTTAATTCATATAGCTTGGTTATGATTAAGCTATGGTATTAAGAAGTCACACCAAATTAACCACGCTTCCGCAAAGCCAGGGTGTGACACACTGTCCATGCCCCACAACGACTCCTCCCGCTCCCATGCAAGCTCCATAGATACCTAACGACCTGCAAGGCATGTAACAACGAGTCAACAACAAAGTTGAGCGAGTTCACAGTAGGGTTTCGTTTTAAAGTAGTTTTTCAAGAACTATGAGTATGTTTGCAGCTATAAGTTAATCAACTTTCCTTGTTTTCCAAACCATAATCGGTGGGGGCTACCCCATGTTGTAAACCACTAGACTAGTTATATATATTGGCGTCCTTCCCAATCCGAGGACGGAGGTACGTATTCTACCCAACCGAGAATACGCAGGTTAAATGTAGGCGTCCTTCCCAATCCGAGGATGGAGGTACGTATTTTTCCCAATCCGAGAATACGCAGGTTTAGTGTAGGCGTCCTTCCCAATCCGAGGACGGAGGTATGTAGTCTATTGGTGGCGAATATACAGGTTTCGTCTTAGCTATTTAACCCCATTCCCAACCCATCGGGAATCCCATGCCTTAAGAGTGTGAACTCACCTCGGTTTGCTCGGTATGATTAACTACTTGTTTCCAATTAATCAGTCAAAGCCTATGTATGCACGCATACTCAATCAGTTTACATTCGCGGAATCACGTATAAATACAATCACAATGGGTACTAAATCAGGGATCACCAACTAACACATAGCAGTTACTCAAGCCCATGTAAATCATACCTCACATATATAATTTATATCAATAAAATCATCCATCAACAATTAACTTAGTTCACTGTGCTGATTACCCACCCGATGAAACTCCCTAGTTTCGTTGTGATCCCTTTCTGACGAAACTCCATTGTTTCGTCATGACTCCCTTCCACGAAACTCCGTTGTTTCATCGACGGGGAAAGTGACGTAACCCCTTGTGTTTCGTCGGCAACAAAGTGGCGAAACTCCCTGGTGTTACGTCGACCATACTAACAGTTCAGCATAGAAACCCTAATCATCAACAACCGTTTCATCCTTATCATAGTCATACAATTGTCACCCAATTACAATAATCATGAATGCTACTAATCATCATACCAAAAGCATCATAGTACTTAACGTCTAGCATAAACCCTAAACCACAAAATAACCATCTATGATCTACATAATCACAAGTACTCAATCAAATAGAAACATGGCTCAAATCAGTGAACATGAATGAACACATTTTCCATGAGTTATCATCGTGTAATTTCTAAACAAATCGATTTGAACAAGAACATCAAAACCCCAATTACATGATTTCCAATTCAAGCATCAATCATAGTCAAATCGTTTAGCAAACCATCTTCCTTATCATGCTAGATATCTACACACAATATTACGTAATCGAATCAATCAACGAGACTAACCGGTTGAAAGACGAGACTAGCAAGAATCCAAGAGAGATGGTGGTGAAAGATGGTGGTGGCCGACGCTCAAGAGAATGGAGAGAGTCTAGGGTTTTCAATCGGCAGATAATGAGGAGAATGGAAATCAGTTTCATGTAATATACTCACATTAGCGATATGGGCCCTCTGTTTCGTCGTGTGGGTTATGATGAATCTCCCAGTTTCGTCAAGTGTGGAATATGGCGAAACCCCTTGTTTCGTAGGGTGAAGGTTTTGGCGAAACTCTCATGTTTCGTCATATTCATAAAATAATAATAATCATAATCATCATGCGTCAAACAGTTCATAGTTTATCATTTAATCCAATTAATAATATGTCAAACATATATCCAACATGAACAATTACAAAGCAACAAATTATGCAAACATAGTTGTGAACAAATAACGTGTAGAGGAAAGACCTTGGAAACTCGGGTTGTCACATTATCCCCAACTTGAAAGAAATTCCGTCCTGAAATTTAGCACGTGGTTACTGAGTAAGCTAGTTAAGTTGCGTGGTTTCCTGGTTTTCCTGGGGCGTCACATCATCCCCCCGTTGGTTTGGAATTTCGTCCCGAAATTCCGAAGTAGCTTCAGCCTCAGTGGTGGTTGTACCTTTCTCGAACAACTGGGGATACTTGTATTTCATTTGGTCTTCTCGTTCCCAGGTAAACTCTGGGCCACGACGGGAGTTCCAACGAACTCGAACAAGAGGAATTCTGGTACGCTTGAGAACTTTAACATCTCGGTCTGTAATCTCTACAGGTTCTTTGATAAATCCCAGCTGTTCGTCGACAGTGAGCTCCTTAAGAGGAACTATGAGGGTCTCATCTGACAGACACTTCTTCAGATTCGATACGTGGAATACGTTGTGAACTCCACTGAGTTCGGCTGGTAAGTTCAGTTTGTAGGCCACTTTTCCTATTTTCTCAATGATTTCGAAAGGTCCAACGTATCGAGGGTTGAGTTTGCCTCGTTTGCCAAAACAAACAACACCTTTCCAAGGTGAGATTTTGAGTAGCACACGATCCCCAACCTGGAACTCGAGTGGTTTCCTGCGCTTATCAGCGGAGCTTTTCTGACGGTCGCGAGCTGCCGCCATTCGTTGTCGTATCTGAGCAATCTTCTCAGTTGTGTCTACCACAAGTTCTGGGCCAGTGATTTGGCTGTCACCAACTTCTACCCAGCAAAGAGGTGATCGGCATTTACGTCCGTACAATGCCTCAAACTGAGCAGCCTGGATACTAGTTTGGTAACTGTTATTATACGAAAATTCCACTAAAGGTAGATGTCGTTCCCAGCCGTTACCAAAGTCAATCACACATGCCCTAAGCATGTCTTCAAGGGTTTGGATGGTGCGTTCAGACTGCCCATTCGTTTGCGGGTGATATGCTGTGCTCATGTCTAAACGGGAGGCAAAATACTTGTGCATTGCTTGCCATAATTCAGAGGTAAAACGCGTGTCACGATAAGAGATAATGGAGGTTGGCACCCCGTGCCTAGCAACCACTTCTTTCAGGTAGACGTCTGCTAGAGTAGAGAACTTATCCATTTCTTTGATGGCTAGAAAGTGTGCAGACTTGGTTAATCGATCCACTATCACCCAAATAGTATCATTTCCACGTTGAGATCTAAGCAAGCCAGTAACAAAATCCATGGAAATTTGCTCCCACTTCCATGTCGGGATCTCTGATTATTGAAGTAGGCCTGATGGTTTCTGGTATTCGATCTTGACTCTCGCATAAGTCAAACACTTACTAACGTAGGTTGCTATGTTGGCTTTCATACTAGGCCACCAATACGTAGTCTTGAGGTCGTGGTACATCTTATCCGAACCAGGGTGTACCGAGTAACGAGACTTGTGTGCTTCATCCATCACAAGCTCACGTAAATTACCATAGAGTGGAACCCAGATGCGCCCTGTCACATAGTAAGCGCCGTCTTCCTTTTGTTCTAAGCGTTTCTTCGATCCTCGCAGGGACTCAGCCCTGATGTTCTCTGGTTTCAATGCTTCGATCTGAGCTTCTCGTATCTGAGTAGGAATACTAGAATGAATGGTAAGCTGTAACGCACGCACGCGCTTAGGGTTAGTCTCCTTTCTACTGAGGGCATCAGCCACAACATTGGCTTTGCCTGGATGGTACTTAATGGCACATTCATAATCGTTCAGGAGTTCGACCCATCGACGCTGTCGCATGTTCAACTCCTTCTGTTCGAAGATATGCTGGAGACTCCTGTGATCGGTGTAGATGGTGCATTTGGTACTGTACAGGTAATGCCTCCATATCTTGAGTGCAAAAACAACAGCTCCCAGCTCCAGATCATGAGTAGTGTAGTTCCTTTCGTGAACCTTAAGTTGGCGCGATGCATAAGCAATGAATTTATCCCGTTGCATTAACACACAACCAATCCTTGGATCGACGCGTCGCAATAAACCACAAAATCATCGGTGCCTTCAGGCAATGAGATAATGGGTGCGCTACAAAGTCTATTCTTTAAGTGCTAAAATGCAGATTCTTGTGCATCACCCCAACGATAGGTGACGCCCTTCTGAGTTAGTGAAGTGAGGGGTTGCGCAATCTTGGAGAAATCCTTGATGAATCTCCTATAGTAACCCGCCAAACCCAAGAATTGGTGGATTTCTGTTGGTGTACGGGGCGCAGGCCAGTTCTTGATTGAGTCAACCTTGGATGGATCAACATGAATCCCATCCTTGTTTACGACATGGCCTAGGAAATGGACTTCACAAAGCCAAAAGTCGCATTTCGAAAACTTAGCATACAACTGCTCTGCTCGAAGAAGTTCCAAAATAAGTCGTAGATGCTGCTCGTGTTCATCCTGACTCCTAGAATAGATCAGGATGCCGTCGATGAAAATAATAATAAACTTATCCAGATAAGGTTTGCACACTCGGTTCATAAGATCCATGAAGACCGCAGGTGCGTTTGTCAGCCCGAAGGGCATGACCAGAAACTCGTAATGCCCATAACGAGTCCTGAATGCTGTTTTGGAAACGTCTTCATCCCAGACTCTCAGCTGATGATATCCCGATCATAGATCAATCTTTGAGTAGAAGCTCGACCCTTTCTTTTTCACAAATACGACTGGAGCTCCCCAGGGCGAAGAGCTAGGACGTATGAAACCCTTATCCAAGAGCTCTTGTAGTTGCGTAGATAGTTCTTCCAATTCTGATGGGGCTAAACGATACGGTGAACGAGCTATTGGTGCTGCTCCAGGAGCTAGTTTGATTTGAAATTCGACTTGACGATGAGGCGGAAGACCAGGTAACTCCTCAGGAAATACCTCAGGAAAATCGCGTACAATAGGAATGTCTTCAATTCTCTTCTCTTTCGTTGGTGTGTTAGTAACGAGGGCTAAAATAGCTGCGTGGCCCTTTCGCAAACACTTATGGGCCTTAAGGAAAGAGATGATGCCTACAACTGCACCACTCTTATCACCGCGAATCACGAGAGGTTCTTCACCAGAACGAGGGATGCGGACAATTTTCTCGTTGCAAAGAATTTCCGCTTGATAATGAGTTAACCAATCCATCCCAATAACAACGTCGAAACTACCCAGAACGATAGAGATGAGGTCGATAGAGAAGGTCTGATCAGCAAGAACAAGATTACAACCCTTAACTATGTGTGTGGCCTCTAAGCTTTTACCATTTGCTAGTTCTACACTATGCTTGGTGTTCAAAAGTGTTGGAGTACGTTTAAGCATCTGACTAACTTTTAAGGGCATATAACTGGTATCGGCACCCGAATCAAATAAAACAGTAACATAAAAGTCATCCAGTAGGAACTTACCCATCACAACGTTGGGATCATTCCTAGCATCACCCTGTCTAATCACGAAGGCACGACCCCGGGCACCATTGCCATCATTGTTGCCCCCATTATTGCCCCCATTATTGTTCATGTTTCCTTGGTTGTTGTTGTTGTTCTGATTCTGATTCAACTGTGGACAGTGTCTCTTAAAGTGACCCTCAGCACTGCACTGAAAACATCCTCTATTACCCTGATGTTACTACTGTTGGTTATGTGGAGCTTGTGGCTGTTGCTGACGGTTCTGATTCGCAGAATGTGAGCTCCTATAATCTTTGGCTTCATGACCAGGCTTGTTGCATCTCTGACAACGACCCTTGTTGTACGGCCCGCTATGGTGTAAATTACATCGATTGCACTTAGGGTGATTTCCCCTGTATCCACCCTGACCCTGATTCCCAAAAGAGTGCTGACTGGGGCTCCTGTACTCATTTGTCTTTCGCTGTTGGGACTGAGACTGAACTGGAGTTGAACCCTTGCTTGAGGCTCCATCCCATTTCCTCTTGTTGTCGCTAGGAGCATATGAAGTAGTAGTAGTAGCACTAATACATTTTGGCAGCTTGTTCTGCTCTACTTCCTGATCAGTGAGACGATGAGCCAGTCGAGTGACTTGCTGGATGGTGCCAAGATTAGCCGCAGTCACATGGCTCTGGATTTCTGGCACTAGACCCTTGAGGTACAACTCGATACGCTTGATGGGAGGATCCACCATAGTAGGACACAAGATAGCTAATTCATTTGATCTCTTCATATATGCCTCGATTTCGGACCCCGTCATCTTCAGATTGAAAAACTCCACCTCTAGCTTGTGAATGTCGTCACGACTACAATACTCTTCCTTGATCAAATCCTTGAAGTCATTCCATGGGGTGGCATTAGTAGCTGCCAGCCCTAACATTTGAACCTGTGCTTTCCACCAGGTTAACGAAGCACCTTCGAGTGTTCCAGTAGCAAACTTTACCCTATGAGCCTCAGGGCATTCACACATCTCGAAAACAGATTCAAGCTTCTCGAACCAGTGGAGGAGGCCTACCGCTCCTTCTGTGTCGTTGAAGGTACTGGGTCGGCAATCCATGAATGTTTTGAAAGTACATACAGGAGGTTGAGCATGTTGACCTGTCGTGCGAGAAAGAAAAGACAAGATTAAGCAC
Organism: Helianthus tuberosus; assembly: GCA_030545235.1. NCBI lineage: Eukaryota > Viridiplantae > Streptophyta > Magnoliopsida > Asterales > Asteraceae > Helianthus > Helianthus tuberosus. The sequence goes on along the minus strand of CM060354.1, from coordinate 113,343,638 downwards.
AAGAGTTGGTTCGCGAGAGTAGAATCTAAACATCCTAGGATAGGTCGATATGGCAGGTTATACCTCCTGCTTGAGCTGCAGCGAGTGCCTCAGCAACTCGTTTGTTGATAAGAGCCATCAACTGGGCTTGAGTCAAGTTCAAACGTCCACTCATGATCTTCATATCAAAAGAAGCACAAGTGAGTGAAGTGGCGCGAAAGTGCGTAAGTGTGGAATGACAGAAGAGAGTAAGCACACAAGGTTTCAAACTACACTTGCTACATCGCTAGCATACCGAAAACAATGCATAATGCAACCTACTAGACAGGCAATATAAGTATAAATCATACCACCTATTGTGTTGAGCCTTGCACGTGGAGCGAAGCGTCATTGTGGATCATTGAGCACTATAAAGGTTATAGTCTGGTTTTATCAAAACTTTTTCCCTTTTTAAAACCGAGTTCACTATAACCAATGGCTCTGATACCAATCTGTCACACCCCCAAAATCCACACGCGGAGTATCACCGCAGGGAGCGTGACATGACCAGGATCAAGCCACCAATCATATTGAACAATGTATATATAAAGTGAATAAAATCCAATCACACAATATAATTGGTGTTCAAACATAAGTTATCAAATTCAAGTTAAACAGCGGAAGCATCAAAAGTATAACCAAAACATAAGTTATAAGTTTAGCAAGTTCAACATGGCACACACTGTCCATGCACCACAACGACTCCTCCCACTCCCATGCAAGCTCCATAGATACCTGACGACATGCAAGGCATGTAACAACGAGTCAACAACAAAGTTGAGCGAGTTCACAGTAGGGTTTCATTTTAAAGTAGTTTTTCAAGAACTATGAGTTTGTTTGTAGCTATAAGTTAATCAGCTTTCCTAGTTTTCCAAACCATAATCGGTGGGGGCTACCACATGTTGTAAACCACTAGACTAGTTATATATATTGGCGTCCTTCCCAATCCGAGGACGGAGGTACGTATTCTACCCAATCGAGAATACGCAGGTTAAATGTAGGCGTCCTTCCTAATCCGAGGACGGAGATACGTATTCTTCCCAATCCGAGAATACGCAGGTTTAGTGTTGGTGCATACGTCTGTCGACTTCGTCTTATATCGAGTCTTGTTATAGAATTGTTAGATCAGGGCACGTAGTTCGAGAAATCTAGGGTTTGTGTGTGAAAGGATAATTTCGCATGAAATAGCAATCTACTATTTCATACGAAATAGCAGTTGGTAATTCCATGTGAAATTAACTCCCCTATATATACCCTTGATGAGATTTCATTTGTAATGTTCATGATTCCGGTACCGAAGTGCTGCCGACGTGTCTACTGATCTGTAAACGTGTCAAATCAATAATACAAGACAATTAAATGTGAATCGAGATGTTACAAAGTCTAATCATTGAATTCCGCCTTTGATTAGACCGAGAACTCTTCTGATAGACTCGTTTGGGTCACAGAACGATCCTACAAGTGCTATCAAAGCTCAGGAAGAAGAGTTCTTACCATTTCAGCTGAAAAATCTGACTTCTACACCTTCTTTTCAAAATTAAACAAAATTTAACGGTCAAAATGGATTGAATTTCATTCATTATAAGCGAAACTGTGTTTTATCGAATCCTTGAAAAAATTGAACCTAAATTCGATCTAAAAGTGATAAAATTGATAATTTCGCTTGAAAATGGTTTCTGATTAAGTGACGTCAGCAGTATTTTGCATGAAATAGGCAATTAATTTCGCTTGAAATTGCTATTTCGCTTGAAAAATACTTGATTTCACACGAAATCAGGTTATTTTGCACCAAGTTGCTATTTCGTGTGACTGATTTCGCACGAAACCATTACTCATTTTGTTTGAAACCGGTATTTCGTGTGAAAGTTAATATCGTTTGAAAAGATTATTTCGCACCAAATATTGATTTCGTTTGAAAAGCTATTTCACACCAAGTGTTTTCGTTTGAAATTGGTATTTCGTGTGAAAGTTACTATTTCGCATCAAACTGATTTCGTATCAGTGTGTTATTTCGTGTGTATTCTCATTTCATGTGAACTTTCGTTGTTGTTTGAACTTTGTTGACTTTGTGATACAGATTACTGAATCATGGAAGAGGAATTCTACAATGCGTTTGCTACACCAGTTGCTCCTGTTACAACTGCAGAAACTCTTTACAGTGAGAATGAGACGGGAACTTATCAAAAGCCGCCAAATCTTATGTACATCGAAGATTTTAGAGGATGGCAAAATCGATTTGAGAACTGGGTGCAAGCTTATAAGTTTGACGCATGGTGTTCATTAGAGAAAGATTACGAGAAACCGAAAAATGAACGTGGGATTGAAAAAACTTTCAGTGACTATTCAGAGATTGAAAAATTGAAATATACTAGTGAAAAAATGATGATCAGTATTCTTCAACAAGCAGTTAAAGAAGATATTTTTGTTTTACTTCAACATTCGGGTACTGCAAGATCAATTTGGATTACACTGATTCAAAAGTTCAAAGAAAGTGCTGATATGATAAAAAACAAAAAGGCTTTATTAAAGAAATCATTTGATGTGTTTGTAGTGTTTGAAGGAGAGTCAACAAAAGCAACTATTGATAGATACTGTCATCTGGTTCTAGAAATGGGAAGGTTAGAGATAAAGAAAGACGACGATGAGTGGGTTGATAAGTTAGTCGATGCGCTACCACAGCATAAATGGGGAACGTATTTGTTGATATTAAAACACATGAGAAAGTCTGAAAATATGAATTTGGCAAAGTTCATTCAGAAAATTGAAGAACATGAATTGGACATTCAGAAAACGGCCATCATGTCTAATCCAAATGCACAACAAGATGTCAGTTTGTATTACAGAGGAAATAAATTTGAAACCACTCCAAATCCAAAGATCAAGACTGCTTTTAGTGCCGATGGTTCTTCTGGTTCAAATGTTAGCACTACAACTCAGAGTGGAGGTTATTCATCATCATTTTCAAGTTTTGATCCAAATTGTGCAACACCAAGTCCTCAGTGACAGAATTCAACGAATCTGCAATGTAATGTTACATTGAACATTCAAAATGGTCAAAATCTTTCTCCGGAAATGGCTAAGCAACACATGGCATCACTGGTTACTATGTTAGAGTCGTATGAAAGTTTAGTTGCTGGTAGAATTGGAAATCTGATGCTTACAAAAGAGGATTATGATCAGATTGATGCTGTAGAACTTGAGCTGATGGATATAAAGTGGTGTTTGGCTAGTGCTGTAAGAAGAGCAGAAAAATTCCAGCAAATCACCGGTAGAGATGATTTTCGTGAAATGGGAGCTTCTCCAATAGGTTTTGACAAATCAAAAGTCACTTGTTTTCGTTGCAAAGAAAAAGGACATTTTAAACGAGAATGTAAAAATAAAGAAGCAACTGAAAGACAAAGCTCATCTGGAAACAACAATTATTATCAAAAATCAATCTTTCATCAACTAGATCAACAACAACCATCGTCATCACGTGTTCTTGAGGATGGAAAGAAGAAAGCTTTTCTTGTCAATCAAGATGATGAAAAACTAGCAAAGGGTTTCAGCTGGGACAACTATGTGCCAGATAAAGAGTTTTTAAAGAAATCAGCTCTTATTGCTCAATTCTTGGAAACAGAATCCGTCAAATCTCATCTAAAAAGAATACCAATTTTTCCAGAATTAGGAAGTGATGCAGATACAGATGATGAAGAATAGTATATTAATAAAGCTAGAAAAGGTCTGGACACTGATAGTTTTTATTTGTTCTTTGCAGATAAGGTTGAGATGCTGAATGAGAAGAAGGCTGCTAGATTGAAGAGAGAGTTGGAAACAAAAAGAATTGCTGAAGAAAAGGTAAAATTGGAAGCTGAGAAAGCAGAAGTTGAAGAAAGTTCAACAAAGAAAGTTGAAGATGAAGAGTGTGAGATAAAAATAGAAGTTGATGAAGAAAAGGTAGTTGAAAAGATTGTTGAAGTGGAAAAGATAGTTGAGAAAATTGTCGAAGTAGAGAAAATCGTTGAAGTTGAAAAGATTGTTGAGATCTTTAAACCTTGTCAGAAATGTTCAGAAACTTGCAAAGATTGTGAAGAAAAAGATAAAAAGATTCATGAACTTGAAGATATGAAAGAAAAACTGTTGTTTGATGTGAAGTATGTGAAGGAACCATATGATGTGTTGAACAAAACAGTAAATGGCCTGAAAAAGACAAATTCAGAAGTAGAGATTGCTATGATAAAAATGAGCTCAACATTAATGTCAAAGCAGAAGGTCATCAATGAGTATATTGAAGACTGTGCAAAATTGAAGCAGGATTTGGAACTCAAAAAGATAGAAAGTGAAAGAATCAAAAGATTGTTGTTGAGTTATACAACTTGTGATTATTTGATTGATCGAGTTTATCCTACTGTTGCAGGTCTTGAAGCTTTTCAAGAACAAAAGAAAGAAGAAACGGATGCTGGTAAGAAACAAAGTGCTAAGTATAACAAGTGTCCACCCCCGATCTATGAAAGTTATTCTCCCAGAAAACCAAATGAGGAACGTTTAAATAAGGCTCTCAACATCAAGTTAAAGTCTGAAACCATTGATGAGTTACCAGATAATATTGATGTCACATTCACAGCGTCTGACACTGATCATGAGTCTGAGTTATTAAAGAAAGTGTTTGATCAGGTGTTGGATATGGATGAAGAGTCAAAGTCAGAGTCTAAATCTGAAAGTTCGAGTTTATCAGAAAAGAGTCCGAGTTCACTGGTTAAACGGGTTTACAATAAAGAATTCCTGTTATCAAAATCTAATTTGAATGACGGACCAATCAAAGTGGCATATACTTTGAATGATTCAGACAAATTATATTCTGATGAGGAATTTCCAATAAGAAGTGTCAAATCTGAAATGATCAAACACGTTTTCAAATTAACAGAAATTAATATTTCTGAAATAAAAGATTTAAATCTTCATGAAAAACCTAAAAAGTACATTTCAAGAGTTCAACAGAGATTGAATAAGAAAAAGGGTTACGGTTCTGGTTATGGTTTTCAGAAGAAACCAAACCATTACAGTAATTTCAAAAAGAAGGGGTTAGGATTTATTGTTCCAGAAAATTATAAAAATGAGAAAAATTATGAACCAAAAACAAAATTTGTTGTAGGTGGAAGTTCAGAAGAAGAACAGAAGAAACCTTTCTGGAGACAATCAAACCAGGAGTTTCTTGTTGAAAGGAAGAAGAAGTTGGTTCCAAGAGTTGATAGAAGAACATGTTTCAAATGTCAAAAAGTTGGACATATTGCTTGGAATTGTTCAAATTCTAACAATACAAACAGGGAGTTTCTTCTAACTCTGAAATGATTAAAAAACATGTTGATGAAAAGAAACAACCAACTGAGAAAACTAAAGTGTTTGAAAATTCGATTTTTGAAACTGGTGAAAGTTCAAAACATTTTTATAAAAGAAAAATTGATGTAAACAAACAAAGATGGGTTGTTAAATCAGAAAGTAGTTCTGACAATGAATCTGATTCCATAAAATCAGAGGAGTCATCTGTTGAGAAAAAGAATGAGAATTCCGTTCCAAAGTTGAATGATGAAAACTTTCTGCCATTGTCAAAAGAAAACTTAAAATTGAAAGTTGGTAAGAATGATATTTCAGATCAATTCTTTGCTGGTAAAGGAGAATTTGATGCTAAAAAAGCTTTCAATGGGAAAGTCAAACATATTTTCGTAAAGATGGTAGATGGGAAAGTGAAAAGTGCAAAAGATTTTTACAGATCAAAAGGAGGTTGGGATAGAGTTGAATCAAAATCGCCCAAGGCTGGTCAGGCTTGGGTGACTGCATTTTCTACTTAAAATTATGACTTGCCGGAGCTCCCAGGTTGGTAAGTGTGGAGCAAGTATCGGCATCTTTCTAGAATTTTATGTGTTTGTGGAAAATCTACAAGTGGTAAATCAGGGACATTAAGGTGTACTTGATTTTCTACAAGTGGTAGTTTTGCTTGAAATTGTTATATTTAGAATCTACAAGTGGTTTTGGTTGATAAGTGAACCTACAAGTGGTTGAAGAAGGTTTTTACTTACAAATGGTTAATCAAAGTCATTAAGTTGAACTTGATTTAACTTTCATACAAAGTGATTGAAAAACAAAATGATGAATGAATCCCCGATCTTACAAGTGGAAAAATCAACAAAACTTATTTTCCGGAAAAACCATTTTTGATTAAAAAAACTTAAGTGTTTTGAAATCTTAATGGGAAAATAGTTTGTTGAAAGGGGGAGTTCTGATTGTTTATGCCAAGTGGATGGCGAATTGAAGCAATTCACAACAGTTGTCACTTTACCTTGTACAGTTTGTTTTCAAATTTCCTTTAAATGATTTTGAATTTTAGGGGGAGTAAGAAATTTTCAGAAAATCCAAAAACATTAGGAAATTTGAAAAAGTCAAAAACATGATAAAATCAAAAATGAGTTTTTGTTGTAAAAAGAGGAAATGATAGTACATCAGTGGACTATCACAGCACGCTAAAGAATTGGAAAGTCAAATGTGATAAACGATCTCACTGATGATGTGCTAGTAGGTTTTTGCACATTTAGTAGATTGTGTCGAGATATAAACCTAAATTTCAAACCTGCTTATATCGTGGAGAACATCTCTCGGATATATGGGTAACCCCCGAAATCTTGTTTGAAAGATCCCTCTTTCTGAGATACTAGGTCCTTATACTCAGTGATATCTGGGGTATTATCCCGGGACTTCTGATTTTGCGGAAGCAATGGCCTAGTCCCCGTATAATACTTTGCGCTTGCTTGAAATATAGCACCACCCTCAGCATAAAAAATGATGAAACATTGCAAAATGCTAATCATGTGCTGTTGAAGAAAAGATTCTCTAAAGGGAACACACCTAAAGTCGAAGCCATCATCTCTCTGATTTTGCGGAAGCAATAGCCTGAGCTCTCATGGCCCTCGCATTTAACCCTTTACAGATATCATTTAGGTATACTCACCTGTAAGACTGAATATTGGGATCTGGATATGGGAGTATATTCTGAGGTGGGACACGCGAATAAGTTTAAGTCTCTAAAACATTAATCTCGTATCTCGAAACAGTTGAACTTTGTGTGAAAATTTAAAATGGATCAGTATACTGACAATCTAAGTGAATCGTTTAGAACTTAAAATGATTAAAGCTTAATGATGTTGGTGATTGTCTCATAAACTGATATGATCCTCTTACACAAACTCACAAAAATATGATGTGTAAATATTTATTTATTGCTTTCTATTAAATATCAAAAATCCAAAAAGATTTTCAGTGTGTTTTAGCATAAATTTTGAAAAATTCAAAAAGATTTTAGACAACTGATGTTGAAAAGCTGATTTTCAAAATTCCGAGTGCTAAACATGATGAACAGGTTTGGGAGAGTGTTGTGAGAAAAATGTGTCTTATACAAGTGGTTAAGAGAATTTGTGAAATGTCATATTATTACAAGATGATGTTTTGAATTTAATTATTCAAGTAGTAAGCATAAAGATTAAATTTGTCAAATGTTAAATTTGTGAAATTTACTTTGAGGAAGAGAATGTGCAGGTTATGGCTATGAAAGAGCCAGGTTGCAATTCTAGAATCTTTGAAAGCCAGACTACAATCCCAAGCATTCTTTAAGGGGGAGTCTAATGATGAGGAACTTAAGGAATCAAGAGATCTGATCAAGAGAATTAGAGTGAGATAAGAGCCAGGTGGAGATCCTGGAGACGAAAAGAAGAAAGAATGAAGGATGCTTACTCTATCAGATAATTTGAAAAAGCCTAAAGACTAATAAAGGCTGAAGATTGTGAAGACTCGACACCGAAGACTTCGTCAACATCCGAGGGGGGAGTCTGTTGGTGCATACATCTGTCGACTTCGTCTTATATCGAGTCTTGTTATAGAATTGTTAGATCAGGGCACGTAGTTCGAGAAATCTAGGGTTTGTGTGTGAAAGGATAATTTCGCATGAAATAGCAATGTGCTATTTTGTACGAAATAGCAGTTGGTTATTCCATGCGAAATTACCTCCCCTATATATACCCTTGATGAGATTTCATTTGTAATGTTCGTGATTCCGGTACCGAAGTGCTGCCGACGTGTCTACTGATCTGTAAACGTGTCAAATCAATAATACAAGACAATTAAATGTGAATCGAGCTGTTACAAAGTCTAATCAATGAATTCCGCCTCTGATTAGACCGAGAACTCTTCTGATAGACTCGTTTGGGTCACAGAACGATCCTACATTTAGTGTAGGCGTCCTTCCTAATCCGAGGACGGAGGTATGTAGTCTATTGGTGGTGAATATACAGGTTTCGTCTTAGCTATTTAACCCCATTCCCAACCCACCTGGAATCCCATGCCTTAAGAGTGTGAACTTACCTCAGTTTGCTCGGTATGATTAACTACTTGTTTCCAATTAATCAGTCAAAGCCTATGTATGCACGCATACTCAATCAGTTTACATTCGCGGAATCACGTATAAATACAATCACAATGGGTACTAAATCAAGGATAACCAACTAACACATAGCAGTTATTCAAGCCCATGTAAATCATACCTCACATATATAATTTATATCAATAAAATCATCCATCAACAATTAACTTAGTTCACTGTGCTAATTACCCACCCGACGAAACTCCCTAGTTTCGTTGTGATCCCTTTCTGACGAAACTCCATTGTTTCGTCATGACTCCCTTCCACGAAACTCCGTTGTTTCGTCGACAGGGAAAGTGACGTAACCCCTTGTGTTTCGTCGGCAACAAAGTGGCGAAACTCCCTGGTGTTACATCGACCATACTAACAGTTCAGCATAGAAACCCTAATCATTAACAACCGTTCCATCCTTATCATAGTCATACAATTGTCACCTAATTACAAGAATCGTGAATGCTACTAATCATCATACCAAAAGCATCACAATACTTAACGTCTAGCATAAACCCTAAATCACAAAATAACCATCTATGATCTAGATTGCAACAAGAACGTATTCAATGATCAGATCTACATAATCACAAGTACTCAATCAAACAGAAACATGGCTCAAATCAATGAACATGAACGAACACATTTTCCTTGAGTTATCATCGTGTAATTTCTAAACAAATCAATTTGAACAAGAATATCAAAACCCCAATTACATGATTTCCAATTCAAGCATCAATCATAGTCAAATCGTTTAGCAAACCATCTTCCTTATCATGCTAGATATCTACACACAATGTTACGTAATCGAATCGATCAACGAGACTAACCGGTTGAAAGACGAGACTAGCAAGAATCCAAGAGAGATGGTGGTGAAAGATGGTGGTGGCCGACGCACAAGAGAATGGAGAGACTCTGGGGTTTTCAATCGGCTGATAATGAGGAGAATGGAAATCAGTTTCACGTAATATACTCACATCAGCGATCCGTAATGGGCTTCGGCGCAACATTGGGGCGGCGAAACCCTTTGTTTCGTCATGTGGGTTATGACGAATCTCCCAGTTTTGTCGAGTGTGGAATATGGCAAAACCCCTAGTTTCGTCGGGTGAAGGTTTTGGCGAAACTCTCATGTTTCGTCATATTCATAAAATAATAATAATCATAATCATCATGCGTCAAACAGTTCACAGTTTATCATTTAATCCAATCAATAATATGTCAAACATATATCCAACATGAACAATTACAAAGCAACAAATTATGCAAACATAGTTGTGAACAAATAACATGTAGAGGAAAGACCTTGGAAACTCGGGTTGTCACAGTTTCACAACCATGGATTAAAAGTTTCGTTTTATTTAGATATTAACCATTTACATTGTCTTAAAGTTAAAACAAACAAGTTCACATATCGACTATCATCGTTATTAAGACACTAAGGCCTTGTCCAGTCCTAAATGAGTGTGCATCCTAGCAATCAACATCATTCAACACCACCTGAAATGTGACAACTGTCAAAATTCCAAGTATCCGTACAATTATTAAACAATGATTGGTGCTTAATGACTGTGTTGAATTACAGTTAATGACTTGAATTGCCTTCTGATTATTGCTATGATATATACATGTGCATCACATATTGCTTAAAGTCATATCATTATTGCATGAGAACTTTATTGACTCAAATGATGCACGAAACACAGTTAGCACAATTATCAGACAAATCAGAAAATACTGACGGAGTTCAGTACATAGACAGACAGTGTATCGAGACACAGAATGAGCCAGAAACCAAGTATTACACTAGTATAGTGTGTAGGAAAGTAAGGATCACAAAACTGCATTCCTAGAGATAGTTTAAGTGCCGGAAAGTGCCTAAAACTCACATAAAGTGCTAAATTAAGCAAAAATCAACATAAATCAGCATTTAAACACACTAATATCATGAAGAAATATGGTTAAATGGTCCTGAATGCTTTCCTAAGTGTCGGGAATCAAAATTGTCACAAAAGGTAACATAAAGCACACTAAACTGCATAGTTTAGCACCTTAACGAACCGGTAACCAACCGAACAACCGGACACTACCCGAAACACCAAATTTTCACTAGAAGCACTGTCTTAACATTACCAAGCTAGTTATGGTCCCCGAACATCATAACACACTATATAAACATCAAATAACTAAATCCCTAACTAGATACTTGAATTTTAACCTTAAACTAACTATCTAGTTTAAACCTAAACCTATACCCCCCCTAGTAAACGGCCAACAAGGGCCCCACCTTGAGATTTTATTTTGTTATAATAATGGATCATGTTTCTTATTCTAAAACACATTAACCATTAGATTTTGAAATGTTGGAAAGATTATAAGTTAACCCACTAGTATCATACCTTCATTTCTCATCATTTACAACACACCACATCTTCTCCTTCCTTCCCCATAGCTCACGGCCGAACACCCCCACACCATCATCATCTTCATATTTCATTTTCCATTAAATCCATACATACTCAAGGGTGTTAGAAGCATAGTAAGGAAGCTTGGAGCTTGTAGAATTTGAAGGACCTTCACCATTTGCTTTTATCCACTTCATTTCTTCCATTGATCATCCCTAGCCTTGAGCTAGTGGTAAGAACATCATACTCTTCATTTTACATCTTGTTTAACTGGTTAAAAGATGATACATGTTGTTAATCATGATGAACACTAAGAATCAAAAACATGAAACATGAACATAAGCTTAAAATCTTAAAGATATCATGTTGTTTAGTGTTGTTGTGCTACTTGATGATTGATTGTTTATGTTAATGATGTAGATCATCATATGATCTTTCTAGATAATGATTAAAAACATAATCTAGCAAGATGAGAGGATGAAAATGTTAGAGATCCATAGATCATCCTCATGAAAGTCATGAACTTGAAAGAATAAATTGTTTTCTTGTTAAGTGATGATTAAAATAAGTATAAGGTCTTGTAAATCTAAGATTTCAAGAATGATTTTTCAAGAAATCAAGTTAAAAATACAAAGTTTACTTAATCTTGGTTCTTAAATAAATAAACCACATTTTTGGTGGTTAATAAAGTGTAGGATCATGTATTTAACAAGAAAAATACAAGAAGAAACATTTTTAGAAAATGTAATTACAAGTTGTAAAGAACTAATTTCTTTAAAAATGATGTTTTTAAATAAACAACCACACTTTAAAGGGTAACTAAGCTTACTAAATACACTAGTAAGTTACTACACATTTTTATAAATTTTCAAATTCATGAGATAGTAGTTTATGCTTGTTTTTTGGCAAATTGGTAAGTGTAGATTGATTTATTGTTGATTGTGTTGATTTACAAAAGAAAATGATATGCTTTGAAAGCATGGAAACCTCCATTTTTAGGGGAAACTATGGCAAAATTTTTCTAAAAATTAAACACTTAGAAAAATATTTTTAAACAAATATTTACAAGTATATTTTTAACCATGAATTTTCATGTAAAGTTTGCCATAAATTTTGTACAAAAATTATAAATATTGGAGGTTGGTTTTTATAAATAAAAGTGACTAAATATGTATTTAGGAAATATATATATTTAGATGTCACCATGTGTGTGATTATTTGTATATTATGTGTAGTAGTTATATTATTTTAGGACTCGAAATAATATAACTCATCAAAATACCAAAAATTACAATCCAAAATATTACCAAAATTCCAAGAGAATGAATATACAAAGAATACCCAAATATTGGTGAAACCGAACAAAGGAATATAACTCACAAAAATATTCTGGAAATTTTATACATAAGTATATTTTGGTAAATAAAATTTTGGACACCAAGAGAACAAAAATATGATTTTTACAATTATTACAAAATATATCACATTCTTGACAATGAGAAAATATATTATTTTTGGCAAGTAAAAATATATTTTTTTTCTTGGAATTATTAGAAGATGTATCATTTTTGGAAGAAACATATATTTTCTCAAACAAACATGAAATACATTATTTTTGAGAGAAAATGTATTTTCTTAAATAAACTTGAAATATATTATTTTTGAGTGCAAAATAAGTTTATATATATTTTCTAAGTTAGACTTGGAAATATATTATTTTTGAGACTTGTATGAGATTTGTAAATATTTTTGCCAAGAAAAATTATAAGTAATTTTTCTAAGTAATATTTCTTAAAATATATGTTTTGGAAATATATATTTTGGAAATATATATTGATGTATTTTTACTAGAAATATTATTCCGGAAAAATTAATACAAAAATTACGTATAAGGAGACTTAATAAACACAACAAAAATACGTATTCTTGTACGTATAAATACACACCGGAATACGCCACCGATACTTGGCATAAATATACAAGTATAAGAATACGAATACAAATACACCCATCCTTGGGAAGGATATACATGTATAAATACATAAAGGTAACAAGTTAAAATATATTATTTTAATAATTATTCCAAAATGAAATAAATATAATTTAAGTTAAAATATTTATTATTTTAACAAATAATTATACAATTTGCAATAATATTAAGGATACAAAGAAACGTAACTCAAAGACACAAATTGTAACATCTGTGCTTGTAATCATTGTGAACAGTTCGGTTATCAATAAAACAAAGTTATTTGATCCCAATGTTTGTTTATTTATGTTTGACATTTTTCATGTTTTGACCTTTGTGTAATTTCAAACTCTATATCACTTTCTGGAGAGTTATAAGCAAACTGATGCATAAACGTACTCAGTTTAACGCGACAAATACTCCGGAACATCAACATATGCTTAACATACCTTAAATAACCCTTACATAACTTAGAAATAAGTTTTGAAGGCTTTGGTATGGCAAAAACAAGTTAATTCGCTTACAGGGACTAAATTTGACAAACTGCGAAAGTATGCCAATTTGAACTGTAACAGACATTCCAGAACATGACCATAAGTTAAACATACCCTAAATATCCTTTACATAGCTTAGAAATAGGCTTTGAGGGGTTCGGTGTGCTAAAATAAACTTTTGGGTCATTCAGGGACTAAAAGCGTCAAAAAGTGCATAAGTTTGCACTTTCACGCATAACTTACGTTCTGAATACATCCGGACATCCAAAAATTTATGTAAGCACTAAAATATTTTATTTTAGTGTTTGGCATAAGAAAAATCCATTCGTCACGCCATTTGGATCGTTTTTCGCGCTTATGCGCATTCCGTCGTAATTAACCGAACATCGTGATCGTACGACTAAACGAACCAACATCCGGAATATTTTTTGAGCATGTTTCATGTCCACAATGTTTAGACATCATTTTAGGGCCTTAAAGATGGCTTGACGGGCCTTAGACGTGTCGGAAATGGCCTTAAACACGTGCAGGGACTGAAACTTTCAATTCAGCAAAGTTGGTTCTGATCAGACAAGGCCAGGCGGCCCGCGTGAGTTTAGTGTGTATCCTTACGCGGCCCCCGTCAATCTCCCAGACCAGATTAACTGAATTTAACAGTTGTTATGCACTCCCAATCTAATTCCAAGTGTTGTTTCCTGCTTATGGGGGGGCAATTTGTGTTACATGAGTGTTGCAACAAGTGTATGGATGTGATCATTCCCTCTTCTCCAAGAAATGATCCTAACGGTTGTCCATTTACTATAAATACCCACCTTATGTTCACTCATTTCCTCACAAATCTGATCTAAAGTGCTCTAAGTTGAAACCTTTGTTTCATACCTGAGCTATTTGGATCTAGATTAGCTTTCGGGGACCCTTTGTAAGTATTCCTTCGTTCTTTTATTGCTTTTCGAGTCCGAAAGTCAAACTTTGTTTGACTTTCTGCATTGACCAGTTTATGGTCAATGCGAAGTTCGTTTGAACTTCGCAACGTGAGCGTAATCACGATGGTTATAGTCCTTTGTGACTATGCCTACTGATTACCACGTTGTCTAGGGTCGTAAGGGTAAGCGATCTAATAAATCGCTTATACCTTCGAACCCGACCCATTTGGTCGATCATTAGGATCCGACCAAACACATTAGGTGACCATAGTATACAGGAGATAACCTTCCGAGGTTAAACCTTATGGTCGCTTCGTTTAAGTAGTTGTATAATAGGTAGTTTATATGCCTTAGGTAAATTACCAAAATGCCCTTTTTACACCAAAATCCATATTAAGCATATGTAACATAACTTTTGGTATCTAAACTGATTTGTTAACAATATTAGACATGTTAAGGCATATTTTACTTATCATAGGACTAGTTAGGCCTTCCGAACGCGTTTCACGCGAACGACGCGTTAGAGTAGCATAAGCTACCTAAACGGGTCGTAATGGGTCGTAAGCACTTAAGTTAGGTTTCATTTAGTATGTAGGCTTTGTTAAACCATATTACATGAGTTCTCATACTCATTTGGTTTACAAGCCCTCATTCTATCCGATCTTCCGAATTAGGTCCGGTATATTAACATAGTTACCTATATTAGGTGCCGTTTGATATCCGTGATCTCTAGCATTCTTTGGTTGTTACTCAAGGACTACTAAGCAATCTCAAGTGAGTACATAGACCCCTCTTTTACTATTTTCAAACTGTTTTGGGGTGGAACACATGTGCCTACTTGTTACTTTCATGCTTTTCATGATTTCATATCATATGCTTGTTATGTTCATTAGTACACTTATAGTACATGATTTCATTGTGTTTATGCTATGTATGTCCATTGTGTGCATACTTAGTACATTGTTTTACATTACATTTCATGCTATGTATGTCCATTGTGTGCATACTTAGTACATTGTTTTGCATTACATTTCATGCTATGTATGTCCATTGTGTGCATACTTAGTACATTGTTTTACATTACATTTCATGCTATGTATGCCCATTGTGTGCATACTTAGTACAGTTGTTTCACGTCACATGCTATGTATGTCCATTTGTTGCATACTTAGTACAGTTGTTTTCATCACATGCTTACATTTTGGTATGACATTTGGTTTGCTTAAATGGAACAATACATTCATTAACATTAGCTACGCCGTTCGTTAGTAGGTAGTGGTACCATAGGAATTGACAACTCCCATTCCTGAAATCCTGGGTTTGTTTGGATTGGAAGGAATGACCGAATTCGATACACAAAACTTAGATAAACCTTTAATTTGTTTAAGGGTATCGCCACAGTCTCAAGGCTTGAGTGTATGCATTTTCACAATACCGCATAGATGTTTATATCAGTATAGCATGCATTTGTTCCACAAAACATAACTTTGATTTAAACCATGTTTTACTTCAATACCTTGTTTTTGTGCATTTTACATATGGTTTAGTTGATATATTTCACTTACCATACATGACATTTTTTGATACACATTACATGATTTACATTAGACATAAACATTTTGACATTGATATACACAATTCATGATTTACATTAAACACAGACATTTGATATGGTTTACACAATAACATTTTGACATTTGATTATACATAAACAATTTACATTGGTGGTTTGGATTGAGTAAGTGATTTAAGTAATGAGGCGTGTGTAATATGATACAAGCATGGTGGATACGCCGCAGGTACTTCCTATATATAAGTGTTTGTATGGTATTACATAACATAGCGTTATTTAAATCATTTCAATTTAAGACACATGACATTTTATACAAATAACTTACTTTTCACAAGACATTGTTTTACAAACAACTTATCTTATACAAACTCATTTTACATGGTTATTCATTTAACCTTACATTTATTTATACATATCATCTGATCTTATCGTTTTTCAAATGATTTACAAGACAAAGCAAATTACAAGGTTCATGACTAAACATTTTCTTAAAAACAAGTCATGAATCCTATTTTCACAAAACCTATGTATCTCACAGGCATTTTTATGCTGACGTACCTATTTTCACATGTGTTTTCAGGAGCTTTTGCGTAGGATGATGATCGTGACACTAGGGCGGACCTGTGCCTTAGAGACTAAAAATGAAGATAGACTAGTTTAATTATGTTATGAACTCTTTGTTTCCTGTTTAAGACAATGCAACACTCTTGTTTAATAAATAAAATATAACTTTGTATGTCATGGTTGTGAAACAATTAATTCTGTTACAACACTCCCCGACGTTTTCCGCCGCGGTTGCATGTTATACGCGGTCGGGGTGTGACACAAATTGATACTACGACAAGGCACAACCCGCTCGTCTAATAAACCATAGTACGTTGTAGGTAGTCGTGTACGCCAGAAGAAGCTTTGAGTTACAGTTGGTTACGAAGAACGCAAGACTGTGAGTTCATGACCCCCTTTTCTTTAACTGTTTTGTTTTATAACTTCGGGGGTGAAGTACATGTTACAAATTGATTACGAACGTTTATACATGGTATGGTTAGCTAAGGAATGTACTGCTTGATCTTGTGAGTGGTGGGTATAATGCTTAAGACCATTAATCCTCGTAGTAGGACCGAGGGATATTAGTGATAGATCTATTTAGGTGTAGCGGGCCCCGCCCATGTGGACCAGAGTTTGGCCCATGAGGTGACTATGTCTTACAGCCGGAAGCCCGGTGCAAAATCTGCTAGGTTTGAGACTTCCTGCATCACGTCACACATATTAATGGCCTTGCAAACCATTAATCGATCTGTTTTTCCTTGTTTTCTTTCATACCAGGGTTTACAACTACATACTTACTTATAACGATTTCAAAGGTTTATCCGTGCACACATACAAACACATGAACTCGCTCAACTTTTGTTGATGTTTTCAAACTATATGTATTTCAGGGAATTAAATGTGGATCTGGCCGGCGTTTGGAGGTTTCAAGTAATGATGGGAATAAAAGATGTCATCCGAAGTCTAAGGGTTTGGATAGTGTGTCTTATCCTAGATAAGACACATCTTTCAAAGCCTGGTTTTATTTAAAGTCTTTTGTCGAGTCCTTATGGAACTCTAAAACAATTTGCATGGTTTGTAATTTTGGATTCAAAGTGTTGGGATTTTAAGACAATGATGTTGTTATGTTTTAAAACTTAATCAATGGATGAACATCTTTGGTTTTATAATATAGTTGTTTGTTATGGTTGAATGCAATGATATTAAGCAAGTCACACATAATCACGCTTCCGCAAAAGTCAGGGTGTGACAGTTTCGTATCAGAGCTTCGATTGTAGCGAACTAGGATTCTTTCTCGAGTCTAGACTACAATCATTAGGGCTCTAACGAAAATATTTTTACAACATGTTTTCATTGCATACACGAAACGCCCAGATCCAGGGAACAAACGTTTTTACAAAAGGAAAGACACGAAACACAATGCAAGCTCACATTTATGGTTGAGTCTGGGAGACTAGGAAGGATAGAAAGTATTTGTTAGGGATAATGAGGATACATGATTTCAGGATATATTGTCTTTGATTGCATACTAAGTAGTAGTGGTTGATATATGTGCATATGTTATGATTGTTATGTTACAGGCGTTATGTCTTCATCCGAGAGCGGATTGTCCGACACCGATGACCCTATGGCTATTGTCTCCGATGACGAGATTGCACCAGAGCCGGAGATCTTTACATCAGATACTGAGAGCGACCCAGACATGATATCCAACGACGAGGACGACTTTTAGCCGTTTGCGTTGCCTGACTTTGGAGATGATTTACCGATTGCTGATGGTATTCCAGATGAGGATCCTTTTGTTATCCCCATTCCAGTCCATGATCATCTTATCATTGGGCATCCCGATGGTGAGCATATCGTGGCACCGATCCTTGCTCCTGTTCCTTTAGTGGTCATCCCTCATGAGGATTGGCCTTTTGATGATCTGTTTGATGATGATGTTGATCTGTTTGTTGATGGTCCTCCTGATGATACCCATGGTGATGGAGAGCTAGACGAGGATGTTGTTGCTATTCCGCTTCTTGAGATTCCTGTTATTGAGATTTCCTCTGATACTAGTTTGCACTCTGTCTCAGATTCCTTTGAGTCTGTGACGTCTTCTGCCTTGCAGGCAGTCGGATTATGGCGTTATGCCACTGATTCAGATGATGATACGGCCATGTTGTGACAACCCGGAATTTCAAGGTCTTTCCCCTGCGAATCATTTGTTTCACAATCTTGCTTTGTTTTTATAATTCTTTTATACTATATCTTGTACACGAGAGTTGGTTGATTAAAGTATTGTTTGCATATGAGTGTCACTGTCACGTGAAAACTTAATATTGTGTAATGTTTAACCCTATTGAAAAGCACACTTGACGAAGAACTAGGTTCTTCGTCACAACCACCTATCGGCAAAGAACTACTCTTCGTCACAAACAACCTTCGTCACACACTCACACGGCGAAGAATGTTCTTCGCCATGAGAGTTCACCGGCCCAAATCATTCGAAGCCCAGTAAGGGCCCAACTCACCTATTTAAACGTATGCACGCACGTAATTCTTGAAATCAATTATATTGCGAACCCTAATTCTCCCCTCTCTCAAACAACTGACGGCAGACTTCATCCATCACTCCTAAGCTTTCTAATTGTAAATCATCACCGGTTATTTTTTGTCTCAAGGTTAGTGCACTGTCTTCATTCATGGGATCATTGTAGTATTCTTGTGTAGTGATGATTCTTGTGTGAGTGATTATGTTTAACCTAGAAGTATGCTTGATGATTATTGACTATCCAGAACTGTTGCACATTAAGTGTTGATGATTAGAGAGTGTACACTGATTGTTGTGGTTTTGAATGTAACGTGAAAACTAGGGTTTCGTGTAAAGGATCGTAATACTAGAATATGCATTTGATCATGATATGAAACTATGGTTGAATGGTTGATGTTCGTTCATGATTAGGGTTGTATGAACATAAATAACTTTTGTTTGATCCGTTGTTCATGTCAAAAATGTGTTAACTGTTATTATGTGTTTAATAAGTTGTAACTGTGTATGTTGGTCCAACGAAGGATATGGTCTGACAAAGGATATGGTTCGACGAAGGATGGATCCTTCGTCGACTAGCTCATGACGAACCTCCTGGTTCTTCGCCGTGTCCATCCACAACGAAGAATTGATTCTTCGGCGTCTAGTATTTGGCGAACTATGTGGGTCCTTCGTCACATTTGTCTCAGGCGAAGAATGAACCTTCGCCGTGAGATTCTTCACCGTATACTTGAACAATAACAGTGAATAACAGATTGTGATGTATGTGATGATGGATAGTTATGTTCATGGGATATTGTTGTTACATGATAATCATGCTGATTGAGAATGAGAACTCTGACTTGATTTGTATAAATAGAACACTCCTCTATTAATAATTGTTAAGGGAAAAGCACATGAAACGTGGACTTGTATGAGTATTGGGTATGTGCTACATGTTAACAAGTGATCCTTGTGTTAGATGCTAACTGTGTACAAATATGTGACTTGAATGATTGTGAAACTGATATTGTTTGGTAACCACGGTAGGGTGTGCGTTGACCGACTTGGACGGGTAATTTAACATACCGAGCAAATCAAAGGTGAGTTCATTCTTCTCGAGCATGTGTCCCTGTGGGTGGGACAATCATTGGGTATTCCTAAGAGAAATAAGTCATTTGGGTAAAACTAGGATGTTGGATAATATACTCAATTCCTATCACCATTAAGTCCTATCTTGTTTGTTACCTGAGATGTAACGGGGTATTACTTGATAGCGCTATTTAGGTTTGGTACCCTCACCCCGTACCTGAGAGGACGGGTGTGAACTAATGACCCAGTCATGACCGATGCTTGGATAGGGGCATTGGGGAAGGGCAAAAATATAATCTGGAGCCGTCTTGTGTTGTACTCGAGTTATTATCAACATTATAATCAACGAACTGAACTAAACACTTGGTAACCAACATTTTCGTAAAACTATGAACTCACCAGCGTTGTCTGATACACTTGTTGCATGCTCGCAGGACGTTAGGTACTATGGAGCAGGAACTTGCATATCTGGATGGCTGGAGTGGTCATGGGTCGTACTGCTTGGATATACAAGACTTGTTTCTTGATTTTCACATACATTGGTTTTTGAAACATTGAACAGAGTTTTACTAATTGCTTCCGCTGAACATGTTACCTTGGATTATGTTTATGAATGTTTTATCATTATAAATGGAAACTGTATTTTATAACTTGATGTTAGTTCAATGTGATTGGTGGCTAGATCCTGGTACGTCACATGCCTAGCGGGGTCACCGCAAGTGGTATTTTGGGGGTGTGACAGTTTGGTATCAGAGCCACTGGTTATAGTGAACTAGGTTTTAAAACGTTTTTATAAAACCAGACTATAATCGAACAGTTCAGAAAGCGACCATGACACTCAGCTCCAGATTGCAAGGTTCGTCTCTCATTTACTTATTGCACATCATATTTAGTGAACACTTGAGTTTGACATCGCATGTGAATATGCACCTAGCACTATAGCATGAGTTCTTGTGTTACTAGCTTACGTTACGTGATTAATAAACCTTCTCGATCTATGTTGTGATGTTTTTGTCTTGCCACTCGAACTTGAGGAATCTTTTAGCATAAGTTGGGAGGAGCTGAGATAAACATGCAAATCGCATAATTATTATGGGTGCACACATAATAATAATGTGGGGTGCATGTGAGTCCCAGTGAGGCCTAACAAGTGTGAAAGGGGTTCTGCTCTGTTGTTTGGTGTAAACTAGTAGTCCGTAGAGGTCATCGTGAGGTTTGACTCCTACTTTATCTCGACTTTTGACCTTTTCCCTTTTTCCTATATAGAATCATGAGCGGACGAGGTCACGGACGTGGTCACATTGCTATGACTCAGGCCGAGTTGACTGACCTGATCAACACCCGCGTGACTGAGGCTTTGGCAGCCTATCAAGCTGGTACGAAATGTGCCAAATACTCTTTATCCTTGTGTCGCGCACCCAACTCTTACCCGTGTGCTGTATTTTCTTTCGTCCTTAGGTCAGCAAGCGAATCAGAATCAAAACAATCCACCTGTCTGCACGTTCAAGACGTTCATGGATTGTAAGCCACAGACATTCAGTGGGACTGAAGGGGCTGTGGGACTACTGCGTTGGTTTGAGAAGGCAGAATAGGTGTTTGCGATGTGTAACTGTCCTGCTGGGGTCAGAGTGAAGTATGCTTCAGGCACGCTCGAGGATGGTGCCTTGACTTGGTGGAATGCCCAAGTCCAGTTGCTGGGCATTGAGATGTCGAATGCCACTACTTGGGAGGATTTCAAGGAGTTGATTAGAGAGGAGTACTATCCTCATGACGAAGTGCAGAAATTGGAGAACGAGTATTATGATCTAAAGATGGTGGGGTCTGAGATCGAGGCAAACACGAAACGGTCGCATGAATTAGCTAATATGTGCCCGAATTTATCACGTCCTCCACATCGAAGAATCGAACTGTACATCAAAGGATTAGCCCCACAGGTGAAGGGCTTGGTTACTGCAGCGAACCTCAATAACTTAGCTCAGATCATCCGCTTAGCTCACAAGATCACAGACTAGGAGGTGGAGTATGGCTCGCTACCACCGTGTGTTTCTACTACTGCTACCATTGCTACAGCTACTACTCCTGCTACTGACAGCAAACGTAAGTGGAATGAAGTGGACAAGGTGTCCAACACGAATCAGTCACAGAAGAGGCCAGACAACAGTATCAACCGCAGTTTTAGCCAGTCGTCTTCTGTGAATCAGAATCAGAGCAACAATTCGAATCAGGGCTCCTATGAGGGAAAGCAACCGAAGTGTAACAAGTGTAGCTTCCACCATCGCGGGCCGTGCACCCGGTGTGTCACAGGTACAACAAGGTGGGTCATATGGCTAGAGACTATAGGGTCTCACTCCCAAGGCAATAGCAGCAGCAACCCCCACAGCAACAGCAGCCACAGCAACAGGAGAGGCAGCAGCCTCAGCAGAATCAGGGTAATCGCAAAGGGTGCTTTCAGTGTGGAGACGAGGGCCATTTCAGGCGGGATTGCCCTCAACTGAATCAAAATGCTGGTAATAACAACAATAATAACACTGGGAACAACAACAACGGGAACAATGGTGGGAACAGTGCACGTGGGAGAGTGTTTACTATTGGCGCTGGGAAGCTCGCAATGATGGCAACGTTGTGACCAGAACATTTTCTGTGAATGATCTTTTTGCTTCTGTTTTATTCAACTCTGGTGCCGATTGGAGTTATGTATCTTTGGGGTTCAGTCGTCAGTTAGGGTTAACTCCTACACCTCTTGTAAATAAGCACGTAGTAGAATTAGCTGATGGTAAATCGATTGAAGCTTCACATGTTCTTTTTGGCTGTAAACTTGATCTTGTGGGCCAAGTGTTCGACATTGATCTACTCCCCATTACTCTTGGAAGCTTTGATGTGGTTATTGGTATGGATTGGTTATCTAAGCACCAAGCGGAAATTCTCTGTAAAGAGAAAATCGTGCGTATCCCTCTCCCCAGTGGAGAATCCATGTCGGTTCAAGGTCATCGGAGTGGTGCAATGGTTGGCATCATCTCAGCCATGAAAGCCCAGAAGTGTCTACAAAAGGGCTACCCCGCTATTTTGGCTATTGTTACTGATACTCAACCTGAAGAAAGGAAGATTGAAGACCTTCCAGTTGTTCGCGAGTTCTCGGATGTGTTTCCTGAAGAGCTTCCTGGTTTACCTCCACATCGACAGGTGGAATTTCAGATCTACCTCACACTAGGAGCAGCCCCGATTGCCCGTGCTCCTTATCGTCTTGCACCAGGAGAGTTGCAAGAGCTGTCCAATCAACTCCAAGAACTGTTGGATAGAGGTTTTATCTGACCCAGTTCTTCGCCTTGGGGAGCCCCAGTTTTGTTTGTGAAGAAGAAAGATGGGTCTTTTCGTATGTGTATAGATTATCGAGAAATCAAAAAGGTGACAGTCAAGAACCGCTATCCCTTACCACGTATCGACGACCTGTTTGACCAGTTGCAGGGGTCAAGTTTCTACTCGAAGATCGATTTAAGATCAGGCTATCATCAGATGAGAGTCCGAGAGGAGGATGTTCCAAAAACGGCTTTTCAAACGCGGTATGGTCATTATGAGTTTCTGGTTATGCCATTCGGGTTGACAAATGCACCAGCGGTTTTCATGGACATCATGAATTGGGTGTGCAAACCGTATCTCAACGATTTCGTCATTGTGTTTATCGACGATATCTTGATCTAGTCTAAGAGCAAGGAGGACCACGAGCGACACCTGCGTCTTATTTTGGAGCTTCTGAGGAAGGAGCAACTTTACGCGAAATTCTCTAAGTGTGACTTCTGGATTCGAGAAGTGCACTTCCTTGGCCACATTATTAATGAATCGGGGATTCACGTGGACCCTGCTAAGATTGATGTTATCAGAAATTGGGCGGCACCAAAGAATCCTTCGGAGGTGCAACAATTCCTTGGTCTCGCTGGGTATTATCGGAGATTTATTAAAGACTTCTCGAAGATCGCTCAACCTCTCACCTCGTTGACACAGAAAGGTGTGGTATACTCTTGGGGAGCGAAGCAGGAAGATGCTTTCCAACTCTTGAAACAAAAAATCTGCAGTGCACCGATCTTGTCTTTACCTGAAGATACCGAAGATTTTGTGGTATACTGTGATGCTTCTATTCAGGGTCTCGGTTGCGTGCTGATGCAACGCGAGAAGGTGATAGCTTACGTTTCTCGGCAGTTGAAGGTTCATGAGAAAAATTACACGACTCAAGACTTAGAGTTGGGGGCGGTGGTCTTTGCGTAAAACATTTGGAGGCATTACTTGTACGGTACTGAATGCACTATTTATACCGATCACAAGAGCCTTCAGCATATCTTTGACCAGAAGAAATTGAATATGCGACAGCGTCGCTGGGTAGAACTCTTAAATGACTCTGATTCTACAATCAAAAATCACCCAGGTAAAGCTAACGTGGTAGCTGATTCCCTTAGTCGGAAGGAAACAAAACCCAAACGTGTTCGAGCCTTACAGCTCACTATTCACTCAAATCTTCCTGATCAGACCCGTTCGGCTCAGACCGAAGCATTGAGCGAAGAAAACCTGGAACCTGAATACTTACGGGGCATGGAGAAACGACTTGAGAAGAAACCATATGGCATTTATTATTTTATGGAACAGGTATGGATCCCTTTGTTTGGTAACCTTAGAGATCTTGTGATGGACGAAGCGCACAAGTCTCGGTACTCTATTCATCCAGGTCCAGATAAGATGTATCAGGACCTCAAAGTCTTGTATTGGTGGCCAAAGATGAAAGCTAACATCGCGACGTATGTGAGTAAGTGTTTGACTTGTGCGAAAGTCAAGGTAGAGTATCAAAAACCCTCAGGCCTACTTCAACAACCAGAAATACCTATGTGGAAATGGGAGCAAATTGCTATGGATTTCATCACTGGTCTGCCAAGAACTCAAAGCGAAAATGATACCATCTGGGTGATCGTTGACCGCCTCACGAAACTTGTGCACTTCCTTGCGATCAAGGAAACGGATAAGTTCTCTCAGCTTGCTGCTGTTTATCTGAAGGAGGTGGTTTCTGGGCACGGGGTGCCAACCTCTATTATCTCTGATCGTGATCCGCGTTTCATAACTGATTTATGGCAGTCGATGCA
The DNA here is from genome assembly GCA_030545235.1 of Helianthus tuberosus. Taxonomy (NCBI): domain Eukaryota; kingdom Viridiplantae; phylum Streptophyta; class Magnoliopsida; order Asterales; family Asteraceae; genus Helianthus; species Helianthus tuberosus. Next base: position 113,318,555 of record CM060354.1, on the reverse strand, counting down.
TAAATCGTTCAGCTTACGTCTCTACATGAGTACTTCGTATCACCCATAGACGGATGGTCAAAGCGAACGAACTATCCAGACACTTGAAGAAATGTTGTGAGCATGTGTGATCGATTTTGGTAAAGGGTGGAAGAAACACTTGTCGTTGATCGAGTTCTCCTACAACAACAGTTACCACACTAGCATCCAGGCAGCTCCGTTTGAAGCGTTGTACGGCCGGAAATGTCGTTCTCCTCTTTGTTGGGCTGAGGTGGGTGACAGCCATATCACAGGTCCGGAACTTGTTCTTGAAACTTCTGAAAAGATTGTCCAGATTAGAAATCGTATGGCGACGGCGCGCGACCGTCAGAAAAGCTACGCTGACAAGCGTAGGAAACCCTTGGAGTTCGCTGTAGGCGATCGTGTCATGTTGAAAGTCTCACCCTGGAAGGGTGTGGTGCGCTTTGGGAAGAGCGGCAAGCTTAATCCACGCTATGTTGGCCCATTCAAAGTCTTGGAACGTATTGGTAAGGTGGCGTACAAGCTCGAGTTACCTGCCGAGCTGGCTAACGTTCATGATGTTTTCCATGTTTTGCAATTAAAGAAGTGTTTGTCCGATGAAATACTTGTGGTACCACTCCAGGAACTAAAAATCGACGACAAATTGCAGTTTTTCGAGGAACCAATAGAAATTATGGATCGGGAAGTCAAGGTTCGTAAGCATAGTCGAATCCCAATTGTAAGAGTTCGTTGGAACTCAAGACGTGGACCGGAGTTCACGTGGGAACATGAGGATCAGATGAAGCTCAAGTACCCGCACTTATTCCCAACTGACCAATCTAAATTTGATGCAACTTGCGAATTTCGGGGCAAAATTCCCTTTCGAGTTGGGGATGATGTGGCACCTGCAAAAAAACCACAGTCATCCTGATTTAACATCTTGCCACTTTGGATTACTTGTCAAATTTCGGGACGAAATTTCTTTCAAGTTGGGGATGATGTGACAACCCGGAATTTCAAGGTCTTTCCCCTGCGAATCAATTGTTTCACAATCCTGCTTTGTTTTTATAATTCTTTTATACTATATCTTGTACACGAGAGTTGGTTGATTAAAGTATTGTTTGCATATGAGTGTCACTGTCACGTGAAAACTTAATATTGTGTAATGTTTAACCCTATTGAAAAGCACACATGACGAATAACTAGGTTCTTCATCACAACCACCTCTAGGCGAAGAACTGCTCTTCGTCACAAACAACCTTCGTCACACACTCACACGGCGAAGAATGTTCATCGCCAGGAGAGTTCGCCGGCCCAAATCGTTCGAAGCCCAGTAAGGGCCCAGCTCACCTATTTAAATGTATGCACGAACGTAATTCTCGAAATCAATCATATAGCGAACCCTAACTCTCCCCTCTCTTAAACGATTGATGGCAGACTTCATCCATCACTCCTAAGCTTTCTAATCGTAAATCATCACTGGTTATTTTTGTCTCAAGGTTAGTGCACTGTCTTCATTCATGGGATCATTGTAGTATTCTTGTGTAGTGATGATTCTTATGTGAGTAATAATGTTTAACCTATAAGTATGCTTGATGATTATTGACTATCCAGAACTGTTGCACATTAAGTGTTGATGATTATAGAGTGTACACTGATTGTTGTGGTTTTGAATGTAACGTGAAAACTAGGGTTTCGTGTAAAGGATCGTAAGACTAGAATATGCGTTTGATCATGATATAAAACTATGGTTGAATGGTTGATGTTCGTTCATGATTAGGGTTGTATGAAGATAAATAACTTTTGTTTGATCCGATGTTCATGTCGAAAATGTGTTAACTGTTATTATGTGTTTAATAAGTTGTAACTGTGTATGTTGGTCCGACGAAGGATATGGTCCGACGAAGGATATGGTTCAACGAAGGATGGATCCTTCGTCGACTAGCTCATGACGAACCTCCTGGTTCTTCGCCGTGTCCATCCACAATGAAGAATTGATTCTTCATCGTCTAGTATTTGGCGAACTATGTGGGTCCTTCGTCGCATTTGTCTCAGGCGAAGAATGAACCTTCGCCGTGAGATTCTTCGCCATATACTTGAACAATAACAGTGAGTAACAGATTGTGATTTATGTGATGATGGATAGTTATGTTCATGGGATACTGTTGTTACATGATAATCCTGCTGAATGAGAATGAGAACTCTGTCTTGATTTATATAAACAGAACACTCCTCTGTTAATAATTGTTAAGGGAAAAGCACATGAAACGTGGACTTGTATGAGTATTGGGTATGTGCTACATGTTAACAAGTGATCCTTGTGTTAGATGCAAACTGTGTACAAATACGTGACTAGAATGATTATGAAACTGATATTGTTTGGTAACCACGGTAGGGTGTTGGTTGACCAACTTGGACGGGTAATTTAACATACCGAGCAAATCAAAGGTGAGTTCATTCTTCTCGAGCATGTGTCCCGGTGGGTGGGACAATCATTGGGTATTCCTGAGAGGAATAAGTCATTTGGGTAAAACTGGGATGTTGGATAATATACTCAATTCCTATCACCATTAAGTCCCATCTTGTTTGTTACCTGAGAGGTAACAGGGTATTAGTTGATAGCGCTATTTAGGTTTGGCACCCTTACCCCGTACCTGAGAGGACGGGTGTGAACTAATGACCCAGTCATGACCGATGCTTGGATAGGGGCATTGGGGAAGGGTAAAAATATAATCTAGAGCCGTCTTGTGTTGCACTCAAGTTATTATCAACATTATAATCAATGAACTGAACTTAACACTTGGTAACCAACATTTTCGTAAAACTATGAAGTCACCAGTGTTGTCTGATACACTTGTTGCATGCTCGCAGGACGTTAGGTACTATGGAGCAAGAACTTGCATATCTGGATGGCTGGAGTGGTCATGGGTCGTACTGCTTGGATATATAAGACTTGTTTACTGATTTTCACATACATTGGTTTTTGAAACATTGTACAGAGTTTTACTGATTGCTTCCGCTAAACACGTTACCTTGGATTATGTTTATAAATGTTTTATCATTATAAATGGAAACTTTATTCTATAACTTGATGTTAGTTCAATGTGATTGGTGGCTAGATCCAGGTACGTCACACGCCTAGCGGGGTCACCGCAAGTGGTAGTTTGGGGGTGTGACACATGTCAGTTGCACCATCCCCTCCACACGATCACGAGCTTGATTTAGATTTTTTTCCTGTTGATCAGCCTGATGTTGCACCTGCTGATCCTGAGCCCTTACCTGATCATGACCCTATTCCTTTTGGCATACCTGACATTGCACCCCTCATACCTGATCCAGTTCCTGCACCCATTGACCCTCCTGTTGTTGAGCCACTTATTCCTCCACTTGCACCCGCACCTGCTGATGTTGCTCCTTTTCATCCTATGGAGTCTGATGTTCATCGTGTTGATTTACCTATCATTTTCTTGCAGGACATACCCGCACCCCGTCCAGGGGAAGGTACTTCAGGCCAGCAGCCTAGCCATGATCCTTATGTTTCAGCAGCTTTTTCCCAGGCCCCTCAGTCTGCACCTTTTGCTCCTTTCACTTCTTCGCCACTTGATGAGCCATTCCGATGGTTCCCGCCGTACACCATGCCGATTTCGGATCCCTACCATCCCTCTCATTTTGTTGGTTATACACGGGATGAGTTACTTTTATCACTTCAGCTCCAGTGTGAGGTTATGAGTCGCAGGATTTTGGAGCTTGAGATGACCCCGCGTCCTTTACCATGTCCTTGCCAACCTGCTTTTGTTCCTCCTCATTCATCACCGTATCCATTTTCACATCCACCTGCTCCTCTTACTCCATTTCCAGAGTTTGATGCTCGATTTCTCACCGTCGAGCAGCAGATCAGTTATCTGCTGTGTCATGTCTATGAGCTTGAGGAGGAGCTTGCGCATGTGCGCAACTTTCTTTTCTTTCCTCCACCTCCTCCTCCACCACCATCAGCATAGTTGGTTTTTGGTTTTATGTAGGTTACATTACTTTTGATGAGAGCACCGCTATTGAGCTGAGCTTGTGAAGCCTTTTGGAGACCACCTTTTGATTGTATGACTTTTGTAGATTGGTAGACTTGTTGGACAAGGGTAGTGTGACCCTGTGATCCTTTTGATATGATACACTTTGTAAAACATGTAACAATACTTTGTGGTCGATGATTAGTGAAATCTCAATCGTCATGTTCTCATTAAATACGTTGTTGATTTACATGTTTGTGCTATGATTGTGATGTTATATGCTTACTTGCTATGATGAATGTTATTATACATATGTACTATATAGTTATTATACGAATAAGACCTGACCTATCCAATATTCTTCTTAGAAGATGCCTCCTCGAAGGAACACTCAGTTGCCCACAACAGAGGCAGAACTACAAGAACGAATTTCACAGGCAATCGCACAACATGAGGCCCTACGCTCCGAATACAGCGGAGGCACCTCAGGGAATAACCCACCAAACGGTAATGTTTAAGTCACTTAAGACACATTACGATATGTTTGGACATTTCCAAGTGAGTTTTGCTAATACTTTTTGTGAATGATGTTGCTTGTACAGGCTGTACTTACAAACAGTTTCTGGACTGCAAGCCTCTGAACTTTGACGGCACTGGAGGTGCCGTAGCTTTTGTGAGATGGGCTGAGAAGATAGATTCTGTGTTGCGAATGAGTAAGTGTGCACCATAGCATCAAGTCACCTACATTTCTTGATTGTTTCTCGATGGAGCCCTGTCGTGGTGGAACCTTCATGTTCAGACTCTAGGTGAAGCTGCAGCATATGCAATGACTTGGGATGAGTTGAAAGATCTGATGCGTAAGAAGTATTGTTCGAGGGTTGAAATTCAGAAGTTGGAAACCGAGTTTTGGAATCTAAAAATGGATGGTCCTAAGATAGCTGAGTATGTGAAGAGATTCCATGAGTTGTCTTATGTTGTCCCCTACATGGTAGAACCAGAGTTCAAGGAGTCGAACGCTTCATTTGGAGATTGTCACCCCAAATATTGAGCATGGTAACAACATCAAAGCCTCCAACGATCACTGAAGCCATTGACCTGAGCGTGGCACTGACAAAGGAAGCCATTAGATTGGGCAAGTTTTCGATTTCTGAGGGAAAGAAGAAAGAGACTCATGTCGAGTCGTCTGGAGAGAACAAAAGGAAGTTCTCGAATTTCAAGAAGGGTACCCAAGGAAACAACAACAGTGCTAACAAGCGGAGAGATGCTAATCCACCAGCCGAGGTCAGGACTGGTGCTGCAAGTTCTGAGAACAAAGGGAAATGATACATGGGCACCCTGCCCCAGTGTGATGTATGTCAGTTTCATCATGCCGGCCAGTGTAGGTTTAGGAAATGTGAATCCTGTGGAAAGAACGGTCATTCTAAGGAAACGTGCTGGGCTGGGAATGGTCGTGGGAATGGTGGTCAGAGAGGAAATGGTAATGGCAATGGCAACCGTGGTGGAAACGGTTATGGGAATAGGAACCAAGGAGGAAACAATAATCAGGGAGGTAATGGAAACCGAAGTGTAGACAGGAATCAGGCGAGAAATGGAAACCGCGGAGGAAATAATAATAACAATCAAGGCGGTGATGGGAATGGATGAGGCCAAAGATGTTTTGGCTATGGCGATGTAGGGCACTTCAAGCGGGATTGCCCAAAGAATAATCATGCCCAGGGAAGAGTCTTCAACATTGGAGCTAGGGAAGCTCGTCAAGATTCGAACGTAGTCACTGGTACGTTCCCTATTAATCAACATTTTGCATCTGTGCTATTTGATAGTGGTGGTGACTATAGCTTCGTATCCCTAGAGTTTAAGAATATACTTGGGTTAGTTGCCAGTAAGTTAGACATCCCGTACTCGATAGAACTAGCTAATGGGAAGCTAGTAGAAGCCAGTGAAGTAATTAGAGGCTGTGTGATAGAGCTTGGAGAGCATAAGTTCACGCTTGATCTACTGCCAGTTGAGTTGGGAAGCTTCGACGTAGTAGTTGGGATGGATTGGTTGTCAAGTAATCGAGCGGAGATTGTATGCCATAAGAAGATTATCCACATCCAGATGGCGAATGAAGAGACAATCGTGATTCATGGGGAGAAGCAGGATACGCCTCTATGGATTATCAGTTGTTTGAAGGCACTGAAGTTTTTGTGCAAAGGATGTGTTGCCTTCTTGGCTCATGTCATGGACAAGGAAGAAGAATCGAAGCTCGAAGATATCCCTGTGGTAAGGGAATATCCTGAAGTCTTCCTAGAAGACTTGCCAGGATTGCCTCCCCAACTACAAGTCGAATTCCATATTGACTTGGTTCCAGGCGCTGCGCCTGTAGCCAAAGCACCTTATCGACTTGCGCCTTCAGAGATGCAAGAGTTGTCAACGTAGCTTCAAGAGTTGTTAGACAAGGGATTCATTAGACCAAGCTTCACACCTTGGGGAGCTCCAGTTCTGTTTGTCAAGAAGAAGGATGATAGTTTTCGTATGTACATTGACTACCGAGAGCTAAACAAGTTAACCATCAAGAATCGGTATCCTTTGTCGAGGATTGATGATTTATTCGATCAACTTCAGGGTTCGAGTTACTACTCCAAGATCGATCTTCGATCAGGTTATCACCAGCTGCGGATTCAAGAAGAGAGTATACCGAAGACTGCCTTTAGGGCTCGTTATGGACATTACGAGTTTCTAGTGATGCCGTTTGGTTTTACAAACGCGCCGACAGTATTTATGGACTTGATGAACCGAGTTTGCAAGCCACATCTTGATAAATTCGTGATCGTATTTATCGATGATATTTTGATATATTCACGGACAAAGGAAGAGTATGAACAACACCTTAGAGCCATCTTAGAGCTACTAAAGAAGGAGAAACTGTATGCTAAGTTCTCGAAGTGCGAGTTTTGGTTACGCGAAGTGCAGTTCCTCGGTCATGTGGTAAACAAGGATGGTATTCATGTGGATCCCACCAAGATCGAGGCGATTAAGAATTAGGAAACTCCGAAGACGCCAACCGAGATTCGACAGTTTCTAGGTTTAGCAGGGTACTATCGCAGATTCATTGAGGATTTTTCTAAAATCGCTCAACCACTGACCTCCCTTACTCAAAAGGATAAGAAGTATGAGTGGGGAGATAAACAAGAAAAAGCTTTTCAGCTGCTCAAGAATAAACTTTGTGATGCACCTATTGTATCCCTACCCGAAGTCACCGACGGCTTCGTGGTATACTATGACGCCTCGCGTAAGGGATTGGGCTGTCTGCTGATGCAGTGACAAAAGGTTATCGCTTATGCTTCGTGCCAATTGAAGGCTCATGAGAAGAACTACACCACGCATGATTTGGAGTTAGGCGCAGTGGTGTTTGCTTTGAAGATTTGGCGGCATTATTTGTATGGTAGCCGATGTACGATTTTCACGGATCACAAGAACCTTCAGCACATATTTGATCAGAAAGAGCTTAACATGAGATAGCGACGTTGGGTAGAGCTGTTAAATGATTATGATTGCGAAATCAAATATCATCCAGGAAAGGAGAATGTGGTGGCAGACGCCTTAAGTCGAAAAGAAAGGATTAAGCCCATAAGGGTTCGGGCTTTAGAGATGATTATCCAGACAGATCTCTCGTTGTGCATCCGTGCTGCACGAAGAGAAGCTCTTAAGAAAGAAAACTTAAAATCTGAATATCTCCATGGGATGGAGAAAAAGTTGGTACCCAATGAGGAAGGAACCTTGTATTTTATGGGACGAATTTGGGTTCCGCTTTTTGGTGGTCTTAGAGATGTTATTTTCAATGAAGCTCATAAAACAAGGTACTCGATCCATCCAGGATCGGACAAGATGTACCAAGATTTGAAGGATTATTATTGGTGGCCAAGACTTAAGGGCGATGTGGCTACTTATGTTGGGAAGTGTTTGACCTGCGCCAAAGTGAAGGCCGAGTATCAGAAGCCTTCAGGTCTCTACTACAGCAACCTGAGATACCCATGTGGAAATGGGAACAGATCTCAATGGATTTCATAACGAAGTTGCCAAAGACTCCCAGAGGTCATGATACGATTTGGGTAATCGTGGACCGTTTGACAAAGTCTGCGCACTTCTTGCCGATCAGATAAAAGGATAGCATAGGTAAGCTAGCTGAGCTGTACCTAATGGAGATAGTAGCACGTTATGGAGTGCCTATCTCGATAATATCGGACAGAGATGGACAATTTGTGTCAAGGATTTGGAAATCCTTTCAAGAAGCGTTTGGTTCTCAGTTAAATCTGAGTACTGCTTTTCATCCACATATGGACGACCAGAGCGAAAGAACGATTCAAACGCTAGAAGATATGCTACGTGCTTGCGAAATGGACTTGGGTGGCAGTTGGGACACTCACCTACCTTTGGTTAAGTTCTCCTATAATAATAGCTACCATACAAGCATTCAAGCTGCACCGTTCGAGGCTCTCTACGGACGCAAGTGTCGATCGCCGTTATGCTGGGCAGATGCAGGCGATAGACAGCTGGTTGGTCCCGAACTGGTCCAAGACACGACAGATAATATCATGCAGATCCGAGAGCGCATCAAGGCGGCCCGTGATCGACAAAAGAGCTATGCGGACCAAAGACAAAAACCCTTGGAATTTGAAGTGGGTGATATGGTGTTGTTAAAAGTCTCACCTTGGAAAGGTGTGGCACGCTTTGGGAAGAGTGGTAAGTTAAACCCACAATTTCTCGGACCGTTCAGAATTTTGCAAAGGGTTGGTTCTGTAGCATACAAGTTGGAGCTACCGGCAGAACTTAATGGTGTTCATGATACATTTCATGTATCTAATCTGAAGAAAAGTCCAACTCAAGAAATAGTAGTCATCCCTGCCGATGAAGTTCACATTGACGACACACTCCACTTTACTGAAGAACCCGTTGAGGATACAGATTGGAAGGTTAACAAGACTCGGAGGAGTAGTGTTAAACTCGTCAAGGTTCGATGGAATGCACGTCACGGCCCAGAGTTCACTTGGGAGCATGAAGACCGCATGAAAGCAAAATACACGCATTTGTTCCCCAACTCCCCTTCAACTAGTAGTAAAGCTTAAAATTTCGGGACAAAATTTTCTTAACAAGGGGAGAATGTGACAACTGTCAAAATTCCAGGTATCCGTACATTTATTAAACAATGATTAGTGCTTAATGATTGTGTTGAATTACAATTAATGACATGAATTGCCTTCTGATTATTGCTATGATATATACACGTGCATCACATATTGCTTAATATCATATCATTATTGCATGAGAACTTTATTGACTCAAATGATGCATGAAACACAGTTAGCACAGTTATCAGACAAATCAGAAAAATACTGATGGAATTCAGTACATAGACAGACAGTGTATTGAGACACATAATGAGTCAGAAACCAAGTATTACACTAGTATAGTGTGTAGGAAAGTATGGATCACAAAACTGCCTTCCTAGAGATAGTTTAAGTGCCGGAAAGTGCCTAAAACTCACATAAAATGCGGAATTAAGCAAAAATCAACATAAATCAACATCTAAACACACTAATATCATGCAGAAATATGGTTAAATGGTCCTGAATGCTTTCCTAAGTGTCGGGAATCAAAACTGTCACAAAAGGTAACATAAAGCACACTAAACTGCATAGTTTAGCACCTTAACGAACTGGTAACCAACCGAACAACCGGACCCTACCCGAAACACCAAATTTTCACTAGAAGCACTGTCTTAACATTACCAGGCTAGTTATGGTCCCCGAACATCATAACACACTATATAAACATCAAATAACTATATCCCTAACTAGATACTTGAATTTTAACCTTAAACTAACTATCTAGTTTAAACCTAAACCTATACCCCCCCCCCCCCACCTAGTAAACGGCCAACAAGGGCCCCGCCTTGAGATTTTATTTTGTTATAATAATGGATCTTGTTTCTTATGGTAAAACACATTAACCACTAGATTTTGAAATGTTGGAAAGATAATAAGTTAACCCACTAGTATCATACCTTCATTTCTCATTATTCACAACACAACACACCACATCTTCTCCTTCCTTCCCCATAGCTCATGGCCGAACACCCCCACACCATCATCATCTTCATCTTTCATTTTCCATATAATCCATACATACTCAAGGGTGTTAGAAGCATAGTAAGGAAGCTTGGAGCTTGTAGAAGTTGAAGGACCTTCACCATTTGCTTTTATCCACTTCATTTCTTCCATTGATCATCCCTAGCCTTGAGCTAGTGGTTAGAACATCATACTCTTCATTTTACATGTGACACCTGTGTCACTTCAACCATCAAACAAATACCAAACCAATGAAATATTGTATTTCATACTTGGGATTTGTAAAAATATGTGTATCAGTTGCACATATCAATTCTTGTTCGATTTCGGGCTCTAAATCGCTTTCTGGAAGGTTATACGCGCACCGATGCGTAAATATAACCAGTTTAATGCAACAAACACTCCGGAATAGTGATATAGGCTTAACATACCTTAAAATACCTCTACATAACTTAGAAATAAGTTTTGGATGGTTTGGTATGCCGAAATCAAGTTAATTCGCTTACAGGGACTAAATTTGACAAACTACGAAAGTATGCCAATTTGAACTGTAACAGACATTCCGGAACATGAACATAAGTTAAAAACACCTTAAATATTCTTTATATAGCTTAGAAATAGGCTTTGAGGGGTTCGGTGTGCTAAAATAAACTTTAGGGTCATTCAGGGACTAAAAGTGTCAAAAAGTGCACAAGTTTGCACTTTCGCGCATAACTTACGTTCTGAATACATCCGGACATCCAAAATTTATGTAAGCACTAGAATATTTTATTTTAGTGTTTGGCATAAGAAAAATCCATTCGTCGCGTCATTTGGATCGTTTTTCGCGCTTATGCGCATTCCATCGTAATTAAGCGAACATCGCGATCGTATGGCCAAACGAACCGACATCCGAGATATTTTTGAGCACATTTTAAGTTCCCTATACTTTAACTTCATTTTAGAGCTTTGAAATGGGGTTAACGGGCCTTAAATGCGTCGAAAATGACCTTATAACACAACAGGGACCAAAACTATAAATCTGCCAAACTAGGTCCTTGCGCACCTCAACAATGTGAGTGTTGTGGTGCGCAAGCAGGGGCCAGATGCAGCAAAACGTTTTTTCTCAGCTGTTAACAGCCTTTAACCCCTCCAAAGGCCAAGGCCAAGTGTCAAAACCCTATGGTGAGTGCCAATTGAGTTACCACAACCTTCCAACAAGTGTACGGCTTAGATCGTGCCCCCTTTTCCAAGAAACGATCCTAACAGTGAATCGAAAACTATAAATACCCAACCCACTTCATTGCAAAACCCACTTGAAATCTGAGATTTCTCTAAGTTGGGGTGTTTCATCACCTCATACCTGAGAATACTTGGATTATCAATCTTGCGGGGACCCTTTGTAAGTGTTCCTTCGTTCTTTTATTGCTTTTCGAGTCCGAAAGTCAAACTTTGTTTGACTTTCTGCATTGACCAGTTTATGGTCAATGCGAAGTTCGTTAGAACTTCGCAACGTGATTGTAATCACGATGGTTATAGTCCTTGTGACTATGCCTACTGACAACAATCCTGCTCAAGCTCGTTTTCCACCAGGTTCTTGCTACAATTGTGGCGAGATGGGTCATTTCCGAAGAAATTGCCCAAAGCTTGCTAATGCAAATCCAGCACAGGGATGAGCATCTGACCGACTAGAAGACAACACCCTTTAGAAATAATCATGTCTTATGTATTATTTTCTTTTGTTGTCAAGGTCCATGAAACAGTTGTTATCATTGTTTATAAATAAATCTTTTATATACATTGCAATGTATTTATGAGGTTGTATGTATAAACAACATATCCCTTACAATACCGACAATCAAGGAATCGTATTCCTTGAATAGCAAACTACCCCCAAATATTTTTTCTATTTTATGATCTCTTGCGTTTTCCACGAAATTCCTAAGTACCCATTTCTTCCAAGGAAAACGAAGTACAAGGCGTAAGTTACAACACTGGACGAATACCCAAAGTACCACTATAAATCCTTAATAGGGTACCTAAGGGTATTTCCGTAAATCCTAAAATTGTTGTGTTCCTTAATTCGAATATTACGTTTCTTTGAAAACAAAATCGAATTTTTGGGAGATCTTCCTATCTTTTCAGATAGATCCCAGGGGACATTGAAGTCCATCGACTGGTTTCCATATCCATTTTCAATCGATAACAAGTTAATAACAAATTAATAACCAAGTTGAACAACTATGTGATTATGTGCTTATGTGTTCCCTTTTATGTTTTTGGTGTAATCCAAGTTTTTGTTATCCAAATCCTCGTAGAATCTTCCATATCATTCGTATAAGGGATTCATAGTAGGATATCTAAAGGTACTATATTAAATCCTCAATGGGCTTTTACGTAATAGTAAAGACCCTTGGATTATATTGTACTATTCCATAATTAGACCCCTTAAGTGGTCTAGTTAAACAGATTGATCCAAATCTAGTTAGGAATATCATGTGATGAAATAGCTGAAAAGACTCCTTGGTGGTCTAATTAAAAGAGATCATTTGTCGATCTAATTAAAAGGACCCTATGATAGTCTAGTCACACTCATCACAAGTTAATTTTTCTTCCCCTTCACATTACAAAACAAGTTGTGCGGACTGTGCAAGGAATTACGTAATTATGGATGCATACATAATTATGAAATTCAGTGCACAGAAACCACAGCAAGTTTGGTCGTGTGTCTAGAAATGACTCATTCCGTGCATTTTCATTTCTGAAGAAATTGTGGAAAATGACTCATCCCGTTCATTTTCGTTTCTGAAGAAATTGTGGAAAATGACTCATTCCGTTCATTTTCATTCCTGAAGGAATTGTGGAAAATGACTCATTCCGTTCATTTTCATTCCTGAAGAAATTGTGGAAAATGACTCATTCCGTTCATTTTCATTCCTGAAGGAATTGTGGAAAATGACTCATTCCGTTCATTTTCATTCCTGAAGAAGTTGTGGAAAATGACTCATTCCGTTCATTTTCTTTTCTGAAGAAATTGTGGAAGATGACTCATTCCGTTCATTTTCGTTTCTGAAGAAATTGTGGAAAATGACTCATTCCGTTCATTTTCGTTTCTGAAGAAGTTGTGGAAAATGACTCATTCCGTTCATTTTCGTTTCGGAAAAAAATTGTGGAAAATGACTCATTCCGTTCATTTTCATTTCTGAAAAAAACGTGGAAAATGACTCATTCCGTTCATTTTCGTTCCTGAAGAAATTGTGGAAAATGACTCATTCTGTTCATTTTCATTTCTGAAGAATGTCCGTTAAGGAAATTTCAGGATTATGCCTTTCATATCTCTGGTGGTTATTTGACACAAAGTCACAGATAGACTCCTACGAATAAATTTCGGGACGAAATTACCTAAAGTAGGGGAGACTGTGACACCTGTGTCACTTCAACCATCAAACAAATGCCAAACCAATAAAATATTGTATTTCATACTTAGGATTTGTAAAAATATGTGTATCAGTTGCACATATCAATTCTTGTTCGATTTCGGGCTCTAAATCGCTTTCTGGAAGGTTATACGCGCACCGATGCGTAAATATAACCATTTTAATACAAAAAACACTCCGGAACAGTGATATAGGCTTAACATACCTTAAAATACCTCTACATAACTTAGAAATAAGTTTTGGATGGTTTGGTATGCCGAAATCAAGTTAATTCGCTTACAGGGACTAAATTTGACAAACTACGAAAGTATGCCAATTTGAACTGTAACAGACATTCTGGAACATGACCATAAGTTAAAAACACCTTAAATATCCTTTATATAGCTTAGAAATAGGATTTGAGGGGTTCGGTGTGCTAAAATAAACTTTAGGGTCATTCAGAGACTAAAAGTGTCAAAAAGTGCACAAGTTTGCACTTTCGCGCATAACTTACGTTCTGAATATATCCGGACATCCAAAAATTTATGTAAGCACTATAATATTTTATTTTAGTGTTTGGCATAAGAAAAATCCATTCGTCGCGTCATTTGGATCGTTTTTCGCGCTTATGCGCATTCCGTCGTAATTAAGCGAACATCGCGATCGTACGGCCAAACGAACCGACATCCGAGATATTTTTGAGCACATTTTAAGTTCCCTATACTTTAACTTCATTTTAGAGCTTTGAAATGGGGTTAACGGTCTTTAAACGCTTCGGAAATGACCTTATAACACAATAGGGACCAAAACTGTAAATCTGCCAAACTAGGTCCTTGCGCACCTCAACAATGTGAGTGTTGCGGTGCGCAAGCAGGGGCCAGATGCAGCAAAACATTTTTTCTCAGCTGTTAACAGCCTTTAACCCCTCCAAAGGCCAAGGCCAAGTGTCAAAACCCTATGGTGAGTGCCAATTGAGTTACCACTACCTTCCAACAAGTGTACGGCTTAGATCGTGCCCCCTTTTCCAAGAAACGATCCTAACGGTGAACCGAAAACTATAAATACCCAACCCACTTCATTGCAAAACCCACTTGAAATCTGAGATTTCTCTAAGTTGGGGTGTTTCATCACCTCATACCTGAGAATACTTGGATTATCAATCTTGCGGGGACCCTTTGTAAGTGTTCCTTCGTTCTTTTATTGCTTTTCGAGTCCGAAAGTCAAACTTTGTTTGACTTTCTGCATTGACCAGTTTATGGTCAATGCGAAGTTCGTTAGAACTTCGCAACGTGATTGTAATCACGATGGTTATAGTCCTTGTGACTATGCCTACTGATTACCACATTGTCTAGGGTCGTAAGGGTAAGCGACTTGATCAGTCGCTTATGCTTTCGAACTCGACCCATTTGGTCGATCATTAGGATCCGACCAAACACATTAGGTGACCATAGAATATAGGGAATAACCTTCCGAGGTTATACCTTATGGTCGCTTCGTTTAAGTAGTTGTATGATAGGTAGTTTATATGCCTTAGATAAATTACCAGAATACCCTTTCATGTATAATTGGTAATTAAGCATATGTAACCTAAACTTTTGTCACACAACTGATTATGTAACATGTCTAGGCATATAACACTTGTCATAGGACTAGTTAGGCGGTCCGAACGCGTTTCACGCGAACGACGCGTTAAAGTAGCATAAGCTACCTAAACGGGTCGTAATGGGTCGTAAGCACTTAGGTTAGGTCTCATTTAGAATGTAGGCTTTGTTAAACCATATTACACAAGTCTCCATACTCGTTTGGTTTACGAACCCTCATTCTATCCGATCTTCCGATTTAGGTCCGGTTTATTAACATAGTTACCTATATTAGGTGCCGTTTGATTCCGTGATCCCTAGCATTGCTTGGTGGTTATCTTAGGACTTCTGAGCAATCTCAAGTGAGTACATAGACCCCTCTTTTACTGTTTTCTAAACTGTTTTGGGGTGAAACACATGTGCCTACTTGTTACTTTCATGCGTTCCATGTTTTCACATCATATACCTGCTATGTTCATTAGTACACTATTAGTACATCGTTTTACATTACATTTCATACTACGTATGTCCATTGTGTGCATACTTAGTACATTGTTTTACATTACATTTCATGGTATGTATGTCCATTGTGTGCATACTTAGTACATTGTTTTACATTACATTTCATGCTATGTATGTCCATTGTGTGCATACTTAGTACATTGTTTTACATTACATTTCATGCTATGTATGTCCATTGTGTGCATACTTAGTACATAGTTTTACATTACATTCTGTTGCATATGCTCATCCAGCATATGAACACATTATATTACATTATGTGAACCATTTGTATCTATTGAACCATGTGAACTATTTGATATAGACATTTGACTATACCTAAACATTTCTACAATTGTTAAACATTACATCTTAATGCTTTGGTTTGAGTAAGTGATTTAAGTAACGAGGCGTGTGTAATATGATACAAGCATGGTGGATACGCCGCTGGTACTTCCTATATATAAGTGTTTGTATGGTATTACATATCGTAGCGTTATTTGAGTTGTTATTTGAGAATGTCAGATTCATGGCTCGTATGTATGTTGCAAAAACTCGTACAACTACTTGAGTTGTTATTTGAAAACCTTGTTTTGTAAAACATTTGTATTGTAAAATAAATAACCAAGTCAAAACAGATTGGTTATAGTTTATAAAACCTCGATGCCATGAATCTTAACCCAAACCATTTGTTTATGTAAACCAAATCGTTCTCGTAATAAAACTCGTATGGTTTATATCGTATAGTAAACATTGTTGTGTGACATCGTTCGAAAATCGTTCGTCCAAGTGAACTTAAATAACGCTACGAAATGTAATATGAAAAAAGCACTTATATATAAGAAGTACCAGCGGCGTATCTACCATGCTTTTATCACATTACACCCGTCCCGTTATCTAAACCACTAACCAAAAACCAATCGTTCATTCAATTCGTTTAACTTGTTTAAATCGTTCAAATCGTTCTCGTTTTAATTGTGAAAACTACTTTTGGTCGTCTCGCTTATAACATTCAAACCTTCACAACTCGTCCATCGTTCAACTCGTATTAACAAACCACCAAAGGGTAAGTTAACAATTAACAGGTTCAGTCGTTACCCATATAACCCCCATACATAACCATGGGTGCAGTCCGATAACGGGATTTGTCAGATCCTATGGTACCATAACCTAATACTGGTCGGGTCGGTCAAAGCTAATGAATGTCATTCGTTATGTAAATACGTCCAACAAGTTCGTTCACATTATCGAAATCGTTATTGTTTGATATAAACCATAGTATTCGTTTTTGAAATCATCGTTAAAAGCATTTAACACATATGAATCACCCCAAAACAATTGAAAACAGTAAAATAGGGGAACTATGTACTCACATTGAATTGCAAGTATCCTTGATCTAATGAACTAACAATGCTCGGGAAAACCAAGGAAAATCAAGTGGTACCTAGTAATCGGATCGCTAGTTAATAAATCGACACCTAAATCGGAAGATTGGGTAGAATGAGGTCTTGTAAACCAAATGAGTATTGGAACTCATGTGATATGATTTAACAAATCCTACATTCTAAATCGGAACCTATCCTAAGTGCTTACGACCCGTTACGACCCATTAAGGTAGCTTACGCTACTGTAACGCGTCGTTCGCACGAATGCGCGTTCGAGACGCCTAACTAGTCCTATGACAAGTATTATATGCCCTAACATGTTTAAATATATTGCATAATCAGTTTAAGTGGCAAAAGTTAGGTTACATATGCTTAAATTCAAATTATGCATGAAAAGGGCATTTTGATCATTTTCCTAAGGCATATAAACTACCTATCATACAACTAAGTAAACTAAGTGACCATAAGGTATAACCTCAGAAGGTTATTCCCTATACAACTATGGTCACAAAACATGCTTGGTCGGATCCTAACGATCGACCAAACGGGTCGGGTTCGAAAGTCTAAGCGGTTGTCAAGACCGCTTGACTTACGACCCTAAACAAGCACTAGACTAAAAGTGACGAGTTAAACATGTTAAAAATGTTTAACTAAGTTAGAAAACAAGTTTGATATCAAAACAAAGTGTTTTGATACCCGAAAATAACTTCGTTGCAAAATACGCATAAACACGTATTTTGACCGAAACTTTGACTCGTCACTTCGACTAATCAACGTGGTAATCAGTAGGTATAGTCACAAGGGACTATAACCATCGTGATTACGCTCACGTTGCAAAGTTCAAACGAACTTTGTGTTGACCAAATCATGGTCAAAGCAGAAAGTCAAACACTGTTTGACTTTCACGCTTGAAAAGCATAAACAAGCATGAAAGAAGCTTACAAAAAGATCCAAGCAAGGAAGAATTGTTCCAAAACACTCAGGTATGAAGTCTTAAACTTCAACTTAGAGTAGATTTTGAATCAAATGTGAGGAATGAATGAGAAACCCACTTCTATTTATAGTAAGTTTGAATCAAGGAGATCATTCCATGTGTTAGGAGGTTCAATCTTGACCCTACACTTGTGGAACATGGTTTCTAATAAAATGGGATGCTCTAAAACAAGTCCATAGTATTGAAAAATTGCATAAAAGACCCTCAAATTCAAGCTGGTTGCTGAAAACAAACATTTCTTTCAAAAGTAGGTCGTCGCGTGCCGCCATGGCTACTCCACCCCCCCCCCTTTGCTGTGGCGCGACGCCACATCCTACCTGGGCCAGAAACTTTCGAAACTTGGCAAGAATGATCCCTGCAGCACGTTTAAGCCATTTTCGACGCGTTTAAACCCCGTTAACCCATTTTCAAGACTCTACAAGGATGTTAAAGCATAGGGGACTTGAAACATGCTTGAAATTATCTTGAATGTTGGTTCGTTTGGTCGTACGGTTGCATTATTCGGTTAGTTACGAAGAAAACTCGAACGGACGCGAAAACGATCCAAATTACGCAACGAATGGTATTTTTGCATTCCGATCACTAAAATAAAAAATTTTAATGATTACAAAAATTTTTGGATGTCCGGATATGTTCAGAACGTAAGATATGCGCGTAAATGCAAACTTATGCACTTTTTGACGCTTTTAGTCCCTGTTGATCAAATAAGTTTATTTTCGCATACCGAACCCCTCAAAGCCTATTTCTAAGCTATGTAAAGGATATTTAGGGTATGTTTAACTTATGATCAAGTTCCGGAATGTTCGTTACCATACGAATCGGCATGGGTTCGCAGCTTGACATAAATAGTCCCTGTGATCGAATAAACTTGTTTTCTACACACCAAACCCTCCAAAACTTATTTCTGAGTTATGTAAAGGTTATTTAAGGTATGTTAAGCCTATATCACTATTCTAGTGTGTTTGTCGCGTTAAACTGATTACGTTTACACATCAGTTTGCGTATAACTTTCCAAAAAGCGATTTAAAGCTTGAAATCGAACTCGAATTAAATCGTAAAATCGTCAAACACAAATACACAAATATTAACACCAAAACACATCGTTTTATTGATAATTGATATTGTTTGACATCGTACATTGTTTACAGAGCACAGTTGTCACAGTCTCCCCTACTTTAGGAAATTTCGTCCCGAAATTTTAACTAGAGGAAACTTGTGAAAACAAATGTGGATATTTCGCCTTCAATTGGTCCTCACGTTCCCAAGTAAACTCTGGGCCACGTTTGGAATCCCAGCGAACCTTGACTAATCGTATTCACTTGTTCTTTAACTATTTGATTTCACGGTCCACTATCTCCACAGGTTTCTCGATAAAGTGCATCGTTTCATCAACTTGAATTTCGTCGAGTGGAATATGAAGATCAGTATCGGCTAAACACTTTCGCAAATTGGACACGTGGAATGTTGGGTGAATATTCCCAAGTTGAGGAGGTAGCTCAAGTCGATAGACAACCTTTCCAATTCTTTCAACAATCTTAAATGGTCCAACATATCATGGTGCAAGTTTTCCTTTCTTTCCAAATCTCACCACTCCCTTCCAAGGGGATACCTTGAGTAGGACACGGTCTACGACTTGAAATTCTAAGGGCTTGCGTCGCATATCCGCATAACTCTTTTGACGGTTTCTAGTTGTCAGAAGATTATCGTGAATTTTCTTGATTTTATCTGTCGTTTCCATAATGAGCTCAGGTCCAGTAAGCTAAGTTTCACCGATCTCATTCCAACAGACAGGTGAACGACATTTTCGACCGTATAAAGCTACGAACGGTGCCATATTGATGCTAGCATGATAACAGTTTTTGTAAGAGAATTCGATCAACGACAGATGAGAATCCCAATTACCACCAAAGTCTATCACACATGCTCTAAGCATATCCTCCAATGTTTGTATCGTTCTCTCGGATTGTCCATCTGTTTGGGGATGATAAGCAGTGCTTAGATTTAGTTGAGTTTCCATAGCAGATTGCATGGTCTTCCAAAAGTGAGATGAAAATCGAGCATCACGGTCAGATATGATATCCAAAGGAACACCATGTCGAGACACAATCCCATCCAAATAAATCTTGGTAATTTTATCAGCAGATAGATCCTCGTGAATCGGTATAAAATGAGCTGACTTCGTTAATCGATCAATGATAACCCAAATAGCATCGTGACCTCTAGATGTACACGGTAACTTAGTGATGAGATCCATCGTAATGTTCTCCCACTTCCATACCGGTATTTCTGGTTGTACAAGCAAACCAGATGGTCGTTAATGTTTAGCCTTGACTTTGTGACAAGTTAGGCATTTTGACACATACAAGGCAACATCCTTTTTCATACCAGGCCACCAATACTAAGTACGAAGATCCTTGTACATTTTGTCAGCACCAGGATGGATAGAATAACGAGACTTGTGAGATTCGTCCATCACTAAAGTGCAAAGATAGTCTTGTTTCAGAATCCACAAACGATTCTTGAAATAGAATAACCCATCGTCTTTCGTTTTGAGTTTAAGTTCTAGCTGATGTGGTAATTCCTTACCCATCAGGTTTTGTGTAACACAAGTACGTTGAGCTTGAGAAATGCGAGTTTGAATATCAGATAGAGTGCGAACAAAATGAAGCTTGGCTCTTTCCTTTCAACTTAGCGCATCGGCTACGACATTCGCCTTACCAGGATGGTAGTGAATTTCGCAGTCATAATCGTTCAAGAGTTCAACCCAGTGTCGTTGTCTCATGTTCAGCTCCTTCTGATTGAAAATGTGTTGAAGACTTTTGTGGTCTGTAAAAATCACACATTTCGTGCCATAAAGATAGTGTCTCCAGATTTTGAGAGCAAAAACCACAGCTCCCAACTCAATATCATGAGTCGTGTAGTTCTTCCCGTGAACTTTTAGTTGTCTCGACGCATAAGCTATAACTTTACTTCGTTGCATGAGAACACAACCAAGGCCTAGATTCAATGCGTCACAATAGACAACAAAATCATTGTAACCATTGGGCAAAGACAAAACAGGAGCATCACAGAGTTTTCGTTTCAGCGTTTGGAACGCTTCTTCTTGTTTAGGTCCCCACTCAAAAGGCTTATTCTTCTGAGTCAAAGCAGTGAGAGGAACCGCACTTTTCAAGAAGTTTGAAATAAATCATCGATAGTAACCAGCAAGACCAAGAAAAGACCGAACTTCTGTGGGTGTAGTAGGTGTGTCCCAATCCTTAATAACAGCTATTTTGGAAGGATCCACATGAATACCCTGCTTGTTAACAATATGACCCAAAAATTGAACTTCTTTAAGCCAGAATTCACATTTGGAGAATTTGGCAAACAATTGTTCCTTCTTCAGGAGTTCCATTGTCAAACAAAGGTGTTGTTCGTGATCGGCTCGAGACTTCGAATAAATAAGAATGTCGTCAATGAACACAATGATGAACTTGTCTAAATAAGGTTTACAAACCCTATTCATTAAATCCATGAAAATAGCCGGGGCATTCATCAAACCAAAAGGCATGACAATGAACTCGTAGTGACCATATCTCGTGCAGAATGCAGTTTTGGGAATATCTTCTTCGAGTACACGAAGCTGATGATACCCAGAACGCAGATCGATATTGGAAAAACATGTAGCACCTTGCAGCTGATCGAAGAGATCATCGATTCGTGGTAGGGGATATCGATTCTTGATGGTAAGCTTGTTTAGCTCACGATAATCGATACACATTCGAAAAGACCCATCTTTCTTTTTCACAAACAGGACAAGAGTGCCCCAAGGTGAATAACTTGGTCGGATGAATCCTTTATCAGATAACTCTTGAAGTTGTTTCGATAACTCTTGCATCTCAGACGGTGCAAGACGATAAGGTGCTTTCGCAATTGGGTTAGCATTGGGTACAAGATCAATATGAAATTCGACTTGACGAACTGGAGGTAAACCAGGCAGTTCATCAGGAAACACCTCTGGGTAATCTCGAACAATCGGAATATCTTGAATACACTTGCTCTTGCCTTTCTCCTCTGTGACATGTGCCAAGAAGGACACATATCCTTTTTGTAAATAACTTTGGGCTTTCGTACACGACATGAGTTTCAATCTACCAGATGGTTTCTCGCCACGAACCTCTAAAACTTCACCAGATGAAAGAGGAATACGAACAATCTTATCGAAACAAACCACCTCAGCATGAAACTTAGTTAACCAATCCATCCCTACAATAATGTCGAAACTCCCAAGTTACATCGGTTTGAGGTCAATAGGAAAAAGATGGTTATCGAGGTTCAATTGACAATTGATAATCGCGAATAACAGAATCGAGTACAAGAGGTTTACCAGTAGCAACTTCGACAGATAAGGGTTTCCTCAGTTTAGTTCTAGGTATCGCAAGCAAAGGCTCAAATGATAACGAAACAAAGCTTCTATCGGCACCAGAATCGAAAAGAACAGATGCAGGTTGATGATTAACAAGGAACGTACCGTTAACAACCTTGTTTTCAGCACGTGCCTCGTTAGCATTCAGATTGTATGCTCGTCCACGAGCGGGATTCACATTGGCGTTGGCATTCGGATTCACCAGTTTCGGGCAATTGTTGCGGAAATGACCTATTTCACCGCAGTTGTAACATGAACCAGGTGGGAATCTAGCAGCATTTCCCTGAATTGGAGCTTGATTCTGAGCAACTTGATTCTGACCCAAACGACAAATGTTGGCTGTGTGCCCAATTTACCACAAGTAGTGCACTGTTTACAAGCCTGTTGGGTCACATGATAACCATTACAGCTATTGCAGTGAGGTGCGGTACCAGCATACTGGTTCTTTGCAGAAGGTTGTGCTGGTGGGTTCTGAGCGTTTTGATTGGTAACTGCAAAATTCTGGGAAGCCTTGCGCTTCCTCGACCTCCTAGATGACTCGCCTTTCTTCTTTCCCTTACCCTTGTCTTGAACGGAATCGGTCTACTGCTTCTTATCACCCTTGCAGGTTAGTTTACCTTTTCTGACTTGAGACTCAGTCAGAGTTGTGGCCAATTCGATTGCCTGACGAACAGTGGTAGGATTACTACCAGTTACAATGTCTTGCACAGAATCAGGCAGACCATCGATATACCTCTCAATCGCTTTCTCCAACGGGGTAACCATAGTAGGACACAACAAACTCAGTTCCTCATAACGATCCGTGTACGCACGGTGTTCTCCCCCATCTTATTTTAGATCATCGAATTATCGTTCCAAAGCCCTTATCTCATGACGGGGACAGAACTCTTTCATCATGAGAGCTCGAAGCTCTTCCCAAGTTTGTGCCATTGCCACATCGGCACCCCTATCATGCATAACACCGTTCCATCAAGTAAGAGCACGCTTCTCGAAAACACTAGATTCAAACTCAACCTTTCATTCATTCGGACATTGAACATGTCTAAATGTACTCTCCAGACTCTCGAACCATTGTAGGAGCGCAGTTGCTCCTTGAGACCCAGAAAACTTTAGTGGTTTAGCCGAATTAAACATTTTGAAACTACAATGAGCATTGTCGTTATTGTTGTTGTTCGCTTGATTAATCTGAGTAATTAGGTTCGGAATCACATCAGCTATTTGCTGAGCGACAAGGGCTGCGATTTCTGTGTTAGTTTGAGGTTGTGCATCTTGTCGAGGAGGCATATTCTAAAAAGAACAAGAAAACATGAGAAACGAGTGAGATCGAAAATTGGATAAACAAAAGAGGTATTGAAAACATCGACAATACACAAGGAGGGTGATCATTCGTTCGTGACCTCGAACAAACAAATGATACACAGTGACTAATCAAAGTAAATGGGTCACTATAATGTATCACGAAGACATGCTTTAGCCTATAAGTGGACACTCACCCCAAGAGTTCCTAGGTAAGAGTGACTGGTCTGATTATGTGGATTTGTACGAACACTCTAGCCTTAGACAGAAAACTCAGGATACAGGCATCCACCCTTCCAGATTGCACGTGTTCACATTATCTAGACCCAAACTTTGATGAGAGTTTGAAAAATTTGAAGGTTCAACACCTTATAACAAATCATCTAAGAATAGATGATTGATTTTCAAAACAGATTTGTTATTGTGTTCTCGTTGTGGTTATCACCTAAAGATAGGTGACGGTATTGTTATAGAATCTAAACGCAAGTAAACTCGCGTTAGGGTCCTAGAAAGTTATATTCTAGGTCAAAGCATTACTAATAACCTAATTCCCTATAACCATGAGCTCTGATACCAACTCTTCTGTCACACCCCGACCGCGTAAAACAACGAAACCACGGCGGAAACATCGGGGAGTGGAGCGACAGAATTATTGTTTCACAACCATGGATTAAAAGTTTTGTTTTATTTAGATATTAACCATTTACATTATCTTAAAGTTAAAACAAACAAGTTCACATATTGACTATCATCATTATTAAGTCACTAAGGCCTCGTCCAGTCCTAAGTGAGTGTGCATCCTAGCAATCAACATCATTCAACACCACCTGAAACATATGTAAAAATAAAGTCAGCATAAAAATGCCGGCGAGCACATAGGTTTTGTGAGAGTGTCAGATTCATGGCTCGTATGTATGTTGCAAAAACTCGTACAACTACTTGAGTTGTTATTTTAAAACCTTGTTTTGTAAAACATTTGTATTGTAAAATAAATAACCAAGTCAAAATAGATTAGTTATAGTTTATAAAACCTCGATGCCATGAATCTTAACCCAAAACATTTGTTTATGTAAACCAAATCGTAAATCGTTCTCGTAATAAAACTCGTATGGTTTATATCGTATAGTAAACATTGTTGCGTGACATCATTCGAAAATCGTTCGTCCAAGTGAACTAAATAACGCTACGGAATGTAATATGATAAAAGCACTTATATATAAGAAGTACCAGCGGCGTATTTACCATGCTTTTATCACATTACACTCGTCCCGTTATCTAAACACTAACCAAAAACCAATCGTTCGTTCAATTCATTTAACTTGTTTAAATCGTTCAAATTATTCTCGTTTTAATTATGAAAACTACTTTTGGTCGTCTCGCTTATAACATTCAAACCTTCGCAACTCGTCCATCGTTCAACTCGTATTAACAAACCACCAAAGGGTAAGTTAACAATTAACAGGTTCAGTCGTTACCCACATAACCCCCATACATAACCTTGGGTGCAGTCCGATAACTGGATTTGTCAGATCCTATGGTACCATAACCTAATACTGGTCGGCTCGGCCAAAGCTAATGAATGTCATTCGTTATGTAAATACGTCCAACAAGTCCGTTCACATTATCGAAATCGTTATTGTTTAATATAAACCATAGTATTCGTTTTTGAAATCATCAGTTAAAAGCATCGAAATTATTTAACCCATATGAATCACCCCAAAACAATTGAAAACAGTAAAATAGGGGAACTATGTACTCACATTGAATTGCAAGTATCCTTGATCTAATGAACTAACAATGCTCGGGAAAACCAAGGAAAACAAGTTTGATATCAAAACAAAGTGTTTTGATACCCAAAAATAGCTTCATTGCAAAATACGCATAAACACGTATTTTGACCGAAACTTTGACTCGTCACTTCGACTAATCAACATGGTAATCAGTAGGTATAGTCACAAGGGACAATAACCATCATGATTACACTCACGTTGCAAAGTTCAAACGAACTTTGTGTTGACCAAATCATGTTCAAAGCAGAAAGTCAAACATTGTTTGACTTTCACGCTTGAAAAGCATAAACAAGCATTAAAGAAGCTTACAAAAGGTCCAAGTAAGGAAGAATTGATCCAAAACACTCAGGTATGAAGTCTTAAACTTCAACTTAGAGCAGATTTTGAATCAAATGTGAGGAATGAATGAGAAACCCAATTCTATTTATAGTAAGTTTGGATCAAGGAGATCATTCCATGTGTTAGGAGGTTCAATCTTGACCCTACACTTGTGGAACATGGTTTCTAATACAATCGGATGCTCTAAAACAAGTCCATAGTATTGAAAAATTGCATAAAAGACCCTCAAATTCAAGATGGTTGCTGAAAACAAACATTTCTGTCAAAAAGTAGGCCATCGCGTGCCGCCACGGGTACCCCCCCCCCCCTTTGCTGTGGCGCGACGCCACAACCTACCTGGGGCAGAAACTTTCAAAACTTGGCAAAAATGTTCCCTGCAACAAGTTTAAGCCATTTTCGACGCGTTTAAACCCCGTTAACCCATTTTCAAGGCTCTACAAGGATGTTAAAGCATAGGGGACTTGAAACATGCTTGAAATTATCTCGGATGTCGGTTCGTTTGGTCGTACGGTTGCGTTATTCGGTTAATTACGACGAAAACTCGAACGGACGCGAAAACGATCCAAATTACGCGACGAATGGTATTTTTGCATTCCGATCACTAAAATAAAATACTTTAATGATTAAAAAAATTATTGGATGTCCGGATATGTTCAGAACGTAAGATATGCGCGTAAATGCAAATTTATGCACTTTTTGACGCTTTTAGTCCCTATTGATCAAATAAGTTTATTTTCGCATACCGAAATACTCAAAGCCTATTTCTAAGCTATGTAAAGGATATTTAGGGTATGTTTAACTTATGATCAAGTTCCGGAATGTTCGTTACCATACGAATCGGCATGGTTTCGCAGTTTGACACAAATAGTCCCCGCGATCGAATAAACTTGTTTTCGACACACCAAACCCTCCAAAACGTATTTCTAAGTTATGTAAAGGTTATTTAAGGTATGTTAAGCCTATGTCACTATTCTAGAGTGTTTGTCACGTTAAACTGATTACGTTTACGCATTAGTTTGCGTATAACTTTCCAGAAAACGATTTAAAGCTTGAAATCGAACTCGAATTAAATCGTAAAATCGTCAAACACAAATACACAAATATTAACACCAAAACACATCGTTTTATTGATAATTGATATTGTTTTACATCGTACATCGTTTACAGAGCACAGTTGTCACACTACCCCCTGCCGCCAATGTACCAATTGTGGGTGCCTTGGCCATCTGGTCAACACGTGTCACATCACACCACGACAAGTGCTTAATCAACACTGAACTCGCCCAAAAAATCAGCTTGTGACTCAACCCATGTACCAGCCACCCCAACTCATGGCTCCACCTCCCCAAAACATGATCCAGCCCTACTATCAACCCAACCCCCCTATGATGCCACCCTACTCACTTTTGCAACACCTGCCCAAGATTGGTCAACGTAATAAAGGCTCAAGCTCAGGCCAATCCCATTAATCAGGCAAACCAAACGACACAGGTTGCATGGGGCAGAGTGTTCAACATTAACATAAACTAAGCACGGGTCGATAATAACATGGTTAGTGGTATGTTGTTAATAACAAACTTAAAGATAAATAATAAATGAACGGGTAAATTACACTTTTCGTCCTTTATGTTTGTATCAGATTGCAATGGATGACCTTTAACTTCAATAATTACAGTCACAATCCTTTCTTTGTAAAATCATTACACCTGAGGTCCTTTGGCCCTAACCTAGTTATTTTTTTTTTTTGTTAGATCCAGTCATGTGCATTGCACATGAGGGTAAATTTGTCTTTTTACTATCCTAGGGACTATTTATGTAATTAACTTAAACTTTTGAACCAAAACTTAAAATAAACATGTTTTACACTTTAATCCCCCATCGCAACCAAACGACCACCATCTTCAACCAGTTCCTGAACAAAAGAAAAAAATTATCATTCAAATTTGTACAACTTATCATAGAAAAATATGTTAATATCTCATCAGCAAATAACAATCCAAAGTAATCAGATCATTCAAAAGTTACAATAAATTAAAAATCAAAAACAAATTAATCTAAATATTAATATACAATAGAAATTAGACTACATTGTTAGCAAGATTAAGAGACGATACAACGGAACCACTTCGTACTTTTTAGCAAAACTTACATTTGCACGAATCAACAGTAGTTAATAGATCACATAGACATCAAATCAGGAAGTAAACAGAATTAAAGGAGTAAACAATATTAAACTACAATTGTTGATTTCAGTTGCAGATTGTATTAGTGTGTTGCAAGAGTGTTGATTACCTGTAATGTTGTTGTGGAGGAGAGATAATTTAAGCGATGAATCATTCGATCTAGGGTTTATACGGCGTCTGGAGAACCAGATCTAGTGGATGTTTCATATGACAACGGAGATCGCAACAGATGTTTCAGACGACGACGGTTGGGGTTATTCCGGCGGCGAAGCCATATGGTTCGCCAATCTACAGGTGAAAGTCTGATTAACCATTTATTTGGTTTTTAGATCCTAACCGAAACATGGTGGTGAAGAGATGGGGGCAAGATTGGAGTAGATGTCACACCCCGACCACGTTAAAACAACAAAACCGCATCAGAAACGTCGGGGAGTGTCGTAACAGAATCATTGTTTCACAACACATGGATTTGAAGTTTCATTTTATTGAATTTTAGTTTATTACATTGTCTTGAAATTAAAAGCAAAACACAAGCATATTATCTTTCATTGTTTTATGTCAGTAAGGCCTCGTCCATTCCTACATGAGTATGCATCATAATCATCATCAAACAACAGCACCTGAAACATATGTGAAAAGAAAGTCAGCATAAAAATGCCGACGAGTACATAGGTTTTATGAGTGTGTCAAATTCATGGCTTGTGTACATATTACAATACCTCGTACGACTATTAGAGTCGATAATTTGAAACCTTGTATCGAAAAGTGTTTGGTATTGTAATATGATTAACCAACTAAAACAAGTTGGTTATATGTTTGTGAAAACCTCGTTGCCATGAATCTTGACTAAAACCTTTGTTTTTGTAAACCAATAGTAAATCATCTCGTAAGAAAACTTGTATGGTTTATATCATTTAGTAAACATCGTTGAGTGACATCATTTGAAATCATTCATACAAGTTAACTAAATAACGCCACGGAATGTAATATGATAAAAGCACTTATATATAAGAAGTACCAATGGCGTATCTACTATGCTTTTATCACATTACACCCGTCCCGTTATCTAATCACATACCATAAATCAATCGTTCAATTCGACCGTGTTATCAATCGTTCGTGTCATCAAAACCAATCGTTCAATTCTTTCGTGTTATAAATCATCGTTCAATCATTCGTGTTATAAACCATCGTTCAATCGTTCGTGTCATAAATCATTATTCAATAGTCTGTGTTTTAATTGTGAAAACTAACTTTTGGTCGTTCTAGTTGAACACATTCAAACCTGTGTGACTCGTCTATACCACCAAAGGGTATCTTTAATCGACTAACAAACCACCATAGGGTTTGTTAAAATAACAGGTTATGTCGTTACCCACATTACCCCCATAACCATGGTGATAGTCCGATAACGAGATTTGTCAGATCCTATGGTACCATAACATACTACTGGTCGGCTTGGCCAAAGCTAATGAATGTCATCCGTGTTATGTATCAACACACCAACAAGTTTGTCCACATTATTGAAATCGTCTTGTTTAATATAAACCATAGCATTTGTTTTAGAAAACTCGAAATCGTTTAGCACATATGAATCACCCCAAAACAATTGAAAGCAGTAAAATAGGGGAACTATGTACTCACTTGAGATTGCAAGGTATCCTCGATTAAGTGAACTAACAAAGCTCAGCAATCAAGGAATCAAGTGGCACCTAGTATCGGAATCACTATGTTAATAATCGGGGCCTAAATCGAGAGATCGGGTAGAATGAGGTCTTGTAAACCAAATGAGTGTTAGAACTCATATGATATGGTTTAACAAAGCCTACATTCTGATTTGAAATCTATCCTAAGTTCTTTTGACCAGTTATGACCCGTTAAGATAGTTTATGCTACTTTAACGCGTCATTTGCGCAAATGCGCGTTCGGAGGGTCTAACTAGTCCTATGAAAAGTATAATATGCCTAAACATGTTTAATAATATTGCATAATCAGTTTAAGTGTCAAAATTTAGGTTACATAGGCTTAAAATGAAATTATGCGCAAAAAGGGCATTTTGGTCATTTTCCTAAGGCATATAAACACCTATCATACAACTAACTAAACGAAGTGACCATAAGGTATAACATCAGAAGTTATTCCCTATACAACGATGGTCACAATATATGTTTGGTCGGATCCTAACGATCGACCAAACGGGTCGGGTTAGAAAGTCTAAGCGGTTGTCGAGACCGATTGACTTACGACCCTAAACAAGCACTAAATTAAAAGTGACGAGTTAAACATGTTAAAACATGTTTAACTAAGTTAGAAAACTGATTTGATATCAAAATAAAGTGTTTTGATACCCGAAATTAGTTTCGTCGCAAAATGCACATAATCGTGCATTTTGACCGAAACTTTGACTCGTCCGTTCGACTAGTCATCGTGGTAATCAGTAGGTATATTCGCAAGGAACTAATGTAACATCCGTCAAAATGGGCTTCCCAAAATCCGACCCGTTTTAAAAATACAGATCCTAACTTTGAACCTCGGAAACTTTCGCGAATTTAAATAAACGATGGGAGATTTTATCTAGTTATTTATTCATTTTGTTAAATAGCAACATAGTTATTTATTGGGTTATTGGATTTTAATAATCCTAAGTTTCACTAGTTGGCCGATAATAATCCCAACTTTAAAAATTCTCTCCAATAATCCCAACTTGTAAAAGTTTGGCCACCATTGATCCTTTTCAAACATATAAGAATTTGGTCTCCTCAATAGATTCAATTACACCTAGAGACTCCTTAATTGATTTAAGTGCACCTATGTTAGAAAAGGATCAATGGCGGCCAAACTTTTACAAGTTGGGATTATTAGAGGGAATTTTTAAAGTTGGGATTATTATCGGCCAACTGGTGAAACTTAGGATTATTAAAATCCAATATCCCTTATTTATTTAATTAATTTAAAAGTTTATTAATATATAAACTAGTTAGTTATTAGAGGTTAAAAAATGAGTTTTAGGAAATCTAAGCTAAAACCAAATTATTATAACTAATCTAGTAAACCCACATAGTTAAGGGACCTTAATATAACTTCCTTTAAACTTTAAATTAAAAAGGAAAATTATGAAACATTATAAGTTTTTTTTATAGTTTGCTGCAATTAAAGCTCTTTTGAAATCCTTCTTTTCCAAGGTATAGGGGCCGAGATTACAGTTGTGTTTCCATGCTTATCATGATTAGGTTTCCATCCCTACAAAATCATGAATAAGATTACAGTTGTGTTTCCATGCTTATCATGATTAGGTTTCCATCCCTACAAAATCATGAATCAAGACACGTATTTGACCAAGAACTCACTCCACTCGAAAGAAAACACCCTCACAATATCGCTTCACGTAACCTGCACCTTGCTGAGAAATCCGAATCATCACCACTGTTATACTCTATAAAGACACAATCCTTACATCACACACCTGCTTTCGAAATACTCGCAACAGACCGGAGTAAACCTGCAAGCCATCGGAGTCGGAGACATCGCCGGAATTTTTACTTCGGACCCTCGATTCGTTGTCTCAGATCCATTTTACCCGCTCCCTCACTTTCACTCCACTTATTTGTCATAGGAACAAACATTACCAGAACTTGCTGGAGACCGGGGACGCACGTCGGAGCTAACTTCGGAATTCGTTACTGCGTTGTTCGGTATTACGGTTTACCTTTCTTCTTTATTTTATTCCTTGTTAATTCTTTTATGAACTGATAATTATTGCCATCTTAATGATCAACCATTACTACAATCTGAGAATTTACACAACTCAAAGTATCACTTCTCGATAATTGGACAAGCTTACAGAAACCCCATTTGAATACCATTTACGGTTTACCTTAGCTAGTGTGTAATCGATCATGTCTTGCAACAAAATTTGCAAAAGAATGCATTCATGTATATAACTATATTTTATATTAATTGTTATTTACCGAAACAGTTTCATCATATATATAAACAAGATTATAAGTTTCATTCAAATGTAAATTTAGCCACACTCCGGAGTGACGCATTCTCGCCGGAATTCGCGCCGGTGAACTCACTGGTAAAAACGAATGAGATGACTGAGACGATTAAATGTGTTGAAAGTTTTGGGATTTCTACAACTACACTCCCTGAAGTTTGGATATTTATTTAAAAGGTTCTTTTTAATATTCAAACTAGTATATTACTATATATAACATTTGGAGTAGGTTCTTATCTACAGTACAAAATGAAAACCTTTTCTTGACTTAATTACAAAAATGCCATCTTTCTATTTTTGCACCACAAAGTGAATCGGAATGGTGGTTGTAGTGAGGGTGGTCTTTTTTGTCTTTTTTTTATTTGTGTTGTTATTTTTTTAATCTTTTATAGAAGTTTACATTTTTAGTTCATCATAATTCTATGTTTAACTCTTATTTTTGTAAGTTTTGTCCTTTTATTAAGTTAAAGGTTTCTCGTTATAAATCGAGTTCGTCTACGTTTTACACCAACTCACAACATTAGTTCGCATTTTTCTTTGTCTACCTTTGACGTCACTTCATGGTATTAATTTGCGTTTTTTGTTTTACGATTTTCTATGTTTTGGGCGGTGTTTACTTACTATTTAACACGGTTTTACGACCTACGCTTCCGCAACGCGGAGGGTTAATTACTAGTTTAAAAGGTTTCTTTTTTTTTTGGTTTAAATTCAGTTTTCTTTTCATTTTTTTTTTACTGTAACAATTCTTCAAAAATTTAATCCTTTCTTTCAACAGTTTATAATTCTCTTTTTTATTATCCGTTTTATTTTACTATCTCCTTTGTTTTGTTTCTTTTTACAATACAATTTGAGGTTTAGATTAGGATTATAAAACCAACTAATTAGTAATTTATCTATAAAAAAATTGATGTCTTATTTTACAACATAAGGTATTAATAAGATAAATTTACTTCTAAGTGTCATTTCCTTTTAATAATCTAATCATAAAAAAACTAATAATTACATTAATACAAATAAATTGTGATAATTCTTTTATAACCTTTGTTAATATCTAATTAATTTAATGGTAAATTATAAGCATTAGGGATTATATTAAACCTACAAATATTAACAAGCTCGTTATCATTTAGGATAACCGTTTCGTTCTCTTGGTTTTCCCAATCTTTACTCGTGCGTTAATTCAAGAAATCTTCATACGCAACCACTGTGAGTATACTCGAACCCCCTCTTTACGTTTACCACATTTTTGGGGTGTGACATGTTAATCTATGAAACTTACACTTAAACTTGATTCTTAAATGCACAAACATTCCTTATACATGTATGCCTACTTGATTACTTGATACTTTAAAATTGGGGTTATACGTTTTGTGTTAGACTTATCATTAACTTCGTACGAGCCTATCCTTGACATATATAGCGCTATAGGATTAACGCACCACCCATATTCTTGAGGTTATGTCATGAGCTTATTGCGTTTCATCATTGGGTTAATTAGTCGAACACATGACGCTTTTATTGTTTATCTTGTATCAATTGCTTGCCATGTGGAATTGTTTAAACTCATTTTATGCTATGTATGTATGAAAACTTGTATACTCACCTTTGCTTTTGCATTGAAACTTTATTTTAAAGATGTTACAGGTTAAGGATGACGATGTTATGAAATTGAAGTAGAGATGATGCCTAGATACACATATGGATGCCTTAGGTTTTAATACGTTGTAAAAATTTGTATTTGTTTGCTGTATTGTTTTGTTGTATTAAACATGTTGTAATTTGAAGTTCCATGTATTGTAACACTTCGTTATGAATGAAATCAATTTATTTTTAATTCTATTGTCACAAATAGCGTTATGTGTAATGAGCAATCCTTCTTCGTCTCACTCCGATGTTTCCGCCATCGGTTGGGGTGTGACAGATTGGTATCAGAGCCATAACTATAGGGAATTAGGAAAATTGCCATGCTTTTGACCTAGTCTATAGTTAAGTACCAAATTCGACCATACTTGATTCATATGCTAATTTCTTGAAATGTCTCTTACGTGTTATTTTCTTGAAATGCTTTATGTGCTCATACTTGTTATTATTATTTCGAACATACGTCTTTTACTCGTTTATACTAAACTCGAAATCACTCGTATTGTACAAACGAGACGACTTCACCAAAATAGGCGTGAAACCCACAATTTGGTGAACGACTCTCAATCCACCTATCCTTTTGCACGAAATTCATCATCAAGTTAGGAGTGAAATCCTCACCTTGATGGAGAATTTCAAATTCAAATTCTAGTGGACCCTCGTCAAAGTGTTGAAATTAAATTTGACCCGATGAGTACCAACCACACTTAGGGTATGAAATTGTCAAGTTAGGGGTGAAACCCGCACCTTGTCGACAAGTTATGCTCCTTGATTTTTCAAAAAAAAAATCCCGCCGAGTCTCGAATTTTCTATTAATTTGGAAGATGTAGTAACTGGAAGGGTGAATACCGTTAACCGAGATATCGGTGAGAGTATTCCACCTATTAGGCCAAAGCATGTTTCTCAAATTCGAGGGAATTTTTGACCAATTTGGTTAGGTAAAGTTCCATTTTGGAACAATCCAAGTTTTTAACCAAACCTATGTTTTACTAGTATCAATCTCATATGATGCAAATCTCCCTTTTCAAATTCAAATTTCTTTCGAGATTGTTTTTCTTATATACACATCATGCTAAATCTTTCTTACATCTAAACATAATTTACATAAACATCACCCAATTAGATTTACATTTCTTATAACCACAAAATGGAGACATATCATCGGGATAGGAGTGATTTCCTTACCTTGACGATTAACTCCACTCCTTCTTTTCTTAAAATGACCTTACCGACGAGTTAGCGGTGATTCCCTTACGTAGGTGATCGTTACCAAAATTTTCTTTCAAAAGAGACTTCATCATACAACACGATCAAGTTTTATATCTAAGTCGTTTTCCATTTGTCGAAATCCCTACTTATGCAAATTTCAAAATTCATTGTTTTATTAAACGTACATCTTACCCCCATAATCTATTTCACTTAAACCGCATACATGAAATACTCTGTCATACCATAAACGTTTTATTTCCCGATTTTCAAAAAATTGACGAAATGCTACCCATCAACTTAATCGGTCTACTGAAGATCTTGCCCATAAATTTCATGCTTAACGTAATCACTAAAACACACTCACATTATATCATTGTACTCAGGACTTTTATTCACAATTGAAAATCAAACCAACCTTCCTCACATGTCTATAAGATCTCATAGATGTTATAAGAACATTTTACTAAAACTCCTTTCAAAATCAATAAATCGTTTTACTAAAATCACTTTTCAACGACCACTAAGTTCATTATGCTAAATTTCTTCTTAAGAATCAACGTTTTCACCAGAACCTTCAAATTTCAAATTTCTTATTTAATGCACAACCCTTAAAATGATGCAATCTAATTATTTTCGAAAACCTTTTCATACACCGCTCGATAAGTCATTCAAATTTCCAAACATGTAGGAAAGAAGACTTCATGGGGACCGACAGTCTTCAACTTACGTAAACTCTTTTAAAACAAAAGTGGCATTTCCATTCCTTACAAAATACGTTAAGCATAACCGATAAGTACTTTATATTCTTTTACATTTATAAACTAGATTCTACCTTCCAAATCAAATTCAATCTACTTTGATTCAATAAACTCACGTTTTGCTCAAAACAACTATACACGCATACCATCATACTCGTTTTAGTCGATATCTTGCGACAGTTTCATTTATATCATTTGTTTTTACATTCGCGACCTTTTGATTGTTTTATATGCTTAAATTTGTTATGTCTCAGTTAATACTATATACACAATCATTATTATTCGTACTTATACTTATACTAACAATACATTTTATGCCTATACTTATACTTATATTCATATTCATACTCATGCGTTTTATGTTTATACTTACATTCACATGCGTATTTATACTTACACTTATACTTATGCGCATACTTTCATTTATACTCATGATTCATACATTCGTACCCATACGCGAGTGGAATCTGAGGGATTCGCTTACGTGGATCCCATAAATACTTAAACGTAAACATGCTTATATACGACATTCTTATACGTACTCATTCTTATTTTCAAATTAATGAATACCCTGATTCATACACAATTAGTACAAGCTATGCAGATCATGCGACGATCAGTATAATCGCGGGTACACACGGGATTATAGTGATGGGCGTATGAAAACCATAGAGTTTACTACTGTGTATGGTAAGACACGGAACGTAACATGACACCAAATACGAAACGGACATAATGTGGTCAAAACATGGTGGATACACCGCTGGTACTTCCTATATATAAGTGTTTTCACCATGTTACCAAACTTTCGTAAAACGTGCCATGAGAAATTCAGTGTTTTGCAGACCTTTTGGACCTGATACAAACTTTAAACAACTCACAAATGCATTATATCCGATTATCCATGATGAGAGTTCATTCTTAACACATTGCTTTCATTCGTCCAATACACTTACCCTTCTCATACTTGCATTCGTTCATTAGATCAATCATTCCCTCTCCTACCTTCGTTATTCCCCGTTATCCGTTGTCCTTCACACTAGCCTCGTTACGAACAAAATCCGTTTACACATTCGAAGTTTAAAGTACCTTATTGGTTAAAACTACATTTCTATTCTTTATTCATGTGAAAACAATTTCCTTAAACAAACATTATGATCAAGTCTCATCTATTCTCTCATTAGATGTCATCTTTTCAAAAGTCTTCCTCTTAGATTTCGAGGACGAAATCTCCTAAAGTAGGGGAGACAATAACATCCATCAAAATGAGCTTCCCAAAATCCGACCCGTTTTAAAAATACAGATCCTAACTTTGAACCTCGAAAACTTTCGCGAATTTAAATAAATGATGAGAGATCTTATCTAGTTATTTATTCATTTTGTTAAATACCACCATAGTTATTTATTTATTTAATTAATTTAATTAATTTAAAAGTTTATAAATATATAAACTAGTTAGTTATTAGAGGTTAAAAAAATGAGTTTTAGGAAATCTAAGCTTAAACCAAATTACTATAACTAATCTAGTAAACCCTCATAGTTAAGGGGCTTTATTGTAACTTCCTTTAAACTATAAACTAAAAAGGAAAATTATGAAACATTATAAGTTTTTTTTATAGTTTGCTGCAATTAAAGCTCTTTTCAAATCCTTCTTTTCCAAGGTATAGGGGCCGAGATTACAGCTGTGTTTCCATGCTTATCATGATTAGGTTTCCATCCCTACAAAATCATGAATCAAGACACGTATTTGACCAAGAACTCACTCAACTAGAAAGAAAACACCCTCACAATATCGCTTCATGTAACCTGCACCTTGCTGAGAAATCCGAATCATCACCACTGTTATACTCTATAAAGACACAATCCTTACATCACACATCTGCTGTCGAAATACTCGCAACACACCGGAGTAAACCTGCAAGCCATCGGAGTTAGAGACATCGCCGGAGTTTTTACGTCGGACCCTCGATTCGTTGTCTCGAATCCATTTTACCCTCTCCCTCAGTTTCACTCCACTTATTTGTCATAGGAACAAACATTACCAGAACTTGCCGGAGACCGGGGACGCACGTCGGAGTTAACATCAGAATTCGTTACCGCGTCGTTCGGTATTACGGGATCACCGAGGAGATCGCCCACTATGTTCGGTATACCTTCCTTCTTTATTTTGTTCCTCGTTAATTCTTTTATGAACTGATAATTATTGCCATCTTAATAATCAACCATTACTACAACCTGAGAATTTACACAACTCCTTTTTTTTGTTTAAATTCAGATTTCTTTTCATTTTTTTTAACTGTAACAATTCTTCAAAAATTCAATCCTTTCTTTCAACAGTATATAATTTCTTTTTTTATTATCCATTTTATTTTACTATCTCCTTTGTTTTGTTTCATTTTACAATACAATTTGAGGTTTAGGTTAGGATTATAAAACCAACTAATTAGTAATTTATCCATAAAAAAATTGATGTCTTATTTTACAACATAAGGTATTAATAAGATAAATTTACTTCTAAGTTTCATTTCCTTTTTATAATCTAATCATAAAAAAACTAATAATTACATTAATACAAATAAATTGTGATAATTCTTTTATAACCTTTGTTAATATCTAATTAATTTAATGGTAAATTATAAGCATTAGGGATTATATTAAACCTACAAATATTAACAAGTTCGTTATCATTTAGGATAACCATTTTGTTCTCTTGGTTTTCCCAATCTTTACTCGTGCGTTAATTCAAGAAATCTTCATACGCAACCACTATGAGTATACCCGAACCCCCTCTTTACATTTACCACCTTTTTGGGGTGTAACATGTTAATCTATGAAACTTACACTTAAACTTGATTCTTAAATGCACAAACATTCCTTATACATGTATGCCTACTTGATTACTTGATACTTTAAACTTGGGGTTATACGTTTTGTGTTAGAGTTATCATTAACTTCGTACGAGCCTATCCTTGACATATATAGCGCTATAGGATTAACGCACCACCCGCATTCTTGAGGTTATGTCATGAGCTTATTGCGTTTCATCATTGGGTTGATTAGTCGAACACATGCCGCTTTTATTGTTTATCTTGTATCAATTGCTTGCCATGTGAAATTGTTTAAACTCATTTTATGCTATGTATGTATGAAAACTTGTATACTCTCCTTTGCTTTTGCATTGAAACTTTATTTTAAACATGTTACAGGTTGAGGATGACGATGTTATGAAATTGAAGTAGCGATGATGCCTAGATACACATATAGAAGCCTTAGGTTTTAATACGTTGTAAAAATTTGTATTTGTTTGTTGTATTGTTTTCTTATATTAAACATGTTGTATTTTGAAGTTCCATGTATTGTAACACTTCGTTATGAATGAAATCAATTTATTTTTAATTCTATTGTCACAAATAGTGTTATGTGTAATGAGCAATCCTTCTTCGTCTCACTCCGATGTTTCCGCCATCGCTTGGGGTGTGACAGATTGGTATCGGATCCATAACTATAGGGAATTAGGAAAATTACCATGCTTTTGACCTAGTCTATAGTTAAGTACCAAATTCGACCATACTTGATTCATATGCTAATTTCTTGAAATGTCTCTTACGTGTTATTTTCTTGAAATGTTTTATGTGCTCATACTTGTTATTATTATTTCGAACATACGTCTTTTACTCGTTTATACTAAACTCGAAATCACTCGTATTGTACAAATGAGACGACTTCACCAAAATAGACGTGAAACCCACAATTTGGTGAACGACTCTCAATCCACATATTCTTTTGCAAGAAATTCACCATCAAGTTAGGAGTGGAATCCTCATCTTGATGGAGAATTTCAATTTCAAATTCTAGTGGACCCTCGTCAAAGTGTTGAAATTAAATTTTGACCCGACGAGTACCAACCACACTTAGGGTACGAAATCGTCAAGTTAGGGTGAAACCCGTACCTTGTCGACTAGTTCTGCTCCTTGATTTTTCAAAAAAAAAAAATCCCGTCGAGTCTCGAATTTTCTATTAATTTGGAACATGTAGTAACTGGAAGAGTGAATACCGTTAACTGAGATATCGGTGAGAGTATTCCACCTATTAGGCCAAAGCATGTTTCTCAAATTCGAGGGAATTTTTGACCAATTTGGTTAGGTAAAGTTCCATTTTGGAACAATCCAAGTTTTTAACCAAACCTATGTTTTACTAGTAGGGCTGTTCATAAAGCTCGCGACTCGTAGCTCGGCTCGTAGCTCGCTCGAAAGAAGCTCGAGAAAAACTAGCTAAAAAACTCAATTTGAGATGACATGAACCAAGCTGGCTCATTTTGTAACCAAGCCCAGCTCGAGCTAAGCTCGGCTCGGCCCATGGCTCGGCTCGATGGCTCGTTCTTAGGCTCGTTTAACTCCGACGTAAAGCTCAAGCCAAGTTTAACCGCCTGAATTAATTTCGAGCTTGAGCTCGACCCCACCCTGGCTCGACTCGGCTCGACTCGTTTACAGCCCTATTTACTAGTATCAATCTCATATGATGCAAATCTCCCTTTTCAAATTCAAATTTCTTTCGAGATTGTTTTTCTTATATACACATCATACTAAATCTTTCTTACATCTAAACATCATTTACATAAACATCACCCAATTAGATTTACATTTCTTATAACCACAAAATGGAGACATATCATCGAGATATGAGTAATTTCCTTACCTTGACGATTAACTCCACTCCTTCTTTTCTTAAAACGACCTCACCGACGAGTTAGGGGTGATTCCCTTACCTAGGTGATCGTTACCAAAATTTTCTTTCAAAAGAGACTTCATCATACAACACGATCAAGTTTTATATCTAAGTCGTTTTCCATTTGTCGAAATCCCTACTTATGCAAATTTCAAAATTCATTGTTTTATTAAACGTATATCTTACCCCATAATCTATTTCACTTAAACCGCATACATGAAACTCGAACGGACGCGAAAACAATTCAATTTGCGCGACGAATGGTATTTTTGCATTTCCGTCACTATATAATATTTTAGTGATTACAAAAATTTTTGGATGTCCGGATATGGTCAGAACGCAAGATATGCACGCATTTGCATACTTTCGCAGTTTTGACGCTTTTTGTCCCTGTGATCGAATAAACTTGTTTTTGACATACCAAACTCTTCAAAACTTATTTCTAAGTTATGTAAAGGTTATTTAAGGTATGTTAAGCTTGTGTCACTGTTCCGGAGTGTTTGTCGCGTTAAACTGATTACGTTTACATAATAGTTTGCATATAACTTTCCAAAAAGTGATTTGGAGCTTGAAATCGAACTAGAATTGAAACGTGAAATTGTCATACACAAATAAACAAATATTGGGATCAAAATACATTGTTTCATTGATATTTGATATTGTTCTACATTGTACAGTGTTTACAAGAGCACAGTTGTCACAGTAGAGATAGAGAAATGGTTGGAGTTTGGTGGCTAGGGGTGGGGGTCACAGGTTGTGATGGTGGGGTTTGGTGGCTAGTTGTGGCAGTCAAGTTGCAGAGTGGGAGATGATGTTAAGAGAGAGGGGTATGCATTTACATATATATTTTTTATTCTTTAAAATTCTTTTTGTTTTATTTATTAAATATATTTTAAATAAATGAGTTAAATTACCAACATACCCTTATGTATAAGACACATGTCATAGTTAACTGAAAAAAACAAACCACGTTAGAGATAAAGGACCAAAGATGTAATTGTTTTAACAAAAAAAAAGATTGTGACTGTAATTATTGAAGTTAAAGGGTATCCATTGTAATCTGATACAAACATAAAGGACGAAAAGTGTAATTTACCCTAAATGAACAAAGTAGAACGCAAGATTTTGGAGTTTGTAGGGACCAAAATTGTAGATTGTTAAAAGTATGTTGATGACGACAAATACTGGCAGTGAGTCAAGTCAATTTTGAGGGCCGAGCAACACTAGATTAGATCACCAATTTCAAGTATCGTCAAAATCTGGAGCACTTCATTAACTTGGGTTGGGTCTCCTTCAAATTTGTAAGAATCTCTCACCTAATTCATATGATAATTGCTTCTTCATGTTTATCCTAATCAAATTGGGGTTGCGCAGGCATAGCAAGCAACCCTTTGCATCATAAATCACAACAATATGATTTTAAATGTATTATTTCTGCTTATTATTGTGATGGCTATAGGCAATTGCGGTATTCTGATTAAGATTCCTTTCAGTTAGGGTTAAAATCGAACCATAATTTAACAAATAATAAGAATCCTTTGTCCCCTATGAGTTAGGATCAGAACCAAACCTTTATGTCTTGCTGCTATTCTTCTTTTTCGATGATGTATTCATTTCCAGTTATCATATTAGAGGTTGGGTTTAAAAAAAAAAAAACAACCGATCAATTTTGTTAATTAACATTCCTCTATCTACTTGATTTTTGGGATGAGCATTGGTTTAGGAATTAGGATCAAAAGGGGAACGAACCTACAACCAATGTTCTGGTTTCTAGAATTTAATATGTGATGTTGATTTTGATTTGTCATGGGTTGTTTGGTTTGGCTAGTTATGTTAATTTTGATAGTTAAGATTTGTCATGGGTCGGTTTGGTTTGGTTTGGTTAGGATCAAAACCAAACCAAACCAAACCAAACCAAACCTATATCCCATGTTTACGTTTTAGAAATTTGTAAGTGATACCTTTAGTTTGCTTTGGTTATATTGATTGATTTTTGGGAAAGACAATTCGGTTAGTTTACCACGGTTAACTGTAGCTACTCGGTATGGGCCAATTAAATTGACATTCAGATGATAAATCCAATTTAGTTTTGGGCCAAATAAAACATGGTAATTAATTTTTATACAATAAAGAGGGGGGGACAAGTATTAGATAATTTTTAAAAAGTTTTCTGATATATTGTTCATAAAAAGTATAATTTGGTTTTAGTGACCGTCCGGTTCGGTTATTTTGTTGTTATTAACCTAACCATAAAAGTCGATCATAAAAAAAAAACTAACCAAACCTTCAGTTATATTGGAAAAGTTATGATTTGGTTATTCTGCTCACAAC
Organism: Helianthus tuberosus; assembly: GCA_030545235.1. Classification (NCBI taxonomy): domain Eukaryota; kingdom Viridiplantae; phylum Streptophyta; class Magnoliopsida; order Asterales; family Asteraceae; genus Helianthus; species Helianthus tuberosus. The sequence goes on along the minus strand of CM060354.1, from coordinate 113,275,936 downwards.
CACTGCTTATCGTGATGTATTAGATACTCAGTGAATCATGGATATCAGTAGCTTAAATCGCGAAGAGCTTACGATGCTGGGAGCTGGTGCTTGCACTATGCTTACTCTGCATTTTTCATCCCAACTTGCTTCACAACATCTTTATTACTGGAAAAATCCAAAGCAACAAAGCGCCATTATGATAATTATTCTTATGGCCCCGATTTATGCTGTTTATTCTTTTGTGGTGTGCTGGATCTCAAGAGTAGCAAACCGTTTCTCGTGCTTTTGGATCTGATTAAAGAATGTTACGAGGCATTGGTATGGAATCATTGTATTCAACTTTTAATCTTATCACCCTTTGACTTATATGTTGACTTTTTAATCACAGGTTGTTGTTAAGTTTCTTGCTTTACTTTATAGCTATGTGAATATGGATGTTAGCAAAGATATAGTTCCTGATGAAATCAAGGGAAGGGAAATTCGTCTTGGGTTCCCGATGACTATTTGGCAAGTGAGTATATGTTCTTATTGCAAAACCGACAACTGTTCTTGGGAAAATACCAAAACATCGACACCATTTTGAAGAATGAGTTACAATAAAATATCATTATTTTATTTTAAATATTTATAACAATTGCAAAACTAAGAAATTAGTCAATTTCTCTTCAAAACGACTCTTCTCTTTAGGTTTGTATTGTGATTTAGAGGTGACACTTTCGACTCGATTATTTATTAATTGGTCAGTTTATGTTGTGTTTTTATTTCAAACAATAATAATGTCAAATGAAAATGAATAGCTAAACAAGGAACAGGTCAAAGTGCTGAAAGTCAACAAAAGTGCAGTTACAATAGCTTAATAGGGGTGTTCACGGTTCCGTTTGGCTGGATTTGAGGAAAATACCAAACAGCTTAACCACGGTTTCAGATGACAACAAAACAAACCGGCTGGGCTGGGTTGGTGGCCTGACCGGTCAGTTTGACGGTTAACAGTTCGAACCATTTATTTTTTCAAAATCATTAGTCTTGTATATAAAAAAAATAACTTTAAATGATAAATATATTTCATATCATAATACAAATACAGAAATGGAAAATTTTAATTAATAAAAGTTGAATGGCAAGTGAAGTTTACACCGCCAAATCGTGAAAACCCAACCATTTGGATCTGGGTTCTTATTATAATAAGAGTGTTCCTGTAACCATTTATGAAATAAAAGTTGACTAAAAGTGTTTGTGGGTTAACCCATCTCGACCTGACCTGTATCATTAACTATATTTTTTGTGTGGGCAGCCTCGTGCAATTTATATGAATCACCAAACGTTGAAGCTTCTGAAGTACTGCACTTGGCAGTTTGCTGTCACACGACCCACATGCTCAATTCTCATGATTGGTTTACGGTTACTTGGAATGTATCCTAGTTCGATCAGCTGGACATTCACTGTTATTCTTAGCATGTCATTTTACGTGGCTTTGTATTCTTTACTAGTCTTTTACCATGCTTTTGCAAAGGAATTGAAGCCTCACAAGCCAGTAGCAAAGTTTTCATGCATCATTGGGATCATCTTCTTCGGTTTTTGGCAGGTAAACTTTATTTGAAAGCCCTTGTAGTATTAATATTTATGACCTTCATCACTCAAAAATGTGTACTACGAGGGGTATGTTTTATGAGTAAATTACAAAAATCGTCCTTTATGTATGTCACTTATTGCAAATTGTGTCCTTTGTCTTCAATAATTACAGAAAACGTACTCGATGTTTGCAAACCCTTGCAAGTTATGTCCTTTGGCCCTAACTCGGTTAATTTTTTTGGATAAATCTGACCAAATAAACCCCACATGACGGTATTTTTGTGGTTAAATCTGACCAAATGGACCCCACATGAGAGTAAAATGACCAAAATACCCTCATGTGGGGTCCATTTGGTCAGATTTAACCACAAAAAATTAACTGAGTTAGGGCTAAAGGACATAACTTGCAAGGGTTTGCAAACATCGAGTACGTTTTCTGTAATTATTGAAGATAAAGGACACAATTTGCAATAAGTGACATACATAAAGGACGATTTTTGTAATTTACTCATGTTTTATTAATATTTATGATCATCTGGTCAGATGGGTAAAATTTGAAAGAGTAGTAAAAATGAAACAGACCATTGATTTTTATAAAACATTGACAAAGTGTTGGCCTCTACTTATGATGTGTGAGCGAGTGATTACATATTATCATCTCTTAACTTGATGCTCTTTTTCTGATTGATCTATGACTTTATTCAGGGGGCACTTATCGACTTGTTAGTAAGATCAGGTGTCATAAAATCACATCATTTCTGGCTGGAAGTTGAGCACGTTGGGGAAGCGATTCAAAATCTTGTGATCCTTGTTGAGTTGGTTCTATTTTCGGTTTTCCAACAATACGCATTTCACTTTGAATCGTATAGTGGAGATGTCCAGACGATGCTGCAAAAGGGGAAAAAGGAGTGATCTTTCTTTCTATTCATCATTTTGGTGTTGTAGAGTATGTGAACTTTCCTGTTAACACATAGCCTCGTTTGGTTAACAAACAATCAAATTTTAAAGAACAATTCTGGGAAACATGTTGACCTGCTTAGGGCTTGTTCTTAGCATAAGAAATTAAGAAGCATATGCGATTAGGCTGCATGACTGCTACATAAGCTTCAAATGGTTTGGTGCTTCCCCGACCCGTGCACTTCTCTTAGTTTATGTGTGGGATCTTGTCGATAATCTTTTTTATTTTCGCGCAATACAATCGCAACAATACCGTACCCTTTCGGTTTCACCTGGTCATCAAGAAGCAAGGTTGGAAAATATTATCACTTAATTATTAAATTTATAATCATCAAACACCTCTAAAATCCGTTACACATACACCTATAAATATTAAATGTTAATTTTATATAATAAAAATACAAGAAAAGTTTCTTTATGGAATTTTTAGTAATTACTAATTAGAAATAGTAAATGGCTGACCCATAATTTTTTTTACGAGAGGTGGAAATTTTTTCATGAGGTCCTTTGTCTTATTACTATACAATAATTTTTTTGTCCGATTTTGGTGGATCAGATCGGGTTATATAAAAAGGATATCAAACTAATTTTATATAAAAGAAAACTTTATATAAAGTTGTTTTCTACGACTTTTATTTTGTATGAAACGAGTTTGAGGTGTTAATTATAGGCTAGCCACTCATCAACATTTGTTGAGTTTTTAATATTAGTATATTATAAGAAATGTATATCTAGGAATAAAATAATGAGATAAATTGAAAGGTAAATGAAGTAAAAAAAAAAAAAAACGTAAAACAAATTATAAAATTTAGACATTTTTATACTAAATCCAATAAGTTGATAAGAAATAAGTAACCATTAACTTTTTTTTTTCTAACAGGCGACAAAAAATTATTTTATTCATTGTAGCAAGATGTTACCATCATACATACAAAAAATCAACACCAATACATTGAAAGATTACATAAATTTCTTATCCATCAACGTTGAATCTACTCCAATCTTCCCATGTTAATGTCGGCATCTTAGCCCGGTTCTTCACCCATAAATACGCCATTGCTTTAATTTCGTCTAGAATCTTTGTAGAATTCGGCTCTGTTTGTTCGAACACGACCTCGTTCCTCGTCTTCCAAATACTCCAAAATGTTACCAACATAACCGCATACAACGCTTTTTTCTTCCTACTTGAACCTGAACTGATCCCGTGTAACATGAGTAAATCCTTTATGTCGAATGCAATGATCGGAGGAATCATACACCAACCCGCAATATTCTGCCATATCATTTGTGCAAATTGACACGAAACAAAAATATGTTCATTAGGCTCATCGTAATTCCACACAAAACACATGATCGACTCTGCACCGGTATACTCCGAGCTGCTAAAGCACACTTGGTTTGTAAGCGTTCCATCTCCGCCCTCCATGCTACAGTTCCAACCTTTTTCGGGACCCAATTATTCCATTCAAATACTCTATCAGAACGCACGTGATTAATCGAACCCAGTATCTTCTTTATACTTGCAACATTAAAATTACCAGACCCCTCATACTTCCAATACCACTTGTCAGTTCCGAAAGTCATAGCCATCCCACTAATCAAGCCCATAAGTTGCTGCAATTGAATATTTTCATTATTACCCAGAACCGAACCGAACAGGCCCAGGCCCACCGAAACTCCAAACCTGACTCGCTTACCCCCATTCGGTCATGCACCATACAATCTTTATATTTTTCTGCTTTGAATAAGTCTAGGAATTTTAAATAAAATGGAACCGGATCAGCCCAACTATCTAGCGAGAAAGAAATGTTTTTTTACCGTTTGCCAGAACTGCCGACGAAGCATTATTCAGATCAATATCGGCGTCTAATAATAAATTCCGAATACTAGAGATATTTTTCCAAGGTCCGACGATAGATACTTTTGTTGGAATATCTTTCCATCCTCTTGAGTTGTGATGAATTGCCCAAATTACACGTCTCCACAATCCTTTTTTCCGTTTTAAACCTCCACCACCGTTTTGCCAACATTGCTAAATTTGCATCCCTTAGTGAGCCGAAACCCAACCCCCGTATTCGACCGGAGCAATAGTTTTATCCCATGCCACCCAATTCATTCTAGCTTCTTCCGACCCTCCCCAAAAGAACACCCTTCTGATTCTATCTAGTGATTCCAAGACTTTAATTGGCGCTTTAAATAATGAAAAATAATATGTAGGTAGGGAGTTCAATACTGATTTGATTAGTGTTATCAGTCCTCCATATGACAATGTTTTTGCTTTCCATAGTGAAAGCCTACTGTAAATATGTCGATCACCGACTTCCAATTTTTAGCAAGGTTCATATTAGCACCTACTGACAGACCAAGATGTTTAAACGGAAATGTACCTTTTTTACACTTCAACATATTTGCCATATCTTGTACCTCCTGATCATTCACCCCGATCCCATAAATACTACACTTCGCCAAATTTACTCTTAATCCCGAAGCCAAATAAAAACATCTCAACAACCGCCTTAGATTATTTATGTTTGACACTGACCACTCACCAATAAACATTACGTCATCAGCATACATCAGATGAGATAATGACGGGCCTTCATCAAAAAACTTTATACCATTAAACAGACCTTCATAAGCGGCTTTCTTCATAATTCCTGTCAAAGCTTCCATTACTATAACAAACAAAAATGGGGACAATGGATCACCCTGACGCACCCTACGAGAATAGTCGAATTCCCTAGTCGGTGACCCATTAACCAAAAATGAAGCTCTTGCAGAGTATAGTGTTGCCATTACCCATGCTCGCCATCTACTCGGGAAATTCATTTGAGCCATAATCGAATTTAGAAATGTCCAATTAACCGAATCATAGGCCTTATTGATATCTACTTTAAAGTACACCCCCCTCCGCTTAGTCTTTTTTAACCAACTCAATACTTCATTAAGCACTAGTGGGCCATCCATGATATTTCTCCCAGCCAGAAACACCGATTGTTGTTCCGAAATCAAATTACCCAATACCCCTTTTAGCCGATTCACAAGCACCTTTGAAATCACTTTATTTACCACACCAATTATAGTTATTGGTCTAAAATCCGCTAGGTGAACCGAGTCCTTTACTTTCGGAATTAGTGCTATAAAAGAAGAAGTGCAACACCTATTAAGCGTTCCTTCCTCATAAAATCTATTAAACAGGTTAACGAAGTCCTCATGGAGACCAGCCCAACACTTTTTAATGAACTTGAAGTTGAAACCATCCGGCCCTGGCGCCCGATCTCCTTCACATTCCCAAACAGCCGCTTTAATTTCATCCACTGAGAAAGGTGTTACCAACATGTTTGCCTCCGTATCAGAAATAGTAGCTAAATTAGGACAGACCAACTCCGGTCTAACTGGCATTGGCTCTGTGAACTGATAGAGAAAGAACTCATACAAAGATTCTTTTATGGATAATGGGTTCGTAACCCAAACGCCATTAATCAACAACCCATTTAATCTATTAGTACTAATATTAGAATTAATAATATGATGGAAATAGGCGGAGTTTTCATCACCTTCAATAGCTGATGTGTTAAAAATGCAACATATAAATTTCATCAAATGAGGCATAAAACTAACCCTTTTTTAGTACTAATGTTGGAAAAAGTGTGCTTTTGTCTTCCTTTTGTATTTTCAGGATTAAATGAGCTCAAATTAACAAAAGAAGCAAAAAGACATCAAAATCTAACATAAATACAAGAAAAGGAACAAGACGTGACATGCCCGACCCCACGACAGCATCTTCCCAAGCAAAACAAGATATCAGAAGCCTGAACACGCCCCGTGCTCAGCCAGCACGGGGGCGTGCCCAAGTGTCAGCAGAAAAGACAAAGTGGTAGAAGCTTCTATTGCCCACCACGGGGCCGTGCTCAGCGGACACGGGGCCGTGGTCAACTATAAGATTCGCACAATCCAGCAAATCTGCATAGTACAAAGATTCTTCTGCACCACGGGGTCGTGCTCAGCGGACACGGGGGCGTGGTCAACTAATAAGACAAAGCTGCATTAAATGAAGAAAGATAAGGATGTGGACACGGGGCCATGCCCGAGCTTCTGTTCAGCCTATAAATAGAAGTGCTTGGCTCAAGCTCAAACCATCCCTTGGCACACCACCTCTCTCACACTTCACCCACCACCCACCACCACCATAACACCATCATCCACCACCATCATCCACCACCATCATCCATTGTCCATCGTAGAGTGTGTGAGTCGTCTCGGGATCCAAGATTGATCGTAAGAGTTATTGACAATCAAGGCCATGTTTGCCTAAGTCTCTTACATCACTTGGTGAAGACAAAGTGTCTAGTGTAATACTTTTTATTTCTAATCTTTTGCACTTTTTACTTGATTTTGTATTAATGACTTTAATAACTAGTTTCTTATGTTGAAGGTGATCTTTCCTTATCGTTTGTCCGTGGTGTCTTGGCATTATTTTACTGCCTATATAAAATAAAAGATTTTCACCATTCATATCTCCACGGTCTATATGGAGGTATGTTGGCTACCTGGTCGGGGGTTAAGGGAACGGTTTGGTAAAGGTCTTGCCATTGTTCAGCGTTTAGAGGTCCTGCAATGGACCTAGGTCAAATTTAGTAGGACCTCCTTCAATACTTAACGGTATTGGATGGCGGAGGTCCAAACTCTTTGACCCCCTCATAAGTTAACTACTATTAATACTATAACCCGGCTATTTAGGACTGTATCCCTGCTGACTCAGACTACTTAGTCGAGGGTAACGTCACCTCCAAAAGAGGGGCCTACCATAATTTGCATTAATAACTTAATTAATTATCTTCCAATAATCCACCCTTTTAGGATTGTATCCTTGCTGACTCAAACTACTGGGGTGAGGGTAACGTCACCTTCAAAAGAGGGGCCTACTACAATAACTAAGATAATCTCTTAAAATAGTGCAAAAGTGCGGAAATAATCAAAGGTTACACTAGATACGAGTTGAAACCAAGTGATTCATCTTGTCTATCTGTTTTTCTTTTTATTTTTATTTTCAGCATTTTAGTTAGTTTTTATTTTTCTTAGTTTAAAACATTTTTTTCTAAACTTTTTGATTTGATTAGACGTTGAGGATAAACCGGTATTAAAAGCTCTTGTGTCCTTGGACGACCTCGGTATCTTACCAACACTATACTACGCCCACGATGGGTGCACTTGCCCATATGTGTGTTTAGTGTTAGTAAAATATCGTGTTTTATAAATTTAAAACTCGACAACGCACCAAGTTTTTGGCGCCGTTGCCGGGGACACAAGGATTTTAAGAAAGTTAGGAATCAACGGCCTAATCGTTTTTCTTATTTTTCATTTTTTTAGGATTTTTTTTTTAGTTTTTCAGCTTCTGCAGAACTCAGCACGGGCCGTGCCCGCTGAACACGCCCCGTGCCCAATCATTGGATCTGGCAATCTTGTTTTAAGTCAGACAGTAAGCTGAACACGGGGCCGTGCCCACTAAACACGCCCCCGTGCCCAAGTTTCAGTTACTGAAAACAGAACCGTAAGATCCCGACGGTTGGTAATTTCTGACACAAACATGAGTGATACTGATACTTTTTTACTTTCGGCACTCTTATGGTACTATGTGGTGTCAATTATGTGGTGGTAACCATAAAGAATTAGAATGTTTTTTTCTAAATTATAAACCCCACTATATAGACCCATCATTTCCTAGTATCCTTAAGAGGGGCGAAAGTAAAAATAATCCCTATCGCTCCCTCGAATGCGCCCAACTGGATATTCTAGGAGAAATGCTTCTCGATGAATTATTTCAACTAGAAGATCTAATTATTAATTGGTTAAAAGAACTTAGGGAAGATTTCAATAATCTTTTCCAAGACGATAACCAAGAAGAGAGGTTGGAAACGCATTCAAACAACTTCATTGTTTCCAATGATACTTCTAACTCTAGTAAGGACTTGAGCGATAGTCGTCCCTGTGTCGATTGTGCCGTGAAGGACTCCCCATCGACTTCGTTCGATGCATACATAGACCTGAGCGATTCGACATACACCTTCTTTAACGAGAGCCCGGAAAAGGGTTGGACTTGTCCACCTACATATAGCTTAGGAATCACCCTCACCGACAACCTCTTGCGTTCTCGTCTTAATCTAGATCAATTAAGGTATCTTAGGCACTTTGGGGTTGTTCCATCCAGTAAGGAACCGCCCGATCCTGGAAAGTTCCTTGAAATTTGAAGAATTCCTTAAGACAGCTTCTAGACACGGGGCCGTGTCCAGGTCAGCACGCCCCCGTGTCCACCCAAAAGATTCCCTTCTGATTTTGTCAGAATGCGAACAAAAATGTGTCAGGATTCCATCTGCACACGGGGCCGTGTCCAGCCGACACGGGGCCGTGCGCAACGTACTGTCGTTTTCTATAAATGCAGCCAAGAATCCTGCACATTTGAACCATTCCAGGGACAGAGATTTGAGGAATATTCTCACATACCATCCTAGGTATTTTCTAAAAGAAGTTTCTCAATTATCTTCTTGTCCTTTCCTCTTTTATCCACTTTCATCTTCTTCAATTTTCCTCATACTTCCATTAAAGCTTGAACCTTCTATAGTTTCAAGCCTTATTGAGATGTTTGTTAGATTTTTGTTCATGGAATCTTGATAAAAATAAGTTCTATAACAATGTTTTAAGTTGTTTAAGTTAAAAAATGCTTCAAAAATCATAAAAACAATTTGAAACCTCAAGATTCCTTGTCCATAAATCCAGTAGATATCTGAACACGGGGCCGTGTTCACTGAATACGGGGCCGTGTCCGAAGTACTGGACCCATGAAATTGAACTCTTTTCGGTATGTTTTCTCAGAATGGCAAGCAGAACAAGCGGAAACTCTTCGTCGCATTCCAGGAACAACCGGTAGGGGAGAAGATCATCTACGGTTGAGGATTCTCTTGTAAACTATGTTTATGCCTTAAGAGAAGCTCTTGATGAAGTAACAAGTGTGGAAGAGGCATTGGTCGACCGCATTAATCATTTGACAGTGGGACTAGAAGGATGTCTCCGGGAAGTCAACCTTTTGCACCAAAGGTTGAACATTCTCGCCTCTCCTCCTTTGGTACCGATTATCACCCAAAGGGCATGGAATGTGGTGCCGGAAGTCATCATTCCGGCCGAATGGTACGCCCTACATCAGGAACCTCCTCGAGACATCCTACAAGGGGTTCCAATTGGTGTCGCTCCTCCTCCTCAAGATGTCGAGGAACATGAAGCCGCCTCCCTTCTCCCGAGGGAGATAGAAGAATGGCTCTAGCAACATCTAGGGAACACTGTTCGGCTTGGAGCTCTACAAGGCTTTTAGACCGGAAATCTATTTCCGGAATTTTGGTTCTTATTGAAGAAGTAGAACTCCTTAGGAAGATTTTACGGAACACTTGACCTATTTAATATTAGGACTTTTAACTTTTATTTTCTGCTTTATTTTTCATTTTTAGGACTATTATGTAATTCTCTCTATGATTAATGAATGATGGTTTTAGTTAATTTGGTGTTTTGGATGGTGTTGAAATGAATAAAACACACTTGAGATGGCAAAAGATGCAAGGGAAACTTGAACCAGCACTCCATGCAGGAAAACAGAACCGTCCGACAAATTTCTTCGTTTACAGTAAGCTCGGCACGGGCCGTGTCCACCCAACACGGCCCCGTGCTGCACAGTCTACAGAAAAAGACCCAGTTCAGGTAACTGGACACGGGTTGTGTTCACCCAACACGCCCCCGTGTCCAGGCTTCTGTTTCTCTTGTTTTAATTTTGTTACTGGCACTTGAACACGGGGCCGTGCCCGGATAACACGGGGCCGTGTTCAGCGCCCAGTAACACAAAAATTTTTGCTTTTTCACACCTTTTACACATTCAATCAACCTAAAAACTTATTTTTGGGACACATTGAGGACAATGTGTAATTTAAGTGTGGGGGGATGCTAAAACCTTGAATCTTACAAGTCCTAAATACAAGCCTTACACAAAACTCTATTGGAATCGCTAATCACCCCAAATTTTTTTCAAAAATTTTCATTTTTTTTTACTTGTCTAGGTTTAACTCGGGAATTTCAAGTTCTAAAAAAGTTATATTTTTATGAATTTACAACCGATAGCGTCGTGATAAAAAGAACCAACATAAGAAAATTATGAAAAGGCATGACAAGCTTAGTTAAAATTTGATTATATATACTTGATCACATAAAAACTCATTCCCACAAAAGTGAGTTTTGAGCCTTTATTGAGCATACAATTACATATCATTAGAACTAAATGCTCATTTTTCGTTTCTTGTGTGAATAGCCGCTTGGTTCTTACGACTCTAGAACTTGCCATGATGATACATTCCCGGTCCTTACCAACTTAAACCCGAGTAAGCAAATGATGGAGGCATTAGGACTAACCCTTTTTATTTCTACACCATTATTTTTTTTTAAAATCCCCCTAGTTAGCCCCTTTGAGCCTAAACATTTTCATTTCATAACCCAAACCAAACACCCTTTTTACCCACCAAAACCTTTTTCATTTTTTACCCCTTTGTTTTAGTAACAAGTTCGATTTTTCGTATGACTTTTCAAAAAAAAAAAAATTGTGTTGATGATGAAGCAAAAGAAAATAAACAAACAAGTTCATCAAAAATAACTTTGTTTGAATAAATAGCTTCATCAAAATAAAAGTTACAAAAATAGAAAGTCATACGAAAACCGACACTTGTTACGCTTTTCGCCTTTTTTCTACTAACCACTAACCACCAACCCAACCACCTACCTTTAACCCAAGCCTAACCCTTCACCCACAAAGTCTTCTTGATATTTACAAAGGTGAATGAGTTAAAAAGGAGGAGGATTGATTGCTTGGCAAGCCTATGGTAGGAGTAAGTTCCATGCCGCTCTCGAGTGATCCATAAAAATACATTTTCGGCCGAGTGTTGAGTGATCCCCGTGAGGTATGTGAACTTGTATATAAATAGAATTTTAAAGAGGCATGTTATGCCCTAATAAGTAATTTATCTTATGAAAAGTTTTAAATAAATCATGACGAATAGGATTGTAAATAAATAAAAATAAAATTAATTAAAGAATCTTGGAAATCCTGACACTCTACGACAAGCCCAAAAACCTTCTTCTCTACCCATTCCATTTGGGAGTGTAATAGCCACATATTAAAGAGTTTTGCTTGAGGACAAGCAAAGATTCAAGTGTGGGGGTATTTGATGTGTTAAAAATGCAACATATAAATTTCATCAAATGAGGCATAAAACTAACCCTTTTTTAGTACTAATGTTGGAAAAAGTGTGCTTTTGTCTTCCTTTTGTATTTTCAGGATTAAATGAGCTCAAATTAACAAAAGAAGCAAAAAGACATCAAAATCTAACATAAATACAAGAAAAGGAACAAGACGTGACATGCCCGACCCCACGACAGCATCTTCCCAAGCAAAACAAGATATCAGAAGCCTGAACACGCCCCGTGCTCAGCCAGCACGGGGGCGTGCCCAAGTGTCAGCAGAAAAGACAAAGTGGTAGAAGCTTCTATTGCCCACCACGGGGCCGTGCTCAGCGGACACGGGGCCGTGGTCAACTATAAGATTCGCACAATCCAGCAAATCTGCATAGTACAAAGATTCTTCTGCACCACGGGGTCGTGCTCAGCGGACACGGGGGCGTGGTTAACTAATAAGACAAAGCTGCATTAAATGAAGAAAGAGAAGGATGTGGACACGGGGCCGTGCCCACTGGACACGGGGCCGTGCCCGAGCTTCTGTTCAGCCTATAAATAGAAGTGTTTGGCTCAAGCTCAAACCATCCCTTGGCACACCACCTCTCTCACACTTCACCCACCACCACCATAACACCATCATCCACCACCATCATCCATTGTCCATCGTAGAGTGTGTGAGTCGTCTCGGGATCCAAGATTGATCGTAAGAGTTCTTGACAATCAAGGCCATGTTTGCCTAAGTCTCTTACATCACTTGGTGAAGACAAAGTGTCTAGTGTAATACTTTTTATTTCTAATCTTTTGCACTTTTTACTTGGTTTTGTATTAATGACTTTAATAACTAGTTTCTTATGTTGAAGGTGATCTTTCCTTATCGTTTGTCCGTGGTGTCTTGGCATTATTTTACTGTCTATATAAAATAAAAGATTTTCACCATTCATATCTCCACGGTCTATATGGAGGTATGTTGGCTACCTGGTCGGGGGTTAAGGGAACGGTTTGGTAAAGGTCTTGCCATTGTTCAGCGTTTAGAGGTTCTGCAATGGACCTGGGTCAAATTTAGTAGGACCTCCTTCAATACTTAACGGTATTGGATGGCGGGGGTCCAAACTATTTGACCCCCTCATAAGTTAACTACTATTAATACTATAACCCGGCTATTTAGGACTGTATCCCTACTGACTCAGACTACTTAGTCGAGGGTAACGTCACCTCCAAAAGAGGGGCCTACCATAATTTGCATTAATAACTTAATTAATTATCTTCCAATAATCCACCCTTTTAGGATTGTATCCTTGCTGACTCAAACTACTGGGGTGAGGGTAACGTCACCTTCAAAAGAGGGGCCTACTACAATAACTAAGATAATCTCTTAAAATAGTGCAAAAGTGCGGAAATAATCAAAGGTTACACTAGATACGAGTCGGAACCAAGTGATTCATCTTGTCTGTCTGTTTTTCTTTTTATTTTTATTTTCAGCATTTTAGTTAGTTTTTATTTTTCTTAGTTTAAAACATTTTTTTCTAAACTTTTTGATTTGATTAGACGTTGAGGATAAACCGGTATTAAAAGCTCTTGTGTCCTTGGATGACCTCGGTATCTTACCAACACTATACTACGCCCACGATGGGTGCACTTGCCCATATGTGTGTTTAGTGTTAGTAAAATATCGTGTTTTATAAATTTAAAACTTGGGTAAAAATAAGTGTTAAAGGGGCTTAAAATATACACCTAATATATATAACACTTCACACGCATCAATATCCCACTTAGACCTAGACTTTTGCCGTATATCCAATTGCTTAATTCTATCAAACTTGGCCATATAGTTTCTGCACTCCGCTCTTTCCAACAATTCTTCCTCTAGTATCATTCTTTCTTCCGCCAATATTTCAATACTAGCTAATCGTTTCTTTTTACCACCATAAATACCCTCCCTACTTTCCTTTTCCACTTTCATCCATGACTTGATATTATTTTTCAACCATCTTAGTTTAATAGCAAGAGCAAGATCCATCGGTCCCGAGAAAGTAAGCATACCACACATATGTAACACATAATTAAGAAAACCAGGAAACTCGAACCAGGAATTAAAGAACCTGAACGGAATATGACCGAAATCCGCTTGAATTGTTGAAAGGACAATGGGTCGATGATCTGACACTTCCCTATCCAAAGCGACTACTGTTGCATTTGGCCATCTCTCCATAAATCCGAGGCATACCAAAAACCGATCCAACTTGCTCAGCTTCGTCCCATTGTCTGATATATACCCCTGTCCATATTATATTCCACTAGGCCAGCCGATAGAATAAATTGGTTAAAGGCATCGGCATTAGCTTCAATAAATTATGAGTTCATTCGTTCACCAGCATTCTGCACTTCATTAAAATCCCCCATCATTATCCATAACCCTTGTATCGAATTTCTAATACCCAAAATCTCCAACCATACTGCCCGTCTACCATTCGCATCATTAGGGGCATATACGTTTACTAAGTTAACCCTACACCCAGATTGCACCAAAATACCCGAAACGACAATAAAGTTTCTACTATGAATTACATTAACACACCTGAGAACTACTGGGCACCATATGCATGCTAGGCCACCAGATCTTCCTTGAGAATTTACCACTGCTACACGAAATTCCGCTCTGCCCCAAAATTTGCTAAACATAAAAGAATCAGAATCCTGTAGATTTGTTTCCTGAATTGCTAAAAAATGTATCCCATAGCTTGTCTTCAACCCACGAATCCAATCTGATTTCCGACTGCTCCGAACTCCTCTAAAATTCACTGATAAGCAATTCATCGAGACCTGTTAATAACACCTTCTTCAGCGATCAATTCCTTAGTAGCGGACATGAAACCATCAAGATTGATGCCTAATAAGGACCCAATTCCAATAGTAGCCTCAACCTCCTTTCCGATGTTTCGATGTTGGTTCGAATCTAACTGAACAGATTCTTCTCCTAACTCCAAGTTTACATCGACTGCCACCCCCACAGGGTCACCATCCTCCAATACATCCCCATGTTGTACCAATTTAGTATGTAGTTCTTCATCGTTAGCATACCTATCAATGACCAGGGTATTGAGATCAATCAGTTCATTCGATGAATTCTGATGCTATGTATGACTCTAACACGTTTTAATCATAAATACGCAACGGAAAATACGAACCATAAAATTTCTTTCACATCAATACTCTGACATTCTTGAAAAGAATTTAAAACGACTCTTTTTAAAGAAAGATATTATTCATTCTTGGTAGTGGGTACCGATTCTTGCAACTGATCAAATAAGTCATCAATCCTTGGTAGTGGGTACCGATTCTTGATAGTGAGCTTATTCAGTTCTCTATAATCGATACACATCCGCTGCGTTCCGTCCTTCTTCTTCTTCACGAATAAAACCGGAGCTCCCCAAGGCGAGAAGCTCGGCCTTATGAATCATTTATCCAACAACTCCTGGAGTTGTGTAAATAGTTCTTGCATCTCGGATGGCGCAAGTCGATATGGTGCCTTGGCTACAGGAGCGGCTCCTGGAACCAGGTCAATATGGAATTCGACTTGTCTTTGCGGAGGTAGTCCTGGCAGATCTTCGGGAAAAACATCGAGGAATTCCTTCACCAAAGGGATGTCTTCGAGTTTCGGCTCCTCAGCCTTCTTATCTACAACGTGCGCCAGGAATGCAACACATCCTTTCCTTAAGCACTTATGCGCTTTCATGCAATTGATGATTCGCAGAGGCGTGTCTCGTTTCTCTCCATGCACAATGAGAGTTTCATCATTCGCAAGAGGGATGCGAATGATTTTCTCATGATAAACAACTTCAACTCCATTCTTGGATATCCAATCCATGACGACTACCACATCAAAACTACCTAAACTAACTGGTAGAGGGTTGATAGAGAATTTTTGTTTCCCCAAGTCCAAGTATACAACCCTTAGTAACTTTATCCATTTCGACTGATTTCCCATTTGTCAACTCTATAGCCTGTGGGGAGTCTAGTTTACTTGTTCCTAAGCCAAGTATATCCTTAAGTTCCATAGACTTAATACCAAAGTTGGCGCTGGTGTCAAATAGAATGGATACAATGTGTCGGTTTATAAGGAACGTACTTGTAACTACGTTCGGGTCCTAGCGTGCCTTGCGTATTCCCTTCATGAAAATGCTGCCAAGAACTTGAACTTTTCTTCAGGCAGTCCTTCCGATAGTGTCCTTTATCGCCTCATCCGTAGCAACTCTTGGCCTTTGCCATTGCTATTACTGTCCTAAATTCCATTCACATGTCTCATACCAGACCAGCATGCCTCCTTGTTATGCCCGGTCTTGCCCCAATTTCACAACTACGAGTCATGCACGGACCTGTGTGATAATGACCACATTTATCACACTTTGGTGGTTCTCCTTGGTAGTTTTTATCACCTATCTTAGTCGTGACAACGAATGCCTTGACTTTCCTAGTCGCAGTGGTTTCCTCATGTTTGTTGTTGGCTTTAGAGCTTTACTTGGGATGTGTATACTTCCTCTTAGTTCGCCATTGCTTTCAGTGTTGTTTGCTTTGTATTGGACGATTGCTTCAGCAACTTGTTGGTTCCACAGAGCTTCAGGCTCAGCTCTTGTTGCAGGTAGAGGTTCTGATTAGACTCAGCCAGCGTTTCCTTTGCTGTGGTTCCATGTGCTTCTCTTGTATGAAACATATTAACAAGATTAAACATTTATTTTGGAATAGATGTTGTTGTCTTGCGTAGCAAACCTCCTCGGAGTCACCTTACCCCGATTGATGCAAGTCATCCAGGGCTATAAAAATACGGTGAGGTCTTCCCTTCACCTTGTTCCTTGTTTATTCCTCAAGTCTCTGACTCTTCCATAGTCTTTAGTTTTATATAAACGGGTATGCTTCACATGAGATGGGGGGTGTGCATTACTACCACGTATAGAGGAAAGTGGTAGTGAAAACGCAGAGATAAGGTCGTGAGGGTACATGACTTCTTCCTCGGGACCGAATTGTGCCTTGCAGCAACCGTAAAGTGGTTTCCAGGGTGTGAATGCACTACCCAAACGAATGGGTGTACCACGGGATAGAGAGGGTGGAAGTACTGATAGGTGCGTCGGTGTTGTAATATGGGTAGAAGTGTCAGACACGAAGTAGGCAAAGACATGTTTCCTACTTGTAAGGTGCTATAGCAATTATCTAAGTATTGCCCTACTAGATGAAGGTGTGAACACTTAGAAAGTTTTGGATGGGTGGTGATCATTAGTTTGACCCGCAGAGTCCACCAGGATTTCCATGCACTACAAGTCGTTATTACGTGGGCCCCTGTAATAATAAATTGTCTTGCATGGTCACCCCAACTTTCCCTCGTTCAAAGTAGATGATCAACCACAGAGGGGACACTACTGTCCTTATACCTCCGACATAGAAAGGACCATTATGGTGGTCCACGCGCCATCATTCGTGATCGCTACGCGCGTATAGGCAGAATGCTTAGTCGTAATAGGAATAAGTGGAATTCCTGGAAATTGGAGGGGCACCTTCAAGATGAATACTTCATCTTCCTTGATTGGACGGGAGTGTCGTCAATCTCGCTTCGTAAAAGCCGTTGGGGTCTCGTCTCACTGATAAGGTCGTTGTCCAAGGTTACCTCCTCCGCCTCGCCGTCACTGCCATAGTCAGGCACGTTCGTATTCAGGGGGAAGAACATTCATTTTCTACAGAATCCAGCTCGGGGCCTCATTTGGTAATCAACCATAAGCTCCGTAGTGTACGCGAGGTCGATAATCTCATTGCGCAAGTCAAGAACAATAATAGGATTCGAAGTCGAAGGTATCTCGTCAATAATCATTCCGTACACACATATGCATATATATTAATATATAATAACGCTACTTAGTATACACAAGCAAATAAATGCTACATGTCTCATATAACTCTCGTTTGTTCTTTCCTTTGAAAAATGTTGGATTCATGGATCTTGGCGCTTTTTGTAAATGCAATGAAAAACCTTTTGTAAAAATGTTTTCGTGAGAGAGTCCTAATGATTGTAGTCTAGACTCGAGAAGGAATCCTAGTTCACTACAATCGAAGCTCTGATACCAAACTGTCACACCCTGACTTTTGCGGAAGCGTATGATGTGTGACTTGCTCAATATCATTGCATTCAATTATAATAAACGACTATATGATTAAAACAAGATGTTCATCCATTCATAAGATTTAAATGTTACAAACACAAGTCATTTAAGTTTCAACCAAATCCCTCAAGTTATGATACAAAGCAAAAGTGGATGACATCTAAACTTGAATTTTACGTCTTGAAAACAACACCAGCGCCCAAGATCCAACTTCTTTACTGAAATACATGTGAGTTTTGGAAAATCGTCAACATAATGTTGGTGTGAATTCATGCAGATTTGTGAAAACATTTAAGCATTTGATGTAGAAAACATGGTATGTAATTGTACTTAATATGTACTTCTGTAAATGTAAGGAAATCGAGATCGCTAATGGTTTGCAAGGCCATTAACATGTGACACGACATAGGAAGCATCCAAACCATAGGCATTTTTAGTTGTCGATTCCACGACTGTCGATTCACGACTAGAGACACAAAAGCACTGCTTGGTAAAAGAGTGGCCAAGAGTGTGGTTGCCTGAAACCCATTAGATCTAACCTTTTGTTCCGCGGTCTTGGTATGTAACTGATTAATGGTGCTTATGGCACCCTATTCGTGACATGATCTAAAGTATTATTCCTTAGTTTTTGTATTTAACATACCATAGCACATGTATTTTCCCCAAGTTTAGAAAACAAGTAAAAGTTTAAAAGAGGGGACATGAACTCACAACTTTGCGTATCCTGCGCCGTAAACTTCACCGGTTGGTTTTGTAGCGTCGTGACCTATATGTGTTCTATGTATGTTAGTCACTAGACTTGTATCACACAAGTACAAGTCACCATCTTTTGTTTATGTATATGTTCTTTGTATGTTCATTCTTTATGAGGTTATACCCTTGTTTGTCGGGTCTCGCTCGTTTGTCATGCCTTTGCACTTTATGTATGTAATGTATTTTTGTAAATATATACTTTACTTCTCAAATATATATTCATTCATGTAGTCCCTTTTCAAGGTAATAGATGTTAAAAATAATTTATATTTTTAACTTTTCATGTATGTTACTTATATTATTTTCCCAAAAATAAATATAAGTATTTCGTAAAATAATATTCTCAATATTATTTTTGTACAAGTATTCTTAGGAAAGTATACTTGTATTTTATGTAAATACTTGTGTATTTTGTATTTTTCACCAAAAATCAATACTTTGATTTTTATTACTTTTCGGAATTATATTTCTTAAAAATAATGTATTTTTAAGACTTGTAAGAAATATATATATTTTGTCATGCTATAAATTATTTATAATCATTCTCGTTATTCACCCGATTTTTGTATACTTGTATACTTATGTATTCTCATGTAGTTGTATGTGTATTTTTGTATTCATACTCCTTGAGAGTATTTAGTGTATTTTCAAGTCCTTAATACACTTCTACATATAATACACACAATATACACTTAGCACAAAATTTGGTGATCACTAAATATATATATTTTCCCCAAAAATATACATTCTTAATATTGATTTTAACTTGAAGAAATCACCATTTCTTGACTTAAAATTTTACACAAAAAATTAGGGAAACCTTGGTAAATATTTTTAGGTGAATTTTTAGGTAATAAGTTTCACCAAAACTTATATTTTTCTAAGTGTCAAAATTTTATAAAAATTTTGACATAGTTTGCCCTAAAAATAGAGGTTTCCCATGTTTTCAAAACATGTGTTTATTTTCTTTTCAACATCAAAACAATTTTCCAACAACAATCATCAACAATAAACACTAACTTCTTCATATGAAACATCATGGTGAACTTGTCTCTTGTTAAAAATGTGTAGTCTTTTAGATCTACACTTTACATATTATGATCTTTCCAAAAACAAGTGTTCTTTTGTATTTTAAACAAACTTTTTATGAAACTTTATTTCATTAACCAACTCATCCATGAGTTTAATGATCTTTAAAGTTTGTAAATCATGTTCTAAAACCACTTTTATGTTTATTAGAAAGATCAATATTTTTAACATCATGTTTAACCATGGATCTTTTGAGATCCATGCTTGATATCTTTAGATCTTTCAAAACAAGCTCTATGTTAAACTTTTAACAAACTTTTTATGAGTTTTAGTTTCAAAAATTAGTTCTACACACACTTTATTACTTCAAGATTACAAGTTTATGTGTAAAAATTCCTATTTCAAGTTCACATTATGCTTCACATGTTCATCTTCAAGTTTAACCATGGATCCTTCAAGATCCATGCTTAAACTTGGTAGATCTAAGCTTTAACATACTTGATCTAATCATAGACTCAAGATATAATATAAACAACTTCATTACATACACTAAATATTTATGTAATCACTTATTTTCTTCATGAATATGTTAGATCTTTTCATTTTTAACATTAGAAGTTAAGTTGTTTAGATGGTGAAACTTGTACATAATATAAACATGACTTAAATTAGTGATCAAGAGGCTTACTACTAGCTCTAATGTCTAGAGAAGTGGCACAAAAATGATGAAGATGAACAAGGAAGAAAGTGAGTGGTTAAAAGCTCCACAAGGTGGTCCTTCAAGTTCTAGCACCATACACCTTCCTAAATGGCCTCCATACACCTTCTAGCAAGCTTGGATTGTGAGGAAATGAAGTGAAAATGAATGTGTATGGGTGTGTGTGTTGAGCCGTGAGTTATGAAGGAGAAACAAGGAAGAAGGAGATGAATGAGAGTGTGATTTGTTTAATATTTATAAAGATCTTGCATATCTTTCATATGGTATATTACTAGAATATTCCTTACACAAAATCTAATATAATCTAATAAAATCAAGTGAAATCTAATAAAATCAAATAAAATCCCCATGTGGGACCCATAGGGCCGGATTTGGTGAAGGGGGGGGGGGGGTAAAATGTAAAATTTTGGAAGTTGAAGGTTTAAAGTGTAAATGATAAGGCTTAAGTTTAAGTGTGTTTAGGTGTTTTTATGACTTTTAAGGTGTTCTATCATCAATACTAGTTTAATATCATAAAAACATTACTTCTAGTCAAATTTTGATGTCCCGGTTATTGTCCGGTTGTTCGGTTCGTTACGGTTCGTTAAAGTGCTGAATTGCGCAGTTTCACTAGGTATAAAGCACTTTTTATAGCAGTTTTAATTCCCGACACTTTGTAAGTTATTTTGGAAAATAAAACATAAATTTTGCATGATATTATTGTGTTAAAAGCTGAATTATAGCTGAATTGTTGCTGAATTATGCTGATTTCAGCATTTTAGATAAGTTTCGGGTGCTTTTTAGTGCATAGTTTAGCTTCCGGAAAGTTTATATGTTAACCCTTGCATCCATACTTGGGTTTTAATGTATTTTAGACGTTGGACCTACTCCTAGGCCCTCATCTTATTATCTGACTGCTTTCTACAGAGCTGCTGACATAGTGTGTTTTACCGGTGAGTTTACTAGTCTTTCTGACGCAACGCTAAAAGTAATGCATAAAGCAATATTTGAAGTATGAAATGTGCATGAATTCACAAGTATAGCATGAAATCAGATAATGTTGACATTTAAGCACATAATTGCAGATATTAAATAATAATTAAACTGTACGGAAATTACCGGTTTTGTGCCAGTTGTCACATTTAAGCCGACTCTAGACTAATAATCGAGTCTATAGTCTGTTCAGAACCAGATCTCACCATTTAAAGTAAAAGGTTGAAGAAAAGATGAAGAAACTTAAGTTTTATATGAAAAAGTCTAGATTTAACTTAGATTTAGTATGAAAACGTATGAAATTCCTTAGATCCAAGTTAGATCTTGCCAGAAGTGACGTCATATAGTAGTTTGTACAAACTACCATGATGACATCACCCTCAAGAACTCAGATCTGAGAGATTCCACGGTGAAAAGTGTGATTTCAAAGGTGAATCACATAGAGAATGAGGTGTAGATCAAGAAAGTACAAGGATCTAGCCTAAAACGTACCGAAATCGCCAAGAAAATGGGGAAATGTAGTGTGCGTGCGTCTGGTCGAACAGGGCTGTCACATCAGGGAATAAAGTGATGTGACAGGCCTATTTATAGTGTGGAGGGGAATTGAGGTGGTGCAGCATGGATCGGATGGTGGCCCGATCGAATGGTCATCCGATCGGGTGGTCATCCGATCAGGTGGTAATCCGATCGGGTGGTAATCCAATCGGATTGCCACTTGGCCAATCCAACCTTTTCGTGTTCCAGTCTTTGATTCGTTTTGCGAGTTAGGTTAAGCGTTGCGTATTATTGAGTAATAGTATTAACGAGATTATAGAATAAACACCAAGAGTTCCAAAGATTAATAGATTCCGCCAGCGACAAGGCTCCAGTCTCTCGTTCAACTAAGAATCAAGTTTCATGAGTCTAAAGAGTCAAGCACCAAATAGATTTAGACATTCCAAACATAGATTTAGGCATTCCATCATAGGCTTAGACATTCCAACATAGATTTAGACATTTCAAATATAGAATTAGGCATTCCAAACATGGGTTTAGGCATTCCAAGCATATAGATATAGACATTTCAAAGATATAGACATTCCACACGTAGATTTAGGCTTTTCAAGTATATAACATAGACTTCCACATAGCCTTGGGGCTAAAATGACAAATAGACAAACTCCAGGGACTAATCTTTGACAAAATCCTAAATTTTAGGGACGCTGGGCGTTACATAGAGGGTAGACAGAGGAGAGAGAGAAAGAGGGCTTTTTTGAATTTTACTTATATTTTTTAGAGTTAATTACACAGATGGGGTGGAGATGGATCATGTGGTTTATAGCTAGTTTCGTCTTTAGGTACTAACTTTTTTTAACAGGTTTAGGTTTCATGGTTTCAATTTCGTAACACCTTTGGGTACTAACACCAAACTTAGTTAATTTTTAAGTTAAATTTCAATAAAATGACTAAAATACCCTTCCATTTTAAAAGGACCATTTATGTTATTACTCTATCTTTAATTTCAAGGATCATTTATGTCATTACTCTATTTTTAGTTTTTATATAAGGAAATAATATAAATTAGATTATATAACCCACCACCATCACCTCCATCTCCACCACACCACACCACCACCACTATCACCTCCACCTCCAGCCACGGTTGCCGGAAAAATAAAACAAAGGGGCCAAAGGTGTAAAATTGAAAAAAAAACTTTCAAGATGCTGAAACTCGTTTCCTTCTCCGACATTGTCCGGCGAAACCAAACGTTCCAACGACTTTTATTCAGTTACTTTGGACCAAATTATTAAAATTTAACATTACTAATTGGCTAATTGCTATTAATCATATTCAGTTCTTAACCGATTAATTAAATCCATTAATCATCACCTCAAAGACTCGAATTCTTGAAATCCGTCAAAACCGTTTCTCATTGAACTCGTGTGTAACTTATAATCATTGAAACCATATTATATAGAAGACGCGGACCTGTCCCTCGACCCTTTCCGCACTCATTACAACTCACAATTTCTCTTCCCCGATCACATGTGCTTTGCCGGAAAGCTCGACAGACATCCCAACTTCGAAGCCGAAACCACCGTATCATCATTTAATTCGTAATCGACCAAAATACAAATACCTATCATTAGATCGAGATACCGTTCCGACCAATTTTAGGGGTACCCTCTGCCTCTATTCAGCAGTGTGATGTAAAACTTTTAATTTTCCTTATATTATTTCTTTATATAAAAATTAAAAATAAATTAATGACACAAATGGTCCTTGGAATTAAAGATAGAGTAATGACATAAATGGTCCTTTTAAAATGGAAGGGTTTTTTAGTCATTTTACTGAAATTTAACTTCAAAATTAGCTAAGTTTGGTGTTAGTACCCAAATGTGTTACGAAATTGAAACCATGAAACCTATACCTATTAAAAAAAGAAGTTAGTACCCAAAGGCGATACTAGCTATAAACCACAAGGTCCATCTGTGTAATTAACTCTTTTTTTTTAACTAAGAGGGGTGTTATAGTCAATTCATACAAACTAACAGAAAAAGTGGATGGGGTTAACGAAGATGGACTGTAATGTTACAAAAGTTAGAGTATTGGACCGTTTGGTAGTTTTTAAACTAATGGACTATAATGCTTTTTTCAAGAAACCAGAGAGACGAAAAACGTAATTAACTCCTTATATTATTAAGTGTTAAAGTAAATAAATAAGTTTTTATATACATTTAAGTTTAAGATATAAGATATAAACATTTAACTCACTTGAGATTTCTTATGACATTAAGTCATTTGAGATTTCTTATATACTTGGAAATAACAAAAGGATATAAGATGAGATTTTATAGGGGTGAAAATTGTAATTCAAAATTCTTACTAGAACAATATGAACTTTCAGTCGAAGTAAAAGGATCCAAAAAGAAAACCCACGTCTTTTTAAACTTTTTATACCGTTAGAGAGGGACCATCGTCTGTCTCCTCCATTCTCCACCGAAACAAACGCAGGTGAAAAAACAAAAATGGGTCCTATACGCAGATTCCTGTTATTCTCCATCGTCTTCTTTGCATCGGTGGTTATTGCTGCGGAAATCGCCGTTCCGTTGGTGTTGAACTTTGATTTCCCGGCGGCGGTTTGTTCAGCTCTCAAACCAGCGTACCTCTACCTGCTCATCAACATTATCATTCTCACAATCTCAGCCACCTCATATCACGATAATCAAGAGAGCCAGTCACAGCCGCTTCAACAGAGTTTTGGCCTTTTCGACAGTGTACACCAGGAGTCGATTGTCGTACGTGTGGAGGAGGAGGAGATTCTGCCAGCCAGAGAAAAACCGGTAGTTGATTCCCGATTTGCTCAATGGAAACGGATAAAAACCGGTAGGCTTAGTTTTGCTATTCAAAAAGGGGTAGCGGCGTAGCTTGTTGCCCGTTTGCCAATTATCTCGATGTAAATTATTATATATTATTGCGAATGAAATCTGTCTTTTTTAGGATCAAAAAAAAAAAAAAAAAAAACCAGTCCGGATGATGGTAAGTCTATTTATTATTATTTTTTTTTAAATTATGTGTAATTAATAAATGCATAATTTTTTTTATATTAATTACTATTATATTTATATGCAGATAGATAATTTATGAATGTGACTTGAGTTAATAGTTTTAGGTTAACGGGTTGTATTCTCATATACTTGTTTCATATGATCTTTAATGTAAAACATTATATAAACGAGTTAATAAGATATAAAATGGTTGTAAAAGAGGTGGGTAACAGGTTGTAAATGGTTCACGAGTTTTATGATTGATATTATCAGGAGTGAATCAATCAATATAATATTTTACTTAATTTAGTTAGGTTCATATATTTACTAGTATTTATTTTGTTTATTAAATGTTGTCTGCATTAATTTGATGAAATTTATATCGCCTTTGGAACTATTCAAACTCGTAACGGCTATATTAATATAATAATAATGTAGGTGCTAGAGTCCTAAAGGTAGCGACGGAGGTTGCAGGGGAAGACGACGGCTTTACCAACGGCTGCCGTCACACGCCGCTCAAGAGACATCTCCAGAAATCGAAGACCTTCGAGAACCAGGAAATTAAGAAAAAAAAGGTGGTTAGGAAATCTGTGACCCTCAAAGATCGCACAAACCACCCTCCTTCGTCGCCGGATTCCGCTGGAAATCGGAGAAAAGATGGGTCACTGAGTAACGACGAGTTGTACCAGCGAGTTGAAGAATTTATAAAAAAGTTTAATAACCAGATGAGGCTGCAAAGACAAACTCTGTCTGTGAAGCAGTACAGAGCCTTGACCAACCCCCGTTAGAAGAAAATACAAAAGTACCCTATGATGCATTAGGCCATCCGTAGTCATAAAGCCCCTTGTGGGGCGTTATGCGACACGTGCCGTGCCACGTCATACGGGGGCTTTATGGGGCGTTATATCACTAGAGCCCGTAGTCATAAAGCCCCTACCCATCATTACCTAATTATTAATTTTCAATTTTATTAATTAATTAAAAAACCTATGCTCTTTCTTGATTGGCCAAAGGTTGAAAACCAAAACATATCACGCCGCGATAATACTCGCGCCACACACAAGTTTTTCATTTATACCGCCCCTCTGTTTTGGTATTTGGGGCGCTTTTCCGGCGTTTTGGGCGCTATGGGCAGGGCATACCGCCCCATAACAGGTAGTCTTACAAGTTGTACTTTTAGATAAGTACATACGCTCTTTTCTTTCCATAAACATAACGACTCTTTTATCTTTTCCTAGGATGCAATAGTTAGTTATTAGAAAAAAAAAATGTTTTAGCTTATTGTTTTATGCAAAAATTGATTTTTTATATCATCCAAATAGCGTCTAAATTTTTGTTGAACAATTTACATCAAAATGTTAGTAATATGATCGTTGAACAGAAGGGGTAGTGTACATTATGATACCCTAGTGCCACACAAGCATACAATGTGTGGCCTAACAAACCATAATAATCAAACCACAACCAAGTGGTGTTTGATTATTTTTATTTTGGCAAAAACCCATTAAATAACAAATAAATTAAATAATTCAAGATAAGAAACATTTAACATTTGATAATGACAAGGTCATGTTGAAAAATCTAAACAACCTGTGCTTTCAATCTTTTTGGCACTGCTTCTAAGATCATCTAGTTTGATCTCGTCTATGAAAGTGCTATTTGAGAGAGAGAGAGAGAGAGAGAGAGAGAGAGGGAGAGAGAGTAGTGATATTTATATTTTGGTGAAACCGTCAGAATCGTCCTAACTAAACATAGTCGGACGGTTTGGTGACTTGGTCGGTTTGAGTTACAGCAACAACAATGGGCAGTTCGCTTACCCGTCCGAATTCCAAACTCACACCAAAGCCGGACTGCTTGTTGGAGGAGATAACTATGATGGTTTGGGGGTGTGTTGGTCCGCTCAAGCTGACTAGGTGAAGGGGGTGTTGGGTGGATCCAAGGGTGGGGTTTTGTATTGAATAAAATAACTGATTTCAGTTAAAAAAACGTTAATATTTTTTAATTTCAATATAAAACCTAAAATAACATAAGTTTATAAAAACAAATATATAAATAAAAATAATACAAACATTACACAAACCACATAATTAAACCTAAACAAACCACACAATTAAAACTAAACACACTAGATAATTAAACTTGAACAAGACGGGATAATTAAACCTAAACACACCAGATAATTAAACCTAGGAATGGGATCAAATACAAACACTTAAGTTTGTAAGAACCGTAAGAACCAACACATAATTGACAAGTGTCCATCAATAAAAAATTAGTTTAGGGGTAATTTAGAACTTTTGTCCATATTTATTTATAACTAATTAAAAATAATTACAAAAAAGATAATCAGCACAACACTATATAATTAGCATAACATCCTTAATTGTTCTTCATTATCAGCACATCGTCCTCAATCGTTCTCCATTATCAACATAAACGACATTAGCACAACATCCTCAATCGTTCTCCATTATCGGCACACCAGATGTGCTGATTATATCTACTTTTGATGTTTGTTTGTATTATTTTGTAATTAACACATAATCAACACGTTATCAACACAATTATAAAACACCTTTTGTTAACTTTTTTTAAAAATCACTTTTATAAATACAAAAAAGGTATAGCAATATGGTACTCATATTAAAGATAAAAAAATACTTGATTTTATGGTATATATTTTTTTTTTAAATAATGAAGTAAATAAAAGTTATTTTAGTTTAAAAAACCTTGGTGGAATTTGTATTTAATGGAAAATGGTCAAATGACTAGCAATTTTATAAAATTACCCCTAATTTGTTAGTAGTAATTTTTAATTATAAGGGTTTTATTTATAATCAATATCAACCCTTGATTTAAATTATCAATGGTTCAGATCTGTTCTTACGGTTCTTATAATTAGCACTGTTTGTACATGATCTCAACCCATTAAACCTAAATAAAACGAGATAATTAAAACTAATCGTCAACCCCTGAACCTAGCCGTTGTAAAAGTAGTCGTTTGAAAAACTAGTCGTTACGAAAGTAGTCGTTGTAAGAATTAAATAACCATTTTTACTATTTTATTTGAATTTATAATTAGATTTAGGCTAAATAAAATGAAAAGTTAGTGATGCGGTGGATAATGAGATGGAGGTTTGCAGTGGTTTGGAATGGTTTATTATTGGAGGAAAAAATGAGGTTTGGAATGATGTGACATGCTCACTACACAATCTGGATTTTGGACCACCTAAGCCATTGGAGATGCTCTTATATAATGTTTGATTTTAATGGTTTGATTTATGATTTGGGACTTGGAAGCGGTGTATAAACCGAACAAGTTATTTAACATTCATTACTATTTTTTAGAGTTCTAAAAGGCAACATTGTTGCTATAATAAACCAAGATTCGTGAACACCAAAATCCTTTTATGAGATGTATTCTTTGCTTTCACTAGTTGAGAATAATTAGTAATGACAAATGAAAAGCTATGGGCCCAAAGTATCTCCGGTCGTGGAATTACAAGCCTGAAAAGCATGAGTCGAAGGGCTGAATATATCTTATCTTCATAACTAAATGCAAAGGGATCACACAAGTCGACGTGGCACTGACCTAATTCTCTCCTAAATCATTTTCCTTCCATGGAAGACGAGGTGACGTCATGAGTTTGTTATAACAAACCGCGACCACCACCTTTTAGAATGAAAGGAATAGCCATAGACGCATAATATAAATAGTAGCGATGTTTTCCTCTCCAAGGTACGAAATACATGCATTCGATTATTTCATCACTTTTTCTTCTCTAACAAATCAATACTTATCATCACGTCAGAAAGTGGTCACAAGAAGAATCCCCTTAGTAACAGACTACTCTTCCTTCACTAGTTCACTCATTGATATTCACTACACTCTCTCAATTCCTTATCCTCGTGAACATCTGACTTTCGTGAATGAACTTCAAATGAAAGATTAAAGGGTGAAAGTTCACATTGATATCTATGAATCTCCTAAGAGTATGTGAAGCTAAACTTTTAATTATAAAGATATAACACTGGTACATCACCCATGCTATAGAAGATGTTAAATCTTCATAAATTGGTTGGGTGATGGTCACCCATATATGGCTTTTGTAAAAATTATAATGTAATTATATATCCTAACATTTTCAAAGAGGATATACAGTATAACATTTATAAATATACTAGGTTATAACCCGGAAATTTTCCGGGTAGGAAAATTTAATTTACAACAAATAAAAGTATGAAAATAACATTTTTAACCTCTAAAGTATCCTCTTTCCGTTTTCTCCACCATAAATTTTTAATTCGGTTTCATAGACTTTTTCTTGTTGTAAACTTCACATCACTATTATAATATTTCCAGCACACCAGTACTTGCTATTGAATTCAATGCAGTAAGTAGTTCCAAAACATTCAAAAATCTGTATAAATTCATTTTAAATGCAGAGTTAAAACTTAAAAGCATATCTTGTATCTAGCTGCATACTTGTTCATCCATCATAGTTTTTTGATCTAACAACATCCAGCACCTCTGTCTCAGAACAGTTTGTGACTTAATCCTAAATTTAAGAATGATACACAATTATCACAATCAACATTAAAGAAATTACAAGTCTTTTAACAAAGACTTAAAGTTTTGTGAAATAAGCTTAATTTCAATCTATACACATGCCCATTCTACTTCAAATTATGTATCAAATTAAAAACCTATTAATAACCATATTAATTAAACACAATGCACAACACTTACATAGGCCTTATAGGTGGTTGTTGAAGACTAGTTGCAACATGACCCTGCTGCATCACCAGCTATCTGAATAAGAAATATAACTAAAAAGGATTGTAATTGCAAAACCAAGCTATCTCAATAAGAAATGTAATTAGAAAATGATAGTAATAACCAGTAAGTAATCCTAATCATCCTATATCATTTATCTATTTAATTATACCTTCACATTATGTTTTATATCCAAGTCAAAACACAAAATAATACATTGAAAGAAATTATAAAGCAAGAGAATTCAAGTAATAAAAAGATAGAATTTTGATGTTAATTACCTTAGTGTCATCCCTTGTAAGCCGAAGAGAAGAATTAATGAACAAAGAAACCTTTTTAGAGCACTCCATCAATTTTGTCACATTAATGATGAATTAAGTTAATTGAAAAAAAGAATGGACTAAACAGGTGAAACACATTAATGGTTTACTTCCAAATTTAAATTAAAATAATGATTGACTTCGAAATTTAAAATCAAACACATTAATGGCAAACTTCCAAATTTCAATTTAAAATAATAATTGACTTCGAAATTGAAAATTTAAAATCAAACACAATAATGGTTTACTTCAAAATTTAAATTTAAAATAATGATTGACTTCAAAATTTAAAATTTAAAATCTGAAAATCAAATCACTAATATCCATTCCCGTAAATCAAGCAAACTTATTATAAAAGTCTAACATTGCCAAGCAAAACCAACCGACATTGTCACACCCCAACCGAAGGCGGAAACCTCGGGGCATGGCACTAAGCGAAACAGATTGTTTGAGAGAAATTCCATAACAACTACTTTACCAGATAGTTATTAATACGTCCCATACCATATCCCATCAATCAAATTAAGTTATTACAGACAGCGATATCTCAAAAACAATAACATGTCTCGTCAACTCAAATTTAAATAAATTGTTTGTTTGTTTCTAGACTCTCTCCTAAGCTCGATTCCATCAAATAGCAAGCAAGCATCCTAAGCACCTGTCACATACGTTAAATTACGGGTCAATACACATAGTGTAAAGGTGAGTATACAAGTTTATATAGCATATAGAGTTCGAAATCTTTTACACATAACCAGCATGTACAACGTATAGTGTAAAGCATGTAAGTTATCGACAAAGATTCTATCAATACCAATGATTGCGAGTTGACTGCGAGTAACAAGTGCGCAACACATGTTCACCACTGCGAACACGTGAAGTATTATCCTTAACAACCCCTGTCCATGACAGGTGCTGAGTCCAAACTATAGTACTATCGTTGCTAAGGCAGGTAGACAGCAATCAATGTGTTAACATAACAAACAGGCATTCATCGAGTCACGTATAATATGCAATAGCGGTTAGCGTTTAAATAGTGTTTGCGTTGTGTGTCGATTGTGATTTTAATATAGATAACGTATGTAACACCCAAAAGTTCATAAAGCAAAAAGGGATCGAGTATACTCACAGATTGTGTTTAACAAGTAAACACAGCCTTGGATTGAAGGGAGCGCTGAGAGAGATTAGCTTGAACAGTTAACGATAGCATAAACGATAAGCGGCGCGCAAAACGGTGTAAAGTGTCGAAGTGTCAGACGGTAATCCGATCAGATGGCAATCCGATTGGATGGCCGGTCGATCGGATGACAATCCGTTCGGATGGTCATCCGATCGGGTGACCATTCGATTGGGTTGTCATCTGATGTGTTTGTGTATGATGGTTTGTCTTTTGAAGTTTTCGTTGTAGCATTTGAAAACAGAGAAGTATCTCAACCCTTCAGGTCGATCGATCGAACGGCGGTTCGATCGGGTGACGATCCGATTGGTGGGACACTTAGTGAGAACAAGTTCACAACACTTTGTCACTCGATCGGATAGCAATCCGATCGGGTGGCACTCCGTTGGTCCTTGTTCATGCATTGAACATGTTGAAAATTGTTTAAGTGTTGAAGTTCAAAACATCACATGGTCGGATGGTCGTTCGATCGGATGACAATCCGATCGGACGGCAATTCGTTCGGTGTTCAAAACTTTTGAAGAGCTGGAATAATAGTTAAGTGTGGAAATAAGTGCAAGCCGATCGGACGGTTGTCCGATCGGACGGCAATCCGTCCCGGCGGCCTGATCGTCTTGTCACTTGTTTTTTTGAAAGTTTATAGTTTGATCGAGACGATGTGATACGTTCCAAACAACAGAAACCTCGTCCAGACTTTGAGTGACCCGATCGGACAGGAACCACCCTAATCCGACCAGTTAACTGTTTAGGACGATGTCTCATGTTTAACCCGAAATCAGTGGTCTCCAGGATAGAATTTAGATCTTGAACTGATACGTCACTAAGAAAGAGTAGAAGATCAGAACGAGCTCCGATTCTATCGGTTTTTTAGTGCATTGAGTGTAAAAGAGTTGAAAGAAAGTTAGAAACCATCCTTTAATCCTTTTTCACCGTGAACATATTCAGATCTGTGCAAGATCTTTGTTTATTTATGTGGAAATCGTCCAGATCTAAGTTGTTCTTGGTGGATTGAAGCCAAAACATGAAGTTCATAAGAACCCCATGATGACATCATCCTAAAACATCCCAAATCCGCTGATTTCACGGTTAAAAGTTAAGATTCAAAAGATAGAAAGGTGAAGGAGTGCGTGTAGATCATAGAAGTACAAGATTTAGGTTGAAAACTTACAAGAATCGCGAGAAATCGAGAGAAAGAGGCTTAAAAGCGGCTGGGTCGAGTGAGAGGAGCTGTCACATCAAGTGATGTGACAGTTCGGGTATTTATAAGATTTCCCAAAAAGGAAAGTGCATGGATAGGGTGGGTCACCGATCATGTGACAACTCGAGTTTTCAAGGTCTTTCTTCGACATGTTATTCGTTTCACGATTGTGTGTGCTTAACTTGTTTGCTATGTAATCGTACACATTGTTATGTGTTGGGGATATTGTGTTATTAATTACATGATTAATCTGTTAATGTTTTTGTTTCGTAAACTTATGTATTATTTAGTTAAAAATCACACATGGAGTTTCACCACACCTACTCGATGAAACCTAATGGTTTCGTCATATCCACTCTGACGAAACTTATAGGGTTTTGCCACAATGCTACCCGACAAAACTTAGGAGTTTCGCCAAGCTCAGGGTTTTGCCACACTTGAGAGTTTCGCCATAGCAGGCTTCGGCCCAGGAAGGTTTCGGCCCAACTCCTCATTATAATAAAACCCGTTGCCCTATCAGTTACGTAAAACTTTCACAAACCCTAGATCTCTCTCCCTAGACACTCGACGGCAGTAGCAGACCCCCCCCCCCCACGAGATGTTATCTTCTTCTATTAAGTCATTGGTTAGTAAATTATATCTGCACTAACTGTTAGTCGTCAATTGATGTTTACGTTGCGTATAATCTTGGTTATTAGTGTATGTGATTAGCAAAGTATATGTGTACGAAGCTATGTTGCTGGTATGATGATTTTTGGTGACCCGATTTACATGTTAATGGTGTGTTGATGTATATGATAGTGATTCAGATTTGTATTTGCTTGACTGATGAATGATCGAGTAATCGCGTGTTCGAACCGTGATTTCCGAATAGATTGATGATATGCATTTGCGGAGATAATCAATAATGTTTATTCCGATTTGGTTAACTTATATGTATGTATGAACTGCTACTTGGTTCTTAGGGATATTATGTTGATTGCTGCATGTAACTGTTATCGACGATTAGGGTTCTAAGGAAAACATGAAACTGTAACTGAATGATCATAGATGGTTTCATCATCATCAGTAGCGACGAAACCTTAGGGACTTTCGCCACTATGCATGTTGACGAAACTTGGAGAGTTTCGTCACTCATATCCTTGACGAAACTTGGAGAGTTTCGCCACCCATGTCCTTGACGAAACTTAGAGTTTCGTCACTGGTGGTGTTTCGCCGAATGACTTTATTTGAACAGTAGGTTATGATGATTTCACTGGTTGCATGTATTGGAAAGAATGATTGACTGTATGATTACTGACTGTTACTGCCTGTTAGTTATGATTGTGAAATCTGAGTTGATTTGAATGAGCACACTTAACTGTTAATTTCTAATGTGAACTGGGCATAAGAATAGTGGAGTGATATGAACTTGAATAACTGTTAAGATGTCTGAATACACACTATGATTGAATATTATACGTGAACCTTGTGGATGATAACTGATACGTGTGTATGCATACATTAGGCTTTGACTGATTATTGGAAACAAGTTGTTAATCATACCGAGCAAACCAAGGTGAGTTCACACTTTCTACAAGGCATGGGATTCCCGGTGGTTGGGAATGGGTAAAGGATTTAATCAAAAACTGCGTGATCTCCTGGTTTGGAACACGTACCACATCCTCTTTATTGAAGGGTTATAACACGTACAAAGGATTTAATCGGAACCTGCGTGATCTCCTGGTTTGGGGACACGTACCACATCCTCTTTATTGAAGGGTGATAACATCGATACTAGACCAAAAACTCTATCATGAAGTCCCTCATTTTTATATCGACTTAATCGTCGGGCAAATGGCGAGCGGGTCATTAGTTATATAGTGCTATTTAAGTTTGACAAGCCTCACACGTGTCGCAGAGGACGGGCGTGAACTAATGGATCTAGGCACTAGTCAATGATGATAAACATTGATGTTAGGGCACCAACTTACTTCAGTCAGTGGTCGATATGGTAACGGGTCTAGTGGTTCACATGGGGAAGCCCCCACTGGTTATGGTTTGGGAAACAAGGAATTGGTTAACTCATGTTACAAATGAACTTATGGTTTTGGAACAACTTTAAAATGAACACCAACTGTGAACTCACTCAACTTTGTTGTTGACTCGTTGTTACATGTCTTGCAGGTCGTTAGGTACTTATGGAGCTTGCACGAGAAGGAGGAGTCGTTGTGGGACATGGACCGTTTAGTGCCATGTTAAACTTTATGAACTTATGACTTACGTTTTGGTTTTACATTTTATGCTTTCGCTGATTAACTTGAATTTGGTTAGCTTGTTTTGAACACCAATTATATTGTGTGGTTGAACTTTTATTTACTTTACTACATTGTTCAATATGATTGGTGGCTTGATCCTGGTCATGTCACACCTCCCGCGGTGATACTTCGCTTGTGGATTTTGGGGGTGTGACAGATTGGTATCAGAGCCATTGGTTATAGTGAACTCGGTTTTAAAAAGGGAAAGCTTTTAAATAATACCAGACTATAACCTGTACAGTGCTCAACGACCCACAACGACGCTTCGCTCGACGTGCAAGACTCAACACTATAGGTGATATGGTTTATGTTTATATTGCCTGCTTGTTAGTTCACATAGTGCATTGTTTATGGTATGCTTAGTTAATGTAACAACTGTTGTTTGAACCATGTGTGCTTACTCTCTTCTGTCACTCCACACTTACGCACTTTCGCGACACCTTTCTCACTTATGCTTTCTTTGATGTGAAGATCATGAGTGGACGTTTGAATTTGACTCAAGCCCAGCTGACGGCTCTAATCAACGAACGAGTGGATGAGGCACTTGCAGCAGTCCCCGCAGGAGGTATAACCTACCATACCAACCTATCCTAGGATGTTAGATCCTATTCTCGTGAACCAACCCTCGTTCTTAACCTTGTCTTTCTCTTTCTCGCGCAACAGGTCAGCATGCTCAGCCTCTCGTATGTACGTTCAAGACATTTATGGACTGTCGACCTAGTACCTTTAGTGGTACAGAAGGAGCTGTGGGTCTTCTCCACTGGTTCAAGAAGATCGAATCCATTTTTGAGATGTGTGAATGCCCTGAGGCTCGTAGGGTAAAGTTTGCTACTGGAACACTCGAAGGTGTTGCTTTGACATGGTGGAACGCGCAAGTACAGATGCTAAGGTTGGCAGCTGCTAATGCCACCCCATGGAACGACTTCAAAGATCTGATTAAAGAGGAGTACTGTCATCACGACGATATTCACAAGCTAGAGGTGGAGTTTTATAATTTGAAGATGACGGGGTCTGAAATCGAAGCGTATATGAAGAGATCGAATGAATTGGCTGTTTTGTGCCCTACTATGGTGGACCCTCCTATCAAATGTATCGAGCTATACCTCAAGGTTTTAGTGCCAGAAATCAGAGCCATGTGACTGCGGCTAACCTTGGTACCATCCAGCAAGTCATTCGACTAGCCCATCGCCTCACTGATCAGGCAGTAGAGCAGAACAAGCTTCCTAAGCGTATTGGTGCTACTACCACTTCTGATGCTCCTAGTGACAACAAGCGCAAGTGGGATGGAAATTTGAGCAAAGGTTCTACTTCTGTTCAGTCTCAGTCTCAGCAGCGAAAGACTAACGACTTCAAGAGCCCTGGCCAGCAATCCTCAGGTAATCAGAATCAAGGTCAGAGTGGGTACAAGGGAAATCACCCCAAATGCAATCGTTGTGGTTTTCATCACAGCGGACCATGCACTAAGGGCAACTGTCAGAGATGTAACAAACAGGGCCATATGGTGAAGGATTGCAGGAGCCTCTGTCCTGCTAACTAGCAATGACAGCAACAGCAGCAGACTCCACAGAACCAGCAGCAACAGAAGCAACAGAGGGGTAACAACAAGGGATGCTTTCAGTGTGGTGCTGAAGGCCACTTCAAGAGAGACTGTCCCCAGCTGAACCAGAATCAGAACAACAACAACAACAACAAAAACCAGGGGAATGGAAACAACGGGGGTAACAACGGTGGCAATGGTGCCAGGGGTCGTGCTTTTGTGATTGGTCAGGGTGATGTGAGGAATGATCCCAATGTTGTGATGGGTAAGTTTCTACTGGATGACTTCTTTGTTTCATTTTTATTTGATTCGGGTGCCGATACAAGTTATGTGTCCTTAAAAGTTAGTCAGATGCTTAAGCGTACCCCAACACTTTTGAAGACCAAGCACATTGTATAACTAGCAAATGGTAAAATTCTTGAAGCCACACACATAGTTAAGGGTTGTAATCTCGTCTTAGCTGGTCAAACCTTTTCTATCGATCTTATCCCCATCGTTCTTGGTAGTTTCGACGTCGTCATTGGGATGGATTGGTTGTCTCAACATCAAGCGGAGATTCTTTGCAAGGAGAAAATTGTCCGCATCCCTCGTTCTGGTGAAGAACCCCTCGTGATTCGTGGTGACAAGAGTGGTGCAGTCGTAGGTATCATCTCTTTTCTTAAGGCCCAAAAGTGTTTACGAAAGGGCCACACAGTTATTCTAGCCCTCGTTACTGACGCATCGACGAAAGAGAAGAGAATTGAAGACATTCCGATTGTACGCAACTTTCCTGAGGTATTTCCCTAGGAATTACCTGGTCTTCTGCCTCATTGACAGGTCGAATTTCAAATCGAGCTAACTCCTGGAGCAGCGCCAATATCTCGTGCACCATATCGTTTGGCTCCATCAGAACTAGAAGAACTGTCCGCATAACTACAAGAGCTCTTGGACAAGGGTTTCATTTGTCCTAGCTCTTCGCCCTGGGGAGCTCCAGTCTTGTTTGTGAAAAAGAAAGACGGTACCTTCCGAATGTGTATTGACTATCGCGAACTCAACAAGGTGACCGTGAAGAATCGTTATCATCTCCCACGTATTGACGACTTGTTCGACCAGTTGCAAGGGTCGAGCTATTACTCAAAGGTTGATCTGAGATCGGGATATCATCAGCTGAGAGTCCGAGATGAGGACGTCTCCAAAACAACATTCAGGACTCGTTACGGGCACTACGAGTTCCTGGTTATGCCTTTCGGATTAACAAACATGCTTGCGGTCTTCATGGATCTCATGAACCGAGTGTGCAAACCTTACCTGGATAAGTTCGTGTTCATCGACGACATCATGATCTATTCTAAGAGTCAGGAGGAACACGAGCACCATCTGCGTCTTATTCTGGAACTTCTTCGAGCAGAGCAGTTGTATGCTAAGTTTTCGAAGTGCGACTTTTGGCTTCGTGAAGTCCATTTCCTAGCCCACGTGGTAAATGAGGATGGGATTCATGTGGATCCATCCAAGGTTGACTCCATCAGCGCCCCGTACACCAACAGAAATCCGCTAATACTTGGGTTTGGCGGGTTACTACAGAAGATTCATCAAGGATTTCTCGAAGATCGCGCAACCTCTAACTTCGCTAACTCAGAAGGGCGTCACCTATCGTTAGGGTGATGCACAGGAATCTGCGTTTCAGCACCTAAAGGAGAGACTTTGTAGCGCGCCTATTCTCTCATTACCTGAAGGTACCGATGATTTTGTGGTTTATTGCGACGCGTCAATCCAAGGACTAGGTTGCGTGTTAATGCAACGGGATAAAGTCATTGCTTATGCATTGCGCCAACTTAAAGTTCACGAAAGAAACTACACTACTCATGATCTGGAGCTAGGAGCTGTTGTTTTTGCACTCAAGATATGGAGGCATTACCTGTACGGTACCAAGTGCACCATTTACACCGATCACAGGAGTCTCCAACATATCTTCGAGCAGAAGGAGTTGAACATGCGACAGCGTCGATGGGTTGAACTCCTAAATGATTACGAATACGCGATCAAGTATCATCCGGGCAAAGCCAATGTTGTGGCCGATGCCCTCAGGCGGAAGGAGTCTAAACCTAAGCGTGTACTTGCGTTACAGCTTACCATTCACTCTAGTCTTCCCGCTCAGATACAAGATGCTCAGGTTGAAGCACTGAAAGCAGAAAACATCAGGGCTGAGTCCCTGCGTGGATCGAGGAAACGGTTAGAACAAAAGGAAGACGACGCTTATTATGTGACAGGGCACATCTGGGTTCCACTCTATGGTAATCTACGTGAGCTTGTGATGGATGAAGCACACAAGTCTCGTTACTCGGTACATCCTGGTTCGGATAAGATGTACCATGACCTCAAGACTACGTATTGGTGGCCTAGTATGAAAGCCAATATAGCAACCTATGTAAGTAAATGTTTGACTTGTGCGAGAGTCAAAATCGAGTACCAGAAACCATCAGGCCTACTTCAACAACCAGAGATACCGACATGGAAATGGGAGCAAATTTCCATGGATTTCGTTACTGGCCTGCCTAGATCTCAACGCGGAAATGATACCATTTGGGTGATCGTGGATCGACTGACCAAGTCTGCGCATTTTCTGGCTATCAAGAAAATGGATAAGTTTTCTACTCTAGCAGACATCTACCTAAAGGAAGTGGTATCATGGCACGGGGTGCCAACCTCCATCATTTCTGATCGTGACTCACGTTTTACATCTGAATTGTGGCAAGCAATGCACAAGTCCTTTGGCTCTCGTTTAGACATGAGCACGGCGTATCATCCTCAGACGGATGGGCAGTCTGAACGCATCATCCAAACCCTTGAAGACATGCTTCGGGCATGTGTAATAGACTTTGGCAATGGCTGGGAAAGACACCTCCCGTTAGTGGAGTTTTCGTATAACAACAGTTACCACACCAGTATCCAGGCTACACCGTTTGAGGCATTGTACGGACGTAAGTGCCGATCACCTCTTTGTTGGGCGGAGATTGGAGACAGCCAAATCACTGGCCCAGAACTAGTAGTATATACAACAGAGAAGATTGCTCAGATATGACAACCAATGGCGGCAGCTCACGACCGTCAGAAAAGCTAAGCTGATAAGCGTAGGAAACCTTTAGAATTCCAGGTCGGGGACCGGGTTCTAATTAAAGTCTCACCCTGGAAGGGTGTGGTTCGTTTTGGTAAACGAGGCAAGCTTAACCCGCGATATGTCGGACCTTTCGAAATCACTGAACGAATTGGCAAGGTCGCTTTCAGATTGAATCTACCTGAAGAACTCAGTGGGTTTCACAACGTATTCCATGTGTCAAATCTGAAGAAGTGTCTGTCAGATGAGACACTCATAGTTCCTCTCAAGGAGCTCACTATTGACGATCAGCTGCGATTCGTCGAGGAACCAGTAGAGATTACTGACCGAGACGTTAAGGTTCTCAAGCGCACCAGAATACCTCTTGTTCGAGTACATTGGAACTCTCGTCGTGGCCCAGAGTTTACCTGGGAACGAGAAGAGCGAATGAAAGACAAGTATCCCCAGTTATTCGAGAAAAGTGCAACCACTACTGAGGCTGAAGCTACTCCAGAATTTCGGGACGAAATTCCAAACCAACGGGGGGATGATGTGACACCCCAGGAAAACCAGGAAAACACGCAACTTAACTAGCTTCCTCAGCAACCACGTGCAAAATTTCGGGACGAAATTTCTTTCAAGTTGGGGATAATGTGACAACTCGAGTTTTCAAGGTCTTTCTTCGACATGTTATTCGTTTCACGATTGTGTGTGCTTAACTTATTTGCTATGTAATCATACACGTTGTTATGTGTTGGGGATATTGTGTTATTAATTACATGATTAATGTGTTAACGTTTTTGTTTCGTAAACTTATGTATTATTTAGTTAAAAATCACACATGGAGTTTCACCACACCTACTCGACGAAACCTAATGGTTTCGTCATATCCACTCTGACGAAACTTATAGGATTTCGCCACAATGCTACCCGACGAAACTTAGGAGTTTCGCCATACTTGAGAGTTTCGCCATAGCAGGCTTCGGCCCAGGAAGGTTTCGGCCCAACTCCTCATTATAATAAAACCCCTTGCCCTATCAGTTACGTAAAACTTTCACAAACCCTAGATCTCTCTCCCTAGACACTCGAGATATTATCTTCTTCTATTAAGTCGTTGGTTAGTAAATTATATATGCACTAACTGTTAGTCGTCAATTGATGTTTACGTTGTGTATAATCTTGGTTATTAGTGTATGTGATTAGCAAAGTATATGTGTACGAAGCTATGTTGCTGGTATAATGATTTTTGGTGACCCGATTTACATGTTAATGGTGTGTTGATGTATATGATAGTGATTCAGATTTGTATTTGCTTGACTGATGAATGATCGAGTAATCGCATGTTCGAACCGTGATTTCCGAATAGATTGATGATATGCATTTGCGAAGATAATCAATAATGTTTATTCCAATTTGGTTAACTTATATGTATGTATGAACTGCTACTTGGTTCTTAGGGATATTATGTTGATTGCTGCATGTAACTGTTATCGACGATTAGGGTTCTAAGGAAAACATGAAACTGTAACTGAATGATCATAGATGGTTTCGTCATCATCAGTAGCGATGAAACCTTAGGGACTTTCGCTACTATGCATGTTTACGAAACTTGGAAAGTTTCGTCACTCATATCCTTGAAGAAACTTGGAGAGTTTCGCCACCCATGTCCTTGACGAAACTCAGAGTTTCGTCACTGGTGGTGTTTCGCCGAATGACTTTATTTGAACAGTAGGTTATGATGATTTCACTGGTTGCATGTATTGGAAAGAATGATTGACTGTATGATTACTGACTGTTACTTCCTGTTAGTTATGATTGTGAAATCTGAGTTAATTTGAATGAGCACACTTAACTGTTAATTTATAATGTGAACCGGGCATGAGAATAGTGGAGTGATATGAACTTGAATAACTGTTAAGATATCTGAATACACACTATGATTGAATATTATACGTGAACCTTGTGGATGATAACTGATACGTGTGTATGCATACATTAGGCTTTGATTGATTATTGGAAACAAGTAGTTAATCATACCGAGCAAACCAAGGTGAGTTCACACTTTCTATAAGGCATGGGTTTCCCGGTGGTTGGGAATGGGTAAAGGATTTAATCAGAAAATGCGTGATCTCCTGGTTTGGAACACGTACCACATCCTCTTTATTGAAGGGTGATAACATGTACAAAGGATTTAATCGGAACCTGCGTGATCTCCTGGTTTGGGGACACGTACCACATCCTCTTTATTGAAGGGTGATAACGTTGATACTAGACCAAAAACTCTATCATGAAGTCCCTCATTTTTATATCGACTTAATCGCCAGGCCAATGGCGAGCGGGTCATTAGTTATATAGCGCTATTTAGGATTGACAAGCCTCACACCGTGCCGCAGAGGACGGGCGTGAACTAATGGATCTTGGCACTAGTCAATGATGATAGATATTGATGTTAAGGCACCAACTTACTTCAGTCAGTGGTCGATATGGTAACGGGTCTAGTGGTTCACATGGGGAAGCCCCCACTGGTTATGGTTTGGGAAACAAGGAATTGGTTAACTCATGTTACAAATGAACTTATGGTTTTGGAACAACTTTAAAATGAACAACAACTGTGAACTCGCTCAACTTTGTTGTTGACTCGTTGTTACTTGCTTTGCAGGTCGTTAGGTACTTATGGAGCTTGCACGAGAAGGAGGAGTCGTTGTGGGACATGGACCGTTTAGTGCCATGTTAAACTTTATGAACTTATGACTTACGTTTTGGTTTTACATTTTATGCTTCCTCTGATTAACTTGAATTTTTGTTAGCTTGTTTTGAACACCAATTATATTGTGTGGTTGAACTTTTATTTACTTTACTACATTGTTCAATATGATTGGTGGCTTGATCCTGGTCATGTCACACCTCCCGCGGTGATACTCTGCTTGTGGATTTTGGGGGTGTGACAGATCGGGTGGCTGTCCGATCGGATTGCCATCCGATCGAGTTGTCACTCGATCGAGTGGCTCCGACGTTTAGAGTTCGGCGTTTCGTTTCGTGCGTTGAGTTTTGCGATGCGGTAGTATTTACACATTAATCCCAACTACTATATCTAACATATAATCACTATAATTAACTTGCGTTTAGCGTTCGCGGTTCGATTGCGATAGAGTTTGCGATTGCGTTTCGATTAATTACCACAATATAAGCATAAGTAAACATGCACAGGTAACACACAGGTAACACCCACACGTAAAACAATCTGCAGAATCTACTAATCCAGGCGCGAATGCGATTGCGATGCGATAAGCGATAAAGCGATACAGCATGCGATAAATAGCAATAAACCTCGATTATTAACAAGTACTCCACATAATACAACTAAAGCGGTAAAGTAATTAGATTAACTACAAGTCAAGGAAGTCAAAACAGGAGTTGAGCAAGGAGTGACAGATCGTAATTAGCAATCTTTTCTTCCTTTGACTTCAATCTTGACCTTGACTTTGACTTTCGAAACACGGGGTGTTACAGACATGGTACCAATTTCCAGCCACAGCAAGCATATCTCTGTCCAACATAGTTGCAGCCAAAAACTCCGGACCATCCAAAATAAACACCTAACGAATCAAAATAAAAACACATAAACCTTGAATATTACTCACTTTATGACTACTATCCCCCAAAACAAAACTTTGTCAACAAATTATACTAACTTATGCAATGGTAAACCATAAAAATAACAAATTAATTTAGATGATTAGCCTTGCAAAAAAACACAAATCATGAAAGTTTACCTGAATCGTTAACGAAAAAAATCAGACTCAGATTGGGTTAATCAAGCGGATATTAATCACTGGAATCAGATCTGATATCAAACATAAGAGCACACATGAGTTGATTAACGGAACAAAATGGTGAGGAGAAGAATATACATCAGTGAATAGAATAGAGATCAATTTCCCATAGGATCCCAGTCAAGATACAGATAAAGAACGGTGCAAGATATACCTTTCCTTCGACTTCCCATAGGATCCCATTCAAGAGTTCCTTGTAGGGGAAGGAGTCTGAAAGAAGCTCATCACCTAAAATTGCAAAACACAATTTGAATTCGATATGCAACTCGAGTACAAAAACAATAGTCGAAGACTCGAAGCATCCCTAAAATTACAAATAATATAGTCAAAGCATCTCGTAAAAAACATCAAGATTTCAAAGCATTCAATTAATCAAAGTGATAAAAACCATTGATTTAAGCAACTAATCACAAGAGAAAAAATTCTGAAATTTTTAATTTTAATTTAAAGTAGTATTACTCCTGTTTCTCTGTTTGTGTTCATCATAATCAACCAAAAATCTTTTCTTGCTTAATGTTATCAATGGAATAATGATATTAGTAAGAAATTATTCAATCCACTGCATAACAATTAAGAGATAATAATTAATAAAACAGTAAATAAAACCTAAAATCAGCTAAAAAGATATAAAAAAAATTATAGATTCTAACAAAAGATTAAAGCTTCAAACATCAGTCACATGACAAATAATAAAAAGATTAAAAACAAATTAATAAAACCTAAAAAAGCTAATAAAAAACCATTACACAAAATAAACCTAAAAAACCAATCTTCAGATCTAAAAAACTTCACATCAAACAATAACCTAATGGATTTACAGCCAAATTAAACCTAATCAATAACCAAAAACGCTACGCAATCAAAGAGCTAATAAGCCTAAATTCATAAATACAAAATATATGTGAGATTGAAAGGAAAAGATTACCAGTAATCAAATCTTGATAGACCAACATAATGATGCTTCTGGAAAACGGTGGAAACAAAGAGAGGAAAAAGGGTAGTAACTTGCGAAAGAAAGAGAGAGGGTTTGGGAAGTAGCTAATGCAGATGAAGCCTGTATTCTTATCTTGAAAATAGAAGAATCACTGAGCGAAGTAAAAGAATACAAAAAATTGAAGGAGCCCTATGCAGAATAGAGTAAACACAAAATCCAAATACCTGTGAGTTCATCAAAGCACTTATTCTGTAATCCAAATAAAAAAACCGGTAAAATAAGTTTGAAATATGTCTTCACATTATGTTTTATATCCAAGTCAAAACACAAAATAATACATTGAAATAAATTATAATTGAAGGAGCCCTATGCAGAATAGAGTAAACACAAAATCCAAATACCTGTGAGTTC
The DNA here is from genome assembly GCA_030545235.1 of Helianthus tuberosus. NCBI lineage: Eukaryota > Viridiplantae > Streptophyta > Magnoliopsida > Asterales > Asteraceae > Helianthus > Helianthus tuberosus. The sequence continues at coordinate 113,231,470 of CM060354.1, read as the reverse complement.
ATCAAAGCACTTATTCTGTAATCCAAATAAAAAATTGAAGGAGCCCTATGCAGAATAGAGTAAACACAAAATCCAAATACCTGTGAGTTCATCAAAGCACTTATTCTGTAATCCAAATAAAAAAACCGGTAAAATAAGTTTGAAATATGTCTTCACATTATGTTTTATATCCAAGTCAAAACACAAAATAATACATTGAAATAAATTATAATTGAAGGAGCCCTATGCAGAATAGAGTAAACACAAAATCCAAATACCTGTGAGTTCATCAAAGCATTGAAGAGCCCTATGCAGAATAGAGTAAACACAAAATCCAAATACCTGTGAGTTCATCAAAGCACTTATTCTGTAATCCAAATAAAAAAACCGGTAAAATAAGTTTGAAATATGTCTTCACATTATGTTTTATATCCAAGTCAAAACACAAAATAATACATTGAAATAAATTATAATTGAAGGAGCCCTATGCAGAATAGAGTAAACACAAAATCCAAATACCTGTGAGTTCATCAAAGCACTTATTCTGTAATCCAAATAAAAAAACCGGTAAAATAAGTTTGAAATATGTCTTCACATTATGTTTTATATCCAAGTCAAAACACAAAATAATACATTGAAATAAATTATAAAGCAAGAGAATTCAAGTAATAAAAAGATAGAATTTTGATGTTAATTACCTTAGCGCCATCCCTTGTAAGCCGAAGAGGAGAATTAATTAACAAAGAAACCTTCTTAGAGCATTCCATCAATTCTGTCACATTAAAGATGAATTAAGTTAATTGAAAAAGAGAATGGACTAAACGGGTAAAACACATTAATGGTTTACTTCCAAATTTAAATTAAAATAATGATTGACTTCGAAATTTAAAATCAAACACATTAATAGCAAACTTTCAAATTTAATTTTAAAATAATAATTGACTTCGAAACTGAAAATTTAAAATCAAACACAATAATGGTTTACTTCAAAATTTAAATTTAAAAAATGATTGAGTTCAAAATTTAAAATTTGAAAATCAAATCACTAAGGAAACATACAAAAAATATAGGATCATATTTCTCAATCAACTTTAACAACGAATGAGAGTTGTTTTTAGGATCCATAACTGCAAAGGAAGTAAGCACTGTCTTAAAAAAAATATAATGGTAATCTATTTATAGAAACAAAGTCTATTTACAGAAACCGAATCATAATTCCAAATACAAAAATCATCTTTAACAACAGTAATCTGTTTATAGAAACAAAAACAACTTTAAAAAGAAATTAAAGACATCTTTAAAGAATTAACAACTAACTAAATACAAAAATTATAACTAAATACAAAAAAATTATAACTCACAAAACAAACCATAAGAACTTCAAAAGATAATCATATAAAATTTCAAATTAACGCCTAAAGACAAAAATAAAAAAGAAAGACTATACATATCAAAAAACAAACAACACCAACAAAACTGAACTAACTTGTTTTGGTCGACGAACAATTCGGGTCCGATTGTCACAAAAGATTGAGGGTTTACCATGAGAAAAACAAACCATAAAACATTCAGAACATATGTTATTAATTTAAAAAAAAAGACCGAACAGAAAGGATAAAATCAAACCTACACAAACTTAAAAAAGAGAAAACAACTATAACATTTAACTAACCTCTGTTGTTTGACGAATAATCGGAGTCCGATTTTATCCAAGATTTAGGGTTCCACATGAAAAACAAAATTAACAAAAATCAGTAACTTTGATAAATGTCGAAGAGATGATTAACGTTCATAGACACTACATGAATCGGAGAATGTAGATGATGATAACAAAACCTCTGATCTTGATTTTGTTTGCAAAAAAAAAAAGATAAATGTTCAATCGCTTGATTAAAGATACACAGTAGATAAACAACAAATTAAAACAACATATCTTCAATTTTTATGATCAGATCTACAAAGTTTAGGACAAAGAAGAAGTTAATAGCATTCGAAGCAATCTTTATAAAATCAAGTTTCTATAGAATTGAATAACATAAATAAAGCAGATTTAGGATCGATTGTGTAGATTTACCTTTGATTAAATTTGATTCTTGATAAAGAAGGAGACTGATGCACTGCGAGAGGAAGAACAGGGAAGATATGGTGTCGGTAGGTGAGATGAACAATAATTAAGATGGAGGCATTTATATGAAATCCGAATAAAGGAGGGGATGATCCAAATCAAACTGATCCGACCCGGAGTTTATTCGGATCCCGTGTCTACTGAATTTATATGTGTATTTAGAAATTTAGAATGGATTCCCTCCCAAACTCACAAAACACCTCAACCATAGGTTGCCACATCATCAAAAATCTCCAAAATCACATGCCACATGGTCCAAATCCATCTCATTTATATATATAGATATAGATATAGATTTTATTTAAGTTTTATTATTTATGTATTAAACAAGCTTAACTAACAATAAATTACTGTTTTATTGTTATTGTTTTTTTTTACTTTTACATTTACTAATAGTTTTTAGAGTTAATTGCCCGGATAGTCCCTGTGGTTTTACATTTTTTCACGATTAGTCCCTAACTTTTCAAAATAGCATGTATGCTCCCTGTGATTTAATCGTTTGTTACTTGGATAGTCCCCGGATTGGATGGGTGTTAACTTATTCAGTTAATTATGTGTAAAATTACAAAAATGCCCTCATTGTGGTAAATACCCTCATCTTCCTCCTTTTGTCACCAGTAACAGCACCACCACCATAAACAACCAGTAAACATCACCACCCTTTTCTCACATCACCTGCAACACATCACAATCAAAACCCATATGCCCAATCATCAAAATCACATAAACCCTAAATCAATTTTTCAACAATCAACACAACAAAACCCTAAATTAAACCGACAAAGATCACCCCAACATACCTCCCTCCTTAATCAATCCACTCGCACCAAACCCAGATTGTCGATGCTGCAAATGAAAGACTGAAAAGATCGCAGAGAGAGAAACCGCAACACCAATCAAAACAAAAACGCATTTAAAACTGAATAATCGAGCAAATCTTGAAAAACCCATCGAGAATTGAGAAAATAACGACGACCCATTTCGATTCTGCTGATTCTGGTGGTTCTCACGGCGGTTAATTGGCAATTGTGGTTTAGATTTCCGCATTCGCAACGCATCTGGGCGCTAAAGATCGGTGCTTTATGGTGAAAGATTGGATGGGATTTTGAGAGAATTCATGGAATACATACAATTTGTTTGTATATCTATCTCTGTGATTTGAACAACTTTTACTAGTGCTGATGAGGAAGCATCTGTTTTGTACCACTCGATCGGAATGTTGTCAGAATTCACCTCCATTTCGGTGGAGGTGGAAGGTGGTGAAGAAGAGGGGTTGCAGGTTTGGGTTTAAGTGGGGAAGAAGAGTGGCTGGGTAGTAGTTGGGTAGGGGTTAGGATTTTATTAATTACTTTTTTGTTTTTTTAAATATATGTATAAAGGGTTGTTTAGACATTTCATACAAACTTAACTGAGCAAACTAACTGTCATCCAATCCGGGGACTATCCGAGTAACAAACGATTAAACCACATGGAGCATACATGCTATTTTGAAAAGTTGAGGACTAAACGTGAAAAAACGTGAAACCTCAGGGACTATCCGGGCAATTAACTCTATTTTTTATTAACTTTGAAAATTTCTCTATTGTATATATTATTATTATTATTATTATTATTATTATTATATAGTATTATTATAATTACTTTTAAGTATATTGTTTTTCGTTTATAAATTTGTGTATTTGAACGAGTTAAATATAGCCGATTTTGAATCTTTATTGTGAGAAATTGGGCCGATACCATCTGAACTACATCGGTACCGAAACTGTATTTATTTTTATAATTTTCTTGATGTGGCGGTATAAAGTTTGTTGAAAATAAACTTGTATTTGCAATAGAGTATTTTTATACCGTAACTATAACGAGTGTTGATCTGATAACTTTAGCGTGACGAATCGAACCGTTACTAGCTGAAGAACAACGGTACCGATACTGGCATTCGTTTTTATGGTTTTCTATCGATGTAAAACACGTGTCGATATCTTCTTGTGCGTTTGAGTGTTTACCTCATCGAACCGAACTGATACTGACTGAAACTCGCTATGAAGCGCGGGTAATCCCACTAGTTATTATACAAACCTGAATGTATGCTGGTGAGTAATGAACAGTCATTCACATTTCTATGCATATCATAATTTTCAAGTGTTTTCAGATGAACCTTTTATAAAAAAGGAAAAGATATTAGAACCAGTCTCTATAATTTTTTTATTGTTAATATGTATTTAACTATTTATGTTATCATCTACGCTGTGTTTCATAGCAACTTATACCCAACATTCCTTTAACTTTTTTAATGAATTACGATTGAATTACAACAAATATATTAGCTTCCATAAACATAAACAAAAAAGTTATGACCATTATTCGAGTAGGACTATAAAATTATTATAAGTTGAGTAAATTACGATTTTGGCCGCTATGTTTATATCAGTTTTACCCTATTAGCCCAAAATTGAATCTTTTGACATATGTGCCTCCAACGTGAATTTATCTAACTATTTTGGTCCTCCTTACTAACTCCATCCAATTAAAATGTTAAAAGGGGCATTTATGTCATTACACATTATGATAAACTTTCTGGTCCCTTCCTGAATAACAATGGCACATTTCTGGCAACCGATGCCGATAAGCGTCTGGGCAGCGAAGCCACCGGGGGGGGGGGGGGGGAGTCTGGATCTGACGTACTTGTCGATGTTCCAAGTGTCCAAAGGTTCAGCAGCAATTGCAGTGGCAGCTACGGTTAGATAAGGGCTTTAGGTTTTAAGAAATTGAGAAGATTGGATTGATTTTGCGAGTGAGAGAGAGAGAGATGACAAGAAAGATGTGAGAGTGGAGATTGATATCGCCATTGTTGTTGGTTTGAGGTTTCTGGTTGAAGATGAGTTTATGGATAATGTAATCTGATTAACATTTATTTGGGGATATTGACTTTAAAAAGTCAACATTTGGTATTAAGAAAATCAGATGAAGAACATGGTGGAATTAGGGTTTGGGGGTTCTAAAATTGAAGAAGATGAAGATGAAGACCACATCGATGCTATGCATAGAGGTGTTTTATTCAAGGGTAACGAGGGGCACATGACCACCTTTTAATTGGATGGAGTTAGTAACGACTAACGAGGGTCAAAATAGTTTGATAAATTGACGTTAGGGGCACATATGTCAAAAGATTTCTTTTTCGTCTAAGAGGGTAAAAGTGATATATAACCACAGGGCCAAAATCGTAATTTACTCTAAAAAGATTTATGAACAGTTTGCAAAGTCATAAGGTCGTTCTAGGAAACAACTTATTTCATGACTTATCCCGTCTTTATTTGGTTCAATACACCCGAGTCGTTTACTGTATTTTGAAAAAATAATCACTGAATGTACTAAAAACGCTAATAACACAGATTTAGATTGGGGTAAACAAAGTAGCCAACCCTTGATCCAGGACAATTTGCAGCTTATCATAACGCATCAACGAGTTTAAGTGGCATTTGTAGGTTCCTTTGCCTCTTGCCAAGACTTCCCCATCTGAATCTATAATTCCTTCCTTAGTTGAGTCACCCGTCCTGGAACCCGGCTCCAAGATCACTGCCTTCACCTGTTCATAAATATAGCCACTATTCATCAAGTTCAGATAATGGTTATGTTTTATATCTTACGAGTTAACTACAGGACTTGACAAAAAAGGAAATGGGTCAAACAAGTCAAGCAGGTCATGTAGGTTGAAAGTAATTCAAAATGTATATAGATCCATGGAACCTCCTAAATAGCTTTACTAAAGTTGGTTAGATTTATTAGAAAATTGAATAAAACAGTGTTTTTGGGCCAACCCAACCTGACTCGTTTCTGATGCAATTTCCAGTGCAATCAAATGGCTCAAGATCAAATAGTTAATCAAATATGATAAATGGAACCAACAGATTCAAGAATATCATTCAAATTCAATCAGAAAACAATAAACCCTAAATCCCTTATTAATAGTTCAACCACAAGACTTATCAAATAGGAAACAAAATAATAAAAAAAAAAAAGATTAGGAAATTAAAATTTGAATAAATGAAAGATATTGTTGATGCTCCGCATCAGTTTCAGCATGTACTAAATAATTACCCGTTTTGACTCATTACCCAACCCACCCATCTTCACCACCCGGGTATCAAATGAGATATATTTAAACCACAACACAAATGAGAATCCTTTTGTTGTTACATTCTTTTACTCTGTCCATCTACATATAAATGCAACAACGGTATCTCTAACTGGGAAAATGTTTAAATGAAAAAAATAACCTCATATAAAACAGGTCAAATGGGTCGAAAGATACCCAGGCATGTTTTTAATGCATACAACCCCCTAAATCGTTTAATTAAAGAAAAAGGATATTATTATTAAAGTAATATAACTATTGTCACAATAACAAATGTCGTCCAGGCCACCGACCCGACCCAACCCAAACTCAATCGTTTAGATTAGTTTTTAAATCCGCTTGACCAACTCTAGGAAAGAAACATAGCACTACATGTGCCATTTAACGCACTCACCTTAATATACAAAACATGTGGGGATCTTACATATTGCCCATTGCTCATTTCAGACATCAAGGACATCAACCTTAACTTTGGACATTCCTGCATTACAATCAAGTCTAGGTAACCATCATCAAACTGCATGCGAAACAAGCACAGTGTAAGCAATAATCACAGGAATTACTCAATTAGCAAAATACTCACCATCAGATAGATTACATACAACAAATGACGGGTGAAAAACTAGTTTCTAACTGTTAATGCAACCCCAAGAACCAGAGCCCCATGAGAGTTAGGTTCACATCTTCATGTTAATGTACATATAAGATTGTACTTATAGCCGAACAATTTCGTGACAGATCATCACAATAATTGTGGAGAATGTTTCGTGATCAAGTACAGTTGAATTTGGTAAAAGATTGTATTGTGTATTATATTACAATAGAGAGATTACAAGGATATTAAATAGATAAAACATTTACATCAAGATCCATCTAATATAATAATATATATAATATCATCTAATAAGTAGGAGTGTGAACTACTGACACGACACGAATCTACCACGAAATTTGTGGGTTTGGGTGTCAAAATTGAAAGCATATATGCCATCTCCCTAACAAAATATTGAACAAACCATGGCTCAAGCCAGTCAGAGGTAAACACAACAAGAAGATATGAATATTTATTTGTACTCTTCTTCTTTCTTAATTTGCAGCAATGTTATAAAAAACATATAGTATAGGCAAACTCTCTACAGCCTCACACTATTTTCTGGAAAACTATGCAAACAGCTTAGAAAGAACCGTGGTGGCGTGTGATAAACAACATTACAGCATATTTTAGATGATAGTAGACTCTTTGCCTTGAAGTAAGTGTGGCAATCATGACCCACAAATAACAGATGGATTGATTTGGGTAAATAAAATTACATTTGGGTCCACTCAAATTATACACCATGTCAAGTTGGGTTGACTCAAATTACACAGGTCAATGCAGGTCACTCTTACACACTTGCTAACTTAAAACGGGTCAAATGAACGAGCAACAGCCACGACCTTTGCTTCTTGTAACTGTTGGGTTTAATCTGTGAGGTCCTTGGGCTAAACTAAGTGCCATTGAGCTTGGATGATTAGAAGACTTGGATGGAGACCCGTCGAGTTTTCTTGTTCATTAAGTTGTTAACCCTAATATGTTCTCTCTCTCTATATATATATATATCATGTCTATTGTAATTCTTGTACTGAGCTTAATAAAAAGATCCCTAGTTGCAGCCCGTGGACGTAGGTTCCCCACTGAACCGCACCACGTAAAATTCTCATGACATGTCATGCTTTATATTTTCTATTTGAGTGTTCCTTGTGAATCGGTATTCCGCTACGCCACTTGAGACCCACCGGTAACCATCTATCAGCCGTATCAGCCGGCGCCATGACCGACACAACTCCCACCGTTTCCAAAGCAACCGCGACACAACCACCACCCCAACCGTCATCACCGCCGCCTACGTAACCTTTACCATCGTCACAAACACTACTTCAACCCTATTGAAACCACCACTACCCCAACTGGTTACCAAAACCGCCAACACAATCACCACCGTCACCGCCACCACCTCCACCATGTTGGCATCGCCACCGCTTTCCCTGACACCACTAACCACATTTACCATCGCTGCCTTCACTGGCGCCACTACCAACACCACCGTTCTGACCCAGCCCGCATGGTCGCCATGTTTACCTTAAAGGCTTAAAGTTACTTTAGAAAGAAGAGAACCTGATAAAGTGGGTCCCAATAGGGCAATAAGATGTGGAAATTTCAACAAATTAATTTATGAAGGGGTATTGTCAGTTATGTATCATTTCTAACTTATAAAGATGTATTGTCGGTTATTTATCAATTATCATGTAGGAAGGGGTATATTATGTTAGATTGTCAAAATGGCCGATTAAGCATAATAGTAAAGTGTGAAAGTGTGAATCAGTAACCACATGTCCATTTTGTTAGCATACATGTATAATAATATAGATAAAAATGAAAAAAACTAACCTTAGCATTAGGTGCGGCCATGGCGTTTTCAGAACCCCAAGCAACATTCTGAAGCCAAATACCAATAAACGGACCATTAAGTTTTCTCCAACTTAAAGTCCCCAAATCAAGCTTAGGGCCCTGGTAACCATGGTGCTGAGTTGTAAGAGGTTCAACAGCAGCACTGGTTGGTTCTCCTGCATCTTCAAATCCGGGAGCAGGTACAAAAGAAATACAGCCGTTATATTTCCGCAGACTTAGAATTCGTTGTAGACCCTAAATAAGTCGTGTTGTAAATAGTAATCATAATTAACACATTAAATTAATTGTTAATTGTAATAGATTTCAAATTACGACTACCCTTACAAGTAATCAGGCATTCAACAACAAAACATCACTGCTAACTTGAAAACCCAATGATGCCTAATAAATCATATTGTTTTTTTTTCTTTTTTCAATAGAGACATTGTTAAGACTTAAGTTTAAAAACTATTGATGTTAATAGTCCTTTAGACTTTAGCATTACTATCACCTCCATATGTAACTTCTATGTATACTGTTCCATTAATCTTTTCTGCATAACTATTTTGATTTTATACTTTTTCTTGAGGTATTGTCCTCCTTTACCGAAGAAAAGTTTTAAATAAAAAAGTAAGATCAATGTATATTCATATCCGAGTCATGCAGGATATCCTCATACTGGGGGATCCACCAAAATGATATAGTTCCTAACATCATACAGAGATATCTTGTTTCTTGCTATATTTGATCTACACACAACTGACCAACAAACTGCATATGTTTACAATGACAGTAAAAAACAGAAGCTTACATATAAATCCATTCGAGCACTTCCCATCCACCGATACTGCTCAGACTCGATATCTATGTCAGCTATCAGTCCTTTAGAAAAGAAAAAAACATAACATAGAATAAGCATTCTTAATTTAGTACTACATGCATAACCGTGAAGTAAGTTGTAAAACACGGAAAAGCAGGTACTAATGTTGAAAAAAACTACAGTTAAAAAGATGAGCATGTAAAAGTTAACTACTTTAATTGTACCCCATGCAAGCATCAAGACACTGAAAAATCTAGACTGCCCTTGCCAGATTGTGGCTACATCCAGAGAGCGTTTATGCCCTGCGAAAAAATGGATTATGCAACAGAATTTCAGTTAATAAACAAAAGCAGATTTCTAAAAGAAAATATCATATAAAACTACACCTTGAATGACAGCAAGCATAGCATAAGCAGCTGTACATGGTTGACCAGCTGAATCGAGAAGAGATTTTATCATTCCATTTCCAGTACCTTGATTAACAAAGTATTCATGTCAATACAAACATATTTCATACAATCGTACAAATTACGTGAACCTTAAGACTGTAACACTAAGTAACGAAGAGACCTGCAGGTATAACTCCAATAGGTATCTTAAGCGCGACTTGCCAGTCTTTTCTTTCAAGCAATCCATTAACAACCTACTAGAATATCCAACCAATGGGAAAAAGGCAAAGAAGTTAAAGTGCTATCACAGGTTTAGTGGCCATGCATAGAAGATAATCTATTAACCCAAATAGCATTAACCTCCTAGCTAGAACTGATTAATAACAACAAACCAACCTCAACTAAAATCCCATCCCCGCTAACACAAAGAATGCCATCATACTTTGTAAGATCCAAATCATGGGCAACTTCCTTGGCATGAAGTTGATATTTAGTTTCTGAGGTGACAAATAACCCGAATGAGAAGCAAAACAGGGTGTGCAATGCTTAAAAGATACACGTTTAACAAACCTTGTAAAGTATACTCTATATTAGCATCCTCGAGTATAGGTTTAACATCATCGGTAAAAACCTTGGAAGCAGATTTCCTCCCTCCAAATGGGTTAACAAATAAAAACAGCTTCTTTGGCCTGCCTGTCATAATAATAATAATAAGAATATGAGAAGTTGGAAAACCTAATAAGATATATAAACAAACCTACCTTCTTTAAAGCCAAAGCAGGTTTAAATGAGAAGAAAAATAACAATTTTAGGTCAGAAGAAAATTGATCATTGCCATATGAATTAAAATTAAAAACCATCACTGGCCAATGAATTCATAATCTCAAGTTTGGTTTTAAAATTAAAAACTAGCACTGATCAATAGTATGTATACACAAAGTAACTATTCATAATGAACAAGACAACTAACTCCATCATTCAAATCAATACAAACAACTCATGAATAACCAGTACCATTCATAAAGTGAGAAATTATAATACCTAGTGAATCGATGTAACCCTGAATCTTGTCGCACATATTACGTGCTGAATCATCCGACGAAGCCTGAAACACGAAGGTCTTCCGTACCAAACCTCCAGCGCAGCTTGAAACGCAAGATCCGTCAGTCTCAACAAATGACCTAATAATCAGGATCTGCTGTTTAGCAATTGATACTCCGAGAACTTGTCTGTCGACGGAGAGGCAGCGGAGGACGTTGGAGGGGTCATGCCACCGGAGAATGCCGTCGGGGGACAAAGTGAATGCCGTCTCCTTGCCGTTGACTACCACTTCATCGTAGAGTATATGCTGCTGCTGCTGTTGATCCATCAGAATCAGATTTCTCAGAAGTATCTGTAGCGTGTGAGCGGAGGAGGAGATGTTTTCCCCGGATATCGGATAAATAAAATTTAGAGTAAACTTCCGTTTTGCTCTATGTGGTTTGGTCACTTTAACAGTTTTGCTCTAAACCTTTAAAAATAGTCATTTTACTCCCTGATGTTTCAGTTTTTTTGCCAGTTTACTCCCCGCCTCTAACTCCATCCAAATTGTTTGTTTTTCCATTTTGCTCCCCGCAGGGAGCAAACTGGCAACAAAACCAAAACATCAGGGAGTAAAATGGATATTTTTAAAGGTTTGGGGCAAAACCGTTAAAGTGATCAAACCACAGGGAGCAAAACGGAAGTTTACTCTAAAATTTATCTTTTTAAGTTACTCCATTAAACTTTCACTTACTATTTATTTTAAGGCTAACCCCGTGTATTACACGGGTTAAGTAAATAAAATATCAAATAGTTAATAACGAAGATTTAACAATTATAAAACGATATTTTAAAACACTTTTCTGATATCCGAACACAGTTTTGTTTTATGTATGATCAAAACTTGTGATGTTTGTCAAGTTTTTAAATATGAAAGCATTTGAACCATCGATTAGAAGACAAACTGTATCATCAACTTTCTCATAATGTGAGCCCAAGTTTTATTTAAATAACAGTGGTCTTAATTTATCAGTTCTAAAAATATTGTTGAAATATGACATAATATTTTATTCAACACGTACAATATACAAGTTTTTTTAAAGATATATCTTTTTTTATTATTTATTATATAAAATTACATCTGCACAACCCGTGTGTTATACAGGGTTCTAACCTATTAATTGTATATTAATACGATGTTTAATGAGCAGATCTATATTAACATATTGTATAATTTAGGTAAACCTGAAAATAATATATGTAAATTTTCTTTTATCAAATCAATATCCATATGTCGACGTAAAAAATTGATATAAAAAATATGTGATCTATGATCTAGATAACAACGACTACATAGATAAAGTTACATTAAAAACAAACTGAGATATTTTAGTTCTTCAACGCATCTATCCTTTAGAAAAAACGCAAAAGAAACAATCATAAACAATAACATAATAATAAATAAATAAATAAAAGTTGATAAATCTAGTTTAAATAAAATAATAATTATCTATAATTAAATAATACTAGATGGTCTAGAATAATGACAAGTGTCCTTTTATTGGTTTCTTTTATTATATAGTAAGATTCCGTTGTTCGCTTATGCTACGGAGGCTTAACCATAACTCATAATCCAGCTCTGTTGGTTATGGAATATTGCTTAATCATAACTGTAAGAACGTTATCTGAAATACGTCTCTTAGCTGGTTGATTCGATGAAGAGTGATTTGATCTGCGGTATGCAAAATATAACACCGTTAGGACTCATTACAGGAATGGGGTTATTCCTGTAACCACCCTCCGGCGTGAGAATAAGTATTTGCTCGTGGGAGTAGAATGAATTTATTGAGTGAACAATGCGTCTTACCTTCATGACGATCCCTCTATTTATACTTATGGGTGATTTTTAGGGTTTCCACGTAATTTGGGAAGTCGGTTAGGCGACCCCTATTTTATCGGAGGTTATTTGCATGGAGATACTCTCCATATTTACAACCTATTTAATGGTTAATATTTTACCCGGAATGACCAAGCCTGGTCATTCCTCCACATGTCCCCCCAGTCCGATTCTATGGGGTTTTGCATGGGGTCAGACTTAAAAAAGTGACAAAACCACCAAAAAATACACCAATAAACAAATGTATAATCAAACAAATAAATAAATACGTCAGTTGTCACATCAACGACTTGCTCATTGTTACCTGAGCTGCCACGCGTCATTTTGGGCTCCATTTTTTAATTTTGAAACGTAGAAATGACGGGTATAAATGGGGGGTTGATCTCAAAAAGTCAAAAATTTTCCCCAGTTACTTCAATCGTCGCTTCTCCTTTCTTGGTTTTTCTTCAATGACCCCTAAAACCTCTGAATCCTCATCTCGCGACGAAGCCCTTTACTTCAAAAGGAATAAAATTTCATTTGAATTGTTGCTGCAAACGTATTGCATTAGGTCGGAGTATCATCTAGTGATGCCGTCGGAGAGGGACATCGCCTTTCCCATGAAGGACGACAAAATCATTTTGTTCACTGATTTTTTCAAGTTCTTCAATTTCCGGCTTTCCATTACTGCGTTCGCAAGTCGATGCTTGATGAGTATGTTGTACACATATCCCAGATGCATCCTCTTGGTCTTGCAAAGCTTCGTCACTTTGAGTATGCTTGTTTGAGTCTGGGGTTTTGGCCGGAATCGCTTATATTCCGTGCCTTGTATAAGTTGGTGTGGAAACCCCCCTTCTTTACATTTGACCGCCGGAGCACTGATGAGGCATGTCTTCGATTTGTGCCCTCGAGTAGCCGAGATAAAGATTGGAAGAAGAAATTCTTCTTTATAGACGACGATGTTATCCCAAAGGGAATGCATTGGTGAGTGATGGCGGCCAAGGAGAAGGTGAAAGACGTTGTGCCACCTAAGGCGGAATATCAAGAGAATGCCCTGTTTAAAGCTTTGATTGCCCAGCCCTCAGAGTGTTTGGTTGTTCCTGAGGGTGCGCTGGCATTAGTTGGGATGAGCCCATATTGGCATGATGTTCAGATCTATCCTGCTTTCAGGATCGTCGATGGAGGTAAGTTATCAAATCCTTGATATTTCTTGTATCACCTTGGCTTGTTATAACGAGCATTTCTTTGTAGCGCCTTTTACACTGGCGGACTTCCTATACCCCGAGAAGTCTACGTCTATTCTTGCTGCTGACCGTCCGCTACGTCCTAGGGAGGAGAATATCTTGCGGGCGCATGTTGGGAACTTTCTTGTCACACCCTGATATTTCCACGTATTACCGGTGGGCCCGGTGGGGAGTATCGTGACGTAGTTGATATCATCATAGACAATTAATCACAGTTTAATACCCAACGGAAGTCTAAAATAATAATACAAACCGAATTTGAAAAGTATAATAAAATATTATACAAACGGTCGATAATGGATCCACAGGAGGATCTAAAACAGTAAGTAAACATTGTTCAACAGACTTAAAGTATTAAGAGCTTGCAAGACTCTTTAACTAATACTCAGGAGCTTCCAGCCCATTTCGTGTAGTACCTGCACTTAATCTTTTTGAAAAATACGTCAGTTTACACTGGTAAATACAATTAACTGACTCTTTTGAAAACATTTAAGAAAATTGATTTAAATGCACAAGGCACAAATATTCTTTTATAACTTGGGACAATTATTTAAAATAATCTTGTATACAAATTTATATGTTTGTCGTACGTTCAGGGCCCGGAATAGAAGAGCCGAGTCAAGATTAATAGACACACCACTAGTATAAGCCCACAAGAAGTTTCCTCACGAGTGAGATACCGTTTTACATACGCAACTGTCAGGTGTATGCCTACACCCCGTGCTTAAGTCGTGGCCATTTCAAATGAATGAGCCGGGGATATCCAGGACACGGTCATATTAACCCCCAAATGCTTTGTATCAAACAAAACAGATTAAAATGGGTTATCTCAATGATTTAACCACTAATCAATTAAATATTCAACACCCGACCAAGCGGTAATAATTTACCCTATCCCAAGCCTGTATAAGGGAAAATAAGTTAAAAGTATTTACCTAAGCTAAATGTAAATTATACTCGGCCGTATATTCTAATCAGCAAGTGCAGATAGCTTTTACTGGGCTCCTAATCTGGAATGAAGGTTTTTAATAACCTATTAGATTCCCAACGGGTCTTAATTAAGTTGCAACTTAGACCGGTTAGTTTTAAAGAAAGGTTTACGGCACGAAATGCGAGATTAAGCGATGACCGGATTGGAATGTGATTTAGACCCAACAAGTATGAAGACTTGTATAAAATGGGTAAACTAAATGCATTCTGGATTTTGAAGTAAAAATGATAAGGTTTGACCCGTTTCGGCTAATTTATGCAAACTAGTTACATAAACCGTATCGAACACGTATATGCATAACTGGTAATTGAATGAGTCATGTACAAGTTCCATAAGTTATTATGCTTAAAATTTGTTGTGATATCAGTAGGATATCTTCAATTATGCCCAAAACGAATTTAAAACCAATTTAAGCCCTGAAAGGGTAATTCGGTCATTTTAAAATTTATAAAAGAGGTTAAATAGCAAACTGAGGTTCTGGTCTAAAATATTTAGTAAAAATATTTATTTTATCAAGTTACATCAGTAAGATATCATAGATATGTGAGGTTTATCAATTATGGCCAAACTATGCACCGTAGGGGCATTTTAGTCATTTCACATATGCTTTTAAGGAGAAATTTGGAAATCTGAGTTCAAGACTTATATTTACTATTAAAGTATTAAAATTTATTTTTAAAATCAGTAGGTAACAAGTCTTAGGCGTTAAATGTGGTTTTAAACCATACGATGCGACTAATTTGCGTGAAAGTCGGTAATTGTCGATATTCAAGATGTTTATAGAATTCTGAAGTTTTGATCAGTCTCTAATGCTTAAAATATTTTATTTAATATATAACATCAGTAGGAAAAGGTTTGGCATGTAAATGATATGTAAAACTCATTTTATTAATGAAAAGGGCATTATCGTCAATTACCGAATTTACACAAGAACTCCTAAGGGGGTTATTCTAACATAAAAAATGGTCACAAAGGAACCCTAAGGAATAACTAAACTAAGCTAATTCGGGTCAGAACTGAAAGTCAAAGAAAAAGTCTACTTTTGTGACTTTCGGTTGTGAACCGAGTCTAATACTTAGAATTGTCGGGTTGAACATGCCTAAACATGTTCTTATATTGTTTACCAAGTTATTTAAGTGACAAAACGTATTTTATAGCTTCTACATTATCAATTATGAATTATTTTATAAAAACTGACTCGTTTGACTTTTCTGTTCATAACTTTGACCCGACAATTGACTGGGTAAACGTGATAATTAGGAGGTGCCCTTTTGAGGGATTATCACCTACTTAATTACCAACACATAGCCACTTTCAATTCGAATAATGGCTGGACCGTTAGTGAATCACAAAGTCAAAGCATCATTACGATATTTTTGACTTTTGGTTATTAAGTTAATAAAATCTTAACTACAGAAGCTAAGAACGCTTACAATGGTCCTTAGCACGAATACTAAACTTGAGAAAGCTTCCTAGATGGCCAGGATGCTTCAGAGATGCTCCAAAGCTTGAGCAATTGTGATAGTAAGAAAATTTGAAGTGCAAGTGAGAATTGCTGCCCAAATTGCACCTATTTATAGCAAATGTGAGCACCTCCTGATCAATCCAGGTGTTTAGTGTTGTTCCTAGATGATTACATGTGTCTCTAATGGTTTTGGATACCATCAACAGTCCACTGGTTTCGATTTATGTGAGTGTAAGGCTGTTTTGAAGAAGAAAGGTGCATAACCTGCACCTGTGCATGGATTCTGCGAAATTCAGGCCGTCGCGTCGCGCGACGCCAGAGGTGTCTTGTTGTGGCGCAGCGCCACCCCTAGGGGGATCAGCATAAGAAGTTTCAAACATGGCAGATTCAACCCCTGGACCTTTTAAAAAGTTATAACTTCTATTTTAAGCACTTTTAACCCATAAAGTTTATATTTTGATGATCTTTAGAATATAACCAAACATCGTTAGGTCCGGCTTCGCTAAACGATAACCGAAAACACTAGTTTTGCCGTGTTGACGCTTTTAACCCTTTATTTGCGAAAATTAACGTATTTACTATCAAACGATATCGAAACCTCGTGAATTTTTCGTCACTTGTTCTTGAGAGTGTAATTAATCGTTACAAAGCCCCGCATTTGTTAAAAGGTAACTCGGAGGTATTAATTTAACATGTTGACACGTTTAACCCTCGCGTCTTGTAAACTTTCACTTTCTTTCACAAACGGCTTCATACGTTTCACAATTTATTCGTTTAAGAGTATAAACATCGTGTAGGGTTGTTGAAAGGCATAGTTTTCAAATGTTGACACTTTGGATCCTTCTATACACATACTTTCTTTGTTTGTCAACTTTAGTCCCTCGAAATCAATTCATTACACATGTAGAGTTCATGACACGTGTCTTTATTATATTGGACATAATTTTGCGAGGTGTTATATCCTCACCCCCTTAAAAGAAATCTCGACCTCGATATTTACTGAAATAGATGAGGGTATTTCTGTTTCATCGTGGATTCAACCTCCCACGTGTATTCTGGGCCTCTACGGGCCTCCCATTTTACTTTCACAATTGGCACACTCTTTCTTCAAAGCTTTTTAACCTGTCGATCCTCGATTGACAAAGGTTTTTCAACGAATTTCAAGCTCTCATCAATCTATACGTCCTTATGCGACATTACTAGCGATTCATCGGCTAGACATTTCTTCAAATTGCAGATTTGGAATACATTATGTATCCCACTAAGCTCTTCAGGTTGATTCAGCTTATAAGCTACAGTTCTGATACATTCAATGATCTCGAATAGTCCTATGTATCTTAGGCTCAGCTTGCCCTTTTTGCCAAAACGCATCACCCCTTTCCAGGGTGACACCTTGAGTAGCACTTTATCACCTACCTCGAATTTCAGAGGTTTACGCCTTTTATCCGCGTAGCTTTTCTGCCTATCCCTGGCAGCTTTTAGATGATCACGGATTTGGACAATCTTCTCCGTCATCTTGAGGACTATATCAGGTCCTGACAGTTGGGTTTCTCCAACCTCCGCCCAATAAACTGGAGTTCTGCACTTCCTTCCGTACAAGGCCTCAAAAGGCGCGGCTTGGATACTCGAATGATAACTATTATTGTATGAAAATTCAATCAAAGGAAGATGGTCATCCCAACTTCCACCCAAGTCAATAACACAAGCCCTGAGTATATCCTCAAGCATTTGAATCGTACGCTCGCTTTGCCCATCCATCTGAGGATGATAAGCAGTGCTGAAATTTAGATGAGTGCCTAAAGATTGCTGAAAGCTTTTCCAAAAATGAGATGTGTATCTTGTATCCCTATCAGAGATAATAGATATCGGCACTTCGTGGAGAGATATTATCTCATCCACGTACAGTTGAGCTAGCTTATCGGAGCTGTGCGTTTCTTTAATAGGCAAGAAATGATCTGACTTGGTCAGCCTGTCGACTATAACCCAAATCGTATCATTCCCGTGCTTCGTCCTTGGTAACTTGGTAATAAAATCCATAGTTACCATTTCCCACTTCCAAGTGGGAAGTTCAGGCTGTTGCAGCAAACCTGACGACTTTAACTTGTGCACATGTCAGACATTTAGCCACATTAGTGGCTATAGATTTCTTCAAACCTATCCACCAATAATTTGCCTTTAGATCCTGGTACATCTTCTCACTGCCTGGATGGACTGAATATTTTGAACTATGAGCTTCTTGGAGGATCACACTCTAAGTCCTCCATGGATTGGAACCCAGATTCGACCATTCAATCAATGGATTCCATCCTTGCCATAAGACAATTGATCAGCAGTTACGCCTAACTTCTCATTCGGAAAGTTGGTTTCTAATACAGCTTCTTTATGTGCGGCTAACAGCCTTTCATTCAAGATGTTTCTTAATTTGATGCTTTTGGCGTTGATCCTTATTGGTTTAATCCTTTCCTTCCTGCTCAAGGCATCAGCGACCACATTTGCCTTGCCAGGATGATATCGAATTTTGCAATCATAGTCGTTTAATGTTTCCATCCAGCGTCGTTTCCTCATGTTAAGATCCTTCTGGTTAAACAAGTGTTGAAGGCTTTTCTGATCTGAATAAATTATACACTTGGTTCCATATAAATAATGCCTCCAAAGCTTTAGTGCAAATACAATGGCACCCAATTCTATATCGTGGGTGGTGTAATTCTTTTCGTGCACCTTCAATTGACGGGATGCATAGGCAATGACCTTGCCTTTTTGCATAAGCACACAATCCATTCCTGTGTGTGATGCGTCACAATAAACCACAAACTCTTCGACTCCTTCTGGCAATGTCAACACAGGAGCATTGCTTAATTTATGTTTAAGAATCTCAAAGTATTCTTGTTGCTTGGGACCCCAATCAAACTTTATATTCTTGCGATTTAACGAAGTTAGAGGTGCAACAATCCTTGAAAAGTTTTCAATGAAACGTCTGTAGTATCCTGCTATACCCAAGAAGCTGCGAATTTCTGTAGGTGTTTTAGGCGCTTGCCAATTCATAATCGCTTCAATCTTAGAGGGATCCACCTGGATACCACGCTCGCTTACCACATGTCTAAGAAATTGGACTTCACGAAGCCAAAACTCACATTTGGAAAACTTGGCGTAGAGCTTCTCTTGCTGCAGAAGTTTAAGGATACACCGGAGGTGTCTTTCATGATCAGCTTGATTCCTGGAGTAAATAAGTATGTCATCAATGAATACAATGACAAACTTGTCTAGATACGGCTTGCAAACACGATTCATGAGATCCATGAACACTGCAGGTGCATTAGTGAGCCCGAAAGGCATCACCAAGAACTCGTAGTGACCATATCGTGTTCTGAATGCGGCCTTGTGCACATCTTCTGTTTTGACCTTCAACTGATGATATCCTGACCTTAGATCGATCTTTGAAAAGTAACTTGCTCCTTGAAGCTGATCGAACAAATCATCGATCCTGGGCAATGGATACCTGTTCTTGATTGTGACTTTGTTCAGCTCGCGATAATCGATGCATAAATGCATCGAGCCATCCTTCTTCTTCACAAATAGAATGGGGGCTCCCCAAGGAGATGAGCTTGGTTGAATAAAACCTTTCTTTAACAAATCATCCAACTGTATTCTTAATTCCTTCATTTCTGTCGGTGCCAACCGATAAGGAGCTCGTGCTATAGGGGCTGCTCCTGGAATAATATCGATCCTGAATTCCACTTGTCTATCTGGGGGTAAACCAGGTAACTCTTCAGGAAAAACGTCTGGATAGTCAGAGATAACAGGAATGTCTTCGATCTTGGGCTTTGGCTCATCAACGGTTACCTGTGCTATGTAAATGACACAGCCTTTCTTCAAACACTTCGATGCCTTAAGCATAGAGACTTGTTTAGGCAATCCATACTGTGTATCTCCTTGAATTGTAAGTGGTTCACCATAAGGGGTTTTAATGATAACTTGCTTCTTGTCACAGGCAATTTGGGCCTGGTTGCGAGATAACTAATCCATACCTATAACTAACTATATCGAATTCTGCCAATTTCAATGGAAGTAAAGACAATAGAAAAGAATGATTCCTAATGGATGTAAAATATCCATCTAAGATTGTTGAAGCAGTCTCTATGGTACCATCGACCAATTCTACCTCGTATTTTATGTTTAGAGTTTTAACAGGCAGATTTAATAGTTTACAAAATTTATTGTCTACAAAAGACTTATCTGCACCAGAATCAAATAAAACTCTAGCATATACATCATTGATGAGGAATGAACCTGTTATAACATTATCATTCTGAACTGCTTCTAGAGCATTCATCTGAAAGACTCGAGCATTGGTCTTTTTAGCCTCCTCAGGCTTCTTTGGATTTTTCGGGCAGTTAGTCTTTATGTGCCCCTTCTCGTTGCAACCATAACAGGTTGCATCCTTCATTTTCTTGCAATCCAAAGTTCTATTCTCTTTGGACTTGCAGATCCCATAAACTTTAGGCTGTGAATGCGATTGCGACTGCGATTCGAATTTGCACTTTCCAAAATGGTGTTTCTTGCAGACTTTACACTTGGGCTTCTCCCCTGTCTGCTGGGTATCCTTTCTAAACCCAGAACCCTTCTTATGCTCAGAGTTCCCCTTTCGTTTCTTATCGGAGCGATGAGAACTCTCATCCTCCCGCTTCCGCTTTCCTTCATCAAAAGCTTTGATAGACTTGTTTCTGACTGCATCGAGTGTGAGAGATAGAGATAGATCCACCACTGACCTGTATGTGGTAGGTCTAGATGCTTTAACATTTCCCTTGATTTCTAGAGTCAGACCTCCTATAAAACGTGCTATGCGCTTTGGTTCCGGTGTGACCAAAAAAGGAACAAATCGGGACATGGTATTGAAGCTTGTAACATACGCCTGACAGTCCAAATTCTTCATGACCAGAGTCAAGAAGTCAGTCTCGATTTTCTCTACCTCATGCTGAGGACAGAAGTTTTCCTTGATCAGTGCAACAAATTGATCCCAAGACAAGTTATACAATGGGATCTTCCCTGTGGCTTGGATTAACGACCTCCACCAAGCCAAAGATTCACCTTTAAGTGATTGTGAAACAAACTTCACAATATCCTATTCCGCACAACCACTGATATCAACTACAGTGTCCATCTCGTCGAGCCATGTCATACAATCAATGGC
The DNA here is from genome assembly GCA_030545235.1 of Helianthus tuberosus. Lineage (NCBI taxonomy): Eukaryota > Viridiplantae > Streptophyta > Magnoliopsida > Asterales > Asteraceae > Helianthus > Helianthus tuberosus. The sequence continues at coordinate 113,209,813 of CM060354.1, read as the reverse complement.
TTCTTTTTCTCCTGTAAAGTCCCTTGGCTTGTAAGAGACAAAGTATTTGTAAGAACATGTTTTGACACGTAGCTCCTGACTAAGCACAATTTGTTTGGATGGGATACTTTTCTGATTCGACGAATGATGAGAATCGTCCTTATGAGATGTATGAGTCTTGGAAGGTGGTTTTGCATGAGGTACAGACTGGGTCCTAGTGCGAGTACCACTTGGTTCTTTGAATTGTCTGCCAATGGCTCGAGTGACAGCATTATCTATTAATGCTTGTAGGTCTGCACCAGCTACATTTATTATGGTGTTATCATTTCTCTCCCTTGGATGACTATTAACCTCTTCAGATTCAGACATGCTGAAGCTTGATTTCTATAAAACAGTGACAATAATTTGATCAGAAGTTTATTATGGAATCATCATTTTCGATGATTCATTAACCATGGTAAATATAAACCATATTTGGTTAATTTGATAATCAAATTTTATTTTAAACTTTTCATTATAATTAACCCCAGTTATAAATTATTAAGGATATTATGGTGGCACAAAAGGCCTAGTCACAAGGACAGTTTTAAGCCATGATCTTATAGGATCGAGGCATTAAGGTTTGAACGTAGTTCATCACCTATTCTTAACAGTGAGTCATAGACTACAACTGTCATTTGTCTTATAGGACAATAGGTATGGCCCGTAGGCGTTTCATCACAAATGGATGTTTAAAAATACGATCATCTTAATTGATGATTTGAATCCATGATTTCTAGATCATTAGGCTAGATAAGGAATTTGGAAGAATCCAATATAAAAATGACATGTGTGACTTTATCGAATCACATTTGCTAGGAGTGCTAACATGTTTTTAGATGTTAACAAGGATTTGAATCTTAAAAAGGTTTTACCATCACGGCCATGTCTAAACGACACATGGGCTAGGTTATACCTTCAAGATTTTCTTTTAATATTCAATGGCAGATCAATTAAAAATGAATTAATATTTTGATTTACAATATATGTATATGTTTATGTTTTATGCCAAATGTAATTTCAAAAAGAAAATTCCTCATAAATAAATCCTAAAAATTACAATAATACCCTAAATGGGTCTTTAAATAAATAACATTGTCCACGCAGGGACTAAAATAAGAAAGACAAGTCCTCGCAGGGACCAAATACATAAATGAAATGTCCACGCAGGGACTTATTTGAAAATGAAATTACAAAACAATAAATAAGGATTTCTAATAATCCCTCTTCTTCTTCCCCTTTATAAGGTTTGTCAACCCCTTTAGTAGAATGTGGCGGCTCCTACGCTCTTCGTCTACCCTTTGTTCCACCTCGTGCAACCTTTGGAGGATTTCCTGCTGCTGCGGTGGTTGAATTTGTGGTGGCTGCGGCGGCTGCTGCTGCTGAGGTTGAGGAGGCGATGGGTATTGATACCCATATGCAGGGTACCCAGTTGGGTACGTAGCTGGAAAGGGTCCAGGGTAGAGAGCATTATAGTTTGCTGCCTCGATGTACGGGTCAACGGCAGGGGCATTGTTGTAATTATAATCCGAGTAAGCTGGCTGCTCAAACGGGTTATACCCAGCTGCACCTGGGTATGATGGAATTGGGTTTTCATAACCCATTGGTGGTGCTGGTGCGACTGGTGCGGAGTCGACTTCAGAAACTGCATTTGAAGGCCCACCCACTTGCGGGTCTTCATAAAGCGACGGGTAGTTGTTGTTGCTGGAGTGTTGGGGGGTGCTGAAGTGAAAACCCCCACGCACGGACATCCGTGCACCTCTTCTTCGCCTCGGTGGTTCTGGAGGCAGTGGCTGCTCAGGCGGTGGCGGTGGCGGTGGCGTGACCGCCTGAAAATGTGGGTCCTTAGAAGGGACCTGCTGGTGTGGTGGAGAGTAGCGGTGAGGGGGAGTGTACTCCCACTTGTATGAAGCCCATCTTTTAGCCCAGATATCAGGGCCCCTATAAGGCGAACCATGAAAAGATGATTCACAGGAAATCTCAATGGGTTGCATCGGCGTCCCTGTCGGTGCTAGCTCGGGATCTGGATCCTCGTCCATATCCATGTTCTGGTATTCCGAAAAGTGATCCGCTGGTCCCAAAGGGTTTTGACCATCTGGTTCTTCTATGTGGTTCATCGGGTTGAACCGGCTTTGAAAATAAGGGGTCGGGTTCTGGAAGGAGTGGTGTGAACCCGATCGTTGCAAAGGAATGTAAGATTGGTGAGAATCGTTGGGCTCGTCCTCCTGCTGCGGCCCAAAGGAATGATGATAGGACGGTGAGGAGCTGAGCGAGACAGAGTGTCTTGCAGGCTCGAGGTATGTCCTCCAGTCTTCGTGAGGACTTGATCCGAATGATGCAGATGGTGTACGCCGGTGAGATGGCCCGGCTTCATGGTCGTTCCTGGCAGTAATTGGAGCTTTTCCTCGTCCTCCACGGCCTCTCACTCTTGATGGCATGTTTGCTGGTGATCCTATCAAAAACAAAAGAAACAACAAAAGACAAAAACCAATTAAGATTAGGATTAATCCTAAGTCCTTTGCCTAGACTCGGAAGTCAAGGAATGTCCAACTGTGTCATTGAGATTAAACAGAAAAGACTAGTGTTTAATTCCCTCAATGTTGGCTCTGATACCAACCTGTCACACCCCGATATTTCCACGTATTACCGGTGGGCCTGGTGGGGAGTATCGTGACGTAGTTGATATCATCATAGACAATTAATCACAGTTTAATGCACAGCGGAAGTCTAAAATAATAATACAAACCGAATTTGAAAAGTATAATAAAATATTATACAAACGATCGATAATGGATCCACAGGAGGATCTAAAACAGTAAGTAAACATTGTTCAACAGACTTAAAGTATTAAGAGCTTGCAAGACTCTTTAACTAATACTCAGGAGCTTCCAGCCCATTTCGTGTAGTACCTGCATTTAATCTTTTTGAAAAATACGTCAGTTTACACTGGTAAATACAATTAACTGACTCTTTTGAAAACATTTAAGAAAATTGATTTAAATGCACAAGGCACAAATATTATTTTATAACTTAGGACAATTATTTAAAATAATCTTGTATACAGATTTATATGTTTTTCATACGTTCAGGGCCCGGAATAGAAGAGCAGAGTCAAGATTAATAGACACACCACTAGTATAAGCCCACAAGAAGTTTCCTCACGAGTGAGATACCGTTTTACATACGCAACTGTCAGGTGTATGCCTACACCCCGTGCTTAAGTCATGGCCATTTCAAATGAATGAGTCGAGGATATCCAGGACACGGTCATATTAACCCCCAAATGCTTTGTATCAAACAAAACAGATTAAAACGGGTTATCTCAATGATTTAACCACTAATCGATTAAATACTCAATACCCGACCAAGCGGTAATAATTTACCGTATCCCAAGCCCGTATAAGGGAAAATAAGTTAAAAGTATTTACCTGAGCTAAATGTAAATTATACTCGGCCGTATATTCTAATCAACAAGTGCAGATAGCTTTTATAGGGCTCTTAATCTGGAACGAAGGTTTTTAATAACCTATTGGATTCCTAACGGGTCTTATTTAAGTTGTAACATAGACATGTTAGTTTTAAAGAAAGGTTTACGGCAAGAAACGCGAGATTAAGCGATGACCAGATTGGAATGTGATTTAGACCCAACAAGTAGGAAGACTTGTATAAAATGGGTAAACTAAATACATTTTGGATTTTGAAGTAAAAATGATAAGGTTTGACCCGTTTCGGCTAATTTATGCAAACTAGTTACATAAACCGTACCGAACGCGTATATGCATAACGGGTAATCGAATGAGTCATGTACAAGTTCCATAAGTTATTATGCTTAAAATATTTTGTGATATCAGTAGGATATCTTAAATTATGCCCAAAACAAATTTAAAACCAATTTAAGCCCCGAAAGGGTAATTCGGTCATTTTAAAATTTATAACAGAGGTTAAATAGCAAACTGAGGTTCTGGTCTAAAATATTCAGTAAAAATATTTATTTTATCAAGTTACATCAGTAAGATATCATACATATGTAAGGTTTATCAATTATGGCCAAACTATGCACCGTAGGGGCATTTTGGTCATTTCACATATGCTTTTAAGGTCAAATTTGGAAATCTGAGTTCAAGAATTATATTTACTGTTAAAGTATTAAAATTTATTTTTAAAATCAGTAGGTAACAAGTCTTAGGCGTTAAATATGGTTTTAAACTATACTATGCGCCTAATTAGCGTAAAAGTCGGTAATTATCGATATTCAAGATGTTTATAGAATTCTGAAGTTTTGATCAGTCTCTAATGCTTAAAATATTTTATTTAATATATGGTTTTAAACTTGATCGGTCACTAAGCTAATAAAATCTTAACTACAGAAGCTAAGAACGCTTACAATGGTCCTTAGCACGAATACTAAACTTGAGAAAGCTTCCTAGATGGCCAGGATGCTTCAGAAATGCTCCAAAGCTTGAGCAATTGTGATAGTAAGAAAATTTGAAGTGCAAGTGAGAATTGCTGCCCAAATTGCACCTATTTATAGCAAATGTGAGCACCTCCTGATCAATCCAGGTGTTTAGTATTGTTCCCAGATGATTACATGTGTCTCTAATGGTTTTGGATACCATCAACAGTCCCCTGGTTTCGATTTATGTGAGTGTAAGGATGTTTTGAAGAAGAAAGGTGCATAACCTGCACCTGTGCATGGATTCTGCGAAATTCAAGCCGTCGCGTAACGCGGCGGCAGAGGTGTCTTGTTGTGGCGCAGCGCCACCCCTAGGGGGATCAGCATAAGAAGTTTCAAACATGGCAGATTCAACCCCTGGACCTTTTAAAACGTAATAACTTCTATTTCAAGCACTTTTAACCCATAAAGTTTATATTTTGATGATCTTTAGAATATAACCAAACATCGTTAGGTCCGGTTTCGCTAAACGAAAACCGAAAACACTAGTTTTGCCATGTTGACACTTTTAACCCTTTTTTTGCGAAAACTAACGTATTTACTATCAAACGATATCGAAACCTCGTGAATTTTTCGTCACTTATTCTTGAGAGTGTAATTAATCGTTACAAAGCCCCGGGTTTGTTAAAAGGGCACTCAGAGGTATTAATTTAACATGTTGACACGTTTAACCCTCGCGTCTTGTAAACTTTCACTTTCTTTCACAAACGGCTTCATACGTTTCACAATTTATTCGTTTAAGAGTATAAACATCGTGTAGGGTTGTTGAAAGGCATAGTTTTCAAATGTTGACACTTTGGATCCTTCTATACACATACTTTCTTTGTTTGTCAACTTTAGTCCCTCGAAATCAATTCATTACACGTGTAGAGTTCATGACACGTGTCTTTATTATATTGAACATGATTTTGCGAGGCGTTACATTTCTCATCTCTCCTTCCCATATGGAAGGCGTGTGTCACACCCCGATATTTCCACGTATTGCCGGTGGGCCCGGTGGGGAGTATCGTGACGTAGTTGATATCATCATAGTCAAACAACACAATTTTAAATGCACAGTGGAAGCAAAAGATAGATTTATTTCAACCGAATAAATTGTAATATCAAGTATCACAAAATAGTTGAAAAAGATCCAAAGGCGGATCAAATAAAAAGGAAACATAGTTCATCAGAATTAAAATGCATCCAAGCTTGCGAGACTCTTATTGATGCTAAGGAGAGGCCAGCCTATTTCGAGTAGTACCTGCACTTAGCCTTTTTGGGAAAATACGTCAGTTTACACTGGTAAATACAATTAACTGACTCATTTTGAAAAGGTTTAGAAAATTGGTTTGAATGCACAAGGCACAAAATGTTTTATAACTTGGGATAATTATTTATATATAAACTTGTAAAAGAATTACATGTTTCTTATATGTTCAGTAGCCCGGATTGACACCGGGTTAAAGATTAATAGACACACCACATGTCACACCCCAAAATACCACATGCGGAATCACCGTGGGGCGTGTGACGTACCAGGATCCAAGCCACCAATCATGTTGAACTCATAACAATTATTCCAAATAAAACTTTCATTTATTATTGATAAAGGTGTTACAAAACATTATTTTACGTTCAGCGGAAGCATAATACATTAATTAAGAAATTAATAAACCAAGCGTGTGAAATCCATTAGATTCGTCTCGCGTTTCCATGTATCTCGACCCATGACCACTCCAGCATCCCAGACAGCAAGTTCCAACAATATGCACCTAAAGACCTACAAGGCATGTAACAACGAATCAACAACAAAGTTGAGCGAGTTCACAGTTGGGTGTTCGTTTTAAGTTGTTTCAAAAACATAGTTTTTCTTTAGCTGGCTTACTTGCCGTGGGGGTTACCCCATAGTTGAAAACGTGCTTTGTTTAATCCCAATTACTCTGGCAATCCAGCCGTGGGGGCTACCCCATGTTTACACTACTAGACTCGTTACCATATCGACCACTGACTTTAGTCATGTTTATGTGCCCTTAGCATCAATGTCTATCATCATTGACGTGCCCAGGTCCATTAGTTCACGCCCGTCCTCTGCGGCACGGTGTGAGGCTTGTCAGACCTAAATAACGCTATCTAACTAATGACCCGCTCGCCATTGGCCTGGCGATTAAGTCGATATAAAAAGGAGGGACTTCGTGATAGAGTTTTGGTCTAGTGAAATTTAAACTGTCCAAGAGGACGAGGAATTACATTCCTTAACCCATACTGTCCTACCCAAGGAGGACGAGGAATCCATATTCCTTAACCCATTCCTAACCCCTGGGAATCCCATGCCTTGTAGAAAGTGTGAACTCACCTTGGTTTGCTCGGATAGACTAAATGCTTGTTTAATAATTGATCAATCAAACCCTATCGTGGTTACCAAAGACAGTCAGTTTCATGAATTCACGATTCACGTAGCTAGTCACACGTATTGCTCAAGTAGTAAACAACCAAACATAGACATCACGTATGTCATGCAAGCATTCTGGTCAAAGTACATTTACGATACAAGTTCACATAATGCATCATTCACATTCGGATCACAAGTGGTTTCGCATCACAAGCATTACCGACTAAACAACACATGGCAGTTTATTACATCATTCAACTTAAAGTGCGGCCCACTTGGTTTCAAGCCCGGCTAAGTGTGTGGCCAGTTGTGCGACCCATTACTGTTCAGGTTCAACCCAGCATGGAGTCATAGATCAATACATTAAAACACAAGATTTAATTTGTATATCCTAATCTAACCTGAAATCCAATAAGACACTTTTAACATAGCCCGAAGGCCCAAGCAACTATGCGATCCCTCCCCCTAAATACAAATAGTTAGGCTTGTGGCCCAACTTAATGGAGCGGTCCAATTGAATTAATTCTTCAATAAAACTTTGTCAGCCATTGTATTAAAAATTGATATTTTGAATCATAGTTGCATGTGAATTGATAAAGGTGTCGGCCATAAGAATCTTTTGATTGAATAACTAAAAGCTTGAAAGTCAATGTTGTAAGACATTTCTTGCATGATCACGTGAATCGTTGGCCTCTTTATTTGAAAATATCAGTTTTCACGTGATTCAAAGATGTTGTCAGGATACATGTGAAGTTCATGTACTCCAATTTATATATAGTACTACCCTTCATTTATATCCTAAAAAGATTGAATCAGTACCATTGTTCCATTAACCGTTCATCATCTTGCATCATAATTCAAGCAATATCAAGTTACCATTTAGCAATCATATTAACATTTAGATCAAGTATCAACCATATCAGGGAGTAAAAATTATGATTACACAGTATTTATGGTTCGCTAATATCCCTAATCGTTACCGAACCGTTAGTGTATGACAATTATTCAAATCCTAATATTCATGCACTATGGTTATTAATTCTAAAATTCACACATATGTTTTTATATGTATCATCGAGCAGCAACAAGCAAACGACTAATCACAAGATTCTTATATCATATAATCCACACAAGAGATTAAGGTTTATAGGATTTCCAATGATATTACCCCCTCCCCCACGCACCAAGATTCAGTTATAACACATAACATGATAGTTAGACAATGATTCCTAAATCATACACAAGCCTATCATAATAAGAACACTCAATAGGTTTCTAATCAGGACTAACCTTACAACTCAATAGGTTTCAGCCGAAGATCACAGGGACGAGGAGGGTTTTCCTCTTGTTGTCGATGCCGAGAGATAGGAGAGGTTAGCTAGGGTTGATAATTCTAATGCGTGATTTGAAAAATTATGGAGAAACATCACTTATCTGTACGTATAACCTATGGGGGCGCATGTGGGCTTCAAGTGATGTGGCCCGAGGAAAGGTTTCGAGTATCGTGGCCTCCAGCCCAAACTAACATTGTGAAGATTAAACATGCTCGCGGCCCAGGTGCATAACTAGATTCTAATTCGGCCCAAGTGAGAAACTAGACGAGGCTCGTTACATTATTACTCTACTACGTACGTACAAATACACCATTGCGACATAACAAATTAACACATATATAACACGTTTAATACATATAACACGTTTAACAACTTAATATGCACACATAAATATCTAGTGATGTACACATGTAATCCAACGCCAAAGATTGTGGAGTTTAAGTAACGCTATCCTTAGAGATTCGGGTTGTCACACCACATGATATAGTCCCGCGGCGAGTTATTCCCGAAACCGGCGGTTATACCTTATTATTTATATATGCACTGTCGGGTGTACGCCTACACCCCGTGCTTAGGTCGTGGCCATTTCTTAAAATGATGCCAAGGATATCCGGGACATGGTCATTAACCCCCCAAAGTAAAAATACTTAATTTAATAAGTTATAACAGTAGGGTATTACATGTATGTGAAATTTATCATTTACAACCAAACTATGCACCTTAGGGGCATTTTGGTAATTTCACGTAGGCTTAAAAGGTCAAAACTGGAAATCTGAGTTTAAAACTTTTGCTTACTGTTAAAATATAAAAATTTACTGAAAATATCAGAAGGCATCAAACCTTATATGTTTAAAATAGTTTTAGTACATACTATGCGTTAAAAACGCTTAAAAGGCGATTTTGAGCTATTTCCGGGTTTTTAAAGGAAAGCTGATATTTTTATTATTCCAGAAGGCTCAAAATATTTTATTTATCATATTATATCAGTAGAAAAAGGTTTGGTATCAAAATAATTTGTAAAACTCATTTTATAGGCCAAAAGGGCAAAACCGACAATTACCGAATCAAGCTTAGAACTCTATGTTATGCTCAGCCTAAAAATAAATAAAAATCTTCAAAAATCCCAAAATATTATATTACATCAGTGGGTAAAAAGTTTGGCATCAAAAATTTGGTTTAGATAGGCTATATGCTAATTACGCCGTTTAATTAATAAAAAGCTTTTCATTTACGCTAATGAGCATAACTCCTAATCTAGATCTCAAACTGATGTCAAATTTAGGGACAAGTTTATAAATCAGTAACTAAGGTTTCTATTCTTTTACATTTTCAAAAATCACGTTTTAAGGTCATATGGGCATAATAGTCAACATATAGGCAATAAACGGAAACATGCATATGAATCCGATAACTAATGAACCAAGTTGTATAATCACAGAGGGTTATACTAACATGAAACCTGGTCCAAATAAAGCTCTAAGGTATTTCTAAAACATGCTACATTGGGTCAGAACTGAAAGTCAAAGCAAAAGTCAAATTATGCGACTTTCGGTTCCGAACCAAGCCTAAACTGAAAATTGTCGGGTTGAACATGTCTAGACATGTTCTTACATTAATTACCAAGTTATATTAATGATAAAACAGGTTGCATGGCTTCTACATTACTAATTATGCATTAATTTGAAAATAAGCTTTCTGTTGACTTTTTAAGATTAAGTTTGACCCGACAATTGACATAGTTAGAGTGGGAATCAGAGAGTGCCCTTTTAAGGGTTTATTACCCACATAATTACCCACTCATAGGTACTTTCAATTTGAAATTTGACTGGACAGATTATGATTAATTATGAAGTCAAACCTTAATTACGACGGTTTGACTTTAGGCTAATTAACTAAGTAAAACTGAATTAAGAAGGGTCAAGGACACTTACAAGGGTCCTAAGCACGACTAGTGACTTGTGAGAAGTGTGATTGAGCTCCAAAAATCTCCAGAAGTGAGTTTGTGAAAGTTTCAAGTGAGTGTGTGAAGTGTTGCAACAATGAGGTTGCTTATATATTGAATTTGATCTCATAGGATGATGCCAAACAACTCTATGCATGTATTCAGATCATTACAACTGTCCCTAGTGCATGAAAATCCATTTGCACAGCCCATGGTATCATTTTACAGGCCCTTAAGTCGGTTAACAGACCTGAAACTGGCATCTGCAGGTTTTTGTTCGCTGGTGCTCCTCAGGCGGCCCGCGTAAGGTCCTTATGGACCCTTACGCGGCCGGTATGGCTCCCCAGAACCAGCCAAACAAGTTTCAAGTTTTGGATTTTAGGTCCCTGGTCCTTCCAAACGTGGTTTTGAGTTTATTTCTTGCACTTTTGGCCCTCTAACTTGACTTTTAAGGGCTCCAAGACATAACCCAACACCGTTAAGTCCTCGGTTAACCTTGTGATCACCCGTAAGGCCCTAGATTTCAACGTTGACGCTTTTAACCTCTCGTATACGAATATTGTCATAACTTTCTCATACTTTATCGAAACCTCGTGAAATTTTTACCACTTATTCTAGTGAGTATAATTAATCGTTACAAAGCTTCAGGTTTGCTAAAAGGTCACTAAGAGGTATACTTTCAACATGTTGACACATTAACCCCTATAGTTTGTAATTTCTCACTTTCTCTCACAATTAGCTTCGTATGATCCATGACTCATTCGTTTAAGGATGTAAACATCGTGTAGGGTTATAGTAAAGTATATTTATCCATTGTTGACACTTTGAACACTTATATTCACATACTTTCTTTGTTTGTCAACTTTAGTCCTTCATAAGTAATCTTTTACACGTTTAAAGCTCATGACACGTGTTGATATATTATTGGACATAAATTTTCGAGGTGTTACATCCTCACCCCCTTAAAAGAAATCTCGACCTCGAGATTTACTGAAACAAATGAGGGTATTTTTCTTTCATTGCGGACTCTACCTCCCACGTGTACTCGGGACCTCTACGGGCATCCCATTTGACCTTTACAATAGGCACTTGCTTCCTTCGAAGCTTCTTAACCTGTCGATCCTCGATTGACAAAGGTTTTTCCAGAAATTTCAAACTCTCATCTATATGCACATCCGTATGTGGTATGACTAGCGATTCATCAGCTAGACATTTCTTCAGATTGCAGATGTGGAATACGTTATGAATACTACTGAGCTCTTCAGGAAAGTTTAACTTATAAGCCACGGATCCGACACATTCGATGATCTCGAATAGTCCTATATACCTTGGGCTTAACTTACCTTTCTTACCAAATCGCATCACCCCCTTCCAGGGTGATACTTTAAGCAGAACTTTATCACCAACCTCAAACTTTAGAGGTTTACATCTTAAGTCTGCGTAGCTTTTCTGCCTATCTCTGGCAGCTTTGAGACGATCTCTTATCTGCACAATCTTGTCTGTCGTCTCCAGGACTATATCAGGTCCTGTTAGTTGGACATCTCCAACCTCTGCCCAGCAAACGGGCGTTCTGCACTTCCTTCCATACAAAGCTTCAAATGGTGCAGCTTGGATACTTGAGTGATAGCTATTATTGTACGAAAACTAGATCAGTGGAAGATGATCATCCCAACTTCCACCTAGATCAATGACACAAGCTCTTAACATATCTTCCAGCGTTTGTATTGTTCGCTCACTTTGACCATCCGTTTGCGGATGATATGCAGTGCTGAAGTTCAGTCGAGTGCCTAGTGACTGCTGAAAGCTTTTCCAGAAGTGCGATGTATACCTTGTATCCCTATCAGAAATGATAGACACTGGCACCCCGTGGAGAGATACTATCTCGTCCACGTACAACTGAGCTAACTTATCTGAGCTGTGCGTTTCCTTAATCGGTAAGGAATGGGCTGACTTAGTCAGTCTATCCACTATCACCCAAATAGTATCATTTCCTCGTTTAGTCTTTGGAAACTTGGTGATAAAATCCATAGTCACCATTTCCCACTTCCAGGTGGGAAGTTCAGGCTATTGTAGCAGACCTGACGGCTTCTGGTGTTCCGCTTTAACTTGCGCACACGTCAAACATTTGGCTACATAAGTAGCTATAGACTTCTTTAAGCCTATCCACCAAAAAATTGCCTTTAGATCCTGGTACATCTTATCAGCTCCAGGATGAACAGAGTACTTAGAACTGTGGGCTTCCTGGAGGATCACATCCCTAAGTCCTCCATAAATTGGAACCCATATTCGTCCATTTAATTTCAGTATTCCATCGTTGCCATAGGATAACTGTTCAGCAGTTACTCCTAGCTTCTCATCAGGATAGTTAGCTTCTAGTACAGCTTCCTTCTGCGCAGCTAACAACCTTTCATTCAAACTATTCTTTAATTCAATGCTCTTGGCATTGATTCTTATGGGCTTCACTCGTTCCTTTCTACTTAAGGCATCGGCAACCACATTTGCCTTGCCTGGATGGTATCGTATTTTGTTAGTGCATACATCTGTCGACTTCGTCTTGTATCGAGTCTAGTACTAGATATGTTAGATCAGGGCACATTGTACGGGAAAATAGAGTTTTAGAGTTGATTTCCCACGAAACGTTGATTTCCCACGAAATGAACATTGCACTTTCGTGGGGAATCAGAAACTCTATAAATAGGCTAGTGATCATGTCATTTGGTGGGGAATCAGGAACTTGTACCGAAGTGCTGCCGGTATTTCTTGTGACTGTAATCGCTGTTAATTCAATATACAAGAAGTTTAAAGTGATAATCAAGCTGTTTCGAGTCTATACGTCTGTTTCTGCCTTTCGTATAGCCTAAGAACTCTTCTGAACGACTCGTTTGGGTCACAGATCGATCCTACAAGTGGTATCAGAGCTCAGGAGGAAGAGATCTTGCCAAAACAACCTGTTTTCATCACAATTTCTGTTTCTACACCATTCTTTTTCAAAATTCAAAACTTTTCACAGTTAAAATCAGCTAAAATTCACATATGTTGTGCGTAAACATGTTTTAAAGAATCCTTAAAAGTTTTAGCTTAAAATTAGATCTAAATCAGGTTTAATTTGTAATTTCGCTTGAAATGCAACGAGTAAAACATGACGTCAGCAGCATTTCTACGTGATTCCGCTTGAAAAACGAGATTTCGCTTGAAATTTCTGGTTGATTTCGCTCGAAATAGAGATCCCGCTTGAAAGTTTCCTGTTGATTCCGCTTCAACTGAGATTGTGATTCCGCTCCAAATTAATTTGGGATTCCGCTTGAGACTTACTGTTGATTCCGCTCAAACTTATTGACTGATTTCGCTTGAACAATGTCGTCGTTTTGTTTGAACATGTCAGTCAACAGTAGTTATGGTCCAATGCATGTGTAGCATTTAAAAAAAACAAATCAACCCAATTAATGTGTCTTGTCAGCTCATACATATCGATCGGTCCAATCAGCAATTAATTGGTATCTTAGTTGTCGGCTCATGTTTAGCAATTGCATGTGAGTATATTACAATAATCTCAACTGCGGCCCAATGAGAATGTAGAAGTTAAAAATTTATCGGCTCATGATTGTATTTTTCATGTGTTGTTTGAAGTTCAAGTGTATCGGTCCAATCAAGTGAAAGTTTTGTCAACCCACTAATTGATCGGCCCAAATCATTCTAAGGCCCAATCAGTTTTGTTGAGACAATATTGTTGTCGGCTAGATTTGTTTTTGAATTGATAAGATCCATACAGGCAGCCCATGTGACTTCATTTGTTATCGACCCAAGGTTCGATTTCATTTTTGGCCCAATCAAGTTTGAATTCAAAGATTGTTTCCTGCCAAACATTTTAGCGGCCCAATACAAGTTAAGGTTCAATAAGCGTGTGATAAGGGAGGCCCAAATTATTCTAAGGAAAAATTAAATCCATTTCGTTCTGATCAAGCCTATTCATTTAGTAATCTCACTTGAACAACATTGGAACGAGTCCGCAAATCTTCGACACGAGTCTTAGATTGTTTTCATCAACACACACTTTTACGTATTCGTTCCGTTTAAACTGATCGTTTGTTTGTTTGTTTGCCGGTGTTTCCCGAAGTATCACCTGATTATTGAAACATGGCTGAGGAATTCTACAATGCATTCGCTACACCGGTTGCTCCTGTGACTGCTGCTGAAACATTGTACAGTGAGAATGAGATGGGAACTCATCAGAAACCACCGAAGCTGATGTACATTGAGGATTTTCAGGGATGGAAAAGTCGATTTGAGAACTGGGTTCAGGCATACAATTTTGATGCATGGTGTTCATTGCTGAAAGATTACGAGAGACCAAAGAATGAACGTGGGCTTGAAAAGGGTTTTAATGATTTTTCAGAAGCTGACAAGTTGAAATACACAAGTGAAAAGATGATGATCAATATTCTTCAACAAGCGATAAAAGAAGATATCTTTGTGTTGCTTCAACATAATGGTACAGCTAGATCAATTTGGGAGGCTTTGATTAAGAAATTCAGAGGGAGTGCATATATGATCAAAAACAAAAAGGCATTATTGAAGAAATCGTTTGATATGTTTACAGCTTTTGATCATGAAACAACAAAGCAGACCATTGATAGATATTGTCATCTGGTATTGGAAATGGGAAGATTGGATATTAAGAAAGAGGATGATGAGTGGGTCGATAAACTAGCTGAGGCATTACCACAGCACAAGTGGGGAACATATTTGATGATTGTGAAACTCATGAGGAAATCCGAGAGTATGAATTTGGCACAGTTCATTCAGAAAATTAAAGAACAGGAATTGGATATTCAAAAAACTGCTATCATGACAAATCCAAATGCCAAACAAGATGTTAGTTTGTATTACCGAGGAAACAAGTTTGAGGCTACCTCCAGCCAAAGTCCAAAAATCCAAACTGGTTTTAGTGCTGATGGTTCATCTAGTCCAAATGGTAGCACCACAACTAATAGTGGTGGATATTCTTCATCGTTTTCAAGTTTTGATCCAAATAGCACAACATCAAGTCCTCAACAGTAGAATGCTACAAATCTACAATGCAATGTGACTTTCCACATTCAGAATGGTCACAACCTATCTCCTGAATTGGCTAAGCAACACATGGCATCTCTTGTCGCCATGTTAAAGTCGTATGAAAGCTTAGTTGCAGGAAGAATTGGTAATCCTATGCTTACGAAAGAAGACTATGACCAGATTGATGCCGAGGAACTTGAATTGATGGATGTGAAATGGTGTTTAGCTAGTGCTTGTAGAAGAGCTGAGAAGTTTCAACAAATCATGGGCAGAGATGGTTTTCGTGATCTGGCAAATTCTGCTTTAGGATTTGACAAATCAAAAGTTACCTGTTTCCGTTGCAAAGGAAAAGGTCATTTTAAACGAGAGTGTAAAAATCAAGAAGCAACCGGGAATCAAGAAAAGAACAATTATTATCAGAAATCGATTTTTCATCAGATTGAGCAATAACCATCATCGTCTAGTGCCACTGAAAATGGAAAGAAGAAAGCTTTAATCATTCATCAAGATGATGAAAAGGTTGCAGAGGGTTTTAGTTGGGACAAATACATACCTGGTTCAGCTCTAGTTGCTCGAGTTCTGGAAGATGAAGCTAGTCAGAAAAGAATTTCGATTTTTCCAGATCTAGGAAGTGATGTTGATACTGATGATGAGGAAGAATATCTTAACAAATGTAGAAAAAAGTATTGATCCTGATAGTTTTAATTTTTTCTATGCAGATAAAGTTGAGATGCTGAATCAAAAGAAGATTGACAAATTGAAGAGAGAGCTGGAAGCAGCAAAGCTACTAGCTGATGAAAAGGCGAAGGCATAAGCTGGAGAAACAAAAGTTGAAGCAGTGACTGAAAATGCAATAGAAAAAATTGTTGAAGTGGAGAAAGTGGTAGAGAAAATAGTAGAAGTTGAGAAACTTGTCGAAGTTGAGAAAATTATTGAAAAGATAGTTGAAGTTGAAAAAGTTGTTGAAGTAGAAAAGACTATCGAAGTTGAGAAGATAGTTGAAAAGGTGGTTGAAGTTGAAAAACCATGTTTAAAATGTTCAGAATCTTGCAAAGATTGTGAGGAGAAAGACAAGAAGATTGCTGAATTAGAGAAAGTTAAAGAAGATTTACTGTCTGATGTGAAGTATGTGAAAGAGTCATACGATGTGCTGAATAGAACAGTTGATGGTCTGAAAAGGACAAATTCAGAAATTGAAAAAGCAAATGAAAAAATGAGCGCAACATTAATGACAAAGCAGAGCGTCATCAATGAGTATATTGAAGATTGTGCTAAGCTGAAGCAAGACTTGGAACTTGAGAAGATTGAGAGTGAAAGGATTAAACGATTACTTTTGAGTTATACTACATGTGATTATTTGATTGATCATGTTTATCCTACTGTTGCAGGTCTTGAAGCTTTCAAGAAGAAAGAAAAAGAAGAGGATACTGGTAAGACACAAAGTGTCAAGTATAACAGATGTCCACCCCCGATATTTGAAAGTTATTCTCCCAGAAATCCAAACGAGGAGCGTCTAAAAAAGGCAGTCAACATCAAGTTAAAGTCTGAAATCATTGATGAATTACCAGACAATATTGATGTTACATTCACAACATCTGACACTGATCATGAGTCCGAGTTATAAAAGAAAGTGGTCGATCAGGTGTTAGATATGGATGAAGAGTCAAAACCGGAGTCTGAGTCTGATAGTCCGAGTTTGTCAGAAAAGAGTCCGAGTTCACCGGTCAAGAGGGTTTACAATAAGGAATTCTTGTTATCAAAATCTAATTTGAGTGATGGTTCAATCAAAGTAGCTTATACTTTGAATGATTCAGACAAAATATATTCTGATAATGAATTTCCAATAAGAAGTGTAAAAACTGAAATGATCAAACAGGTTTTCAAACTGACAGAAATTAATATTTCTGAAATAAAAGATTTAAATCTTGATGGAAAACCTAACAAGTACACTTCTTCAAGAATTCAATAGAGAGTAAACAAGAAAATGGGTTATAATTGTGGTTATGGTTTTCAAAAGAAATCAAACCATAATGGTAATCTCAAAAAGAAAGGTCTTGGCTTCAATTCATCAGAAAATTATAAAAATCAGAAAATTATAAAAATCAGAAAATTTATAAACCAAATACAAAATTTGTTTCCAGGAGGAAGTTTAGAAGAAGAACAAAAGAAACCGTTCTGGAAACAATCGAATCAAGAGTTTCTTGCTGAAGTGAAGAAGAATGTGAGAAAGTTTGCTCAAAGAGTTGATAGAAGAACCTGTTTCAAATGCCAAGAAGTTGGACACATAGCTTGGAATTGTCCCAAGTCCAACTACAAAGAACAGGGAGTTTCTTCTAACTTTGATTCGAGAAGAAAATTTGTTGATAAGAAAGAACTATCTTTGAAAAAGGATAAAATGTTTAAAAATTCTAGTTCTGAAAAAAATGAAAGTTCAAACCGGTTTTACAAAAGAAAAGGTGATATGAACAAGCAAAATTGGGTGGTTAAATCTGAGGGTAATTCTGACAATAAATCTGATTCCATAAAATCAGAGGAGTCTTTGGTTGAGAAAAAGGTTGTGAATTCCATTCCAGAGGTGAACGATGAGGATTTTCCTCCATTGTCGAAGGAAAATCTGATGTCGAAAGTGGGAAAGGTAGAGATCTCAAATCAATTCTTCACTGATAAGGGAGAATTTGATGTTGAGAAGGCTTTCAATGGGAAAGTCAAACATATTTTTGGTAAGATGGTTGACAGGAAGGTAAAGGGTGCCAAAGAATTTTACAAATCAAAATGTTGGTGGGATAGATGTGTACCAAAATCACCCAAGGCTGGTCAGGCTTAGGTGGACATAATGTTTGAGTAAAAACCTGACTTGCCGGAGCTCCCAGGTTGGTAAGAGTGGAGAAGGAATCGGCATCATTCTTGAAATGTTTGTTTGGTAAATCTACAGGTGATATCTTTAAATTGTTATATTTTGATTTACAAGTGATTATGGTTGGTGAGTGAACCTGTAAGTGGTTGAAAGAGGTTTTCATTGACAAGTGGTTAATCAAGGTCATTAAGTTGAACTTGATTGGACCATACTTACAAGTGGTATTTTGAAAAACAAAATGATGAGTTTATCCCCTAACCTACAAGTGGTTTGAAAATCAACAAAACTAATTTTCCGGAAAAACCATTTGATTAAAACAAACTTAAGTGTTTTGAAATCACAATGGGAAAATAGTTTGTTGTGAGGGGGAGTTCTGATTGTTTATGCCAAGAGGATGGCGAAGTGAAGTAATTCGATATCAGTTGTCGCTTTATTGTATAGTTTGTTTTCAAATTTCCTAAAATGTGTTTGCATTTTAGGGGGAGTAAAAATTTTCAGAAAATCCAAAAACATTAGAAAATTTGAAAAAGATAAAAACATGATAAAATCAAAAATGAGTTATGTTGTCAAAAAGAGGAAATGATAGTACATCAGTGGACGATCACGGCATGCTAAAGATTTGGAAAGTTAAATAGTGATAAACGGTCTCACTGATGATATGCCAGTAGGTTTTTGCACATCTAGTAGATTGTGACGAGATATAAACCTAAATTCAAACTTGCTTAATTCGTGGGTAACATCTCTCGGATATATGGGTAACCCCAGAAATCTTGTTTGAAGGACCACTCTTTCTGAGATACTAGGTCTTTATGCTTAGTGATATCTGGGGTATTATCCCGGGACTTCTGATTTTGCGAAAGCAATGGCCTAGTCCCCGGAGAATACTTTACGCTTGCTTGAAATATAGCGCCGCCCTCAGCATAAATGATAAGACAATAAAATTGCTAATCAATGTTGTTGTAAAAAAGATCCTCTAAAGGGGACCCACCAAAAGTCGAACCGTCATCTCTCTGCTAAACGGAAGTTCTGACCTGAGCTCTCACGGTTTCGCAATTAACCCCTTACAGATATCATCTAGGTATACTCACATGTAAGACTAAATATTGGGATCTGGATACGGGAGTATATTCTGAGGTGGGACACGCGAATAAGTTTAAGTCTCTAAAACATTAATCTCGTATCTCGAAACAGTTGAACTTTGTGTGAAAATTTAAGTGGATCAACATACTGACAATCTAAGTGAATCGTTTAGAACTTAAAATGTTTAAAGCTTAACGGTGTTGGTGATTTGTCTCAGAAACTGATATGATCCTCTTACACAAACTCACAAAAATATTGTATGTAAATATTTCTTTACTGCATTTCATTTCGGTTATTTCACAAAATTCCAAAAAGATTTTCAGTATGTTTTAGCAAAAATTTTGAAAAATCCAAAAAGATTTTAGGCAACTGATATTGAAGAGCTGATTTTCAAAATTCCGAGTGCTGAACATGATGAACAGGTTTGGGAGAATGTGATTGAAAAGTTTTTAAGTAAAAAAAAAGGAGTCTATAGAAAGAAAAGTGTTCTGAAAATGAATGATATGTTTACTAGTGGTCATTAGTAATGTCATAATTTGTTGTATCTTATTTTTATGAAACTTATGTTTTGGGTAGAGGATTTGCAGGAAAGCTTGGATTCTGATTGAGAGTAGCAAGCCAGGTTGCGATCCTGATTCTGTAAAAGTCAGTCTATGATCCAAGCATGTTTTGAGGAGGAGTCTGTTAGAGAGAGTTTGGGAAGTTATCTGTTGGTGCTGATATTCAGGAGAAGATAGAGCGAGTCAAGAGCAGGAAAAGCCCGAAGACTGATAAAGACTGAAGACGTTGAAGACTTGACACCTAAGACCCGTCAACATCTGAGGGGGAGTCTGTTAGTGCATACATCTGTCGACTTCGTCTTGTATCGAGTCTAGTACTAGATATGTTAAATCAGGGTACATTGTACGGGAAAATAGAGTTTTAGAGTTGATTTCCCACGAAATATTGATTTCCCACGAAATGAACATTGCACTTTCGTGGGGAATCAGAAACTCTATAAATAGGCTAGTGATCATGTCATTTGGTGGGGAATCAGGAACTTGTACCGAAGTGCTGCCGGTATTTCTTGTGACTGTAATCGCTGTTAATTCAATATACAAGAAGTTTAAAGTGATAATCAAGCTGTTTCGAGTCTATAAGTCTGTTTCCGCCTTTCGTATAGCCTAAGAACTCTTCTGAACGACTCGTTTGGGTCACAGATCGATCCTACATATTTCACAGTCATAATCATTTAGAGTTTCCATCCACCGTCGCTGCCTCATGTTCAAGTCCTTCTGATTAAACAAGTGTTGAAGGCTTTTGTGATCAGAATAAATCACACACTTTGTTCCATACAAATAATGTCTCCACAGTTTTAGTGCAAATACAACGGCACCCAACTCCAAGTCATGGGTGGTGTAATTCTTTTCATGCACCTTTAACTGACGTGAAGCATAGGCAATGACCTTGCCTTTCTGCATAAGCACACACCCCATATCGGTGTGTGATGCATCACAATACACCACAAATTCATCAATTCCATCAGGCAACGTCAATACTGGAGCGTTGCTCAACTTCTGCTTCAGAATATCGAAAGATTATTGCTACTTAGGCCCCCAGTCAAACTTGCTATTCTTTCGAGTTAGTAAAGTCAGGGGTGCTGCAATTCTTGAGAAGTTTTCAATAAAACGCCTATAATATCCTGTCAGACCTAGAAAACTTCGAATCTCAGTGGGCGTCTCCGACTCTTGCCAATTCATGACAGCTTCAACTTTAGCGGGATCCACCTGGATACCACGCTCACTAACTACATGTCCAAGAAACTGGACTTCGCGAAGCCAAAATTCACACTTTGAAAACTTGGCGTAAAGCTTCTCCTGCTGAAGTAGTTCCAGAATACATCGAAGGTGCTTCTCATGGTCGGCCTGATTCTTTGAATAGATTAGAATGTCGTCAATGAAGACGATGATGAATTTATCCAAGTAGGGCTTGCAGACTCGGTTCATGAGATCCATGAATGCTGCTGGTGCATTAGTGAGCCTAAATGGCATCACTAGGAACTCGTAATGACCATAACGAGTCCTAAATGCAGTTTTGTGCACATCTTCATCTCTAACCTTCAACTGATGGTAGCCCGACCTCAAATCAATCTTGGAGAAATAACTCGCCCCTTGAAGTTGATCGAACGGATCGTCGATCCTGGGCAATGGATATCTATTCTTGATAGTAACCTTGTTGAGCTCGCGATAATCGATGCATAGACGCATCGATCCTTCCTTCTTTTTCACAAACAGGATTGGTGCTCCCCAAGGAGATGAACTAGGTCTGATAAAACCTTTTGCCAACAAATCATCTAACTGAGTCCTCAACTCTTTCATCTCTGTTGGTGCCAACCTGTAAGGCGCCCTTGCAACAGGTGTTGCTCCTGGAATAATGTCAATTCTGAATTCTACTTGCCTATCTGGGGGCAAACCAGGTAGTTCTTCAGGGAATACTTCGGGATATTCAGAAATGACGAGGATATCTTCAATCTTAGGTTTCGGCTCATCAATAGTCACTTGTGCCATGTAGATGACACAACCCTTCTTCATACACCTTGATGCCTTAAGCATAGTCACTTGCTTAGGCAACCCATACCGAGTCTTGATCATTACTTGCTTCTTGTCACACACAATCTGAGCTTGGTTATGGGATAACCAGTCCATGCCTATAACTATATCAAAACCGGCTAACTTCAAAGGAAGTAAGGACAATGGAAAAGAGTGGTTCCTAATGGATATGAAACATCCATCTTGTGACATCTGTGCTTGTAATCATTGTAAACAATTCAGTTATCAATGAAATAAAGTTATTTGATCCCAATGTTTGTTTGTTTATGTTTTACATTTTTCATGTTTTGACTTTTATTCAATTTCAAACTCTATATCGTTTTCTAGAGAGTTATACGCAAACTGGTGCGTAAACGTAATCAGTTTAACGCGACAAACACTCCGAAACATCAACTTATGCTTAACATACCTTAAATAACCTTTACATAACTTAGAAATAAGTTTTGAAGGCTTTGGTATGGCAAAATCTAGTCTATTCGCTTAGAGGGACTAAATTCGACAAACTGCAAAAGTATGCCGATTTGAACTGTAACGAACATTCCGAAACTTGATCATAAGTTAAACACACCCTAACTATCCTTTACATAGCTTAGAAATAGGCTTTGAGAGGTTCGGTGTGCTAAAATAAACTTTATGCTCATTAAGGGACTAAAAGCGTCAAAAATTGCATAAGTTTGCATTTTCGCGCATAACTTACGTTCTGAATACATCCGGACATCCAAAAATTTATGTAAGCACTAAAATATTTTATTTTAGTGTTTGGCATAAGAAAAATCCATTCGTCACGCAATTTGGATCGTTTTTCGCGCTTATGCGCATTCCGTCGTAATTAAGCAAACATCGCGATCGTACGACCAAACGAACCGACATCCGGCATATTTTTGAGCATGTTTCATGTCCACAATGTTTGGGCATCCTTTTAGGGCCTTAAAGTTGGCTTAACGGGCCTTAAACATGTCGGAAATGGCTTTAAACACCAATAGGGACTGAAACTGTCATTTTGCAAAACTTATTTCTGATCTGTACTGCCCAGGCGGGCCGCGTAAGCTTCTGTTGTCCCTTACGAAGGCCGCGAGCCCCTCCCAGATATGCAGAAACTGTGAAATAGCCTGTTAACAGCTGTTATACCTTCATTTCCCACTTGCAAACGGTTTTTAGCAAACAATGGGCCATTTCTATGGGCTCTAATGGTATTAGAAAACAAGGGGCACACTTGGACGTCCTAGATCGAAGCTCGTTTCCCGATAAACGATCCTAACGGTTCTAGCTTTCCTATAAATACCCCCCACCATTTCTTGTTGCAACCCACAATTTGAATCTGATTCATGCTCTCTAAGTGGAAGTATATGCTTCCTACCTGAGAGAGAATCGGATCAAATACTTGCGGGGACCCTTCGTAAGTGTTCCTTCGTTCTTTTTATGCATTTTTAGCTCGAAAGTCAAACTGCGTTTGACTTTCTGCATTGACCAGTTTATGGTCAATGTGAAGTTCGTTCGAACTTCACAACGTGAGCGTAATCACAATGGTTATAGTCCCTAGTAACTATACCTACTGATTACCACGTTTTCTAGGCTCAGTGACGAGTCGTAGTTTCGGCCAAAATGCGTTTTCTCGCTTATTTTGTAACCAAACTACTCTAAGGTATCAAAACCGTTTGTTTTGATATCAAAACCTGTTTTCTAACTTGACTAAACATGTTCTAGTATGTTTAGCTCGTCACTTTTAGATTTGTGCTTGTCTAGGGTCGTAAGGGTAAGCGATCTAATCAATCGCTTATGCTTTCGAACCCGACCCATTTGGTCGATCATTAGGATCCGACCAAACACTTTAGGTGACCATAGTAACCTTCCGAGGTTATACCTTATGGTCACATCGTTTGAGTAGTTGTATGATAAGTAGTTCTTATGCCTTTGGTAAATTACCAAAATGCCCTTTTTACATTAAAATTCATTTTAAGCCTATGTAACATAACTTTTGACATCAAAGCTAATTTAGCAACAATATTAAACATATTAAGGCATATCTTACTTGTCATAGGGCTAGTTAGGCGATCCGAACGCGTTTTACGCGAACGACGCGTTAAAGTAGCATAGGCTACCTAAACGGGTCGTAACGGGTCAAAAGCACTTAGGATAAGTTTCATTTTAGTATATAGGATTTGTTAAACCATATTACATGAGTTCCTACACTCATTTGGTTTACGAACCCTCATGCTACCCGATCCTCCGATTAGGTCCGTTTATTAATGTAGTTGCCTATATTAGGTGCCGTTTGATTCCGTAACCTTCTAGCTTTGTTTGGTGGATATATAAAGTCTATTGAGCAATATCAAGTGAGTACATAGACCCCTCTTTTACTGTTTTTCAAACATTTTGGGGTGAAACACATGTGCCTACTTGTTATTTTCATGCTTTCCATGCTTTCATATCATATACTTGCTATGTTCATTAGTACACTTATAGTACATAATTTCATTGTGTTTTTGCTATGTATGTCCTTTGTAGCATACTTAGTACATCGTTTTACATGACATTTTATGCTATGTATGTCCATTTAGTTCATACTTAGTACATTGTTTTACATTACCTTTTTATGCTATGTATGTTCACCATACTTAGTGCATTTGTTTTTCATCACATGCTATGTATGTCCGTTTTGCCGCATACTTAGTACATTTTCATCACATGCTTACATTTTGGGATATGACATTTGGTTTGTTAAGTGGGACCATATACATTCATTAACTTTGATCACGCCGCTCGTTAGTAGGTAATGGTACCATAGGAATTGACAACTCCCGTTCCTGACATCCTAGGTATGTTTGGATGAAAGGAATGACCGAATCCGATAAAACATAACACAGATAGACCTTTAATTTGTTTAAGGGCTTATCAGCACAGTCACAAGGCTTGGATGTATGCATTTTTACAATACCGCATAAATGTTTGTATTCAGTATAGCATGCATTTCCACAAGACATAGCGTTGATTTAAACCACGTTTTACTTCAATACATTGTTTTGTACATTTTTATCTATGGCTCAGTAGATATATATATATATATATGTTTCACTTGCCATACATGACATTTTGTTTACACATTACATATTTGACATTTGACATAGACATTTTGATATTGATATACATATTTCATGGACTACATTTTGACATGATTTACACAAAGACATTTGACAAATGGTTTAGACATGGGCAATTTACATTGGTGGTTTGTTTGGGTAAAATGATTTGAGTAACGAGGCGCGTGTAATATGATACAAGCATGGTGGACACGCCGCTGGTACTTCCTATATATAAGTGCTTGTATGGTATTACATATCGTAGCGTTATTTGAATCATTTCAAATTAGACATATAACATTTTATACAAATAACATAATTTTTTAAGACATCGTTTTACAAACAACTTATTTTATACAAAACTCATTTTACTCGGTTATTCATTCAACCTCACATTACTCTTTTACATATCATCTACTTTATCATCGCTTTTCAAAGGATTTATAAAACAAAACAATTAACAAGGTTCATGACTGACTTTTGTTAAACAACTTTTTCTTAAAATTAAGTCATGAATCCTATTTTTACAAAACCTATGTATCTCACAGGCATTTTTATGCTGACGTACCTATTTTCACATGTGTTTCAGGAGCTGTTGCTTAGTATGATGCTCGTGACACTAGGGCGGACCTGTGCCTTAGAGACTTAAAATAAAGATAGACTTAGTTTAATTATGTTGTGTACTCTTTGGTTCTTGTTTTGAAACAATGTATTCCACCTTTGGTTGTTGAATAAAAATATAATTTTAATTACCATGGTTGTGGAACAATAATTCTGTTACA
Source organism: Helianthus tuberosus (assembly GCA_030545235.1). Classification (NCBI taxonomy): domain Eukaryota; kingdom Viridiplantae; phylum Streptophyta; class Magnoliopsida; order Asterales; family Asteraceae; genus Helianthus; species Helianthus tuberosus. Next base: position 113,184,262 of record CM060354.1, on the reverse strand, counting down.
ACACTCCCCGACGTTTCCGCCACGATTTGATGTTTTACGTGGTCGGGGTGTGACAGAAGAGTTGGTATCAGAGCCAATGGTTATAGGGAATTAGGTTATTAGTAATGTTTTGACCTAGACTATAACCTTTCTAGGACCCCCAACACAAGTTGTCTTGTGTTTAGATTTTAAACATGCACTTCACCTATCCTTAGGTGATCACCAAAACAAGAACCCATTTTTCTAAAACGATTTTTGAAAATCAATCATCTGTTTTTAAATGATTTATTATATGGTTTTGAACCCTTCCAGTTTGATTTTTGGCCTTGTGCCTTCCAAGTTTTCAAAATCTCGTCAAAGTTTTGGGTTCTAAATAGTATGAACACGTGCAAATTGGAAGAGTGAATGCCTGTACCCTGGGTTTTCTGTCTAAGGCTAGAGTGTTCGTACAAATCCACATAATCGGACCAGTCATTCTTACCTGGGAACTCTTGGGGTGAGTGTTCACTTATAGACGAGCATGTCTTCTTTAAGCATTATTTTGGACCCATTTACTTTGATTAGTCACTGTGTGTCGTTTGTTTGCTTTGTGATACGGACGAATGACCACCATCTTTTCCTTTGTTGATTTTGTCTCATCTCGTTCTTTTCACCTAATCGTCTCACTCATTCCTTTCATGTTTCCTCTTTTAGAATGCCTCCTGGACGCGAAAATCCACTACCAAATGCCGAACTGGCAGAAATCATCGCACAACAAATGGCGGCTGCGTTCCCCAATCTTATTGCTCAATATAACCAAGCCAACAACAACAGCAATGCTCCATGCAATTTCAAGAGTTTTTACTCGGCTAAACCACTCAAGTTTAGTGGTTCTGAGGGAGCAACTGGGCTTCTTCAATGGTTCGAGAGCATTGAGAATACTTTCCGTCACATTAAGTGTCCTGATAATCGCAAAGTCGAGTTTGCTTCCAGTGTGTTTCAGAAGAGGGCGCTTACATGGTGGAACGGGGTTATGAGAGACCGTGGTGCTGAGGTTGCTTTAGCACAAACATGGGCTGAACTGAGGACTCTTATGATGAGGGAGTTTTGTCCTCCTCATGAACTGCGAGCTTTGGAAAAGGGAGTTTGACGATTTGAAACAGGATAGTGGCGAGCACCGGGCATATACTGATAGGTATGAGGAGCTGAGTTTGTTATGCCCAACAATGGTTACCCCACTCGAGAAGGCTATCGAGAGGTATATAGATTGCCTACCTGACTCCATACAAGACACCGTTATTGGTAGTAACCCTACCACAGTCTGTCAGGCAATCGAGCTATCTGCGACATTGACCGAGTCTTAGGTTCGAAGGGGTAAGCTGCATAGAAAAGGTGACAAGGGCAAGAAGCAGGCGTCTGATCAGAGTGAGAGCAAGAAAGGTAAAAACAAGAAGGGTAAGGATTATGGTTCCTCGAAGGGTTCTAGGAAGCGTAAGGCTTCCCAAAATTTCACCGTTACTGCACAAGCTGCACCAAATCAGGCAGCGCAGCCTCCAGCAAAGAAGCGGTATGAAGGGAATGCACCTTTGTGCAATAGGTGCAATAGTCACCATCAACAGCAACTTCCGTGTCGTTTCTGTACCAACTGTGGGAAGTCTGGACACCTTTCAGAAGTTTGTCGTTCTGCTCAGGTCGCTCGAAATCCAGCTCAACAGGTAGCTTAACAACCTGTTCAACAACAAGCTGCACGACCTCACTATCCTCCTGGCTCGCGCTATAATTGTGTAGACCTGACCCATTATCGAAACCAGTGTCCAAGGCTGGTTAATTCGAATCTGAATCAGGCTCCAGCTCGAGGTCGAGTTTTTAACATGAATGCACAAGAAGCGCAAGCAGACAATGAAGTGGTGAACGGTACGTTCTCTGTTAATAACCAACCTACATCTGTTCTTTTTGATTCAGGGGCCGATAAGAGTTTTGTGTCTTTATCTTTCGAACCGTTGCTTCGCGTGTCTAGAACGAAACTAAGTAAGCCTTTGACAGTAGAAGTTACCAGTGGTGAACCCATTGTTCTTAATTCTGTCCTTCGCAACTGCCAGTTGAACCTTAATGACCATCTTTTTCACATCGACCTCACGCCAATGCAACTGGGAAGCTTCGACATTATAGTGGGTATGGATTGGTTAGCCAAGCATCGCGCAGAGGTAGTTTGTTTTGAGAAGATCGTTCGTGTGCCGCTTTCGTCAGGTGAGATCCTACAGGTTCGTGGTGAGAAACCTGCTAGTAGCCTCAAGCTTATGTCTTGTTTTCAAACTCGGAAGTATCTGCGAAAGAACTATGTGACCTTCTTGGCACATGTCGCAGTAGAAGAGAAGGGCACAGGTAAATCTATCCAAGATATTCCTGTTGTTCGAGATTATCCAGAGCTATTTCCTGAAGAGTTACCTGGATTACCTCCAGCACGCCAAGTCGAGTTCCGTATTGATCTTGTACCTGGTGCAAATCCCATTGCCAGAGCTCCATATCGTCTTGCACCGTCGGAGATGCAAGAACTGTCTAAGCAGCTTCAAGAGCTTTCTGATAAAGGTTTCATCCGTCCTAGCTTTTCACCCTGGGGTGCTCCCATTCTTTTTGTCAAGAAGAAGGATGGATCCTTCAGAATGTGCATCGATTATCGTGAGCTGAACAAGCTTACCATCAAGAATCGATATTCCCTACCTCGCATTGATGATCTCTTTGATCAGTTACAGGGCGCTTCTTACTTTTCAAAGATCGATCTACGTTCTGGGCATCATCAACTTCACGTGCATGAAGAAGATATTCCCAAGACAGCGTTTCGCACTCGTTATGGGCATTATGAGTTCACAGTTATGCCATTCGGTTTGACTAATGCTCTTGCTGTTTTTATGGACTTGATGAATAGGGTTTGCAAGCCTTATTTTGACAAGTTCATCATCGTCTTTATTGATGACATTTTGATATACTCTAAGACGCAAGCTGATCATGAGCGACATCTTCGTCTTACTCTGGAACTCCTAAAGAAAGAGCAACTTTTTGCCAAATTCTCTAAATGCGAATTTTGGCTTAAAGAAGTTCAATTTTTGGGACATATCGTCAACGAACAAGGTATTCATGTAGATCCCTCCAAGATCAGTGAGATTAAGGATTAGGACACGCCTACTACTCCTACTGAAGTTCGTTCATTTCTTGGTCTCGCGGCTTATTACCGCCGCTTCATCGAAAATTTCTCGAAGATTGCAGTTCCCTTAACTGCTCTAACTCAGAAGAATAAACCCTTTGAATGGGGTTCTAAACAAGAAGAAGCATTTCAGACCTTGAAACAGAAGCTTTGTGATGCACCTATCCTATCTTTGCCCGAAGGCAATGACGATTTTGTCGTGTACTGCGATGCATCCAATCTGGGACTTGGCTGTGTTCTGATGCAAAGGAACAAAGTCATAGCATATGCATCGAGGCAGTTGAAGGTGCATGAGAAAAACTACACCACTCATGATCTTGAGTTGGGTGCAGTTGTGTTCGCTCTTAAGATCTGGAGATACTATTTGTATGGTACAAAATGTGTGGTTTTCACTGACCACAAAAGTTTTCAGCATATCTTCAATCAGAAAGAACTCAACATGAGGCAAAGACGTTGGGTTGAACTTCTAAACGAATATGACTGCGAAATTTGCTACCATCCTGGTAAGGCGAATGTTGTGGCTGACGCTTTGAGACGTAAAGAACGTATCAAGCTTCATTGTGTTCGTGTTCGATCTGATATTCTAGTCGATCTGACATTCAAGCCCACATCTCTCAGGCTCAACATGCTTGTGTTTCACAAGACTTGATGGGTAAGGAATTTCCCTATCACATTAAGCCTGATCTTGTTTTGAAAGACAATGGATCATACTACTTCATGAACCGTTTGTGGGTCCCAAGCCTAGATGATCTCCGCACCTTGCTTATGGATGAAGCTCATAAGTCTCGTTATTCTATTCATCCTGGCTCAGATAAGATGTATAAGGATCTTCGTACTCAGTATTGGTGGCCTGGTATGAAGAAAGATATTGCCTTATACGTTTCAAAATGGCTTACTTGTCTTAAGGTTAAGGCTGAACACCAACATCCTTCTGGTCTTTTGGAACAACCAGAGATCCCAGTTTGGAAATGGGAAAACATCGCTATGGATCTCATTACTAAACTTCCGCGCACTAAGAAAGGTCATGATGCCATTTGGGTAGTTGTTGATCGTCTTAGTAAGTCAGCGCATTTCTTGCCGATCCGTGAGGATCTATCTGCTGACAAACTGGCTAAAATCTATGTGGATGAAATCGTAACTCTACATGGTGTTCCTTTGAACATTATTTCTGATAGAGATGCTCGTTTCTCTTCTCGTTTTTGGAGAACCATGCAATCTGCTATGGGGACCCAACTTAATCTGAGCACTGCTTATCATCCGCAATTTGATGGTCAATCTAAAAGAACAATCCAGACTTTGGAGGATATGCTTAGAGCTTGTGTGATCGATTTTGGTGGTTGTTGGGATTCACATCTTCCATTGATTGAATTCTCCTACAACAACAGTTATCACTCCAGCATCAACATGGCTCCTTTCGATGCTCTCTATGGTCGAAAATGCCGTTCACCAGTCTGCTGGAATGAAATAGGTGAGGCTCAGCTTACTGGACCTGACCTCATTCTAGAGACAACTGATAAGGTTAAGAAAGTTCGTGATAACCTACAGGCAGCTCGAAGCCATCAAAAGAGTTACGCGGACCAACGACGCAAGCCCTTAGAATTTCAAATCGATGATCGTGTATTACTTAAGGTCTCACCTTGGAAAGGTGTGATCAGATTTGGAACGAAAGGAAAACTTGCACCTAGATATGTTGGACCATTCAAGATCGTCGAAAGAATCGGTAAGGTAGCCTACAGACTTGGGTTACCCCCTGAACTTGGAAACGTTCATCCAACCTTCCACGTGTCCAATCTCAAAAAGTGTCTAGCTGATGAGAACCTCCATATACCACTTGACGAGATTTGTGTTGATAAAACACTACATTTTGTTGAGAAACCTATGGAAATCATGGACCGAATAGTCAAATGGCTTAAACGCAAGCGCATTACTTTGGTTAAAGTTTGCTGGGAATCTAAGCGTGGACCTGAGTTTACTTGGGAACGTGAAGATCAAATGAAGGCGAAGTATCCGCATCTTTTCTCACGAGTTTCCTCTAAACAAATTTCGGGACGAAATTTCCACAAGTAGGGGAGACTGTGACATCTGCGCTTGTAATCATTGTAAACAATTTAGCTATCAATGAAATAAAGTTATTTGATCCCAATGTTTGTTTGTTTATGTTTCACATTTTTCATGTTTTGACTTTTATTCAATTTCAAACTCTATATCGCTTTCTAGAGAGTTATACGCAAACTGGTGCGTAAACGTAATCAGTTTAACGTGAAAAACACTCCGGAACATCAACTTATGCTTAACATACCTTAAATAACCTTTACATAACTTAGAAATAAGTTTTGAAGGCTTTGGTATGGCAAAATCTAGTCTATTCGCTTACAGGGACTAAATTCGACAAACTGCAAAAGTATGCCGATTTGAACTGTAACGAACATTCCGGAACTTGATCATAAGTTAAACACACCCTAACTATCCTTTACATAGCTTAGAAATAGGCTTTGAGGGGTTCGGTGTGCTAAAATAAACTTTATGCTCATTCAGGGACTAAAAGCGTCAAAAAGTGCATAAGTTTGCATTTTCGCGCATAACTTACGTTCTGAATACATCCGGACATCCAAAAATTTATGTAAGCACTGAAATATTTTATTTTAGTGTTTGGCATAAGAAAAATCCATTCGTCGCGCAATTTGGATCGTTTTTCGCGCTTATGCGCATTCCGTCGTAATTAAGCAAACATCGCGATCGTACGACCAAACAAACTGACACCCGGCATTTTTTTTAGCATGTTTCATGTCCACAATGTTTGGGCATCATTTTAGGGCCTTAAAGTTGGCTTAACAGGCCTTAAACATGTCGGAAATGGCTTTAAACACCAACAGGGACTAAAACTGTCATTTTGCAAAACTTGTTTCTGATCTGTACTGCCCAGGCGGGCCGCGTAAGCTTCTGTTGTCCCTTACGCGGGCCGCGAGGCCCTCCCAGATATGCAGAAACTGTGAAATAGCCTGTTAACAGCTGTTATACCTTCATTTCCCACTTGCAAACGGTTTTTAGCAAACAATGGGCCATTTCTATGGGCTCTAATGGTATTAGAAAACAAGGGGCACACTTGGATGACCTAGATCGAAGCTCGTTTCCCGATAAATGATCCTAACGGTTCTAGCTTTCCTATAAATACCCCCCACCATTTCTTGTTGCAACCCACAATTTGAATCTGATTCTGTAATACCCTAACACGTTTAACCTTAAAACGACGCAGCGGAATTTCGAGTCTGAAAATTTCTTTCATGACATACATCTTGACATTCTAAAAGTTCATTTTATAATATAAGAACATAACTTATCGACACTAAATTACATATTTAAACATTCCCGTACAATCCGTCTTGTGACTCGATCTTCGATCTCTACTCCTTAGTAATCCTCATGGCTTGTACTACCTGCGCTCACCACATAGAATTCATAACGTTAGTACGTATCATAAGCATACAAGACTTGTTCACGTTTACTTTTCATTTCATTAACTCTTTACATCCCGGCTTTCCTTCTGATCATACGATCCGTAGTGAGACTTCCTTGGTATCCCTGCGTTACACTTCATCACCAGGCACGTTGTTATTATCGTTAGTACTCATTTTCATTGAATGCATGCGTGCATACTTTCATACAACCTATACATACACTTACGATCACACATAGCAACATACATACCTATGTACCTACATACATACGTACGTGCCTACCTAAATACATCCCTTCATACATACATACATACATACATACTTACATACATACATACCTTCATACATACATACATACAAACATACATACATACTTACATACATACGTACATACTTATTCCATACCTTCTCACAACTTACATACGTACATACCTTCGTACATACTCACTTGACTACATATACATACCATCTGCATACACCCTTACATACATACACTTATACTTATACAACATGCATACGTATACACCTACACACATACATACATTTATATTTTCAATCACCCATTGCTATATACCCGACTCATACTTGCCTATTCATATACGTCTTCATATATATCCTTATGTACTCGCTTACACACTATAATCTTACATACATTCGTGCATACACGCTTACATACACTTCTACATACGTGTAAAGAGATGTACAACATCCATACATACCTATCCACACATACGCTTACCCTAATGGTCACAAAACATGAGTTAAATTAGTCATACGCAACTTAAAACGCGTTTAAACGAGTTCCCAAGCCAAAACTGAGCAAACGAGCAACTTTCGCCAACCAGGGGGGGCTCGCGTGACGCCAAGGGCCCTGGCGTCACGCTAGGCCCCTGTTTTGGCAGAACATGTGCAGCAACTTGCTCCATATTCCCAGCACGATCCCGTTTCACGGAAACGAGCATAACTCTCTCGTTTTTGATCCGTTTTACCCGATTCTTTTTCCTACGTGTCCGTAATTTAATCCTCTACCCTGTGGAGTTAAAAACCAACATCCAACATAATAAAATTTCATACTTCTAACTCTTCGGCTTATTACCCTTTTTCCAAACTTTGACCCATTCGTGCAATCATCAACATAACTTGGTTATTTTACCATAGCATCTTATAAATCTAACAATATCCGTGACGTCTATCATAACCTACTAAATTCTTGGATGTCTTGCATCCTCTTAACACATTATCGTTCATATGCTTAATTTGACCCGTTAAGGGTATTCGCGCATTAATTGGTCTATGACTAACCAAACCATCATCCCCACTTCCATACTTGTCCAAAACATTACTCTAATCGAATAACCTGATTCTAAACTAATTTTAAGATCGTTTACCCCAAAATACCCATCAAGGGCATTTTGGTCAACTTTAATCCCATCATTTACGATGAAGGACTTAAACACATTTTTGACCTCAAACATCATGTATGATTAATTAAAACACCTTATTACTTAATCGTACTAAGAAGTGATTACGGAAATCACTTACCTTATGCGTCCGTGCTCGTATCCGATTCCTTGCCTTTTCTTGACCCGTTATCATTTCAGGCGTGAGTCCGTCTTGACATGCTTCCTATACTCTCTTTTCATCAAGATCACGCTCCTATTAGCATATGCATTCGTACATGTTAACAATCATATCAATCGCATATTTCACCCTTAAATTTCATTAGTCATTTCTAGCATACCTAACTCATATGATTATATTCATATCCGTTTAACTCTTGTAATTCATCATATAATCACAAATAACGCATATTGACATAACATGTGTCACACGACTTCCTATAATCCTGCCTTTACGACAACGTGTCAATTCATGTTTCTTACACTTAGTTGACTTTCGAAAGTCAACTATTAACCATATTTAACTATCAACTTATCAACATATACCCGTAACATCGTAATCGACCATACGGACGACACTATATTCATTTTATCATACACTTGATGTAAGTACTACCTTTCAAACATAACTTACAACTAATTCAAGCATGAATCCTCTAAACTCATACATAACTCATCAAATCCTTCTACTAATCATTATATATCATTCCAAACGAACATTAAACATAACATCATCATATTCCTATACTTTCATCTAACAATAATTCATCATACCCACATAATACATCAATCATTCAACAAGACTTGAACATAGGAGGTGATTCTAGTCATCATCTTCACCCTAACTAACGGGTGTCACCTCTAATCATCAAATTAACGCAAACCATTCATAACCCATGTTCTACACGAGGATTCTAACCCTTGTACATGATCAATTTCATATTAACTCACGGATTAGAACATAACCCACTTCACCCATGATCACCAATCATAGATTTAAGACATACCTTATGATCCCCTCGTGTTGGTGATCATTAATCCATGCTCGGTTATGGATTTCAACTTCATCTTGCCTTCCAATTTGAGCTTAAAGACGATTTAGGGTTTGAGGCTCCATAGGAGCCTCCTGATCTTTCTCGAACACACACGTATGTGTGTGTTTGTGTGTTTAGTTATTTTATAACTTAACTTTCATTTGTTCCACTTTAGCCCCTCGGGTTTACCTTTAAAACATAACTGACACTACCCTCATCATTTAATACTTTTGACCATACCTTTAACTAGGTTAAATAGCCTAGTTATTTATTTCATGACGTGTCACATAAGAACTTACGACAAATATTAACATTCAGATTTTGGGGCGTTACAAGTCTACCACCCTTAAACAAGGTTTCATCCCCGAAACCTTTATCCCTTTCATCGAACACACATTATCTTTTCTTCCAGTCCATCCATACGACCACTTGCCCATCCTAATGAGAATCTTCTAGCTCCAAGAACCCATTCCGGAGTTCTTATTAGTATCGCTTTCACTAGTAGCGCTAATTTCTAACAACCTTCATAGCTAGTGGTTTATTCCTCGTTCAAATATTCCTTCATCATGTGCAATATATCCTTTTATTTACTTAAGTAATTCCAACATTTCATTATTAACATTCTTTCTGTTTATTTGCACATTCATATCGCTTTCGTCGACTAAACGACCTTACTTTAAATTTGAAATCTATACATACTCATATATGCTTAACTTTAACGTTAACCTTATTCTACATTTTCTACAGTTACGTATACCTTGCATACCTTTATATTATCTTTAAATCATTTCGTTCATTTCATATTACTATTGCTTTCACTTCATGCATTACTTAATTCACATGTATAAATAGTTCATATCTCTTCAATCATGAGTTAAACATTTTACTAACCTCTTTTTCATTTCCCAAACCACGATCCGCAACCCAGATCGATCATCTTCTCCTCGAGTACTAGCCGTACAGGCCAGATTTCATTCCTTCGTGTAATGAGCTTCCGCTCGCGCACGTCCTTTCACCAATACGATTGGTTTCATTACATCAATAGTTCTAACATTATCATCTACAACATCAGCAGTTTGCATATATCATTCAAACATTCATTACACTAGGTGATTACCCACCTATAACTCTTCTACAATTTCCTACGTGCCTGCTATAACGTACCACACATTCTATTTCTTACATGCAATCATTTCATTCAATTAATTATTTCGCCAACTGAAGTACACGCTCGTACTTCCTTCCATTCCTGCTTACTTGCGAAGACCTTATTACATCGTTTCAATATTTCTTACTAAGCTTACCATTCCCGCCCATACTCAAGTTATTGTCCGGGTCACAGCCCGTCATCATTCTGACTTCTAAGAGTCAATTACTCACATATCTTACACGTAACTTATACAAAACTTCGTCTATTATACTATCACTTTTTACTTTATACTTACTTCTATGACCCGTTCGACTCAATCATGGTCAAACTGTCGACATTTTCTTGGGCGGATTAATTTCATCTTTTTATATTTTTGAATCTGTCTCACGGATCCAGATGCATCATTCATACTTTTTCATTCATTGAATCCGCCTTACAGATTCAAACATTACATTCATGCCTTTCATCCTTGAATCCGTCTCACGGATTCAAACATATCATTCATGCCTTCCATCCTTGAATCCGTCTCACGGATTCAAACATAACATTCATGCCTTTCATCCTTGAATCCGTCTCACGGATTCAAACATTGCATTTATACCTTTCATCCTTGAATCCGTCTCACGGATTCAAACATAACATTCATATCTTATTGATCCGTACTTAATTACGGATTCCACATTCTTCATTCTTATCAGGCATGTTTTTCATACTTTCATAGTACTCTCAATTTCCCGAGAGTCTTACTTCCCATTTCACCCACACGCCCGCCTGCTACCTAACTCTACCGGACATACCTGTAACCATTATCATGTTCTCACGAACGTCCTACGTTTCTCGTGTACTGGCCAGGTACACAATCCACATAGTAGTTTCGTGCCTTCATGTAATTGTCACCTTATGTCCGTATACTTAGGTTTCGGCGCGTGTATTACTTCCAGTACTTCATTACTATACGATCATTGTCTTTCATTTTAAAATTTTTCCTTCCCTTAATTAATTTTACCATTACTTACACCCACATATTACATTTACGTACCTGGGCTCATTTGCCTATTTATCTTATTACCTCTTTGCCCGCCTTAGTATTCATCCTAGACTGCATTCACGGATCATCCTCTTCCAACACTTATGCTTACCTTGCACATACAAAACCGTCAGTTTCTTTATACATATACATAAGTACATACTTTCATTAGCCTTTACCTTTGGATCTTGATCGAGTCTTAGATTGTACGGACTTCTTATCTCAAGAGCACACAAGTTTGAGTTCAAGTACTTACCTTCTCTTACTTGATTCCCTCAAACCAGGGCTCTGATACCAACTTGTAATACCCTAACACGTTTAACCTTAAAACGACACAGCGGAATTTCGAGTCTGAAAATTTCTTTCATGACATACATCTTGACATTCTAAAAGTTCATTTTATAATATAAGAACATAACTTATCGACACTAAATTACATATTTAAACATTCCCGTACAATCCGTCTTGTGACTCGATCTTCGATCTCTACTCCTTAGTAATCCTCATGGCTTGTACTACCTGCGCTCACCACATAGAATTCATAACGTTAGTACGTATCATAAGCATACAAGACTTGTTCACGTTTACTTTTCATTTCATTAACTCTTTACATCCCGGCTTTCCTTCTGATCATACGATCCGTAGTGAGACTTCCTTGGTATCCCTGCGTTACACTTCATCACCAGGCACGCTGTTATTATCGTTAGTACTCATTTTCATTGAATGCATGCGTGCATACTTTCATACAACCTATACATACACTTACGATCACACATAGCAACATACATACCTATGTACCTACATACGTACGTGCCTACCTAAATACATCCCTTCATACATACATACATACATACCTATACATACCTTCATACATACATACAAACAAACATACATACATACTTACATACATATGTACATACTTATTCCATACCTTCTCACAACTTACATACGTACATACCTTCGTACATACTCACTTGACTACATATACATACCATCTGCATACACCCTTACATACATACACTTATACTTATACAACATGCATACGTATACACCTACACACATACATACATTTATATTTTCAATCACCCATTGCTATATACCCGACTCATACTTGCCTATTCATATACGTCTTCATATATATCCTTATGTACTCGTTTACACACTATAATCTTACATACATTCGTGCATACACGCTTACATACATTTCTACATACGTGTAAAGAGATGTACAACATCCATACATACCTATCCACACATACGCTTACCCTAATGGTCACAAAACATGAGTTAAATTAGTCATACGCAACTTAAAACGCGTTTAAACGAGTTCCCAAGCCAAAACTGAGCAAACGAGCAACTTTCGCCAACCAGGGGGGGCTCGCGTGACGCCAAGGGCCCTGGCGTCACGCTAGGCCCCTGTTTTGGCAGAACATGTGCAGCAACTTGCTGCATATTCCCAGCACGATCTCGTTTCACGGAAACGAGCATAACTCTCTCGTTTTTGATCCGTTTTACCCGATTCTTTTTCCTACGTGTCCGTAATTTAATCCTCTACCTTGTGGAGTTAAAAACCAACATCCAACATAATAAAATTTCATACTTCTAACTCTTCGGCTTATTACCCTTTTTCCAAACTTTGACCCATTCGTGCAATCATCAACATAACTTGGTTATTTTACCATAGCATCTTATAAATCTAACAATATCCGTGACGTCTATCATAACCTACTAAATTCTTGGATGTCTTGCATCCTCTTAACACATTATCGTTCATATGCTTAATTTGACCCGTTAAGGGTATTCGCGCATTAATTGGTCTATGACTAACCAAACCATCATCCCCACTTCCATACTTGTCCAAAACATTACTCTAATCGAATAACCTGCTTCTAAACTACTTTTAAGATCGTTTACCCCAAAATACCCATCAAGGGCATTTTGGTCAACTTTAATCCCATCATTTACGACGAAGGACTTAAACACATTTTTGACCTCAAACATCATGTATGATTAATTAAAACACCTTATTACTTAATCGTACTAAGAAGTGATTACGGAAATCACTTACCTTATGCGTCCGTGCTCGTATCCGATTCCTTGCCTTTTCTTGACCCGTTATCCTTTCAGGCGTGAGTCCGTCTTGACATGCTTCCTATACTCTCTTTTCATCAAGATCACGCTCCTATTAGCATATGCATTCGTACATGTTAACAATCATATCAATCGCATATTTCACCCTTAACTTTCATTAGTCATTTCTAGCATACCTAACTCATATGATTATATTCATATCCGTTTAACTCTTGTAATTCATCATATAATCACAAATAACGCATATTGACATAACATGTGTCACACGACTTCCTATAATCCTGCCTTTACGACAACGTGTCAATTCATGTTTCTTACACTTAGTTGACTTTCGAAAGTCAACTATTAACCATATTTAACTATCGACTTATCAACATATACCCGTAACATCGTAATCGACCATACAGACGACACTATATTCATTTTATCATACACTTGATGTAAGTACTACCTTTCAAACATAACTTACAACTAATTCAAGCATGAATCCTCTAAACTCATACATAACTCATCAAATCCTTCTACTAATCATTATATATCATTCCAAACGAACATTAAACATAACATCATCATATTCCTATACTTTCATCTAACAATAATTCATCATACCCACATAATACATCAATCATTCAACAAGACTTGAACATAGGAGGTGATTCTAGTCATCATCTTCACCCTAACTAACGGGTGTCACCTCTAATCATCAAATTAACGCAAACCATTCATAACCCATGTTCTACACGAGGATTCTAACCCTTGTACATGATCAATTTCATATTAACTCACGGATTAGAACATAACCCACTTCACCCATGATCACCAATCTTAGATTTAAGACATACCTTATGATCCCCTCGTGTTGGTGATCATTAATCCATGCTCGGTTATGGATTTCAACTTCATCTTGCCTTCCAATTTGAGCTTAAAGACGATTTAGGGTTTGAGGCTCCATAGGAGCCTCCTGATCTTTCTCGAACACACACGTATGTGTGTGTTTGTGTGTTTAGTTATTTTATAACTTAACTTTCATTTGTTCCACTTTAGCCCCTCGGGTTTACCTTTAAAACATAACTGACACTACCCTCATCATTTAATACTTTTGACCATACCTTTAACTAGGTTAAATAGCCTAGTTATTTATTTCATGACGTGTCACATAAGAACTTACGACAAATATTAACATTCAGATTTTGGGGCATTACAGATTCATGCTCTCTAAGTGGAAGTATATGCTTCCTACCTGAGAGAGAATCGGGTCAAATACTTGCGGGGACCCTTTGTAAGTGTTCCTTCGTTCTTTTTATGTTTTTTAGCTCGAAAGTCAAACTGCATTTGACTTTCTGCATTGACCAGTTTATGGTCAATGCGAAGTTCGTTCGAACATCATAATGTGAGCGTAATCACGATGGTTATAGTCCCTAGTAACTATACCTACTGATTACCACGTTATCTAGGCTCAGTGACGAGTCGTAGTTTCGGCCAAAATGCGTTTTCTCGCGTATTTTGTAACCAAACTACTCTAAGGTATCAAAACGTTTGTTTTGATATCAAAACCTGTTTTCTAACTTGACTAAACATGTTCTAGCATGTTTAGCTCATCACTTTTAGATTTGTGCTTGTCTAGGGTCGTAAGGGTAAGCGATCTAATCAATCGCTTATGCTTTCGAACCCGACCCATTTGGTCGATCATTAGGATCCGACCAAACACTTTAGGTGACCATAGTAGTATAGGGAATAACCTTCCGAGGTTATACCTTATGGTCACATTGTTTGAGTAGTTGTATGATAAGTAGTTCTTATGCCTTAGGTAAATTACCAAAATGCCCTTTTTACATTAAAATTCATTTTAAGCCTATGTAACATAAGTTTTGACATCTAAGCTAATTTAGCAATAATATTAAACACATTAAGGCATATCTTACTTGTCATAGGGCTAGTTAGGCGATCCGAACGCGTTTTACGCGAACGACGCGTTAAAGTAGCATAAGCTACCTAAACGGGTCGTAACAGGTCAAAAGCACTTAGGATAAGTTTTGTTTTAGTATATAGGATTTGTTAAACCATATTACATGAGTTCCTACACTCATTTGGTTTACGAACCCTCATGCTACCCGATCCTCCGATTAGGTCCGTTTATTAATGTAGTTGCCTATATTAGGTGCCGTTTGATTCCGTAACCTTCTAGCTTTGCTTGGTGGATATCTAAAGTCTATTGAGCAATCTCAAGTGAGTACATAGACCCCTCTTTTACTGTTTTTCAAACATTTTGGGGTGAAACACATGTGCCTACTTGTTATTTTCATGCTTTCCATGCTTTCATATCATATACTTGCTATGTTCATTAGTACACTTATAGTACATAATTTCATTGTGTTTTTGCTATGTATGTCCTTTGTAGCATACTTAGTACATCGTTTTACATGACATTTTATGCTATGTATGTCCATTTAGTTCATACTTAGTACATTGTTTTACATTACCTTTTTATGCTATGTATGTTCACCATACTTAGTGCATTTGTTTTTCATCACATGCTATGTATGTCCGTTTTGCCGCATACTTAGTACATTTTCATCACATGCTTACATTTTGGGATATGACATTTGGTTTGTTAAGTGGGACCATATACATTCATTAACTTTGATCACGCCGCTCGTTAGTAGGTAATGGTACCATAGGAATTGACAACTCCCGTTCCTGACATCCTAGGTATGTTTGGATGAAAGGAATGACCGAATCCGATAAAACATAACACAGATAGACCTTTAATTTGTTTAAGGGCTTATCACCACAGTCACAAGGCTTGGATGTATGCATTTTTACAATACCGCATAAATGTTTGTATTCAGTATAGCATGCATTTCCACAAGACATAGCGTTGATTTAAACCACGTTTTACTTCAATACATTGTTTTGTGCATTTTTATCTGTGGCTCAGTATATATATATATATATATATATATATATATATATATGTTTCACTTGCCATACATGACATTTTGTTTACACATTACACATTTGGCATTTAACATAGACATTTTGATATTGATATACATATTTCATGGACTACATTTTGACATAAACATTTTGACATGATTTACACAAAGACATTTGACAAATGGTTTAGACATGGGCAATTTACATTGGTGGTTTGTTTGGGTAAAATGATTTGAGTAATGAGGCGCGTGTAATATGATACAAGCATGGTGGATACGTCGCTGGTACTTCCTATATATAAGTGCTTGTATGGTATTACATATCGAAGCGTTATTTGAATCATTTCAAATTAGACATATAACATTTTATACAAATAACATATTTTTTAAGACATCGTTTTACAAACAACTTATTTTATACAAAACTCATTTTACTCGGTTATTCATTCAACCTCACATTACTCTTTTACATATCATCTACTTTATCATCGCTTTTCAAAGGATTTATAAAACAAAACAATTAACAAGGTTCATGACTGACTTTTGTTAAACAACTTTTTCTTAAACTTAAGTCATGAATCCTATTTTTTACAAAACCTATGTATCTCACAGGCATTTTTATGCTGACGTACCTATTTTCACATGTGTTTCAGGAGTTGTTGCTTAGGATGATGATCGTGACACTAGGGCGGACCTGTGCCTTAGAGACTTAAAATAAAGATAGACTTAGTTTAATTATGTTGTGTACTCTTTGGTTCTTATTTTGAAACAATGTATTCCACCTTTGGTTGTTGAATAAAAATATAATTTTAATTACCATGGTTGTGGAACAATAATTCTGCTACAACACTCCCCGACGTTTCCGCCACGATTTGATGTTTTACGTGGTCGGGGTGTGACACATCTGTGACACCCTGAACGGAGGCGGAAACGTCGAGGGCATCACGAAACTTGGTAGAATGCATATAAGCACATGGTGATTAAATTAAAGTTGAAATATAATTAAGTTGGTTGATAGGATTGCATTCACATCCAAACTAGTACGAAACAAATACAACACATTGTTCACAAAAGTCTTTGTTTTTATTTAAGCTAAGGCACTTGTCTTGAGCAATCCTATGTGATCCTTGCAAAAGCTAACTTCAAACATTTTCACCTGAAACATATGTTAAAAACAATTTGGGTCAACAACGGTTGAGTGAATTCATAGGTTTTGGTTAGTTTGGTAATAAATAATGTGATAATAAAATGAAATGTTTAATAATGTGGCATTTGATATATCTTAGCAAAATGAGTAATACAAGTATGCTAGGTGGAACATTCAAACCTTGTAGACGTAAACACGGATCTATCATCCAAACTTCCGAATTGCAAAATGTGAACAACGACATCAACAACAACAAATGGTGAACTGGAAGTTAGGATGGGGCGTCACACCTATAGCGCTATAATATTACCGCTGGGCTTGTACGAAGTTAATGAATGTAGGTGTAAGCAACAAGTATCAAGCAATTGCAAGAAACAATCAAGATAGCCACAAAATGCAAATTGGTTTGTATCACATTATTTCATATGTTTCATCCCAAAAATATTGTAAAAGAAAATGGGAACTATGAACTCACCTTGATTTCGGGTAAGTCCAAACAAGTATGCAAAATGTGAGAGTTCTTGGAAATAAGATTCCACATCACTCTAATTGATAGAACATGCAACAATATGGAATATGTATAAACAATAATGTTTAATTGGATAATTGGAAATCCTAAATCTATAGGATTCGGTAGTGTTTTGTTTAAATGGTAATTATGTGGTTTGGGTAACCTAACAAGAGGACTCGGAAAATGAATATGATGTAAAGGAATTATTTATGAAAAATATATTTTTTAACATAAATAATATAATTGCAAGATTATATAATTGATTTAATATAACATTTGTAATAATAAATCAAATATAATTAATTAGTATAACTAAATACCATAAATAAATAAAATGATTATTGGTAAAATATTGTACAAGTGATATAATTAATTTATAAAAATTATAAATTAATTTAGATGGTTAAAATATATTACTGATTTAAGATAATTATTTTGGCCCTTGAATAATTTTATATAAATAAGATGGAATTAAAAAGGTTAAAATACCAGTATTTAGGTTTATAAAGTTTAATTATTACAAATAATTTGAAAATGCCCAAAATAGTTTCTGACTTTTTATAAACTCAGAAACATGTGTATTTTGTTATGAGAATATTTTTGAGCAGAAATTATATAATTATATATAATTAAACTAGTTAAGTTTAATTAAGTGATTTAACTGATGAAATTATGTAAAATAATCTGTAAACAATCAAACAGTAACTAAATTTATATAAACTCAGAAAAATACACATAATGTCATAAAAATATATTCGGCCAAAAATTATATAGTTATATAATTTAAATATATTAAATTAAACTATACTTTTAAGTGTAAATACTGATTTATTTATATAAATGTCTAAATTATATAAAATATCAGTAACAAAAATTATTTTTGTAAAGTTTATCACTTGAAATAATTATCATAAAAAATTCAGATTTTATTGCTAAAAATTGGATTTATTATGAATTAAGTAAGCATTATACGGTTTTAATGTTATAAAAATTTGTTTTATAAAACAATCTGATATGAAATGATTCCGAATCTGAATTTTTATAAGTTCAAAAAGATGTAAATAATGTCTCAAAAATACTTTCAGATTTATGTTATATACTTTTTATAATTTAAATATAATTGCATAAATAAATGGTTCTACTGATTTAATTGTATAAAATCAGATTGTATATAAATAAATGTCAAAATAATATTTCCAGAAGTGTAAACAGATAAGGTAATTATTCTGAGATTTTCAGAATATAACTGATTAAACTTGATTTTATATGAATTTTATAAATTTAAACCGGTTTTTGATTATAAAAATAAAAATATAAAAACTTCATCTTCTTCCCCAATTTCGGTCAACAGAAAGTCAACCCCCCGATTCTCGCTCAAGACTATGTTTTATTTCAATTAACTTTACATAAACATTGTATAAGCATGAAAGAACTATTTGGGACAATAAGAACGAACCGGTATCGATCTGAACGGTGTGCCGACTAAATCCGGCGACTGTAATTCCGGCGAGGTAACAGAGACGAACAGATGCCATGTATCGATGTGTTAGTGGATTTTTAGGGGTGTGTGGTGTTCGCAGAGGCTTAGGGGACCTTTATAACTCCTCAATTCATACGATTTCGACATGGATTAGTGGAATTAAACTCCACTTCCGGTTCAAGTATAAAAAAACGATTTCGACACAATGTCAGGCATCTAATTGAACGATTAAACGCATGCGAGAGTTGGTTTTGACGTGAAGATTCCGCGTGCAAGTATATCGGGCAGAGGAAACCACTAAGCACGTGGTTCGGGTTGAAATCCGGTGACAGACGCGGGTTTCGGGTTTTGAAATATAATATTTAACATCTAATGTGTGTATATAATACGGTTCTAAAATATTACCGGATGAGGCTTATAGCCGACCGGTCACAATGTCACTTGTTAAACGAAAGTTCCCGAGTTCGGTCCCCCTAGTGACCGGTTTAGCCCTTTTTTTGTTTTAATGATTTAAAAAAATTACAGTTTAGTCCCTAGGGTTCTCGAATAAGCACAAACAGTCCCTTAAATAGTTTAGTTATATATGCTAAATAAGTTAGTTTTTAATAAGAATTCCTTGTATAAAAGATAACCCGGTTAGGACTATTAGTTAAAATAGTTTCTAAAATGACCATTTTGGTCCCTGAAGTATAAGTTTAAGAAAATGACTATAAGGACCCTATACTTTTTAATTCAAAATTTAAAAGTTTATTTTATTTATAAAACAAGTTTCAAAAATGACACTAAGGTCCCTAAACTTATAGTTCTTGAAAATTACCTTTTTAACCCGAACTTATAAGATTTCAGCAATGACAACTTAGTCCCCGGACTTTTGTACTTTCTAAAAATGACGGTTTTTGTCCTCGGACTTAAAATCAAAGTTTTCAAGCAAGTTTCAAGGGATGACAATTAGGTCCCTCAACTCATATATTTTCACATAAATGACACATTAGGCCGTTGTACTTAATGTAGCCTTGTTTATAAGTATGAAACTCAATCAAATTTGCAAACATTCACGTGTTTGAGTCGGTAAATTGTGTAAAAGAATGAAACAAAGCATGTATCAAACAAATTGCATTTCAATATACGATAACTGCTATTATGTGCATCAAACAAGTACATGTTTGAAAATCGAGGTGGTTACACTCTCCCCTACTTTAGAAAATTTCATCCCGAAATTTATTCGAAAGAGACTGTAGAATGTGATTGTAATGATTAGAAGGATAATCAAGTCATTGTTGGATGTTGAAAAATTTGAGGAATTTACGAGAATCATTGTATAGAAATTGTTTTGCATGACACTATGCTATGCTGGATTTGTAATGTAAATATTATGCAAACAAATGTGTGTACAAACAAGCAAATAATGGATGATTACATAACCACATAATGTTTCTATCTGCCACCTTACTTAACAAGGCTTACTATGATTCTCATGCGTTGAACCTCGTAATTAAGTGTGCACCCAAAATTACGTGTTTCGTCGCATGGTCCACATAGCACTTCTAGTTAAGTGAGGAAAACAAATAAGATTGAGGTATTGTTTAAATCAAATAAGCATCAATACAACATCAACTGAATCAAAACGTATTTCACATTAGCAATGATAGCATTGTTTGTTTGACAGTCTATTGAACAAATTTACATTTGAAATAAGTCATGTAATGGATCAAATTCAAGATTATAAGGTGGTGGAGGTGGTAGAGGCAGTTGCATATGATCAGTTAATTGTCTCAGCATGCTTTCCAACCATTGATTTCTTTCTGTCAACCATTTTATTTGTTGAGACAAATTTCGAACTTGATTGTTTAACCTAGTCACTTCGACTTCCATTGAATCTGGAGGTAGATGCATTTGAGGCATCGTACTTGGGCCGGCTATATCAGTTGGTGGCAGTTGTTCTACTTCGTTCAACAGTGACTGGAAAGACTGTGGCAGATACGGTGATTGCAAAAATGATTCCGATACTAATTGATCTTGGATCATCATGCTTTCATCAAACAAAGCTTCTTGCGTCGTTGGATCCTCCTCGAAAACTATCGGTGAGAAGTTTGGTGTTGATGGTTGGGATAAGTTAGTTATAATATGTTCTTGTATGTATGGCAGCGGTGGTTGCATATCAAATTGATAAAAAGATGATTGAGGAAACTGCAACAATGATTGTTGTAAATTTTGTGGGGAGGTATTCTCTAAGATAACTGGAGCTCCCTCCGACTGTGATGGTTGAGTTAATGTACTAATATGAACATGGGTTAGCCTAATGGTGTAAGGATTTACAATCCCAGGTGCCTTCGGTGGAGATAATCCCTGGATAATCTGATCACTTAAGACACCTAATGATTGTGCTATTTTTGTAATGTAGGACCCTCCAATGAGACATCTCAGAGGATGTGATTGTTGACTAGAAAAATATACAGCAAGCTCGTGGGCAATATTACAAGGGACTTGCTCAAAAATACTATACAGATAGAAAAGTTTGATTGTTCTAACCCTTTGTTGATTATGCTTGCTCCCCGTGATAGTGTTGACTAAAACACGGTGCATATATTGATAACAAGGGTCTATGAAGTTCGTAGAATTATTGTGGACACACCATTCTTTTAATGAATGGCATTGCCAATAATCTACCATATCCACGGAGGAACAAGAGGTTGATGCCTCCGTAAAAATGGGTTGTTTAACTTCTTCATCTGTATATATGCCCAGATGAACTACGAATTCCGTTAATGACATAGTATGAGGTTGCCCACAAAGTTGAAAATGAATGGATTCATTGGTAAGATTTTTATTATCATTGTAATAGAAAGTGGACAAAAACTCATACACCAGTTCATCATATGATGGTTCTAGGATGTCGAAGAAACGGCGCCAGGGCGTATTAGGTAGTAGTACTCTTGCCAGTAAACCACTGGAATCAATCGTTCCCATTCGTTGCCAATCAATACCGCTAATAGTAAGAATTTCATGATGCTTGAGTTTTTGATACCTCTCTCGATTGTGTAAATTAGTAAACTGAAGGAAGGGATGATTTTTTGCTGCATTTGAAGATTCAGCATATGCTGCTGGGAGATTTGTCATTGGGATGTGGGGTTTTGTTGAACTAAGAAAAGTTTGGGTATGTGTTGAGTTATGTCAGAAGTTGTAGTTCTTGTGTAGATTAGCTCGAGTAGTGAGTTTCTTATATAGATAAGGAAATTCCGGATTACACCATATGATCGGTTAGGGCTTCCATGCTACGTTCTAAAACAGTTTAATGCAGCTAGTTTGAAATTTTAAATCTGACAGGTATGGTCTCGAGAAAATTTTGAAACTTGAAAAAAAAGAATCGTATCGTATAAAATTGATAATAGTACAACGTAGGTTGATTAAAACTTGGATTGTTCTGAAACGGAGAAAAGAAAAAAAAACTCTTTTGAATTAGGGTAACATGCCTTGAGCCTATAGGCATACTGTACTCTCATCGGTAGTTCCCAGGTAGGCAAACGTGTGTCTCGTCGTGGAGGTGATTTCATTATGGGGTAAAGTAGTTTCATAAAATCAATGAGGATCAGAGAAAACACGTAACAAGATGGATATCATTTATTCCACGAATAAACGACATCAATGACAAGTCAAAGTAGTTGGGTTCTTATAACTTGGTGAAGTCATGCTTTAGCCTATAAGTGGACACTCATCCCAAGAATTCCCAGGTAAGCACAACTGGTCTCGCGTCTGATGAGATTTATACGAAGTGCTTGCCTAGACAGAAAACTCAGAATACAGGCATCCACCCTTCCAGATTGCACGAGTTCGTTATTAGAGCCCAAGACTTTGATGAGAATTTAAAAATCAGAAGAGGTTTTGAAAATAATCACCTAAGGATAGGTGATGAGCATTTAAAGATGAGATATGTGGTGACGAGGCATTGGTTACAAAAGATAAGGATAGGGATGAAGGCAAAGACATAGATAACGGAAGAGTTTGCTAATGGAAGGTTTCCTAGGTAAGTTATAGTCTAGGTCAAAGTATTACTAATAACCTAAATCCCTATAACCATGGCTCTGATACCAACCTGTGACACCCTGACCGGAGGCGGAAACGTCGAGGGCATCACGAAACTTGGTAGAATGCATATAAGCACATGGTGATTAAATTAAAGTTGAAATATAATTAAGTTGGTTGATAGGATTGCATTCACATCCAAACTAGTACGAAACAAATACAACACATTGTTCACAAAAGTCTTTGTTTTTATTTAAGTTAAGGCACTTGTCTTGAGCAATCCTATGTGATCCTTGCAAAAGCTAACTTCAAACATTTTCACCTGAAACATATGTTAAAAACAATTTGGGTCAACAACGGTTGAGTGAATTCATAGGTTTTGGTTAGTTTGGTAATAAATAATGTGATAATAAAATGAAATGTTTAATAATGTGGCATTTGATATATCTTAGCAAAATGAGTAATACAAGTATGCTAGGTGGAACATTCAAACCTTGTAGACGTAAACACGGATCTATCATCCAAACTTCCGAATTGCAAAATGTGAACAACGACATCAACAACAACAAATGGTGAACTGGAAGTTAGGATGGGGCGTCACACCTATAGCGCTATAATATTACCGCTGGGCTTGTACGAAGTTAATGAATGTAGGTGTAAGCAACAAGTATCAAGCAATTGCAAGAAACAATCAAGATAGCCACAAAATGCAAATTGGTTTGTATCACATTATTTCATATGTTTCATCCCAAAAATATTGTAAAAGAAAATGGGAACTATGAACTCACCTTGATTTCGGGTAAGTCCAAACAAGTATGCAAAATGTGAGAGTTCTTGGAAATAAGATTCCACGTCACTCTAATTGATAGAACATGCAACAATATGGAATATGTATCAACAATAATGTTTAATTGGATAATTGGAAATCCTAAATCTATAGGATTCGGTAGTGTTTTGTTTAAATGGTAATTATGTGGTTTGGGTAACCTAACAAGAGGACTCGGAAAATGAATATGATGTAAAGGAATTATTTATGAAAAATATATTTTTTAACATAAATAATATAATTGCAAGATTA
Organism: Helianthus tuberosus; assembly: GCA_030545235.1. Classification (NCBI taxonomy): domain Eukaryota; kingdom Viridiplantae; phylum Streptophyta; class Magnoliopsida; order Asterales; family Asteraceae; genus Helianthus; species Helianthus tuberosus. The sequence goes on along the minus strand of CM060354.1, from coordinate 113,159,776 downwards.
TATAATTGATTTAATATAACATTTGTAATAATAAATCAAATATAATTAATTAGTATAACTAAATACCATAAATAAATAAAATGATTATTGGTAAAATATTGTACAAGTGATATAATTAATTCATAAAAATTATAAATTAATTTAGATGGTTAAAATATATTACTGATTTAAGATAATTATTTTGGCCCTTGAATAAATTTATATAAATAAGATGGAATTAAAAAGGTTAAAATACCAGTATTTAGGTTTATAAAGTTTAATTATTACAAATAATCTGAAAATGCCCAAAACAGTTTCTGACTTTTTATAAACTCAGAAACATGTGTATTTTGTTATGAGAATATTTTTGAGCAGAAATTATATAATTATATATAATTAAACTAGTTAAGTTTAATTAAGTGATTTAACTGATGAAATTATGTAAAATAATCTGTAAATAATCAAACAGTAACTAAATTTATATAAACTCAGAAAAATACACATAATGTCATAAAAATATTTTCGGCCAAAAATTATATAGTTATATAATTTAAATATATTAAATTAAACTATACTTTTAAGTGTAAATACTGATTTATTTATATAAATGTCTAAATTATATAAAATATCAGTAACAAAAATTATTTTTGTAAAGTTTATCACTTGAAATAATTATCATAAAAATTTCAGATTTTATTGCTAAAAATTGGATTTATTATGAATTAAGTAAGCATTATACTGTTTTAATGTGATAAAAATTTGTTTTATAAAACAATCTGATATGAAATGATTCCGAATCTGAATTTTTATAAGTTCAGAAAGATGTAAATAATGTCTCAAAAATATTTTCAGATTTATGTTATATACTTTTTATAATTTAAATATAATTGCATAAATAAATGGTTCTACTGATTTAATTGTATAAAATCAGATTTTATATAAATAAATGTCAAAATAATATTTCCAGAAGTGTAAACAGATAAGGTAATTATTCTGAGATTTTCAGAATTTAACTGATTAAACTTGATTTTATATGAATTTTATAAATTTAAACCGGTTTTTATAATAAAAATATAAAAACTTCATCTTCTTCCCCAATTTCGGTCAACAGAAAGTCAACCCCCCCGATTCTCGCTCAAGACTACGTTTTATTTCAATTAACTTTACAGAAACATTGTATAAGCATGAAAGAACTATTTGGGACAATAAAAACGAACCGGTATCGATCTGAACGGCGTGCCGACTAAATCCGGCGACTGTAATTCCGGCGAGGTAACAGAGACGAACAAATGCCATGTATCGATGTGTTAGTGGATTTTTAGGGGTGTGTGGTGTTCGCAGAGGCTTAGGGGACCTTTATAACTCCTCAATTCATACGATTTCGACATGGATTAGTGGAATTAAACTCCACTTCCGGTTCAAGTATAAAAAAACGATTTCGACACAATGTCAGGCATCTAATTGAACGATTAAACGCATGCGAGAGTTGGTTTTGACGTGAAGATTCCGCGTGCAAGTATATCGGGCAGAGGAAACCACTAAGCACGTGGTTCGAGTTGAAATCCGGTGACAGACGCGGGTTTCGGGTTTTGAAATATAATATTTAACATCTAATGTGTGTATATAATACGGTTCTAAAATATTACCGGATGACGCTTATAGCCGACCGGTCACAATGTCACTTGTTAAACGAAAGTTCCCGAGTTCGATCCCCCTAGTGACCGGTTTAGCCTTTTTTTTGTTTTAATGATTTAAAAAAAATTACAGTTTAGTCCCTAGGGTTCTCGAATAAGCACAAACAGTCCCTTAAATAGTTTAGTTATATATGCTAACTAAGTTAGTTTTTAATAAGAATTCCTTGTATAAAAGATAACCCGGTTAGGACTATTAGTTAAAATAGTTTCTAAGATGACCATTTTGGTCCCTGAAGTATAAGTTTAAGAAAATGACTATAAGGACCCTATACTTTTTAATTCAAAATTTAAAAGTTTATTTTATTTATAAAACAAGTTTCAAAAATGACACTAAGGTCCCTAAACTTATAGTTTTTGAAAATTACCTTTTTAACCCGAACTTATAAGATTTCAGCAATGACAACTTAGTCCCCGGACTTTTGTACTTTTTAAAAATGACGGTTTTTCTCCTCGGACTTAAAATCAAAGTTTTCAAGCAAGTTTCAAGGAATGACAATTAGGTCCCTCAACTCATATATTTTCACATAATGACACATTAGGCCCTTGTACTTAATGTAGCCTTGTTTATAAGTATGAAACTCAATCAAATTTGCAAACATTCACGTGTTTGAGCCGGTAAATCGTGTAAAAGCATGAAACAAAGCATGTATCAAACAAATTGCATTTCAATATACGATAACTGCTATTATGTGCATCAAACAAGTACATGTTTGAAAATCGAGGTGGTTACAACATCTAACACGGTTGATGCGGTTTCTATGGTGCCATCGGCTAATTCAACCTCATATTTTATGCTTAGGGTTCTAACAGGTAGGTTTAACAACTTACAAAACTTATCATCAACAAATGACTTGTCTGCTCCAGAATCAAATAACACCTTGCATATACATCATTAATAAGGAAGGTACCTGTTATGACATTATCATTCTGGATCGCCTCTTGTGCGTTCATCTGGAAAACCCTAGCATTGGTCTTTTTCCCATCCTCAGCCTTCTTAGCAAACTTTGGGTAGTTGGATTTGATATGCCCTTTTTCATCGCAGTTGTAGCACGTTGCATCCTTGATTTTCTTACAGTCTAATGTCTTGTGCTCAGAAGATTTACAAATCCCCCAAGCTCTCGGCTGTGACTGGGATTTCGATTCATATCTGCACCTCCCAAAATGGTGCTTCTTACAGATCTTACACTTGGGCTTATCTCCTGACTGTTGACCATCCTTTTTCGTTCCAGAACTCTTCTTGTGGTCATTGTTTCCCTTACTCTTCTTGTCTGAACGTCGTGAGTTGTCATCCTCACGCTTCCTTTTTTCAGCGTTTGTGTTTCTCAGCGATCTCTGCCTGACCGCGTCCAAAGTAAGGGACAATGATATATCAGCTGCAGACCTAAAAGTAGCTGGTCTGGAGGCCTTCACACTGGCCTTGATTTCTGGGGCCAAACCCCCAATGAAACGAGCTATCCTCTTGGGTTTCGGAGTTACCAGATACGGAACCAGTCTTGACATAGTGTTGAAGCTCGTAAGGTAGGCTTGCCAATCTAGGTTTTTCATAACCAATGACAAGAAATCAGCTTCAATCTTTTCAACCTCATGCTGAGGGCAGTAATTCTCCTTAATCAATGTCACAAACTGTTCCCAAGACAGATTGTACAATGGGATTTTCCCAGTGGCTTGGATCAAAGACCTCCACCAAGCTAGTGCCTCACCTTTGAACGACTGGGATACAAACTTTACTACATCCTTATTAGCGCATCCACTGATATCTTCCACAGTGTCCATCTTGTCTAACCATGACATGCAATCAACCGCTCCCTTTTCCCCGGTGAAATCCCTGGGTTTGCAGGAGACAAAGTATTTATAGGTGCAACCTTTAGCACGTGGTTCTTGATTTAATACAACTCTCTTAGATGGAATACTCCTCTGGTTTGATGAGTGATGAGAATCACTTTTGTGAGCAGTATGAGTTCTTGAGGGTGGCTTCGTATGTGGTACAGATTGGGTCCTTACATGGGTACCACTAGATTCATTGAATTACCTATCCAAAGCTCTTGTAACAGGATTGTCTATCAATGCCTGTAATTCTGCTCCTGCTACGTTGACTCTGGAGGTGTCATGATTATCTCTGGGGTGACTGTTGACTTCGTCTGACCCAGGCATGTAGCTTGATTGCTACATAAAATAATGATTTTAATTCATTTAGAGGTCTATAACAGTTTTATCATTCCAGATGATTTATTAATCATAGTATTTAAGAAACCATTTCGATTAATTTGTTAGGTATATATATATTCAGGATTTTTGTTATAATAATCCTTAGTTATAATTAAAATATATCAATGGCGTAAAGGCCTAGTCATAAGGACAGTTTTAATTTTTTTTTAAATCATGATCTTATAGGTCAAGGTATTGAGGTTTTAGTCATAATTTATTACCTCTTCTTAACAGGGGGTCGAAGACCACGACTGTCTTTTGTCTTATATGACAATGAATATAGCCCGTAGGCATTACATCCCTATTGGATGTTTAATATAATAAAAGAAATTGGAAGAATCCAATGTAAAGATGACTTATGCGATTTTATCGAATCATGTTTTGCCAGGAGTGTTAACATGTTTTTCAGATGTTAACAAGGATTTGAACCTTTTGAATAGGTTTTACCGTCTTGGCCATATTTAGAATGACATGTGGCTAGGTTTTACCTTTAAGATTCTTTTTAATTTTTAATACAGAAAAATCCTAAATTGAGATGTTAATAAGGATCTGAATCTAATTTGGGGAACTACCATCTTGGCCTTGTCTTAAAATGACACATGGCTAGGTCTTGCCCTTCTTAGATTTTTATCATTTTATCATTTTATTATAATGACAGGTCTTAGATTAGGAATGTTATTTTCATTTATTTCACATTTTATGTTTATGCATATAATTAATAAAATTTAATAAAATGAAAATTTTAACTAACCATTCCATTAAAATTTAAACAAGTACAAGTCTGCCCTAAACGGGACTTCTACAGAAATAACACGCTCACGCAGGGGCTAAACTAACAAACATACCCACGCAGGGGTCAACAGAAAGACATGCCCACACAGGGGCAAATACAGAAAGACATACCCACGCAGGGGTAAAATACAGAAACAAATGTCCACGCAGGGACATGATTACAGCACTAAAAACAAACAAACAAATAAAGGATTTAATGATCCTTCTTGCCCTTTACCTTGATTAAGTTCGCCAGACCCTTGAAAATTCCTCGGTTTTACCTACGCCCTTCCCGAACCTCATGCTGCACCTCATTTAACCTTTGAAGAATCTCCTGATACTGCGGTGGCGATATTACTGGCAGCTGCGGGGGTTGCTGATACGGCGGAGGTTGAGGAGGTGGAGGTTGCTGATACCTATATGGTGGGTACCCATAGGGTGAATATCCAGCTTGATATGAGACTCCAAAGGGCCCCTCGGGATGGAGAGCATTGTAATCCCACGCTGCCTGGTACGGGTCAACATTAGCGTAGTTGTAGTTGGTGTGAGCCGGCTGCTTAAAGGGATTATACGCTGCCGCACCGGTGTATGTAGGTATTGGGTCGCCAAAGCCCAACGGTGGTGGCGCGACAGGCCCAGAGTTTACTTCTGAGACGGGGTTTGAAGGCCCACCCATCTGCGGGTCTTCATGGAGTGGCGGGTAGCGGCTGCCACTTGAAGGTTGAGGGGTGCTGATACGCACTCCTCCTCTCACGGACATCCGTGCGTTCGATCTTCTTCGCCTCGGTGGCTCCGGAGGCTGTTGCTGAACTGGTGGTGGTGGCGGAGTGACCGCGATAAAACGAGAATCCTTGGATGGATCCTGCTGCTGTTGCTGCTGCGGTGAGTTGTGGTAACTAGGAGTAAACACCCAGTCGATCTGTCTGAACCTCTCCTCATAGCTATCGGGACCATTATAAGGTGATCCCACAAAAGGTGACCCATCCGAAATTTCGATGGGGTGGTTAGGGGTCCCGGTTGGAGGCTCGGCGGGATCCGTGTCTTCGTCCATGTCCATCGCATGGTCGCCCGAGAAGTGGTCTTCAGGTCCTAGTGGGTTAAAACCCACTGGTTCTTCAATGTAGTTTGCCGGGTTGAACCGACTTTGGAAAACAGGTGTCGGGTCATCGAAAGAATGGTGAGGGCTGGATCTCTGGAGGGGGATTGAAGAAACACTAGATAATTGACCGGAATTGAATTATCTAGGGGGTTTGGATCCGCATAAAAAGGGGTTGTTCTCTCTCGTTCGATTCGATTGCAACTGATCTTCTTCTCCAATAAACTCCGCAAAACAAAGCACCGTTAGCCTCGTCAAGGGGAGAAAAGAGTTCTCTCCTTGACCCGACTCCGGCGTGAGAATAAGTATGTGTTTATGAAGAAGAAGAAGAGGTATTGACGAAGTGTGTGTAACTAGAATTTTATACCTGAATTGTTCTCATATTTATAGCTGAGAGTTTTAGGCGGGAAAACTCGTTGGTGAAATGTTGACAGAAGATGCTAACCCCGTAAGCGGTTACATTTCCTTCCGTTAAGTTTCTCGATCCGACGTGAGTGCACACGGATCGCTGTTTAGATCTATGGCTGGGAGTTTGTCACGTGGAAAGTGATCAAGTGGAGGTTTCTCTCCAATTACATGCTATCATTGTGATTTCAGGGATGCCTGAGGTGATGACACGTGTCCAGACAGTTATAACCATCTTAGTGGTGCACGATTGAATTCTTCTAGAAGATTACTACTGTAATCTGGTGTGACTCTTTATCGTGTGGTATCAGTTAAGTAAATAATATCCAAGTCTGGATATTATTAAGCGGAAGTGCTTGACTTAGGATTTTCATCCTTTATGGAGGAAAGCTCAAGGATTTATGATTTCCTTTTTGGCACGCGAGTGTTGTCTGCTATCTGTCTCTTAAGCCTTCCTTTTGTAAGACCAGTGTGCGGCCACGCAAGGCAAAAAGGGGCTGAAAGACGAGGTTGTGGTATGGTCCCAAGTACTTATTATGAGGTTTTTGGGACCTTACCCCTTCAAGTCCCCCCAGTCTAGTGTTGCTCTTATGTAAGTAAGTGGAGCACTGGACTTATGAGAGGGGAAATGCTTTTTGGCGCGAAAGTATGGAATCTTTTGTGAGAAGATTTACTTTGCTTATTAAAAATCCTTTAGGGGAATTTGTGATTTTTCCCTTTGTTGATTTGACCTTTTTGTACTTATGATCTGACGTTTAATGTCGTCACTTGTAATAAAGAATTATTTTTTCCTTCTTATCCTGGAATACGTACCGACGCCTGTCAGGTTTCATTTATGTGATCTGACATTTGTTTCAGTAGTGCCGTTTGGAAAGGACGTTTGACAGTTGATGATGATTACGTTCCCCTTTCCCGGGGTAACTTCTATATAAACTGTTGAGGGTTTTTATCCTTTCAACTCGTTTCGGAAATATGAAGGCGAAGCGTCTCTTTCGTACTCGGCGACTACTAGATGTTCTAAGGATTTTTAAGGCTGCCGAGGGACTCTTGCTCCTTGCCGATTCACCACCTTTAGCAGCTACCGGAGACGAGAAACCAGTGTCTTTCGTTCATCCTACAGTGGTGGGTTTCGGTTCTGAAGCTTGCCGGCCGGAGGTTGTTGAAGAAGAGGCTGGTGTTTTATCTGTTGATGCCTTAATGGCACGTTTTCCGATGATTCAGCACGGTGGATGTGAACTGGTGTATTATCGTCGGAAGAATCGCCGTGTTGATCATGTGCCGGTTGTTGCTGATTAGGTTAGGTTTGGGAAACTGTGTATTCCCTTTTTTGACGTTTATGTTGGTCTTGCTACTAAAAATTTTTGAAGATCACTGCCGTGATTGTTGTGAATGGTTGTTTATATTGCATTTTGATGATATATATATATATATATATATATATTGATGTACTGTCGTGCATGTAAGCTTCATGTTGTGTTTGGATTACAATATGTTGCATATGTTTAATTGCTTTGAATAGGTAGAGCGAATGAGAATGGTATTGTATTCATGTGTGAACGTTTGTCTAAGATGCGCAAGGTTGTGCCCTTTTTACACTGTTCATGAAGCGTACAATGTTTACCATATTGTTTTCGCGTATACCCAAAGAATTATATGCAATTTGTAACAAACAGTAACATGAGTAAAGATGATGCTTGTATTAATAAGGGCGCAAGGCCAATAATACAAAGGATAATAAAGAAATACATTGCCTGTATACTTTCATTTTGCGGATTGATTTGGCATATATGTAACACCTGCGCAGTTGCTGCGCGTTCCAGGTGCGGGGAACTAGTGTCCCATCAATTCTTTTTAGGGTGTATGCCCCCTTGCCTAAGACTTCATTGATGGCGTATGGTCCTTCGCATTTTGGCGCTAATTTTCCTGGTTTTTCTGCGTTGGAAGCTTCATTGTCGCGCAAGACAAAGTCGCCAGGGACAAAGGTACATACGCGTACACGCGCATTGTAGTATTTTTCGAGTTTGGATTTGTACCTTGCCTCTGCGATGGTGGCATTTTCGCGCCTTTCTTCCAGAAGGTCTAAATCCAGTCTTCGCTCTTGCTCGTTGTTTTATCTTTCCATAGCTTGCATGCGCGGTGATGGAAGACCAATTTCTGCTGGTATTACCGCTTCTGATCCATAGACCAGGCTGAACGGGGTTTCCCCAATGCTGGTTTTTGGCATGGTGCGGTGTGCCCATAAGATGCTGGGGAGTTCATCGACCCATCCTCTGTGCGCTGTCCCGAGTCGTGCTTTTATGACATCGACGATCTGTTTGTTAACACTCTCAACTTGGTCGTTTGCTTGTGGATGCGCCACAGAGGCAAAGTTGTGCTTGATCTTGATTTCTTTGAACCATTTTTAAGATCATCTGAGGCGAAGTTAGTGCCGTTGTCGGAGATGATGCGCAATGGTAATACGAATCTGCAAATAATATGTTCCCATATAAATTTACGAATTACCATTGCCGTTGTTGAGGCTAGTGCCTTGGCTTCGACCCATTTTGTGAAATAGTCGACTGCCACAATTATGAATTTTACTGCGCCTGGCGCGTCTGGGAATGGACCCACAAGATCAATGCCCCATTGCTGAAAGGGCCAGGCGGACGTAACTGGAATGAGTGGATTCTTTGGGCGAAGCGTTTTTGGCGCGTGGCGCTGGCAAGCTGCGCATTTTCGTAGTAACTCGACCGCATCTACATGCATTCCCGGCCAGTAATAGCCTGCGTTCATTATTTTTGCTACTACCATGCGCGGTCCGGCGTGTATCCCGCTTAACCCTTCGTGGACCTCCCTGACTAAATATTGTGCGTCTGTTTTGTCAACGCAGAAAATAGTGGTCCCATGAATGACTTTCGGTACAGAATCCCTTCCGCCATTTCGTAGTTGATTGCCTTGTTTTGGATTTTTCGAGCCTCCGCCTTTCCTTCTGGGAGTTTCCCATGTTGTAGGTATAAAATAATCGGAGACATCCAAGATGGATTGCCGATTTCTATAACGTTTACTTGTTTGAGAGCGACGGAAGGGTTGGATAATACTTCGATGCATACATCTTTTGCTAAATGTTTGAAACTAGTGGCGGCCAATTTGCTTAGCGCATCCGCATGTTTGTTCTCGCTTCTGTTTATGTGATTAACCTTGAATGTTTGGAATTTGCTGATTAACATTCGCGCTTGTTCCAGGTATAGAGCCATTGCTTCTCCCTTTGCGTCATAATGGCCATTAACCTGTTTAGCCACTAATTTCGAATCTACATTGGCTTCGAGGTTTCTTGCCCCCATTTTGAGCGCTAAACGAAGGCCTGCTAGGAACGCTTCATATTCTGCCTCGTTATTTGTGCTCCGGAAATCTAAGCGTATAGCATATGTAAGTTCATGGTCATCTGGGCTGACCAATCGGAGACCCGCGCCTGCTCCGTCATCGTTAGAAGCGCCATCTGTGTGCAGAGTCCAGACCCTATCGTCGAAAACAGGAACAGGGTTCTGGATTGCCTCTCACTCTTGGACTTTGTCGATAGGAACTTCTGTGGTAAAATCTGCCAGAACTTGCCCCTTGATTGCCGGTCGCGGTCTGTATAGGATATTGTATCCTCCGAGCTCAATCGCCCATTTGGCCAATCTTCCCGCGATGTCGGGTTTGGATAAGATTTGACCTAAATGGTAGTTAGTGAGAACTGTGATGATATGGCCAGAGAAATACCGACGTAAGCGCCGTGATGCATGTACTAGCGCTAGGACTAGTTTTTCTATCATTGAGTAACGCGTCTCTTGGCCAGTGAGCATCTTGCTTATGTAGTAGATTGGAGTCTGAATGTTTTCTCGCTCCACCATCAATACTGCGCCTACCGCTACTTCCGCAGCAGATAAATATAAGATCAGTGGCTCTTTTTCTCGTGGTGCCGTTAGTGTCGGCAACTGAATTAAACATTCCTTCATTTGCTTGAAGGCTGCTTCCGCTTCTGGTGTCCACTGGAAGTGGGTTTTCTTGGCGTAATTTCGTAGTGTGCTAATGAATGGATAGGATTTTGCTACATGATTTGCCAAGAATCTGTTCAAGGCTGCTAGACGTCCGGCGAGTCTTTTGCATCTCTTTTATAGTTGCAGGTGATAGCATTAACTGGATAGCCTGCACTTTCTCCGGGTTTACTTTAAAACCATCCCTTGTTACTATGAAACCCAGAAATTTCCCTTCTTCCATTCCAAAGGAACATTTCGTTGGGTTGAGTTTTAAGTTTACGTTGCGCAAAGAATCGAACGTGCGCTGGATATTTGCCAGCATTGTATCTTCTTCGTGGCTCATGATGACGAGGTCATCCATGTATACCTCGACTGTTTTGCCAATATCGCCTCTGAAGACGGTGTCCATTAGGCGCTGGTATGTTGCGCCTGCGTTGCGTAAGCCAAAGGGCATTTTTGTGTAACAGAAGATGCGTTTGTCTGTACGGAATTCGGTCTTGTCTTCGTCTTCTTCTTTCATTTGGACCTGATGATAACCTTTATAACAGTCAAGAAAGCACTTCCATCTAAATGATGCTAGAGAGTCAACTTTTTTGTCTATCTCAGGAAGCGCGTAGCAATCTTTTGGGCATGCTTTATTCAGGTCTTTGAAGTCGACGCACATTCTCCATCCGCCACTGTGTTTTTGGACCATTATTGGGTTGGCGACCCATGTATGTTATTGAACCTCGCGCAAGATTCCGACATTAAGTAGCTCTTTCACTTGCTCGTCCATGGCTTTTGCTTTCTCGTCATTGAAGCTGCGCCTCCCCTGAGCCACAGGTTCTGTTGAGGGTCGGATGTTCAGACAATGTTGTGCTATATCGCGCGGAACCCCAGTCATGTCTGCTAGGCACCAGGCGAATATGTCTTTGTTGTTGGACAACAATTCTTTTAATTGTATTCGTGTTGCTGGGGAAATTGTGTGTCCTAACAGGATGGTCTGTTCTGGATATTCATCGTTCAGAACCCACTTCTCCGGCTCATTTGATGTTGAAGGTTTGGCCACCTTTGCTGGTGGTTCATCGTCTACATACATGACTTCCTTGCTTGAGTATAGAATTGCTACTCCAGTTTCTGTTGGAAATCCGCATGCAGCATGTGGAATGGAAGTGATCATGCTGAATTCCCTTTGCGACCTTCTCCCAAGCAAAACGTCATGGCGTGATGTTGCCGGCATGACCATAAAGTTTACTGTGACTGTGCGCGAATGTTCGCCATTGGATAGAGTCACAGGAAATGCTATTTGCCCTAATGGGAATACAGCTTCATTACAAAATCCGGTAAGAGGAAAATCGACTGGCTCCAGACGTGCTTTGTCTTCTGGATCGAGTTGTTTGAAGCACTGCTCGTATATGATATCCATCGAGCTTCCTGGATCTATGAACATATAGTCCGTTCGATAATGGCCAAAGATACCTGTAATAATTACTGGTCGCTCTTCCTGAGGGCCTCCAGGAACAACAGGAAACAAGACTTGCTGTTCCCGCCAATGTTGATCATGGTGTCGTTTGTTTGGCCTTCATGAAGGGCCTCCTTGTACCATGTTTATTTGTTTTGGTTTGGCTGTCTGACCATTGGTACCTTCTGGTTCTGGCATTATCCTGGCATAACTGTTAGATTGGATGTCCCACTGATAAGGTATCTGTGGGTCCAATACTACAGTATCAATCGTACCACTGCTTCTTTGCAGAGTATCAGATCTGGTGTTTGGGGACTCAGGTCTGTGAATTTGTGTGAAAATTTGGTTTAAAGCAATCTGGCATCTGTCGAACCAGTATTCTGGGGCTCTCTCTATGAGCTGATCTGAGAAATTCTTTTCGTCTGAGTGACTATTACTTTTGTTGATTCCCATGATTCCGTCGATCTGAGTATTTGGGGTTGTAGAACCCTTGAATTCAGACCGAGGACCTGATGGGTGAGGTGATGAATTCTCTGCCATGTGAAAACAGAGAAATGAGGGAAACTAAATCGAAACGAGACAAAACTGGAAAAACAAAGAAATCGGTGGGCGCCAATGAAGAAACACTAGATAATTGACCGGAATCGAATTATCTAGGGGGTTTGGATCCGCATAAAAAGGGGTTGTTCTCTCTCATTCGATTCGATTGCAACTGATCTTCTTCTCCAATAAACTCTGCAAAACAAAGCACTGTTAGCCTCGTCAAGGGGAGAAAAGAGTTATCTCCTTGACCCGACTCCGGCGTGAGAATAAGTATGTGTTTATGAAGAAGAAGAGGTATTGACGAAGTGTGTGTAACTTGAATTTTATACCTGAATTGTTCTCATATTTATAGCCGAGAGTTTTGGGCGGGAAAACTCGTTGGTGAAATTTTGACGGAAGATGCTAACCCAGTAAGTGGTTACATTTCCTTCCGTTAAGTTTCTCGATCCGACGTGAGTGCACACGAATCGCTGTTTAGATCTATGGCTGGGGGTTTGCCACGTGGAAAGTGATCAAGTGGAGGTTTCTCTCCAATTACATGCTATCATTGTGATTTCAGGGATGCCTGAGGTGATGACACGTGTCCAGACGGTTATAACCGTCTTAGTGGTGCACGATTGAATTCTTCTAGAAGATTACTGCTGTAATCTGGTGTGACTCTTTATTGTGTGGTATCAGTTAAGTAAATAATATCCAAGTCTGGATATTATTAAGCGGAAGTGCTTGACTTAGGATTTTCATCCTTTATGGAGGAAAGCGCAAGGATTTATGATTTCCTTTTTGGCGCGCGAGTGTTGTCTGCTATCTCTCTCTTAAGCCTTCCTTTTGTAAGACCAGTGCGCGGCCGCGCAAGGTAAAAAGGGGCTGAAAGACGAGGTTGTGGTATGGTCCCAAGTACTTATTATGAGGTTTTTGGGACCTTACCCCTTCAGGGATGAAAGATGGCTGCGGGTTATGGGGCTCATTTTCAGAATGAGGCCCATAGGAATGGTGATAGGATGGTGACGAACTTAGCGAGACGGATTGCCTCGCTGGCTCTATATATATCCTCCAATGTTCCTGGGGACTCGTACTCATTGAGGCTGGTGGGGTTCGTCTGTGTGATGGTCCGGCTTCATTGTCGTGGCCTGTGATTGGTGCCTTTCTGTCACACCCCCAAAATCCACCATGCGGAGTATCACCGCTTGGAGGCGTGACATGACCAGGATCGAGCCACCAATCATATTGAACAACGTAATTAAGTAAATAAACCAACCAAAAATACAATTGGTGACCAAAAGAAAGTAACCGACTTTAAGTTAACAGCGGAAGCATAAAACGTAAGTCCAAAACATAAATTTAATAAGTTCATAAGGATTAGATATTCAACATGGGACATAACAGTCCATATCCCACAACGACCTCCTCCTTGCGCAAGCTCCATAAGTACCTAACGACCTGCAAGGCATGTAACAACAAATCAACAACAAAGTTGAGCGAGTTCACAGTAGGTGTTCGTTATAAAGTAGTTTTTCAAAAACTATGAGTTTGTTTGCAATTGCAGGTTAAATCAACTTTGCTTATTTTCCAAACCATAAACGGTGGGGGCTACCCCATGTTGTAAACCACTAGACTAGATGTATATATATATGTGTGTCCTTCCCAATCCGAGGAAAGAGGTACATATTAAATATGTAGGTTTAGCGTTGGTGTCCTTCCAAATCCGAGGACAGTGGTACGTAGTGAATATGTAGGTTTAGCGCTGGTGCCCTTCCCAATCCTAGGACATAGGTACGTATGAGAATACGTAGGTTTAACGCTGGTGCCCTTCCCAATCCGAGGACAGTGGTACGTAGTGAGTACGTAGGTTTAGCACTGGCGTCCTTCCCAATCCGAGGACGGAGGTAAGTAGTCTAGTAGTGGTGAAGGTACAAGTTCTGTCTCAGCTATTTAATCCCATTCCCAACCACCGGGAATCCCATGCCTTAGTAAGGGTGTGAACTCACCTTTGGTTGCTCGGTTTGACTCTCAAAAATAGCTAACAGTCAAGGTCGGTCAATCACGTCCTAATATAATTACCAGTTAGTCATTTAGTGGTTTCAAATAGAGCACAAAATTCCTACACGTATCTACTACATAACATGCATTCACTTCAATAGTTCACGCTCATATAAACATTCCACCTATAGCTACTCAAGAACAAGCATACGATATTGCACAATAATACTTTCATTGACATATAACATGTTAGATCATCCTCAGCTAATATACTCGACATTTAGACACGCAATCTACGACTTATGTCATTTCAGCTTTTATATTCAAAACTGGGCTGTTTTCGGGGATTTTAATAAAATAGTTAACTTATTCCAAAAATTCCCAACTTTTTACGAAAGGTCTTAAACGATCCAAATATTATTGTGTAAAAATCTCGGGATCCAATTCATTACCAATATTTTATAAAAAAACATTTTCCGGACTGCACTCAGATTTATCTTTTTCTGACTGCAGTCCACGGAATAATTTATTTAAAATTCATCGTAAGTCCGATTTACGAAATTCCAGTGGGAGGATTACAAACACATCAGTGGTCATTTACAGTACAAGTTTCATGACCTAGTTCTACTCAGGTTTCAAGTTATGACTAAAAATATAACACCCATTTACTGCTGTAAAAACTCAGCTTTAGCTGCTGTTACAAATCGGGTCTTTAAAAATAGTAAACGAAGTCCAAAAATTATGATTCCAGTGTCATTAGAACCGTATTTCGAAATACATCAATCTAGACTTCAGAAAATGTAATTTTCGTTTTATATTGATCTGTTTACAGCCAACTGAAGTTGGCTGTAAAAGCTTGGACAGAAGCTGTTTTTCAGCTTTTAGCTTTCTAACTCGTGTTCGATTGATTCCGTTAGCATGTTTAGTGATCATAACAACATCAAACATCAATATTAACAAGCAAATCATCAGGTAATGAAGAAGAATCAAAACAACTTCATATTAACATCACTTCATCACATTTTAACAACATTTCATCATTAGGTTAGCTCTATGTTCAAAGCTTTGTTTATGGTCCTTTAGTGTTCATGGATTCTCATCATAAAATAACTATTAACCACTCTAATGACATGAAAAATGAATGGATCTAAGTTCTTACCACTAGTTCAAGACTAGGGAAGTTCGAGTGAAGAAATGTGGTGGTTAATAGCGAATAGAGAAGGTCCTTCAACTTCCGAACACACCGAGCTTCGTTGTTCACCTTCTTACACCTATGGATGCTCTTGAAAAGCTTGAAAGTGATCAAGTGGTGGTGGTGGTGGTGCTCTTGGGGTCGGCCGAAACCAAGAAAGAAAGAAGGAAAGAAAGTGCGGTGTGTTGAGTTGTGAATGATAAGGGTGATGATCTTATGGTTAATATAAGCAATCTTCCACACCTCTTTGTCCATTAGATCATATGCCCCCTAAGTACATGGCAACCAAATAAACTAATCAAGAAAATCAAGTGGGTGTGTCCCACTTCTAGAACCGGTTATGGGGGGGGGGGGGGTTGGTTTAGTTGGGTGGTGATGGATGGTTAGGGAACTTAGTTAGTTTCCAAGTGCTTAGTTCGGGATTTATGTGTGTTGAGTAATATATAGTGTGTTAGGGTGTTCGGGGACCCTAACTTGCTCAGGAAAATAAAAACAATGTGTTTGACAATATTTTTGTGTTCCGGGTAAAGTCCGGTTGTTCGGTTCGGTGTTGTTCCATTAAAGTGCTTAATTAATCCGTAAGGTGTCTTTTATATATATTTTTGTAACATTTTTAATTTTCAACACTCAGGAAAGCACACAGGACTATTTAGTAACTTTTCTTGTTGGTGCATGAAATGTCTGTTGACTACGTCTACATTAAGTCTTAGGTCAAGATAGTCAAGATTAGAGTTTGAAAGTGAAATTAGGGTTTAAAGATGTTAATTCGCTTATAATGACATGTTGGTCATTAAAAGCGAAATCAGAGCTTGTAATTTCGTTTATATGTACATAGTTGTAGGGGTTTCGCTCTTAGGGTCATAGGTATTTCGCTTATAGGTACACCTAGAGGGTTTCGCTTATACATACATGGGGTTTCGCTCTTAAGGCATGTCTTATGAGCGAACCGGCTAGTCTATATAAAGCTGATGTGTGTCTTCATTTGTAGCACATTGGAGCGAAACCTGGTCATTGTTTAGGCAACGAAACTCTGTCAAATTTGAATCAGAAAGTAATAAAAGAGAAGGAATTGAAAAGGAAAAGTTGTGTAACTTCATTTACGTTGATTCCGCCTTCGTATGTGAAGATGAACGTTCTTAACTGACTGTTTAGGGTCGGAACACGGTCCAACAAGTGGTATCAGAGCTTCAGGACGAGGAGTTCATACTACTACAGCTGATTCGACAAAATTCTCTCATTTCGACTCACTTTCTCTCATACTTTTTCGATTTAAACTAGTTCCTACGGTTGAAATGGCCAGATTTTTTAGTATAACGTGTAAAACATACAATTAACAAACCCTAGAAAGATTCAGGTTAAAACACGGCTTAAAAATGGTAAAAATCAATTAAAAATCGGGTTTCGCTTTTACGGACATCGAAGTATTTGATCTGTTTTCGCTGATAGAGACATATTGCTATTTCGCTGATAGAGACATATTGCTATTTCGCTGATAGAGACATATTGCTATTTCGTTGATAGAGACATGTTGTGATTTCGCTCATATAGACTTTAAATCAGATTTCGCTTATCTGAACAGCCTATTTCGCTTTTTCGGACACTGTTGATTTCGCTTATAGTGACATTCATCTGGTTTCGCTTTTGTGTCATCACAACTGATTTCGCTTTTGTGGACTTACAAGTCTGATTTCGCTTATTTGTCAAGACTGATTTCGTTTATCAGTCATACTATTGATTTCGCTTTTGTGTCATTAAAGCTGATTTCGCTTTTGTGTCACTGTTTTCCAAAATTTCGAAAATTTTTCTAAGTGTTTACTGATTTTGCAGGTACATTCAAGATGGATGACATATTCTTGAATCCGTTTAGTGACATGTACGCATTCGCTGGAGATTCCGGAAACGATGATTCTTCGTCTAGCAATGCGAATGAGAATCCTCCGAATACGAAGAAAAAGTTAACGGAAGCTTGGGAATCGGAAAGTGCCTTCGGAACATTCAATAAACCTCCAAAGCTAATGGCTATCGAGGAATACAGTCGGTGGTCAAGAAAGTTTGAAGACTGGTTGATGGCATTTGCATTTCCCAGCTGAAAGAGTTTGAAAAACGGTTATGAAAATGGAAACAAAAATGGTGAAACTTTAAGATCAGCTGAGGAGATTGATTTGTTTGTAGCTGAACAAAAGTGTGTAGCTTTGTTGTTTCAGTCAGTTCGGGAAGACATAATCTCTTTGATCGATTATTCAAATGCAAAAGATCTTTGGAAAAAGTTAGAAAAGAAATGTATAGGTAGTGAAGAAATAAAGAAAAACAAAATAAAACTACTTAGGAAAGAGTTTGATATGTTTGGGTGCTTAAAGAATGAATCAGTTTCAAAAATGATCGAGAGGTTTGGGCACCTGAAGCTGGAATTAGCTAGACATGGAATTAAGTATCCTGAAGAAGAGCTTATCGACAAATTGTTTGATTCATTTCCAGACGAGATGGATTGGAGATATTATGCGCTGATGCTGAAGAATACCATCAAGGCACCAGAAAAGTTGACACTAGATTTGCTGATTGAGAAACTCGAGAGTCACGAGTTGGAACTGAAGAAGACATTCAAAGTCAATCACTCATCTTATCAACAAAATTTGGATTTGTATTATCCGAAGAGTATGACGCAAAAAGCAACTTCTCCCGAGACTGCGTTTTCTGCTGAAAATGTGTCCACAGCAAGCAAAGAAAGTCAAAGTGGTCAAAGCAGTGGAAGTCACAGTGGTTATCACAGTGGATCTTCATCATCTGGAAGTCATTCTGATGCAAAGAATCGGTTTCAATGCAACATAGCAATAGACTTGAAGAATGCTCATAATTTTGATGAGGAGTCGGCCAAACAGCAGATGATCTTCCTAGCATCGGTGTTGGAATCGTATGAAGGGTTAGTAGCTGGGAAGATAGGCAACACCAACTTAACGAAAGAAGATTATGATCAGATAGATCCTGAAGAAATGGAGTTGATCGATACTCGTTGGGCTATGGCCAGTGCTGTTCGTCGAGCACAACGGTTCATGGAAATTACCAGCAGGAAGACAATTGGTGGTCCATCTACCAAGCTCGGGTTCGATAAATCCAAAGTGACATGCTTCAAGTGTAAGCAGAAAGGTCACTTCAAGCGAGAATGCAGAAACGCTTATGCTGATGAGTCGGAGAACCCTTTCAGATATAATTATTACAAGAAGGCAATTTATCACCAGAATAAATCTGAGCCGCCTAGATTGAAGCAGGTTGAAGACAACAAAGAGAAATCTAGAGCTCTTGCGGTGATTTATGATGATGAAGGGTATGATTGGAGTCAAGAGGTTCTACCTGAGGAAGATGCGGTTGGTTACGCATTCATGGCGAAAAACGACGAACCTATTCCTTGGAAAGATAACCGAACTGAAGATCAGAAGTATAGATACAGAAAAATGTTGGCTGAAAACAGAATCATTAGAATTTCTGGTATCTATCTGGAAGCGAGAAGAGCGAGAAGATGGGATCCGGATAGGGAGTGTTATCTTGACCCATATGGAAATATTGCAATCGATGACAAAACGCTTGATATCGAAGCCATAATCAAGGAGTACAAAGAAGAGGATGAGTATTGGCAAAATAAATGGTGGGGAACTGGAGACGAGAAAGAGAAAGAAGAGAAAGAGAGGAAGGAGAAAGAAGAGAGAGAAAAAGGAGAAAGAAGAGACAGAGAAATCAAAGAAAGTTGATACTGGAGTTATTGACACAACGCAGGAGTTGACTGTAGAGAATCTGGGAAAAATGGCTGACAAAGTGCTGGCTGCTAAAGCACTTGAGGTAGACTCTAACTCCGTGTCTGAGTCAAAAAGCCAGGTCAGTTCAAACTTGTCAACAAATGCGTCAGGTAAACAAATTGATGGAAATGCTGATTGCAAAAATTGCAACAAAGAGTGCAAATTTTGTAACACAGTCACGTATCTCAACGGGAAGAAAGTTGATGATCTGACAGCAAAGGTCAGAAGCGTTGAGAATCAAATTCTTGATCGTGACAAAACAGCTAAAGCTTCAACTGAACGGATAAGAGAATTAACTAGCCAAATTGAAAATGATAAAATTGATCATGAAAAAGTTAAAAAGGAAAATGAAAAGTTAATTCTTGAAAACCGTCAGATTTCTGAAAAGTTTGAAAAACTAAAAATCACAATGAAAGATAATGATGATCGAAATGGTAAAACTCATAAAGAAAATGTTCACCTAAAAGCAGTGCTTAGAGTAAAAGAAGAATCAATCAACCAACAACTGGATGAAATCGCTAAACTGAAACTTAAATTTCAAGAGGCTGAAATTGAAAACGAGCGAATCCAGTTGAAGCTTAACAGTTACAGCTCCGCAAGCTTTGTTTTGCAACACATTATTCCCAAACCCATCGGGAAAGACAAAGCAGGCGAAGATGTGTATTCTGATGGAACTGGGGTGGGTTTTCATCAAGTTCTACCACCTGTTCTTGATAACTACACGAAAAAGCAATCAGGGTTGGTTGAAATTGAAGAAGAAAGTGAAATGAATCTTCCAGATTCAATTGATGTCATGTTCACATCTTCCAATGACGATAGTGTCCAAAATGATATTGTAAAAGGTGTTGTTGAAAATGTGCTAAAAACAGATAATGACACTACTGAGGAAGATGGATGTTTCTTGGACAAATACATTCCGAAACAAAAGTCCAAGAACAACTTAAATGAAGAATCAAATCTTGTCATGTACAAGATGTTGGGTTCAGATAAGTTGTTTTCGGATTCTGAGTTTCCGATTGAGAATGTAAATGTGAACAAATTGACAAATGTTTTCAAGTTGGTTGAAGTTGAGTTGTCAGAAGTGAACAATCTGAGTCAAACAAAGAAAAAAATGAGGTTTGAGAATGATAAATCATACTACAAGAAATCTGTTAATCCATCACGTTTTTATAATAACAATCGAAACAACTGGTCGGGTGGTTATCAGGGTGCTAGGAATTATCAGAAAAGAAATGTTCCAAACAAGAGGTTTGCTGAAAAGAAAAAATTTGTGAACAGTTCGAGTTCACTTGCTGATGAAGAGAAAGAGATTTTTTCAAAATCGAATAAAGAGTTCTTTGAGAAAAGAGCTTCACAGTCTCAGTCTGAAGGCACAAGTCGAGTGGTTGATACTCGAACATGTTTCAGATGTAATCAAATTGGTCACATTGCACGAAAGTGTACCAATGTGAAGCCTAAGACTGAAACTGTGAAGATTCAAAAGAAGAAAGTTGACTAGAAGGGTAAAGCACCAATCATTGTTGAGAAAAAGAGTGTGAAAAATGACAACACCAAAGTGAAAAATGAACCCGTAAAGAAAGTGGTAACTAAAAATGACAAATTTTACAAGCAGGTTGCATTATCTCAACAAGTTTGGAAACCAAAAAGTGAGAAAAAGATTTCACCTTCTGAGGATTCAATTCAAATTGATTACGATGCAAATTTTCCACCTCTTAAGGCTGAAAACTTCAAAATTCAAATTGCGAGAGTCAAGGTTACACCTAAGGCTGATGAGGCCTGGGTGGACTCCATGTTCGACTAAACAGTTTGAATTGCCAGAGCTTCCTGGATTGCGAAGCATGAATTGGCATCTTTATTGAAGTTGGTTAAGTCAAAGTTTGTTATGTGCAGGATCTTCCAAAACTTGTATCCAGATGGATCATGGATAGTGGAGCTTCAAGACATATGACAGGGAAGAATGCGTTGCTGTATGATGTGAGAAATATCAATGGTGGTTATGTGGGATTTGCTGGTCATGAAGGTGGTAGAATTATTGGTGAAGGAACGTTATCCAACGGGATTGTGACGTTTGAGAGAGTTAACTACATAACTGAGCTGGAGAACAATCTGCTGAGTATCTTGCAGATTTGTGACAATATGTATACTACTCACTTCACTGATAAAGAATGTTTGATCTTGAAACCAGGATTTGTTGTTCCTGAAGAATGGATTATCATGCGGGCACCTAGAGTGAATGATTTATATGTGTTGGATATGAGTGTAGCAACTACAACTACTGGTCAAGCACATTGTTTTGTGTCTAGAGCAACTGAGAAAGAATCGAGATTGTGGCACCGAAAGATGGGGCATATACATCTTAGAAAAATGAATCACTTGGTGCACAATGATTTAGTTCTTGGAGTTCATGTCAAAGGTTTTCATCTGGAAGGGGAGTGTATTAGCTGTCTTAAAGGCAAGCAGAAGAAAAAGTCACACCCTACAAAGCAAGTCAATTCAGTTTTGAGACCTCTGGAAAGACTTCACATGGATTTGTTTGGTCCT
The DNA here is from genome assembly GCA_030545235.1 of Helianthus tuberosus. NCBI lineage: Eukaryota > Viridiplantae > Streptophyta > Magnoliopsida > Asterales > Asteraceae > Helianthus > Helianthus tuberosus. The sequence continues at coordinate 113,138,152 of CM060354.1, read as the reverse complement.
GTGAATGTCAAAAGTATTACAGGAGATTACTACTGTTTGGTCGTTACTGATTATTATTCCAGATTTTCGTGGGTTTCTTTCTTGAAGACGAAAGACGAAACGTTTGATAGTTTGATGGCGTTGTTTAAGAAAATTGAGAATTTGTACCAAAGGCGTATCAAAAGAATTCGTAGTGATAATGGTACTGCATTCAAGAATAGTAAGATGGAAGAATTTTGTGATGAAAGAGGTATATTGCATGAGTTTAGTGCTCCGTACACTCCGCAGCAGAATGGAGTCGCAGAACGCAAAAACCGGACACTAATCGAGACGGCTAGAACTATGCTCGCAGATTCAAAGTTACCGATAAATTTTTGGGCTGAAGCTGTTTCCGCCGCATGCTATACGCTCAACAGAGTTCTTACTGTCAAGAAGTTCAACAAAACATGCTTTGAGCTAATCAATAACCGCAAACCAAATTTGAAGTATCTAGAACCGTTCGGGTCACCCTGTATTGTTATAGAGCCTCATGGAAAGTTTGGTCCGAAGTGCATTGAGGGAATATTTGTTGGTTATGAAAATCTGATGCGACGTGTCTTCGTTCCAAGTGAGAAGCGGATTATTGAAGCTGGAAATGTTGAATGTCAAGGTTATACTATGCCGCCGCAGAATCCTGGAGATTCATGGCGTTATCATTATGACAAACTGTGGGATTCGTTTGACATGAGAGAAGAATCAGAGGATGATGAAGATTTCTTTGATGAGTTGGATATTTTGCGCGAATACGAGTCACAGCAAAGGTTCCCAGCTGAGTATTCGAGTCGACCACGGGAAACTTCAAATGACGATGAAGCAGGTCCGAGTAATGCTGGTGAACATGATGATGTCCAACAGAATGAAGTTGCTCAGGATAATCAGTCGGATCAGAATGATAATCAAGAAACTGAAAACATGCCAGTCTTTCATCATGGTGATTCAGATTCTGAGGGGGAGCAAATTCAGATTTCAAGTCAAACAAACCAAGTTGGTGAACAAGATGCGGATCAGAATGTTACTAATCTGGAGGGCAATGTAGATGTTCCAAGCGAAGTAATGCCACGAACTCTTTCATATCATCCAGAGGAGTTGATCATAGGAGAATTGCAGACAGGCGTTCACACTCGAAGACAGATTGATAAAGGGCTTACATGTTTTTATACAACAGTTGCTCCTTTGCAAACTGAATTCTCATTGAGTTGTTTTATCTCGCAGGTTGAACCAAGAACTTACAAAGAGGCGCTTACTGAAGACTCCTGGGTCAATGCAATGCAGGAGGAATTGAGTCAATTCGAGAAGTTGGGGGTGTGGAAGCTAGTGGATTTGCCGGATGGTCATAGAAAAATCAATACAAAATGGGTATTTAAGTGTAAGAGAGACGACAAAGGAGTTGTTGTAAGGAACAAAGCTCGACTTATTGTTCAGGGCTTTAGTCAACAGGAGGGGATTGATTTTACAGAAGTCTATGCTCTTGTAGCACGACTAGAGGCAATCAGAATTTTCCTTGCATTTGCATCTTGGAAGAACTTCAAAGTATATCAGCTAGATGTAAAATCGGCGTTTCTTTATGGGAAGGTCAAAGAGGAGGTTTATGTCGGTCAGCCACCGGGCTTCACCAATCCAATCCACAAAAACAAGGTCTACTTATTGGACAAAGCGCTGTATGGTTTACACCAGGCCCCGAGAGCTTGGTACGAGACTTTGTCTCAACACCTACTAGCCAACAAGTTCATTCGTGGAAAAGTGGATGCCACTCTCTTCACTAAAGAGGTCGACGGTCATCTTCTGATAGTTCAGATTTATGTGGACGATATAATTTTTGGGTCAACGAATGAAAGTCTATGCAAAGATTTTGAATCAGTGATGAAGCAAAAATTCGAAATGTCATCAATGGGGGAGATGAAATTCTTTCTGGGTCTACAAGTTGAACAACTACCTGAGGGAATTTTCATTCACGAGACGAAGTACGTTCATGATATTCTAGAGAAATTTGGGATGTCAAGTTCTACTCCAGCTGCTACCCCACTTGCAACAAATCATGGGATTCACCCAGATCTCACCGGAGACAGGGCTGATGAAACGTTCTACCGATCCATGATAGGTTCTTTGATGTACTTAACTGCTTCAGGTCCTGATATCATGTACCCAACGTGCCTCGCAGCAAGATATCAATCTAAACCGAGAGCTTCGCATATGATCATTGTCAAGAGGATATTGCGCTACCTGAAAGGAACTCCTTCATTGGGGTTGTGGTATCCTAGAAAAGGCGATTTTATGCTCGAAGGGTATTCCGATTTGGATTTCGGATGCTGCAAAGTCAATTCCAAATCAACAACTGCAGGATGCCAGTTCTTTGGACCTAGATTGGTTACCTGGCAGTGTAAGAAACAAACGTCTGTGGCGCTATCTACATGTGAAGCGGAGTACGTTTCTGCTAGCAGTTGCTGCTCTCAGATCCTGTGGATACAGCAACAGATGCGCGACTACGATTTGTAGTTTCTTAACACACCTCTTTTTGTTGATAATGAGGCCGCAATAAATATAACAAAGAATCCAGTACATCACGCTAAAACTAAACACATAGAAATTCGTCATCACTTTATTCGTGATTGTTTCGAGAAAAAGTTGATACGAATTGAGAAAATCCACACTGACGAACAGAAAGCTGATTTACATACCAAAGCTTTTGATAAAAATCGGTTTAAATATTTGTTAAAACTGAATGGTATGAAGCTTCTTTCGGTGTCGGATGGCATAATTGGCGTTGATGAGAGTACTGTTGCGGATGAAGACGAGAAACAATCTGCAATGGTTTGTCGATTTTTTACATGTTTTGGTATTTAGGGGGAGTAGATAGATGTATATAGATATATTTTTTCAGAAAATACAAAAACAGTAAAAAATGCAAAAATACAAAAACATGATAAAATCTGAAAAAGAGCTTGTGTTTATAGGGAAAATGATAGTACATCGGCTAGACTATTACAGTATGCTAAAGAATTGTAAAGTTTAAATGAGTTAAACAATCTCACTGATGATGTGTCGATAGGTTTTCGCACATTTAGTAGATTTATTCGGGATATAAACCTAAAATTTCAAACTTGTGAAATTCGTGGGGAACACTACTTGGATATATAGGTAACCCCTGAAATCTCGTTTGAAAGGTCTCATAATCTGATATACTAGGTTTTTATACTCAATGATGTCTGGGGTATTATTCCGGGACTTCTCCTGAATGGAAGTTCTGACCTAGTCCTTGGATAATACTTTCCGCAAATGCTTGAAACATAGCATAAACCCTCAGCATGCCGATGAAACAATAAAATTGATAGTCGTTGCTGTTGTAGCTAAAAGATCCTCTAAAGGGGACATACCGTAAAGTCGAAGCTGATATCTCTCTGCGTATACGGAAGTATCGACCTGAGATCCCTCGGCCCTCGCATTACCTAATTTATGTACAGATATCATTGTAGTATACTCACCTGTAAGACTGAATATTAGGATTCTGGATACGGGAGTATATTCAAGAGGTGGGACACATGAATGAGCTAAGTTCATAAGACATCTAATTCGTATCCTGAGTAAATTGAAATTTGTGTGGGAATTTAAGATGGATCAGTATATCGACAGTCGAGGTGAATTGTTTAAGTCTGAGTATGAAATGAAGCTTAACGGTACTTGTAATTTGTCTGATAGCTGATATGATTCCCTGACACACTAGCCAAAAATAAGTTTGTAAATAGTTTACTTTGTTTACTTTCTGCAAATTTAAGTTTTCTGTATTTCATTTCTTAGTTTAGAACACTTTATAACATCCAAAAAGATTTTATTTCTGCTTTATTTTTGACAAACCAAAGTAGAGAGTTGATTGTTGGATTCTCAGATGATTGAAGCAGATGCAGGAGATTCTGGACTGAAGAATGAGGAGAGCTTATCTTGATGAAGTTTGAATTATTGAAAAGTCAAAAACAAGTTCATTAACTTGATACTTGTTATTTTTAGAAAATGTGTAAATTGTTGTTTTTAAAATCAGTTTGATTCATCAAATGATCAACCAAGGTCATTAAATTGAACTTGGTAGGTTAATTGAGTGATCAGGGTCATTAACTTGGACCTGAATACTTGAGTGGATTTCTAAAACTGATTGAGTTTGTGATTTATTGTTGAAAAGATAGTTTGTAATGTTTGATGTTTGAGACACAGGTTTTGGACTTCATCATTCCCAATGGAAGCTAAATGTTAAAGTTTGAACCAGATCAAGACCTCAGATTCTAGCATATTTAGAGGGGGAGTTTGTGAAAGGGGGAGTCTGGATCAAAAATCAAAGGGAAGTTTGAAGATGGAGCTAGGACAAGATCCTGAACCTGTGAAGAAAGAATGCTTATGATGAGAAGACAGAGAGTTGGAGAAAAGACCAAGACTGAAGACTCGGAGTTGAAGACTTCGTCAACATCCAAGGGGGAGTCTGTTGGTGCATGAAATGTCTGTTGACTACGTCTACATTAAGTCTTAGGTCAAGATAGTCAAGATTAGAATTTGAAAGTGAAATTAGGGTTTAAAGATGTTAATTTCGCTTATAATGACATGTTGGTCATTAAAAGCGAAAACAGAGCTTGTAATTTCGTTTATATGTACATAGTTGTAGGGGTTTCGCTCTTAGGGTCATAGGTATTTCGCTTATAGGTACACCTAGAGGGTTTCGCTTATACATACATGGGGTTTCGCTCATAAGGCATGTCTTATGAGCGAACCAGCTAGTCTATATAAAGCTGATGTGTGTCTTCATTTGTAGCACATTGGAGCAAAACCTGGTCATTGTTTAGGCAACGAAACTCTGTCAAATTTGAATCAGAAAGCAATAAAAAGGAAGGAATTGAAAAGGAAAAGCTGTGTAACTTCATTTACGTTGATTCCGCCTTCGTATGTGAAGATGAACGTTCTCAACTGACTGTTTAGGGTCGGAACACGGTCCAACATTTCTGTATACTACTAGTATGTTAACAAGCACATGTAAGTATAACACAGTGATCAGAAAGCAGTTAAGTGTTTCAGCACAGTCATCAAGCACTTTAATTATCATTAATAAATTGTACGGATTCATGGAATTATGAGGGTTGTCACATTCTCCCCCTGTTAAGAAAATTTCGTCCCGAAATTTAGCTCGTGGTTACTGAGGAAGCTAGTTAAGTTGCGTGGTTTTCCCGGGGTGTCACATCATCCCCCCGTTGATTTGGAATTTCGTCCCGAAATTCTGCAGTAGCTTCAGCCTCAGTAGTGGTTGCGTTTTTCTTAAACAGGTGGGGATACTTGAGTTTCATTTGGTTTTCTCGTTCCCAGGTATACTCTGGGCCACGACGGGAATCCCAATGAACTCGGACGAGAGGTATCCTGGTGCGCTTGAGAATTTTAACATCTCGATCAGTAATCTCTACTGGTTCCTCGACGAATCGCAGTTGGTCATCGATAGTGAGCTCCTTTAAGGGAACTATGAGGGTCTCATCTGACAGACACTTCTTCAGATTCGACATGTGGAAAACATTGTGAACTCCGCTGAGTTCTTCAGGTAGATTCAACTTGTAGGAGACTTTGCCAATTTTCTCGATGATTTCAAACGGTCCGACATAACGCGGATTGAGTTTGCCTCGTTTGCCAAAATGGACTACACCTTTCCAAGGTGAGACCTTGAGTAGCACTCGATCCCCAACCTGGAACTCGAGTGGTTTTCGTCGCTTATCTGCATAGCTTTTCTGACGGTCACGAGCCGCCGCCATTCGTTGTCGTATCTGAGCAATCCTCTCGGTTGTGTCTACTATAAGTTTTGGGCCAGTGATTTGACTGTCACCAACCTCTGCCCAACAAAGAGGTGATCGGCACTTCCGTCCGTACAATGCCTCGAACGGAGCGGCCTGGATGCTGGTGTGGTAACTGTTGTTATACGAAAACTCCACTAACGGGAGGTGTTTTTCCCAGCCATTACCAAAATCGATCACACATGCCCTAAGCATGTCTTCAAGGGTTTGGATGGTGCGTTCAGATTGCCCATTCATCTGTGGATGATATGTTGTGCTTATGTCTAATCGAGAACCAAAGGACTTGTGCATAGCTTGCCACAATTCAGATGTAAAACGTGAGTCTCGATCAGAGATGATGGAGGTTGGCACTCCGTGCCTTGATACTACTTCCTTCAAGTAGATGTCTGCTAGGGTAGAAAACTTATATGTTTCCTTGATGGCCAGAATGTGTGCAGACTTAGTCAATCGATCCACGATCACCCAAATGGTATCATTTCCGCGTAGAGATCTAGGCAGGCCAGTAACGAAATCCATGGAAATTTGCTCCCATTTCCATTTCAGGATCTCTGGCTGTTGAAGTAGGCCTGATGGTTTTTGATATTCGGTCTTGACTCTCGCACAAGTCAAACATTTGCTAACGTAGGTTGCTATGTGGGCTTTCATGCTAGGCCACCAGTATGTAGTCTTGAGATCGTGGTACATTTTATCCGCACCAGGATGTACTGAATAACGAGACTTGTGCGCTTCATCCATCACAAGCTCGCGTAAGTTTCCATAAAGTGGAACCCAGATGCGCCTGTTAACGTAGTAGGCGCCGTTTTCCTTTTGTTCTAGCCGTTGCCTCGATCCTCGTAGGGACTCAGCCCTGATGTTTTCTGCTTTCAGTGCTTCAATCTGAGCATCACGAATTTGAGCGGGGAGGTTAGAGTGAATGGTAAGCTGTAACGCACGTACACGCTTTGGTATAGTATCCTTCCGACTGAGGGCGTCGGCCACAACATTGGCTTTGCCCGGGTGATACTGATTGCACATTCGTAATCATTCAAGAGTTCGACCCATCGACGTTGTCGCATGTTTAACTCCTTTTTCTTGAAGATATGCTCGAGACTCCTGTGATCGGTGTAAATGGTGCACTTGATACCGTACATGTAATGTCTCCATATCTTGAGTGCAAAAACAATTGCTCCCAATTCCAAGTTGTGCGTAGTGTAGTTCCTTTCGTGAACCTTAAGTTGGCGTGATGCATAGGCAATGACCTTGTCACGTTGCATCAACACGCAACCAAGTCCTTGGATAGAAGCGTCGTAATAAACCACAAAATCATCTGTGCCTTCAGGCAATGAGAGGATAGGCGCGCTACAAAGTCTGTCTTTTAAGTGCTGAAATGCAGATTCTTGTGCATCACCCCAACGATAGGTGACACCCTTCTGAGTCAGTGAAGTGAGAGGTTGCGCAATCTTTGAGAAATCCTTAATGAATCTTCTGTAATATCCTGCCAAACCCAAGAATTGGCGGATTTCTGTTGGTGTACGGGGTGCAGGCCAGTTCTTGATCGAGTCAACCTTGGATGGATCAACATGAATCCCGTCCTTGTTTACCACGTGGCCTAGAAAGTGGACTTCGCGAAGCCAGAAGTCACATTTCAAAAATTTAGCATACAGTTGCTCTGCTCGAAGAAGTTCCAGCATAAGTCGTAGATGCTGCTCGTGTTCCTCCTGACTCTTTGAATAGATCAGGATATCATCGACGAATACAATGACAAACTTATCCAGGTAAGGCTTGCACACTCGGTTCATGAGATCCATGAAGACCGCAGGTGCATTCGTTAATCCGAAAGGAATAACTAGAAACTCGTAATGGCCGTAACGAGTTCTGAATGCTGTTTTGGAGACGTCTTCCTCTCGGACTCTCAGCTGATGGTAGCCTGACCTCAGGTCAATCTTGGAATAGAAACTCGACCCTTGCTATTGATCGAATAAGTCATCAATACGTGGAAGAGGATAACGATTCTTCACGGTCACCTTGTTGAGTTCGCGATAGTCAATACACATTCTGAAAGTACCGTCTTTCTTTTTCACAAACAATACTAGAGCTCCCCAGGGCGAAGAGGTAGGACGTATGAAACCCTTTTCCAAGAGTTCTTGTAATTGAGTGGACAGTTCTTCAAGTTCTGATGGAGCTAGACGATAAGGTGCTCGAGCTATGGGCGCTGCTCCAGAAGCTAGCTCGATTTAAAATTCAACCTGACGATGAGGCGGAAGACCAGGTAATTCCTCAGGGAATACCTCAGGAAACTCGCGCACAATAGGAATGTCTTCAATTCTCTTCTCTTCCATTGATGCGTCCGTAACGAGTGCTAGAATGGCAGTGTGGCCCTTTCGCAAACACTTCTGGGCCTTAAGGAAAGAGATAATGCCTACAACAGCACCACTCTTGTCGCCATGAATCACGAGAGGTTCTTCACCAGAACGAGGAATGCAGACGATTTTCTCCTTGCATACAATCTCCGCTTGATGATGAGATAGCCAATCCATCCCAATAACGACATCGAAACTACAAAGTGTGATAGGAATAAGATCGATAGAGAAAATCTGACCAGCTAAGATGAGGTTACAACCTTTAACTACGTGTGTGGCTTCAAGACTTTTACCGTTTGCTAGTTCTACCGTGTGTTTGGTGTTCAAAAGTGTTGGAGTGCACTTAAGCATTTGACTAACTTTTAAGGACACATAGCTAGTATCGGCACCCGAATCGAATAAAACGTAGCAAAGAAATCATCCAAAAGAAACTTACCCATCACCACGTTGGGATCGTTCCTTGCATCACCCTGACCTAGCACGAAAACACGTCCTCGGGCGCCATTGCCATTATTGTTACCCCCGTTGTTGCCTCCATTGTTGTTCCCGTTTCCTTGGTTGTTGTTCTGATTCTGATTCTAATTCAGCTGTGGACAGTGCCTCTTGAAATGACCCTCAGCACCGCACTGAAAGCATCCCTTATTACCCTGCTGGTGTTGCTGTTGGTTCTGTGGAGCTTGTGGCGGCTGTTGTCGATTCTGATTTGCAGGACGTGAGCTCCTGCAATCTTTGGCTTCATGTCTCGGCTTGTTACATCTCTGACAATGACCCTTGTTGCACGCCCCGCTATGGTGCAAATTACATCGATTGCATTTGGGGTGATTCCCCTTGTATCCACCCTACCCTTGATTTCCAGAAGGCTGCTGACTGGGGCTCCTATGGTCCTCAGTCCTTCATTGCTGAGACTGAGACTGAACAGAGGTAGAGCCTTTGCCCGAATTTCCATCCCATTTTCGCTTGTGATCATTGGGGGCATCAGTAGTAGCAGCGCTAATACGCTTGGGCAGCCTATTCTGCTCTACTGCCTGATCGGTGAGACGATGAGCCAACTTGATGATTTGCTGAATGGTGCCAAGATTGGCTGAGGTTACGTGACTCTGAATCTCTGGTACAAGACCCTTGAGGTACAACTCAATACGTTTGATGGGAGGGTCCACCATTGTAGGACACAAGATGGCCAGCTCGTTTGACCTCTTCGTGTATGCCTCGATCTCAGACCCCGTCATCTTCAAATTGAAAAATTCCACCTCCAGCTTGTGGATGTCGTCACGACTGCAGTACTCTTCTTTGATCAGTTCCTTGAAGTCATTCCATGGGGTGGCATTAGCAACCGCCAACCCAAGCAATTGAACCTGTGTTTTCCACCAGGTCAACGCAGCACCTTCAAGTGTTCCAGTTGCATATTTCACCCTACGATCTTCAGGGCATTCACACATCTCAAAAATAGACTCGAGCTTCTCAAACCAGTGAAGAAGACCTACAGCTCCTTCTGTGCCGCTGAAAGTACTAGGTCGGCAATCCATGAACGTTTTGAACGTACATATGGGAGGTTGAGCATGCTGACCTCCTGCCAGGACAGCTGCGAGTGCCTCAGCCACTCGTTCGTTGATTAGAGCCGTCAGCTGGGCTTGCGTCAAGTTCAGGCGTCCACTCATGATCTTCACATCGAAGGAAACACAAGTAAGAAGTGGTGTCGCGAAAGTGCGTAAGTGTGGAGTGACAGAAGAGAGCAAACACACAGGGTTTCAAGCAATAGTTGTTACGCTAACTAAGCATATCACGATCAAATGCGCTACTAGCAGGTAATACAAATATAAACCATATTACCTATAGTGTCGAGTCTTGCACGTGGAGCGAAGCGTCGTTGTGGATCGTTGAGCACTGTACAGGTTATAGTCTGGTTTTATCAAAAAGCTTTTCCCCTTTTTAAAACCAAGTTCACTATAACCAATGGCTCTGATACCAATCTGTCACACCCCCAAAATCCACCATACGGAGTATCACCGCTTGGAGGCGTGACATGACCAGGATCGAGCCACCAACCATATTGAACAACGTAATTAAGTAAATAAACTAACCACGATACAATTGGTGACCAAAAGAAAGTAACCGACTTTAAGTTAACAGTGGAAGCATAAAACGTAAGTCCAAAACATAAATTTAATAAGTTCATAAGGATTAAATATTCAACACGGGACATAACAGTCCATATCTCACAATGACCTCCTCCTCGCACAAGCTCCATAAGTACCTAACGACCTGCAAGGCATGTAACAACAAATCAACAACAAAGTTGAGCGAGTTCACAGTAGGTGTTCGTTATAAAGTAGTTTTCCAAAAACTATGAGTTTGTTTGCAATTGCAGGTTAAATCAACTTTGCTTATTTTCCAAACCATAAACGGTGGGGGCTACCCTATGTTGTAAACCACTAGACTAGATGTGTGTATATATATATATATATATGTGTCATTCCCAATCCGAGGACAGAGGTACATATTAAATATGTAGGTTTAGCGCTGGTGTCCTTCCCAATCCGAGGACAGTGGTACGTAGTGAATATATAGGTTTAGCGCTGGTGCCCTTCCCAATCCGAGGACATAGGTACGTATGAGAATATGTAGGTTTAGCGCTGGTGCCCTTCCTAATCCGAGGACAGTGGTACGTAGTGAGTATGTAGGTTTAGCGCTGGCGTCCTTCCCAATCCGAGGACGGAGGTAAGTAGTCTAGTAGTGGTGAAGGTACAAGTTCTGTCTCAGCTATTTAATCCCATTCCCAACCACCGGGAATCCCATGCCTTAGTAAGGGTGTGAACTCACCTTTGGTTGCTCGGTTTGACTCTCAAAAATAGCTAACAGTCAAGGTCGGTCAATCACGTCCTAATATGATTACCAGTTAGTCATTTAGTGGTTTCAAATAGAGCACAAAATTCCTACACGTATCTACTACATAACATGCATTCACTTCAATAGTTCACGCTCATATAAACATTCCACCAATAGCTACTCAAGAACAAGCATACGATATTGCACAATAATACTTTCATTGACATATAACATGTTAGATCATCCTCAGCTAACATACTCGACATTTAGACACGCAATCTACGACTTATGTCATTTCAGCTTTTATATTCAAAACTGGGCTGTTTTCGGGGATTTTAATAAAATAGTTAACTTGTTCCAAAAATTCCCAACTTTTTACGGAAGGTCTTAAACGATCCAAATATTATTATGTAAAAATATAGGGATCCATTTCATCACCAATATTTTATAAAAAATCATTTTCCGAACTGCACTCAGATTTATCTTTTTCTGACTGCAGTCCATGGAATAATTTATTTAAAATTCATCGTAAGTCCGATTTACGAAATTCCAGTGGGAGGATTACAAATACATCAGTGGTCATTTATAGTACAAGTTTCATGACCTAGTTCTACTCAAGTTTCAAGTTATGACTAAAAATATAACACCCATTTACTGCTGTAAAAACTCAGCTTTAGCTGCTGTTACAAATCGGGTCTTTAAAAATAGTAAACGAAGTCCAAAAATTATGATTCCAGTGCCATTAGAACCGTATTTCGAAATGCATAAATCTAGACTTCAGAAAATGCATTTTTCGTTTTATATTGACCTGTTTACAGCCAACTGAAGTTGGCTGTAAAAGCTTGGACAGAAGCTGTTTTTCAGCTTTTAGCTTTCTAACTCGTGTTCGATTGATTCCGTTAACATGTTTAGTGATCACAACAACATCAAACATCAATATTAACAAGCAAATCATCAGGTAATCAACAAGAATCAAAACAACTTCATATTAACATCACTTCATCACATTTCAACAACATTTCATCATTAGGTTAGCTCTATGTTCAAAGCTTTGTTTATGATCCTTTAGTGTTCATGGATTCTCATCATAAAATAACTATTAACCACTCTAATAACATGAAAAATTAACGGATCTAAGTTCTTACCACTAGTTCAAGACTAGGGAAGTTCGAGTGAAGAAATGTGGTGGTTAATAGCGAATAGAGAAGGTCCTTCAACTTCCGAACACACCGAGCTTCGTTGTTCACCTTCTTACACCTATGGATGCTCTTGAAAAGCTTGAAAGTGATCAAGTGGTGGTGGTGGTGGTGCTCTTGGGGTCGACCGAAACCAAGAAAGAAAGAAGGAAAGAAAGTGTGGTGTGTTGAGTTGTGAATGATAAGGGTGATGATCTTATGGTTAATATAAGCAATCTTCCACACCTCTTTGTCCATTAGATCATATGCCCCCTAAGTACATGGCAACCAAATAAACTAATCAAGAAAATCAAGTGGGTGTGTCCCACTTCTAGAACCGGTTATGGGGGGGGGGGTTGGTTTAGTTGGGTGGTGATGGATGGTTAGGGAACTTAGTTAGTTTCCAAGTGCTTAGTTAGGGATTTATGTGTGTTGAGTAATATATAGTGTGTTAGGGTGTTCGGGGACCCTAACTTGCTCAGGAAAATAAAAACAATGTGTTTGACAATATTTTTGTGTTCCGGGTAAAGTCCGGTTGTTCGGTTCGGTGTTGTTCCGTTAAAGTGCTTAATTAATCCGTAAGGTGTCTTTTATATATATTTTTGTAACATTTTTAATTTTCAACACTCAGGAAAGCACACAGGACTATTTAGTAACTTTTCTGTATACTACTAGTATGTTAACAAGCACATGTAAGTATAACACAGTGATCAGAAAGCAGTTAAGTGATTCAGCACAGTCATCAAGCACTTTAATTATCATTAATAAATTGTACGGATACATGGAATTATGAGGGTTGTCACATTCTCCCCCTGTTAAGAAAATTTCGTCCCGAAATTTAGCTTGTGGTTACTGAGGAAGCTAGTTAAGTTGCGTGGTTTTCCTGGGGTGTCACACTTTCCTCTTCCCCTTATGAACCTTGGTGGCATGATTGAACCTGTTATGACATAAACAAAGATAACAACAAGGAAATATATAAAAGACCAAAACAAATCGGGATTTTTCCTAAGTTCTTTGTCTAGACTCGAAAATTGAGGAATGTGCAACTGTGTAACTGAGATTAAACACAAAAGGCTAGTGTTTAATTCACTCAGTGTTGGCTCTGATACCAACCTGTCACACCCCGATAATTCCACGTATTGCCGGTGGGCCCGGTGGGGAGTATCGTGACGTAGTTGATATCATCATAGTCAAACAACACAATTTTAAATGCACAGCGGAAGCAAAAGATAGATTTATTTCAACCAAATAAATTGTAATATCAAGTATCACAAAATAGTTGAAAAAGATCCACATGCGGATCAAATAAAAAGGAAACATAGTTCATCAGAATTAAAATGCATCCAAGCTTGTGAGACTCTTATTGATGCTAAGGAGAGGCCAGCCTATTTCGAGTAGTACCTGCACTTAGCCTTTTTGGAAAAATACGTCAGTTTACACTGGTAAATACAATTAACTGACTCATTTTGAAAAGGTTTAGAAAATTGGTTTGAATACACAAGGCACAAAATGTTTTATAACTTGGGATAATTATTTATATATAAACTTGTAAAAGAATTACATGTTTCTTATACGTTCAGTATACCGGATTGACACCTGGTTAAAGATTAATAGACACACCACATGATATAGTCCCGCGGCGAGTTATTCCCGAAACCGGCGGTATGCCTACACCCCGTGCTTAGGTCGTGGCCATTTCTTAAAATGATGCCAAGGATATCCGAGACATGGTCATTAACCCCCCAAAGGCTTTAAGCAAACAAAACAATTTAAACGGGACATTTCAATAATTTAACCTTCATACAATTAAAAATTCAATGCCCGACCAAGCGGTATTTTATATACCGTACCCCAAGCCCGTATAAGGGAAAATAAGTTAAAAGTATTTACCTTTGCAAGTAAAAATCACAAATAGCAAGTGCACGTAGCTTTTACCGGGTCTCCTATTCTGGAACGAAGGTTTATAATAACCTATTAGATTCCTAACGGGTCTTTAATTAAGCTTAAACTTAGACCTGTTAGTTTTAAAGGAAGATACGGTTCAAACGCATGATTAAGCGAAAACCGGAATAGAATGTGATTTAGACCCGACAAGTTTGGATACTTGTGTAATATGGGTAAACTAAACACATTCTGGATTTTGAGACAAAAATGATAAGGTTTGACCCGTTTCGGCTAATTTATGCAAACTAGTTACATAAACCGCACTGAACGCGAATAATGCGTAACGGGTAACCAAATGATTCATAAATAAGTTTCCTAAGTTAATATGCCTTAAATATGTTGTGACGTCAGTAAGATATCTTCTATTATGCCCAAAATGGATATAAACACAAACTATGCCCCGTAGGGGCATTTTGGTCATTTTAAAGGTTATAAAAGAGTTTAAATAATAATCTAAGTTACAGGTCTGATATAATCAGTAAAAATACTTAATTTAATAAGTTATAACAGTAGGGTATTACATGTATGTGAAATTTATCATTTACAACCAAACTATGCACCTTAGGGGCATTTTGGTAATTTCACGTAGGCTTAAAAGGTCAAAACTGGAAATCTGAGTTTAAAAATTTTGCTTACTGTTAAAATATAAAAATTTACTGAAAATATCAGTAGGCATCAAACCTTATATGTTTAAAATAGTTTTAATACATACTATGCGTTAAAAACGCTTAAAAAGGGTGATTTTGAGCTATTTCTGGGTTTTTAAAGGAAAGCTGATATTTTTATTATTCCAGAAGACTCAAAATGTTTTATTTATCATATTAGATCAGTAGAAAAAGGTTTGGTATCAAAATAATTTGTAAAACTCATTTTATAGGCCAAAAGGGCAAAACCGACAATTACCGAATCAAGCTTAGAACTCTATGTTATGCTCATCCTAAAAATAAATAAAAATCTTTAAAAATCCCAAAATATTATATTACATCAGTGGTTAAAAATTTTGGTATCAAAAATTGGGTTTAGATAGGCTATATGCTAATTACGCCGTTTAATTAATAAAAAGCTTTTCATTTACGCTAATGAGCATAACTCCTAATCTAGACCTCAAACTGATGTCAAATTTTAGGGACAAGTTTATAAATCAGTAACTAAGGTTTCTTTTCTTTTACATTTTCAAAAATCATGTTTTAAGGTCATATGGGCATAATAGTCAACATATAGGCAATAAACGGAAACATGCATATGAATCGGATAACTAATGAACCAAGTTGTATAATCACAGAGGGTTATACTAACATGAAACCTGGTCCAAATAAAGCTCTAAGGCATTTCTAAAACATGCTACATTGGGTCAGAACCGAAAGTCAAAGCAAAAGTCAAATTATGCGACTTTCGGTTCCGAACCAAGCCTAAACTGAAAATTGCCGGGTTGAACATGTTTAGACATGTTCTTACATTAATTACCAAGTTATATTAATGATAAAACAGGTTTCATGGCTTCTACATTGCTAATTATGCAATAATTTGAAAATAAGCTTTCTGTTGACTTTTTAAGATTAGGTTTGACCCGACAATTGACCTAGTTAGAGTGGGAATCAGAGAGTGCCCTTTTAAGGGTTTATTACCCGCTCATAGGTACTTTCAATTTGAAATTTGACTGGACAGATTATGATTAATTACGAAGTCAAACCTTAATTTCGACGGTTTGACTTTAGGCTAATTAACTAAGTAAAACTGAATTAAGAAGGGTCAAGGACACTTACAAGGGTCCTAAGCACGACTAGTGACTTGTGAGAAGTGTGCTTGAGCTCCAAAAATCTCCAGAAGTGAGTTTGTGAAAGTTTCAAGTGAGTGTGTGAAGTGTTGCAACAATGAGGTTGCTTATATATTGAATTTGATCTCATAGGATGATGCCAAACAACGCTATGCATGTATTCAGATCATCACAACTGTCCCTAGTGCATGAAAATCCATTTGCACAGCCCATGGTATCATTTTACAGGCCCTTAAGTCGGTTAACAGACCTGAAACTGGCATCTGCAGGTTTTTGTTCGCTGGTGCTCCTCAGGCGGCCCGCGTAAGGTCCTTATGGACCCTTACGTGGCCGGTATGGCTCCCCAGAACCAGCCAAACAAGTTTCAAGTTTTGCATTTTAGGTCCCCGGTCCTTCCAAACATGGTTTTGAGTTTATTTCTTGCACTTTTGGCCCTCTAACTTGACTTTTAAGGGCTCCAAGACATAACCCAACACCGTTAAGTCCTCGGTTAACCTTGTGATCACCCGTAAGGCCCTAGATTTCAACGTTGACGCTTTTAACCTCTCATATACGAATATTGTCATAACTTTCTCATACTTTATCGAAACCTCGTGAAATTTTTACCACTTATTCTAGTGAGTATATTAATCGTTAAAAAGCTTCGGGTTTGCTAAAAGGTCACTCAGAGGTATACTTTCAACATGTTGACACATTTAACCCATGTAGTTTGTAATTTCTCACTTTCTCTCGCAATTAGCTTCGTATGATCCATGACTCATTTGTTTAAGGATGTAAACATCGTGTAGGGTTATAGTAAAGTATATTTATCCATTGTTAACACTTTGAACCCTTATATTCACATACTTTCTTTGTTTGTCAGCTTTAGTCCTTCATAAGTAATCTTTTACACGTTTAAAGCTCATGACACGTGTTGATATATTATTGGACATAAATTTTCGAGGTGTTACAGCGTGCCTCAAGGATTTCCCACCAGCGGGGGCATGGAGGAGAGTGGGGCGGCCGTGAATGCCCCGAAAAAGATCATCCGAATCCGGTGAGGCGGAGGGGAGAGCAGCGCCAAGGGTCAATCTTCAAGGGCTGCTAGCCCCGCTACTTCTACCACTGATGCTGAAGTGGTGGAGGTCCCCACGGCTAATGTGGGTATAACTTCAGTGGTGGCGCCAGTGGGGCCACCTCTAAAAAAAGTTAAAATATTTGTGTCGTTGCTGGCTAACTTTGAAGCAAAGAGGCGCGTGGTGCTAGCTGGGATTGGTAAGTTCCTTCGTCTTTTTTGGTGGCCTCCTTTCGTATTTTAGTTGAACCGTTTGTTCTTCTCCAGGTTCCATGCTCGCGGCGTCATCTAGTGCTATCATCCTTCCTTTCCCTATTCGGTCTTCCGGGGATGAAACGACGACTGTTGCTTTTAGTAACATTTTCCCTATTGTAACGGTTGAAGCTACAGATATGCTTGTTGGGGTTAGTCTTGATGTTCCGGTCACCTCGGTGGAAATTGCCACCTCTCTTTTTACCAAGGTTACTATCGTTACAACCTCCATAGCTCATTCTGATGTGCCTTTGGTGACACTAAGGCTTATGTCTGATCCGCCTTCGGCGTCAAGTCAGAAGAAGACTGCTGCAATGGCGAATCCTCCTACCAGCAACATGCCTATCACCGTGCCATCCTCCTCTTTCAAATTTTCTAGTGATAAGGGAGTTAGTCATGATGAAGCAGCGGGGTCTAGTGGCGGCACTCATAACGAAACCCATCATATCGGATGGTTATATTTGCCTACCATTATCTGAGACCCGTGTATGCTTGACAAGCCCTATAAACCCCACTGGAAGATTGCCGAGTGCACTCGTCTTATATACCCTCAAGTGGTCGGTCATTGGGTGGATCATGCCTTCCCCCCAGCGAAGGTATCTTATGTTGAGAGTTTGGATTCTGGCTAGTTGTTGGATTCGACTTTGACTGACGTTGTGTCCGAGGTTAAAAGGATTGTTGAGATTAAGCGTCGCTGGGTCAGGATAACCGTGAGCTTCATCAGACCCGCCAGGCTATACAGCAAATGATGGATGAGCTCCAGCAGCGAGACGACTTATTAAATTCTTCCAAGGTTAAGGAGTCTCATCTTTTTGTAGAGAAACAAAAAGCTGAGGAGGATCTTAGAAGGGTGACTTCGAATCTTGTCGAGGAGCGTGTGATATGGGCCCGAGACTGTCAAGAGAAAGAGAGGGTAATATCCCACGCGTTAAAAACCCAGAAAGAGTTGGAGAGGAAAACCGCGATGGAGGCGGAAAAGGTTCATGTCCTATCCTCTCAAGTTGCCCGGTTACGTATTGACCGTGAGTTTGTGTTGCGTTGAAACCGACTCATCGAACCCTAACTAAGATCTCTTAACCCTAAATCCTAACTCCTAAACTCTAAACCCTAAAGCTAAAAAATAAGGCTAAAACCTAAGCTAAACCGTAGAATCTAAACTATAAACCCTAAAAGCTAAACCCTAAAAGCTAAACCCTAAAGGCTAAAGCTAAAGCTAAACCCTAAAGGCTAAACCTAAAGCTAAACTCTAAAAGCCAAACCCTAATATATTTAGGGTTTAGGGGTTATGATTTAGGGTTTAGGGTTAAGAGATCCTAGTTAGGGTTCGACGAGCCGGTTCCAAAGCCGTTGGAATGAGTCCAATCGGAGTTCGTTTGAGTCGGTTCCCCACTGTTTCCCACTTTTTTTAGTGCTCCCCAATGAAATTCACACTAGGATGAAATATATGTATTTAGACCACCAAAATTATGTGTATATAATCTTGTATAAATATTTGTATGTATTTAGAAAGTTTAGGAAAATACATACTAAGCTAAATACTTTCAAACATACAAAATATGAAAATACTTGTAACTTGACAAGTATAAAAATATACATGTCCAAACTTGAACAAAAAAAAACATATCAGACAAATCGGATAAAACGAACGACACGGACGAAACGGACGAAACGAACATAAGAACCGACACACTAAATATATATAAAACCGACAGAAAATAAGTTATATAGTAATATTAATAGTTTTTATAAACTTAGCTTTAACATATTTTAGTTAGCCTTGAAAAATATATATTATTTTTAAGTACATAATATATGTATTTTTACTATATCATAAAAATCCGAAAGGTTATTTATAAAAATCACTAAGTATAAAATACAATTATACAAAGTATACTTATACGTATAAATACGTACACGTATATACTTAGTAAAATACAAAGAATTACAATTAAATATACATGTATAATTGTATACGTACAAATACGGTTAAATACCCAACTTAAAAGTATACAATAAGTATACATACAAAGGTATATAAATACATATAATTACATATGTACAAAAGGCATGATGTACAAATACTAGAATCTTAAACATATATATACAAATACAAAGTTAAAATTATTAAATTTTAACGAATTATATAACTAATAAACATATACTAAGATATATTTTTGAATAAATATATATATATATATATATACAAGGCTTGATTATATATTATGAATATATATATATATATATATTCGAAATCATAACCTCATATGCTTCGCGTAAGGTACGAATACATATGGAGGGCTAGGCCCATTCATACATAATGAAAATATATAAATATATATATGAAAGATATATATTATCCAACATATCAAAACAATTACCAGTTTTATTAATATTCAAAAACGAATAACTTGTACAAAAACAAATGTAGGCCTAAGTGTCTAACAAGATTAGAACAGTTGTAGGTTACATCATGAACGCAGAACCAGATATCATTTAGAGATTTGCACCGAGTGCAAATCAGTGAGTTCATGTTTCTCCTTTTCTTTAAACGTTTTACAGTTTTAAACTCTCGGGGAAGGATACATGTTACAATTGGTATGGTTAAGCTAGATAAAGAAGATATTATAGATCAAGTGCGAATAGGATGCGGGTAACCTTTAATTACCAATTAAACCAGGGAGCGAAAAGAATAGATATATGGAGTATGACGAGCTCCACTCTAAACGGCAATCTTCTAGTTCGTTAGAGTGCTTTTGTGTCCTATCTTGAAGTATACGCTGAAATTCGTTTAGGCTTGGTTACTACCTATGTCGGCACACATATGAATGTCCTTGCAAAGCATTAATGGTCTTTCAAGTTTCATTAACGCTTTACATACTGGGATTTCATTACAATACTTCAAATGTTTTAAAGATTCATTTTATTTAAAACTAAACACATGAATTCACCAACTTTGTTGACATTTTCAAACTTAACATGTATTTTAGGTAACTAGTGGGCAGCATTTGGAAAACAAGTTTCACGGTGTCAAGAAGTCAAGCATAAGATGTCATCCACTTTTGATGGACTTTGGTTCACATGTTGTGCCTTCATGCGAAACATGAAATGCAAAGTCTTAACTATTTTTAAGAACTTGGTTTTGTAAACTTATGTTTTAATTTCAAACAATGTAACTTACTTTCGTTGGTTGTTTTTGTGACACCTGTGTCACTGTGACCATCAAACAAATATCAAACCAATGAAATATTGTATTTCATACTTGGGATTTGTATAAATATGTGTATCTGTTGCACATATCAATTCTTGTTCGATTTCAAGTTTTAAATCACTTTCTAGAGAGTTATACGCAAACTGGTGCGTAAACGTAATCAGTTTAAACGCGAAAAATACTCCGTAACATCAACATATGCTTAACATACCTTAAATAACCTTTACATAACTTATAAATAAGTTTTGAAGGCTTTAGTATGGCAAAATCTAGTTTAATCGCTTGCAGGGACTAAATTCGACAAACTGTGAAAGTATGACGATTCGTACTGGAACAGACATTCCGGAACATGACCATAAGTTAAACATACCATAAATATCCTTTACATAGCTTAGAAATAGGCTTCGAGGGGTTTGGTGTGCTAAAATAAACTTTTGGGTCATTCAGGGACTAAAAGCGTCAAAAAGTGCACAAGTTTGCATTTTCGCCCATAACTTACATTCTGAATACATCGGACATCCAAAAATTTATGTAAGCACTAAAATATTTTATTTTAGTTTTTGGCATAAGAAAAATCCATTCGTCGCGCAATTTGGACCGTTTTTGCGTCCGTTACGACTTCCGTCGTAATTAACCGAACAACGCAACCGTACGGCCAAACGAACCGACATCCGAGATATTTTTGAGCACATTTTAAGTTCCCTGTACTTTAACTTCATTTTAGAGCTTTGAAATGGGGTTAACGGGGCTTAAACGTGTCAAAAATGCATCAAATAGCAAGTTTGGATGTACAGGGGCCTGTTCTGCCAAAATATGAAAGTATCAGACCTGCAAGGTCCTTATGGACCGTATGGTTCTGGGTCTTACGGTCCGTAAGCAGGTGCCAGAACACCAGAAGCTGTTTCCAGCCTGTTTCCAGCTGTTACACACTCATCTCCCCACCCACACATGGCATTTCCTGATAATGGGGGGCCATTTTGATGCACATGGTGTTGTAAACAAGTGTAGGGATGAGATTGAAGCACGGTTTTCGAGGAACGATCCAAACGGTCCTATAAATCCTATAAATACCCCCATGATCTCAACTCCAAAACCCACACCTTTGAAATCTGAATTTGTTCTCTAAGTTGATGTGTTTAACACTTCATACCTGAGAATATTCGGATTCAAAACTTCCATTCTTGGACCCGTTGTAAGTCTTCTTTCGTTCTTTTAGCGTTTTATGCTTTGACCAGTTTATGGTCAACATGAAGTTCGGTTGAACTTCGCAACGTGAGCGTAATCACGATGGTTATAGTCCCTTGTGACTATACCTACTGATTACCACGTTATCTAGGCTCAGTGACGAGTCGTAGTTTCGGCCAAAATGCGTATTCTTGCGTATTTTGTAACCAAACTACTTTTAGGTATCAAAACTGTTTGTATTGATACCAAACTTGTTTTCTAACTTAGTTAAGCATGTTCTAACATGCTTAGCTCGTCACATTTAGTTTTGTGCTTGTCTAGGGTCGTAAGGGTAAGCGATCTAATCAATCGCTTATGCTTTCGAACCCGACCCGTTTGGTCGATCTTTAGGATCCGACTAAATACATTAGGTGACCATAGTTGTATAGGGAATAACCTTCCGAGGTTATACCTTATGGTCACAATGTTTAGTTAGTTGTATGATAGGTAGTTTATATTGTTGGACTCGGTATGCCCAAGACACATGTTAAATTGATGTGGCTAGTACGTTATGATCCAAGTCGAGTCATACCCAATAACAAGCTAGACAAACACTTATATTATTTATTTGTGATATGATCAAACAAATAAATATTAACACTTACAATATTTGGAAATTGGTGTTCTAAATAATTACACTTGAGAAACCAATAAATTATGTGGATAATTTATTATGAGAGAATATTTTATTTTGTTATTTAATAAGTTAAATAACATTTTAAAAGAGGTGCATAAAGTCTTGAAAACATATAGTGTTTATTTTATAAAAGTTATAAAAATAAACAAGACTTTATTTAATAAAATAAAATTGATTTTTTTTAAAAAACACCCACATAGGGTCGGCCCCCCTTTCTTTCTAACCAAAGAAATTGGTCCAATATCTTTTCATGCATCTTGCATGTGTTAGAGATGATTTCATTGGGTGAAAAGGAGGTAGACATTTCTCTCAAATTTTATAAACTTTATGGATGACCAAATGAACTAGTGTGTGAAAAAAAAAGAAGCTAGTAAACTTGCTCTCATTTTCGGTCATAAGGAGGTTTTCTCAAGTGTTCGGGTTTTGATCTTTGGTGTTAAAATCCTAGCTAATCTCAAGGTGTTTGTTGGAAGCTTGGGGTATACAAGCTTGAGGTCTTCTACTCTTGAGGACAACCATTTCAAGAAGCATCATCCGTTTCATCATCCTTGTACTCCAAGAAGGTAGTTTTCTAAACATCCTATGGTTGTGTTTGATAGTATGCATCTTCATATATGGATCCGGGTTTTGGGATTTTGCTTATAAATGAAATTTATATCTTAAAAGTAACATGTTTTAAACATTAATTCCGCTACGTTTTTATTTCATATGGATGAAATTGCTTTGATAAACATGTTAAAATCCCATCAATGGCATCTAGAGCCGCTTATGTGAGTGCATACTTCAATAGATTAAAATTTCGGGTTTCGGTTTGAATAAAACCCTATGGCCGAAAATTTTAACATGGTTAACCCTTTGTTTTTCAATATTATTTTCTTACATGCATAAGAGAATCTTGAAAAATTTATTTCATATGGATGATTTGTTTGTTTGGACAAAACTTACCTTTTCGGTTTTTTGAACATAGCCGAAAATGTTTATAAAAGGGAACCATTTTTTTTATGCTTCTTGAAATTAATATATATATATTTGGATATATATATTTTGCTGCATATGACCTAGCCATGACCTTGTGTTGAATGATTGTGTTGTTATTTATTATTTCAATGGGTTGTAATAATTATTATTTTGTTCTTCCATTAGAAGATATGTAATTTATTTATTTTCATTTGGTATGTAAAATAAATAGATTAGGTGCATTTTATTTTACTAGAAAAATGTATTAGGATATATTTTGTAAAAGAAGATGCACACAAAAATGCGGTTTTGGTATGGACCATAATATTCGGTCCAAAGAACTTCATCGTTCTCAACGGGATTTTAACCCAATAACCAAAACACATTTTTGAAGTCCAAAAGAGTTTGGAGCTGAAAATAAAAGACTTTTGGAAGCTCAAAGAAGGTGGAGAAATCACAACACAAGAAGGAGACTTGAAGCATTTGGATGCGGGATCAAGTGGGAGTTCATCGACACATTACTTGTGTCATTTTTCACCCTTTAGGAAGGACCTTTTGGCACACTTGTTTCGGCTAACAAGTGTTGTCAAAATAGTTGGCTATGGTTATGCACCTATTGTTATGATTGATGTGCTTGTTTGATTGTTTATTTTGTTGTTTAGATGATATGTAGATATGCATGACTTAACAAACTAATAATCAACAACAAGCATAAAATTGGTTCTTGACAAAATCATTAAAATGTTTAATAAAGGTTTTATTAAAAAATAATGATTTTATAATAAAATGGGTTTTATTAAAAAGAACCTTGAAAATTTTGTTTTCACTAAAGTACCATTGATTTGAATGCATGCAAATGTATGGTACATAATATTTTCTAAACTAGAATTTTGAAATATTAAAAACCCTTTTATAAAACAAGTCAAACACCATCCTTTTATACAACACTCGAAACACTTGGAAACTCTTATTGTGGGATAAAGGTCACCTAACCACATTTGAGGGAACTTGTATGTTCGAGGTGGATTTACCATGTTTGTGGGATAAAGGTCACCTAACCACTTATGTGAATAAACTCACACGTGTGTGTAAGTTGGATGACTTGATTTGGAAACCATGAACTTAGGGTCACCAAAGCATGGGGAACAAAGGTGTTGATGGGATTAAACATGCCAACTAAACATAAAGATGTTTAACCTATCCCATATGGCTAGAAATTGCAAAGAGTTGCAATTGTCAAACGTTGACTACCTTGTTAATTTAAATAGAGGGATAAAGGTCACCTAACCAATATTTAAATCTAACGTTGGATTCTAGATTTTAATTATTAATTGTCTTTAAGACACAAAAGGGTATTAATTATTAGAATATAATAATATCGAAAATACTAAAATTGAACTTGTTAAATTTTGTAGATGGCCGCTAACAATGCAAACCCGACTAACCAAATCGTCCGAAACCTATCACTAAGAACCATCCTTGAAAAGGATCGTCTCAACCATAACAACTTCATGGATTGGTTTCAAAACTTGAGAATCGTTCTCAAGCAAGAGAAGATATCCTATGTGTTGGACGATCCTATTCCCGATGAACCTAACATGGAAGATGTGGAAGCCTACAACGATTGGGTTAAGTATACCGAGGACTCCATGCAAGCCTCATGCCTCATGTTTAGGGCTGTAAACGAACCGAACGTTCAGCGAACAGTTCGTGAACCGTTTGGCGGGAAGTTCGTTTATGTTCGTTCGATAAGCTTAACGAACGAACACGAACAAAAAATTTCGTTCGATAAGCTTAACGAACGAACACGAACAAATGTCTCGTTCGTTCGACTGCGTTCGTGAACGTTCGGTAATATGTTCGTTTATGTTCGTTCGTGTTCGTTCGTTTATGTCTGTTCGTGTTCGGTTTTTTATGCTTATTTTTCTATAAGTTTTTAATGTTTTATTATTTTTTTACTTCCCCCATATGTATTATTTCCCTCTCTCTCTGGCCCTCTCCCTCTTTTGATATCACGCTCCTTCATTCAACTTATCTCCAATCGATTGAACCCAATATTAACCATCCCTTCAATCTTTAAATGGTTATATTTAACTACTTTCGTTGTGTACAATGTTTAAGATTAACGGTGCCTTTTTTAATTTTCAAAATTAAAGTTCATTTGTGTTCGTTTGCGTTCGTGGTTAGTGTTCACGAACTGTTCGCGAACAACCAAAATTCCTTAACGAACGAACACGAACACAAACTTCCGTTCGTCATGTGTTCGCGAACAGTTCACGAACATCCAAATTTCCTTAACGAACGAACACGAACATAGCCTTGTTCGTGTTCGTTCGGTTCGTTTACAGCCCTACTCATGTTGGGAACTATGATTCCCGAAATTCAAAAGGATTTTGAACATCACGGGGCATACGACATGATTACCCAGTTAAAGGAAATGTTCCTACAACAAGCAAGGGTAGAACGCTTCGAAACTGTTCGAGCGCTTCATGCATGTCGAATGGAGGAATCCTAATCGGTATCATCTTATGTTCTCAAGATGAAAAGCCACATTGATCGCCTCGAACAGCTAAATTGTCTCGTCTCTAAAGAGTTGGCTACGGATTTGATCCTCAACTCTTTAACAAAGAAATTTGAGAGTTTTGTAATGAATTACAACATGAATGGATGGGACAAGAGCATTGGTGAGCTTCATGCAATGCTCAAAACGGCCGAAGCAAGTATGGGCAAAAAGGCTTTACCCGTCCTAGCGATCAATGAAGGAGGCAACAAGAAGAGGCCCCACCCCGACTCTAAAGCAAACTATGCTAAAAGAAAGGGACACGTCAAGGGAAAGGGAAAAGGAAAAGCTAAAGCAGAACCCGCCAAACCAAAAGAGAAGAAGCAAAAGGTTGCTACGAATGACCCATGTTTTGAATGTGGTGAGATAGGACATTGGAAGAGAAATTGTCCGACCTATCTCAAAGAGTTGAAAAACAAGAGGGATGCAGGGCAAACCTCAGGTACTATCTTTATGATATATGTTGAGCTTAATGTTATTTCTTCTAACACATGGGTACTAGATACCGGATGTGGAACTCATATTTGCAATTCGTTGCAGGGGTTCAAAAGAAATAGACATTACAAGAAGGGAGACGCTAGTCTCTTCATGGGCAACGGAGCAAAGGTTGATGTCGAAGCTCAAGGAGACTACGTTTTAGAGCTTCCAAGTGGTTTGGAAGTTACTTTGAAGAATGTTTATATGCTCCTAGTTTGACTAGGAACATAATTTCAGTTTTCCTTTTAAGACAATGTGGTTTTAATTTTGAATTTGTTAACCAAGACATTTATGTTTCTATGAATGATGTGTTTTATTTTAAAGCTATGTCTTTAAATGGTATTTATGAATTAGATCATGATAACACATCATATGATAGCTCAATGTACCAAGTAACCAACAAGAAACTCAAAATGGATTTGAATGATTCCTATCTTTGGCATTGTCGCCTTGGACATATAAGCAAGAATCGCATGCATACACTTCAGAGAAATGGTCTTCTGAGTACAAATGAAGATAATTCATTTGATGTATGCGAATCTTGTTTACAAGGCAAAATGACCAAGACACCCTTTAGTGGAAATTTTGAAAGGGCAAAAGACTTACTAGGCATCATACATTCAGATGTATGTGGTCCCTTTAAGCCGATGACTAGGAATGGTGAAAGATACTTCATTACCTTTATCGACGACTATAGTCGTTATGGATATGTGTACTTACTAAGACACAAGGATGAAGCATTTGAAATGTTCAAAGACTTCAAAAGTGAAGTAGAAAATCAACTCAAGAAAACAATTAAAGTCCTTCGCACCGATAGAGGAGGTGAATACCTTAGTGGTGCTTTTCAAGATCATCTTAAGAGTTGTGGGATTATCTCACAACTTACTCCACCAGGAACACCACAACACAATGGTGTGTCTGAAAGGAGAAATCAAACTCTATTAGATATGGTTCGATCTATGATGGCTAGAAGCACATTACCTCTATCATTTTGGGGTTACGCTTTGCTCTCTGCAGTCCGTATACTAAATATGGCCCCAACCAAGAAAGTAGAAAGGACACCTTTTGAAATATGGCATGGAAACCCTCCATCATTATCATTCTTAAGGGTTTGGGGTTGTGAAGCTTACGTTAAGCAATACACCCCAAATAAGTTGGAAGTCCGATCCACTAAGTGTATCTTTGTAGGATATCCTAAAGATGATATAGGATATTATTTCTACGATCCAACCGAGCAAAAAGTATTTATTGCTCGAAAGGGTAAGTTCTTAGAAGCTAAGTTCCTTATGGAAGGAACTAGTGGTAGAACAGTAGAACTTGAGGAGGATCAAGAACCACAAGATGATACACGTTTGGTTGATACTAGCACTCAACAAGAGGTTGTTGAAAATGATCAAGAGGTTGATCAAAACACACAAAATGTTCGCAGATCTGGTAGAATTAGTAATCCACCTGAAAGATATGGATTTTTCATGGATGGATGCTACGTGGTAGATTTAGATGAACCAACCACATACCATGATGCAATGTCAAAATCCGATTGTGACAAATGGCTTGAAGCCATGAACATAGAGATGCAATCCATGTATGACAACCAAGTTTGGGAATTGGTTGTGCCAACACTCAACTCCAAAGTAGTTGGAAGTAAGTGGGTTTTCAAGAAGAAAACAGATATGCATGGTAACTTGGATACTTACAAAGCAAGACTTGTAGCAAAAGGTTTCACTCAAACTCAAGGGATTGATTATGATGAGACCTTCTCGCCTGTGGCGATGCTAAAGTCAATCAGGATATTATTTGCCATAGCTGCATATTATGACTATGAGATCTGGCAATTGGATGTCAAAACGGCTTTTCTTAATGGATATCTTGATGAAGATGTCTATATGGTTCAGCCTGAAGGTTTTGTCGATCCAAAGCATCCTGACAAAGTATGCAAGTTAAAGAAATCAATCTATGGATTGAAACAAGCATCTAGAAGTTGGAATCACCGTTTTGATGAAGAAATTAAGAATTTTGGATTCATCAAGAACGGTGATGAATCTTGTGTGTACAAGAAAGCTAGTGGGAGCGTCATCACTTTCTTAGTACTGTATATCGATGACATTCTACTATTTGGGAATGACATTCCAACCATGGAAGGTGTAAAAGCTTGGCTTGGAAGTTGTTTTTCCATTAAGGATCTTGGTGAAGTAGCCTACATTCTGGGAATAAAGGTCTATAGGGATAGATCAAGGCGCTTGATAGGTTTAAACCAAAGGGCATACATTGACAAAGTCCTGAATAGGTTCCAAATGGAGAACTCTAAGAGAGGTTTTGTACCTATTCAAAAGGGGACAATATTGAATACATCTCAATGTCCAAGCTCAAAGTATGAGCAAGAGAAAGTGAAAAGAATCCCATATGTGTCAGCTATAGGATCCATCATGTATGCAATGATATGCACCAGACCGGACGTTTCATGCGCCTTGAGCATGACGAGTAGATACCAGCAAAATCCAGGTAATAGTCATTGGATGGCTGTTAAAAGCATATTGAAATATCTTAGGAGGACTAAGGATATGTTCTTAATATATGGATCTGGTGAGGAGGAACTCGTTGTAAAGGGTTACACGGACGCGAGTTTCCAAAACGATCGAAGTGATTCTCGATCACAATCGGGGTATGTCTTCATTTTAAATGGAGGTGCAGTCTCTTGGAAGAGCTCAAAACAAGACGTGGTAGCATTATCCACTACAGAATCAGAATACATCGCCGCTTCATTGGCAGCCCAGGAAGCTGCATGGCTGAAGAAATTTATAGCCGACCTAGGGGTGGTCCCTACCATTCAAGACCCCCTAGAGATCTTTTGTGATAACGAGGGTGCGATTGCTCAAATCAAGGAACCTCGTGCGCACCAAAAGACTAGACATATCGAGCGGAGATTCAACTACATAAGGGATGAAGTTGAAAAGGGAAAGATATGTATCCGCCAAGTTCTCACCGATCAAAACATTGCGGATCCACTCACGAAGCTCCTTGACAAGGGAAAACATGAGGGTCATACATGTTCCTTAGGACTTCGATATTCTAGTGATTGGATTTGATCTATTTTGTATTTGGATATTGAAACAATTGTTATTTTAACTCTTTTATGGTATTTTGAGTTACATTTCATATTAGCATGTTTAAATCCGTGAATAAGTTAATTATTCTAAATGTCCGTAGTCGATCATAATTGTGGGAACAAATATGAACGTAAGACTATTATGAACTTGGATTGATGGATATTCATTTAGAATGAATATAGAGCAAAGTGTTGCTACCAAAGTTCATAGATATTTGTGGGATACAAATATTGGACTGGCTCGCTCTCAAATATTACTGCATGGAATCATTTGTGATTGATCATAAGTAAATTTTGAGTAAAGGCGAATATCATAGTATCCTCTGACCTGAGATACATATTGGGTCTTGATATTCACCAAGTATTATACCTTGACCTAGTTCTTAGCTGTCTGTAATAAGGCAGTACACAAGGCTAAACTCAGGTGTGGTACAAGGTGATTGTGAGAGACGTATGTAGTCAAGAAGGGATTTGTTCCTCTTATTCGTTGAGAGTAAGATGTCTAAGGACTGATAAAGTTAAATCAACAGAGAGTGATCACTCTATGTCTCTGGATTTAACATGACATCTGTAACGAAAGGATAAATGATAGATTCACCTAAATCATGTTCAAGTAAGGGACTTGAAAGGGATGATGTTATTGAATGGCAAATATAGTCATACGTATTGGGGGTAGTAAACCGTAGTTAGGCATCATTTACTGCTTGCATCAATCTTCTATGTATCTTGTGCAAGTGGGAGATTGTAGGACTCTGTATGTCCAAGACACATGTTAAATTGATGTGGCTAGTACGTTATGATCCAAGTCGAGTCATACCCAATAACAAGCTAGACAAACACTTATATTATTTATTTGTGATATGATCAAACAAATAAATATTAACACTTACAATATTTAGAAATTGGTGTTCTAAATAATTACACTTGAGAAACCAATAAATTATGTGGATAATTTATTATGAGAGAATATTTTATTTTGTTATTTAATAAGTTAAATAACATTTTAAAAGAGGTGCATAAAGTCTTGAAAACATATAGTGTTTATTTTATAAAAGTTATAAAAATAAACAAGACTTTATTTAATAAAATAAAATTGATTTTTTTTTAAAAACACCCACATAGGGCCGGCCCCCCTTTCTCTCTAACCAAAGAAATTGGTCCAATATCTTTTCATGCATCTTGCATGTGTTAGAGATGATTTCATTGGGTGAAAAGGAGGTGGACATTTCTCTCAAATTTTATAAACTTTATGGATAACCAAATGAACTAGTGTGTGAAAAAAAAAGAAGCTAGTAAACTTGCTCTCATTTTCGGTCATAAGGAGGTTTTCTCAAGTGTTCGGGTTTTGATCTTTGGTGTTAAAATCCTAGCTAATCTCAAGGTGTTTGTTGGAAGCTTGGGGTATACAAGCTTGAGGTCTTCTACTCTTGAGGACAACCATTTCAAGAAGCATCATCCGTTTCATCATCCTTGTACTCCAAGAAGGTAGTTTTCTAAACATCCTATGGTTGTGTTTGATAGTATGCATCTTCATATATGGATCCGGGTTTTGGGATTTTGCTTATAAATAAAATTTATATCTTAAAAGTAACATGTTTTAAATATTAATTCCGCTGCGTTTTTATTTCATATGGATGAAATTGCTTTGATAAACATGTTAAAATCCCATCATATATGCCTTAGGTTTATTACCAAAATGCCCTTTTTACGCCAAAATCTACTTTAAAGCATATGTAACATAATTTTTGATATCTAAACTGATTTGGCAACAATATTAGACATGTTAAGGCATATTCCGAACGCGTTTTACGCGAACGACGCGTTAAAGTAGCATAAGCTACCTAAACGAGTCGTAATGGGTCATAAGCACTTAGGTTAGGTTTCATTGTAGTATGTAGGCTTTGTTAAACCATATTACATGAGTTTCCATACTCATTTGGTTTACGAAACCTCATTCTATCCGATCTCCCGATTTAGGTCCGGTTATTAACGTAGTTACCTATATTAGGTGCTGTTTGATCCCGTGATCTTCTAGCTTTGCTTGGTGGTTATCCTAGGACTATTGAGCAATCTCAAGTGAGTACATAGACCCCTCTTTTACTATTTTCAAACTGTTTTGGGGTGAAACACATGTGTCTACTTGTTACTTTCGTGCTTTCTAGTTTTCACATCATATAATTGCTATGTTCATTAGTACATTTATAGTACATGATTTACGTTACATTGTTTTGCTATGTATGTTTACTTAGCATACCTAGTACATTGTTTTACTTTACATTTCTACTATGTATGTTGACTGAGCATACTAGCATATTGATTTACATGACTTTTCTGCTTTGTATGTTAACTTAGCATACTTAGTACATTGTTTTACATTACATTTTGTTGCATATGCTCATCCAGCATATGAACACATTATATTACATTTTGAACCGTTTATAACTATTTGACTATGTGAACCATTGTAACCATTTGACTATGTGAACCGTTGTAACCATTTGACTATGTGAACCGTTGTAACCATTTGACTATGTAAACCGTTATAACCATTTGATTATGTGAACCGTTTGTAACTGTTGAACCGTGTGAACCGTATTTGACCATACATAAACATTTCTACAATTGTTAAACATTACATTTTGGTGGTTGTTTGGGTAAGTGATTTAAGTAACGAGGCGACGTGTAATACGATAAAAACATAGTGGATACGCCGCTGGTACTTCCTATATATAAGTGCTTTTATGGTATTACATATCGTAGCGTTATTTAAACCATTTCAGTTTAGACATATTACATCTACAATACAATCTTCACATAAACATCGTTTTACAAATAACTTAACTTATACAAACTCATTTTACATGGTTATTCACTTAACCATACATTATTCTTTTATACATATATATCATTTGGTTTATTTATCGCTTTTCAAATGATTTATGAAAGGAAACACTCAACAAGCTACTTTTTATTAAACAGTTTCTCTAAACTCAAGTCATGAATCCTATTTTCACAAAACCTATGTATCTCACAGGCATTTTTATGCTGACGTGCCTATTTTCACATGTGTTTTCAGGAGCTGTTACATAGGAGGATCGAGACACACTTAGGCGGAACTGTGCCTTAGTGACTTAAAACGAAGCAAGAACTAGTTAATTTATGTTATGTGCACTTTGTTTCTTGTTTAAGACAATGTAACTCTCTTGATTGATAAATAAAATGTAACTTTAATTTCCATGGTTGTGAAACAATTAATTATGTTACAACACTCCCCGACGTTTCCGCCACGTTTCGTTGTTTTACGTGGTCGGGGTGTGACAGAAAAGTTGGTATCAGAGCCAATGGTTATAGGGAATTAGGTTATTAGTAATGCTTTGACCTAGACTATAACCTTCCTAGGACCCTAACGCGAGTTTACTTGCATTTAGTCATAAAACAATACCGTTGCCTATCTTTAAGCAGCAACCACAACGAGAACATCAATTCCGAATCCGCTTTGAAAATTAATCATCTGTTCTTGGATGATTGATTACTAGGTTTTGAACTCTCTATTGTAAGGTTTTAAACCCTCTGTTATAAGGTTTTGAACCCCTTTGAGTTTTCAAAATCTCGTCAAAGTTTTGGGACCTAAATAGTGTTAACACGCGCAAACTGGAAGAGTGAATGCCTGTACCATGGGTTTTCTGTCTAAGGCTATAGTGTTCGTACAAATCCACATAATTGGACCAGTCACTCTTACCTGGGAACTCTTGGGGTGAGTGTTCACTTATAGGCGAGCATGTCTTCGCGATACATTATTTTGACCCATTTACTTTGATTAGTCACAATGTGTCGTTTGTTTGCCTTGTGGTAACAAACAAATGACCACCATCTTTGCTTTTGTCAAATTTTGTTGCACCTCATCCTTTCCATCTAATCATCTCGCTCGTTTCCTTTCATATTTCCCTCCTTTTAGAATGCCTCCTCGACGCGACAATCAGATAGCGAATGCCGAACTGGCGGAAATCATCGCGTAGCAAATGGCTGTTGCTGTTGTAGGATCGATCTGTGACTCAAACGAGTCGTTCAGAAGAGTTCTTAGACTATACGAAAGGCGGAAACAGACGTATAGACTCGAAACAGCTTGATTATCACTTTAAACTTCTTGTATATTGAATTAACAGCGATTACAGTCACAAGAAATACCGGCAGCACTTCGGTACAAGTTCCTGATTCCCCCCCCCCCCCCCAAATGACATGATCACTAGCCTATTTATAGAGTTTCTGATTCCCCACGAAAGTGCAATGTTCATTTCGTGGGAAATCAACATTTTGTCATTTCGTGGGAAATCAACATTTCGTGGGAAATCAACATTTCGCGGGAAATCAACTCTAAAACTCTATTTTCCCGTACAATGTGCCTTGATCTAACATATCTAGTACTAGACTCGATACAAGACGAAGTCGACAGATGTATGCACTAACAGACTCCCCCTCAGATGTTGACGAGTCTTAAGTGTCGAGTCTTCAACGTCTTCAGTCTTTATCAGTCTTCGGGCTTTTCCTGCTCTTGACTCGCTCTATCTTCTCCTGAATATCAGCACCAACAGATAACTTCCCAAACTCTCTCTAACAGACTCCTCCTCAAAACATGCTTGGATCATAGACTGACTTTTACAGAATCAGGATCGCAACCTGGCTTGCTACTCTCAATCAGAATCCAGGTTTTCCTGCAAATCCTCTACCCAAAACATAAGTTTCATAAAAATAAGATACAACAAATTATGACATTACTAATGACCACTAGTAAACATATCATTCATTTTCATAACACTTTTCTTTCTATAGACTCCTTTTTTTTACTTAAAAACTTTTCAATCACATTCTCCCAAACCTGTTCATCATGTTCAGCCCTCGGAATTTTGAAAATCAGCTCTTCAATATCAGTTGCCTAAAATCTTTTTGGATTTTTCAAAATTTTTGCTAAAACACACTGAAAATCTTTTTGGAATTTTGTGAAATAACCGAAATGAAATGCAGTAAAGAAATATTTACATACAATATTTTTGTGAGTTTGTGTAAGAGGATCATATCAGTTTCTGAGACAAATCACCAACACCGTTAAGCTTTAATCATTTTAAGTTTTAAACAATTCGCTTAGATTGTCAGTATACTGATCCACTTAAATTATCACACAAAGTTCAACTGTTTCGAGATACGAGATTAATGTCTTAAACACTTAAACTTATTCGCGTGTCCCACCTCAGAATATACTCCCGTATCCAGATCCCAATATTCAGTCTTACAGGTGAGTATACCTAGATGATATATGTAAGGGGTTAATTGCGAAACCGTGAGAGCTCAGGTCAGAACTTTCGTTCAGCAGAGAGATGACGGTTCGACTTTTGGTGGGTCCCCTTTAGAGGATCTTTTTTTACAACAGCATTGATTAGCAATTTCATTGTCTCATCATTTATGCTGAGGGAGGTGCTATATTTCAAGCAAGCATAAAGTATTCTCCGGGGACTAGGCCATTGCTTCCGCATTATCAGAAGTCCTGGGCTAATACCCCAGATATCACTAAGCATAAAGACCTAGTATCTCAGAAAGAGGGGTCCTTCAAACAAGATTTCGGGGGGTTACCCATATATCCGAGAGATGTTACCCACGAATTAAGCAAGTTTGAATTTAGGTTTATATCTCGTCACAATCTACTAGATGTGCAAAAACCTACTGGCATATCATCAGTGAGACCGTTTATCACTATTTAACTTTCCAAATCTTTAGCATGCCGTGATTGTCCACTGATGTACTATCATTTCCTCTTTTTGACAACATAACTCATTTTTTATTTTATCATGTTTTTGTCTTTTTCAAATTTTCTAATGTTTTTTGATTTTCTGAAAATTTTTACTCCCCCTAAAATGCAAACACATTTTAGGAAATTTGAAAACAAATTTTGATACTCTACCTGTACAGATTGTTTTCTTAAAAAATTGACAACCGATATCAAGTCGCTTCAATTCGCCATCCACTTGGCATAAACAATCAGAACTCCCCCTCACAACAAACTATTTTCCCATTGTGATTTCAAAACACTGAAGTTTGTTTTAATCAAATGGTTTTTCCGGAAAATTAGTTTTGTTGATTTTCAAACCACTTGTAGGTTAGGGGATAAACTCATCATTTGTTCACCAAAATAACCACATGTAAGTATGGTTCAATCAAGTTCAACTTAATGACCTAAATTAACCACTTGTAAGTGAAAACCTCTTTCAACCACTTGCAGGTTCACTCACCAACCATAACCACTTGTAAATCAACATATAACAATATAAAGATATCACCTGTAGATTTACCAATCAAACATTCAAGAATGATGCCGATTCCTGCTCCACTCTTACCAACCTGGAAGCTCCGGCAAGTCAGGAATTTATGGTGAAAATGCTGTCACCCAAGCCTGACCAGCCTTGGGTGATGTTGGTATACACCTATCCCACCAACATTTTGATTTATAAAAATCTTTTGCACTTTTAACCTTCCCATCAACCATCTTCCCGAAAATATGCTTGACTTTTCCATTGAAAGCCTTCTCAACATCAAATTATCCTTCATCAGCGAAGAATTGATTTGAGATCTCTACCTTTCCCACTTTCTTCATCAAATTTTCCTTTGACAATGGAGGAAAATCCTCATCGTTCATTTCTGGAACGGAATTCACAACCTTTTTATCAATCAAAGACTCCTCTGATTTTATGGAATCAGATTCATTGTCAGAATTACCCTCAGATTTAACCACCCACTTTTGCTTGTTCATATCACCTTTTCTTTTGTAAAACCGTTTTGAACTTTCATTTTTTTCAGAACTAGAATTTTCAAACATTTTATCCTTTTTCAAAGATAGTTCTTTCTTATCAACAAATTTTCTTCTCGAATCAAAGTTAGAAGAAACTCCCTGTTCTTTGTAGTTGGACTTGGGACAATTCCAAGCTATGTGTCCAAATTCTTGGCATTTGAAACAGGTTCTTCTATCAACTCTTTGAGCAAACTTTCTCATATTCTTCTTCACTTCAGCAAGAAACTCTTGATTCGATTGTTTCTAGAACGGTTTCTTTTGTTCTTCTTCTGAACTTCCTCCAGAAACAAATTTTGTATTTGGTTTATAAATTTTCTGATGAATTGAAGCCAAGACCTTTCTTTTTGAGATTACCATTATGGTTTGGTTTCTTTCGATAACCAGAACCAGAACCGTAACCCTTTTTCTTGTTCAATCTTTGTTGAACTCTTGAAGTGTACTTGTTAGGTTTTCCATCAAGATTTAAATCTTTTATTTCAGAAATATTAATTTCTGTCAGTTTGAAAACCTGTTTGATCATTTCAGTTTTTACACTTCTTATTGGAAATTCCTCATCAGAATATAATTTGTCTGAATCATTTAAAGTATATGCTACTTTGATTGGTCCGTCATTCAAATTAGATTTTGATAACAGAAATTCTTTATTGTAAACCCGTTTGTCTGTTGAACTCAAACTCTTTTCTGACGAACTCGATCTTTCAGACTTAGACTCCGGTTTTGACTCTTCATCCATATCCAACACCTGATCAACAACTTTCTTTAATAACTCAGACTCATGATCAGTGTCAGACGCTGTGAATGTAACATCAATATTGTCTGGTAATTCATCAATGATTTCAGACTTTAACTTGATGTTGACTGCCTTTTTTAGACGCTCTTCGTTTGGATTCCTGGGAGAATAACTTTCATGGATCGGGGGTGGACATCTGTTATACTTGACACTTGGTTTCTTACCAGTATCAGTATCTTCAGTCTTTTTATCCATGAATGCTTCCAGACCTGCAACAGTTGGATAAACACGATCAATCAAATAATCACAAGTAGTATAACTCAACAGTAATCGTTTAATCCTTTCACTTTCAATCTTTTCGAGTTCTACTTCTTTCTTCAACTGTGCACAATCTTCAATATACTCATTAATGACGCTCTGCTTTGTCATTAATGTTGCGCTCATTTTTGTCATTGCATTTTCAATTTCTGAATTCGTTCTCTTCAAACTATCAACTGTTTTGTTGTGCACATCATATGACTCCTTCACGTACTTCACATCAGACAACAAATTATCTTTCATCTCTTCCAGTTCAAGAATCTTCTTATCTTTCTCCTCACAATGTTTGCAAGGTTCCTCACATTTCAAACACGGTTTAATGACTTCAACTATCTTTTCAATCTCAACAGTCTTTTCAACTTCAACAATTTTTTCTATCTCGACAATTTTCTCTTCAGCTTCAGTCTTTGCTTTTTCATCAGCGAGCATTCTTGCTGTTTCCAGCTCATGTTCTTCGATCTTCTGAATAAACTGTGCCATATTCATATTTTCAGTTTTTCTCATATGTTTTACAATCAACAGATAATTTCCCCATTTTTGCTGTGGTAATGCATCAGCAAGTTTATCAATCCATTCATCATCATCTTTCTTAATGTCCAATCTTCCCATTTCCACGACTAAATGACAATATCTATCAATGATCATCTTTGTTGTTTCATGGTCAAAAGCTACAAACATGTCAAATGACTTCTTCAACAACGCCTTTTCCATGTTTCGGTTTCCCAAAATACAAACTTTCTTGTTTTTTTTTTAAATACTGGTCTCAAACGAGCTGGATCACCTCACAAAACACCTGCAAACAAACAAAACAAACGATCAGTTTAAACTAATTGAAAATGTAACAATGTGTGCTGATGAAATCAATCTAAGACTCGTTGTCGAAGACTTGTGAACTCGTTCCAATATTGTTGGGTTTCAAATCCACATGCAAACTGGTTGTTGATTGAACCAAAACTTTTAGATCAAAACAATTATCCACTTGATTCAAGTGATTGGGCCGATAAATCTTGATTAGATCAACTTGATTCTTTATTAAAAATGCCGACAAACTTTATATATTCACATGCATTCTTGATTTTTCATGCACTATAATCTTCACATGCAATCCTTGGGCAGTGCAAATATGAACCGACAAACTTTAATGTGTTTCAAATACTATTGGGCCGTTGAATTATAAAGTCACATGAACCGAACAATTTGATTGGGCCTCAAAATCCACTAATCCGACAACAAACAATGGACTGATGAGAATAAATTGGGCCAATAACTATCTGACAATCACATGGATTCACTCAATTAGAGTGGCCGACAACATCAATTCACAGCACAATTTTCATTGGGCCTCTTGTCTTTGCATGAATATCTATTGGGCCGTCAATCTGTAACAATTAATGGGTCGCTGCAATTCTTGATGACAACAAATGTATTAAGTGGCCTGACAACAACACATGCAAACTGATAATTCACAATATCAATGACAAGAATTAATGTCTGGTCGTTTATACTGATCACGTGAACTGTTGACAACCCGTTCAAACGGAATAGCTTTCGTTTGAAAACCCTCAAACGGAATTGCACCTTTCAAACGTAAACACCAATTTCAAACGTGATCACCTGATTTTTTCAAACGCAATCACGATTTTCAAACGGAATTAACCTGCTGACATCATCATTTTTCGATCTGTTTCAAACGGTATTACGAAAAAGTCAAGTTTTAGATCGATTTTAATGCTGAAATTTTCCAGGATTTGTTAAAACATGATTGCGAGTATAATGTGAAAGTTTGAGCCGATTTTAACCGTGAAAAAATTTTAATTTTGAAAAACAAGGTGTAGAAATCAGATTTTCAAGCTGAATATGGCAAGAACTCTTCCTCCTGAGCTCTGATACCACTTGTAGGATCGATCTGTGACCCAAACGAGTCGTTCAGAAGAGTTCTTAGGCTATACGAAAGGCGGAAACAGACGTATAGACTCGAAACAGCTTGATTATCACTTTAAACTTCTTGTATATTGAATTAACAGCGATTACAGTCACAAGAAATACCGGCAGCACTTCGGTACAAGTTCCTGATTCCCCCCCAAATGACATGATCACTAGCCTATTTATAGAGTTTCTGATTCCCCACGAAAGTGCAATGTTCATTTCATGGGAAATCAACATTTCGTGGGAAATCAACATTTCGTGGGAAATCAACTCTAAAACTCTATTTTCCCGTACAATGTGCCTTGATCTAACATATCTAGTACTAGACTTGATACAAGACGAAGTCAACAGATGTATGCACTAACAGCTTTCCCAAATCTTATTGCTCAACTGAACCAAGCCAACAACAACAATAATGCTCCATGCAATTTCAAGAGTTTCAATTCGGCTAAGCCACTCAAGTTTAGTGGTTCTGAAAGAGCAACTACGCTCCTATAATGGTTCGAGAGCACTGAAAGTACATTTCGTCATGTTCAGTGTCCTGATAATCGCAAGGTCGAGTTTGTTTCCAGTGTGTTTCAGAAGAGGGCTCTTACATGGTGGAACGGGGTTATGAGAGACCGTGGTGCTGAGGTTGCTTTAGCACAGACTTGGGCTGAGCTTAGGGCCCTTATGATGAAGGAGTTATGTCCTCATCATGAACTGAGGGCTCTAGAAAGGGAATTTGATGATCTTAATCAAGATAGCGGTGAGCATCGAGCCTACACGGACCTTTATGAGGAGTTAAGTCTGTTATGCCCAAATATGGTCACGCCTTTGGATAAGGCAATCGAAAAGTACATTGATGGCCTCCCTGACTCAGTACAAGACATTGTGACTGGTAGCAACCCTACTACAGTTAGACAGGCCATCGAGCTATCTGCAACCTTGACTGAATCTCAGATTAGGAAAGGTAGACTTTTTCGAAAGGGTGACAAGAAACCAATCGAGGAATCAAAGACCATGGATAAACAGACTAGATCCCCTAAGAAGTTAAAGAAGCGAAAGGCTTCTCAGAACTTCGTCGTGGTCGCTCACAATGGTCAAGCCGTCCCCAACCAACCAGCTCAACCCCCTGCTAGGAAGCCCTACAACGGAACTGCACCCTTGTGCAACCAATGTAGCCTACATCATCATGATGGTGTGAAGTGCCGCACATGCCAAGTTTGTGGACTTATAGGTCATACAGCGAGGGTTTGCCCAACTGCAGTTGCACCCAACCAAGTTAACAACAATCCTGCTCAAGGTCGTTTTCCCCCAGGTTCTTGCTTCAACTGTGGCGAGATGGGCCATTTTCGAAGAAACTGCCCAAAGCTTACTAATGCGAATCCAGTGCAGGGATGAGCATCTGACCGAATGGAAGACAACGCTGTTTAGAAATAATCACGTCTCATGTATTATTTTTGTTGTCAAGGTCCATGAAACAGTTGTTATCATTGTTTATAAATAAAGCTTTTATTTTACAATGCAATATACAAATATTGATGTGGTTGCAGGTGTAAACAACATATCCCCTACAATACCGACAATCAAGGAACCGTATCCCTTGAAGAACAGACTACCCCCAAAATTCTTCCACTTTATGATCTCTTGCGTTTTCCACGAAAATCCTAAGTACCCGTTTCTTCCAAGGAAAACGAAGTACAAGGTGCAAGTTACAACTCTGGACAAATACCCACTCCTTAATGGGGTACCTAAGGATATTCCCGTAAGTCCTTAATTGTTGTATACCTTAATTCGAATGTGGTGATTCCTTGTAATCAAAAATCGAATTTTTAGAAGATCATCCTATCTTTTCAGATAGATGCTTGAGGACGTTGAAGTCCATCAACAGGGTTCCTGGTATGCCTTGAATACCCATGTTCAAATCAACGCCAAGTTAATAACAATTAATAACCAAGAAAACAATTATGTGATTATGTGCTTATGTGTTCCCTTTTATGTTTTTGTGTGATCCAAATTATGTTATCCAAATCCTCGTAGAATCTTCCATATCTTCGTATAAGGATTCATAGTAGGATACCCAAAGGTACTACCTAAAATCCTTAATGGACTTCTACGTTGTAGTTAAGTCCCTTGGATTATAAAGTACTACTCCATAATTAGACCCCTTGAGTGGTCTAGTTAAACAAATTGATCCAAAAATCTGGTTAGGAATATCATGTGATGATATAGCTGAAAGGACTCCTTGGTGGTCTAATTAAAAGGATCATCTGTCGATCTAATTAAAAGGACCCTATGGTAGTCTAGTCACCCTCATCACAGGTTTGATTTTCTTCCCCTAAACAATTACAAAACAAACTGTGCGGACTGTGCAAGGAATTACGTAATTATGGATGCATACATAATTATGGAATTTAGTGCACAGGAATCACAGCAAGTTCTGTCATGTATCTAGAGTTAACCCAATTCATTTCCAACTATGATGAAGCAACCGTTGAAAATGACTCCGTCAGTTCATTTTCGTTTATAAAGATTATCCGTTGAGGAAATGAATATCCGTTTTTCTAATCCTTCATTTCCATTTCTGATGAAGCAACCGTTGAAAATGACTCCTTCAGTTCATTTTCGTTTCTGAAGATTACCCGTTGAGGAAATGAATATCCATTTGTTTATCCTTCTCATTTTCATTTCTGAGGAAGCAACCGTTGAAGATGACTCCGTCTGTTCATTTTCGTTTCTAAAGATTAACCGTTGAGGAAATGAATATCCGTTTGTCTAATCCTTCATTTCCATTTCTGATGAAGCAACCGTTGAAAATGACTCCTTCAGTTCATTTTCGTTTCTGAAGATTACCCGTTGAGGAAATGAATATCCGTTTGTTTATCCTTTTCATTTCCGTTTCTGAGGAAGCAACCGTCGAAGATGACTCCATCTGTTCACTTTCGAATCTGAAGATTACCCGTTGAGGAAATGAATATCCGTTGTTTAATCCTTCATTTCCGCCTCTGAAGAATACTCATTGAGGAAAATGAATCCGTCCGTTCATTTTCATTTCTGAAGAATGTCCGTTAAGGAAATGACAGGATTATGCCTTGCATATCTCTGGTGGATTATTTACAAAGTCACAGACAGACTCCTACGAATAAATTCCGGGATGAAATTTCCTAAAGTAGGGGAGACTGTGACACCTGTGTCACTGTGACCATCAAACAAATACCAAACCAATGAAATATTGTATTTCATACTTGGGATTTGTATAAATATGTGTATCTTTTTCACATATCAATTCTTGTTCGATTTCAAGCTTTAAATCGCTTTCTGGAGAGTTATACGCAAACTGGTGCGTAAACGTAATCAGTTTAAACGCGAAAAATACTCTGGAACATCAACATATGCTTAACATACCTTAAATAACCTTTACATAACTTAGAAATAAGTTTTGAAGGCTTTAGTATGGCAAAATCTAGTTTAATCGCTTGCAGGGACTAAATTCGACAAACTGCGAAAGTATGATGATTCGTACTGGAACAGACATTCCGGAACATGACCATAAGTTAAACATACCATAAATATCCTTTACATAGCTTAAAAATAGGCTTCGAGGGGTTTGGTGTGCTAAAATAAACTTTTTGGTCATTCAGGGACTAAAAGCGTCAAAAAGTGCACAAGTTCGCATTTTCGCTCATAACTTACATTCTGAATACATCCGGACATCCAAAAATTTATGTAAGCACTAAAATATTTTATTTTAGTGTTTGGCATAAGAAAAATCCATTCGTCGCGCAATTTGGACCGTTTTTGCGTCCGTTACGACTTCCGTCGTAATTAACCGAACAACGCAACCGACGGCCAAACGAACCGACATCCGAGATATTTTTGAGCACAATTTAAGTTCCCTATACTTTAACTTCATTTTAGAGCTTTGAAATGGGGTTAACGGGGCTTAACCGTGTCAAAAATGCATCAAATAGCAAGTTTGGATGCACATGGGCCTGTTCTGCCAAAATATGAAAGTATCAGACCTGCAAGGTCCTTACGGACCATATGGTTCTGGGTCTTACGGTCCGTAAGCAGGTGCCAGAACACCAGAAGCTGTTTCCAGCTGTTATACACTCATCTCCCCACCCACACATGGCATTTCCTGATAATGGGGGGGGGGCCATTTTGATGCACATGGTGTTGTAAACAAGTGTAGGGATGAGATTGAAGCACGGTTTTCGAGGAACGATCCTAACGGTCCTAGAAATCCTATAAATACCCCCACGATCTCAACTCCAAAACCCACACCTTTGAAATCTGAATTTGTTCTCTAAGTTGATGTGTTTAACACTTCATACCTGAGAATATTCGGATTCAAAACTTCCATTCTTGGACCCGTTGTAAGTCTTCTTTCGTTCTTTTAGCGTTTTCTGCGTTGACCAGTTTATGGTCAACACGAAGTTTGGTTGAACTTCGCAACGTGAGCGTAATCACGATGGTTATAGTCCCTTGAGACTATACCTACTGATTACCACGTTATCTAGGCTCAGTGACGAGTCGTAGTTTCGGCCAAAATGCGTATTCTTGCGTATTTTGTAACCAAACTACTTTTAGGTATCAAAACCGTTTGTATTAATACCAAACTTGTTTTCTAACTTAGTTAAGCATGTTCTAACATGCTTAGCTCGTCACTTTTAGTTTTGTGCTTGTCTAGGGTCGTAAGGGTAAGCGATCTAATCAATCGCTTATGCTTTCGAACCCGACCCGT
Source organism: Helianthus tuberosus (assembly GCA_030545235.1). NCBI lineage: Eukaryota > Viridiplantae > Streptophyta > Magnoliopsida > Asterales > Asteraceae > Helianthus > Helianthus tuberosus. The sequence goes on along the minus strand of CM060354.1, from coordinate 113,094,259 downwards.
TTGGTCGATCTTTAGGTTCCGACCAAATACATTAGGTGACCATAGTTGTATAGGGAATAACCTTCCGAGGTTATACCTTATGGTCACGACGTTTAGTTAGTTGTATGATAGGTAGTTTATATGCCTTAGGTTTATTACTAAAATGCCCTTTTTACGCCAAAATCTACTTTAAAGCATATGTAACATAATTTTTTATATCTAAACTGATTTGGAAACAATATTAGACATGTTAAGGCATATTTTACTTATCATAGGACTAGTTAGGCGTTCCGAACGCGTTTTACACGAACGACGCGTTAAAGTAGCATAAGCTACCTAAACGGGTCGTAATGGGTCATAAGCACTTAGGTTAGGTTTCATTGTAGTATGTAGGCTTTGTTAAACCATATTACATGAGTTTCCATACTCATTTGGTTTACGAAACCTCATTCTATCCGATCTCCCGATTTAGGTCCGGTTATTAACGTAGTTACCTATATTAGGTGCTGTTTGATCCCGTGATCTTCTAGCTTTGCTTGGTGGTTATCCTAGGACTATTGAGCAATCTCAAGTGAGTACATAGACCCCTCTTTTACTGTTTTCAAACTATTTTGGGGTGAAACACATGTGCCTACTTGTTACTTTCGTGCTTTCCTGTTTTCACATCATATAATTGCTATGTTCATTAGTACATTTATAGTACATGATTTACATTACATTGTTTTGCTATGTATGTTTACTTAGCATACTTAGTACATTGTTTTACTTTACATTTCTGCTATGTATGTTGACTGAGCATACTAGCATATTGATTTACATGACTTTTCTGCTTTGTATGTTAACTTAGCATACTTAGTACATTGTTTTACATTACATTTTGTTGCATATGCTCATCCAGCATATGAACACATTATATTACATTTTGAACCGTTTATAACTATTTGACTATGTGAACCGTTGTAACCATTTGACTATGTGAACCGTTGTAACCATTTGACTATGTGAACCATTGTAACCATTTGACTATGTGAACCATTATAACCATTTTATTATGTGAACCGTTTGTAACTGTTGAACCGTGTGAACCGTATTTGACCATACATAAACATTTCTACAATTGTTAAACATTACATTTTGGTGGTTGTTTGGGTAAGTGATTTAAGTAACGAGGCGACGTGTAATACGATAAAAACATAGTGGATACGCCGCTGGTACTTCCTATATATAAGTGCTTTTATGGTATTACATATCGTAGCGTTATTTAAACCATTTCAGTTTAGACATATTACATCTACAATACAATCTTCACATAAACATCGTTTTACAAATAACTTAACTTATACAAACTCATTTTACATGGTTATTCACTTAACCATACATTATTCTTTTATACATATATATCATTTGGTTTATTTATCGCTTTTCAAACGATTTATGAAAGGAAACACTCAACAAGATTCATGGCTACTTTTTATTAAACCGTTTCTCTAAACTCAAGTCATGAATCCTATTTTCACAAAACCTATGTATCTCACAGGCATTTTTATGCTGACGTACCTATTTTCACATTTCAAGAGCTGTTACATAGGAGGATCGAGACACACTTAGGCGGAACTGTGCCTTAATGACTTAAAACGAAGCAAGAACTAGTTAATTTATGTTATGTACTCTTTGTTTCTTTTTTAAGACAATGTAACTCTCTTGATTGATAAATAAAACGTAACTTTAATTCCCATGGTTGTGAAACAATTAATTCTGTTACAACACTCCCCGACGTTTCCGCCACGTTTCGTTGTCTTACGTGGTCGGGGTGTGACAGTTTTACTTTTGAACAAACATGTAATGGTGTAAATTTGTTGAAGTAAACCGTATGGATGAACATCTTACTATCTTTTATTTTAGTTGTTTACTAAATCAAGTTCTAAGAACCATTCACTTAATTTCACACTAGAGTCCAAACGCAGGAGGCCCCCTCATGTATTAAGGCTAACGGTATTCTTAACAGATATCCAGAATGCTCTAAGTAGATAAATGTCCTTAACCCTGAACTGGTCACACCCTTGTTATATTAACAAACCTCACTGCCTATATGGCATTGACGTGACACTTAAAAATGACTTGTAGTTAGATTATGCGTAGTCAGCCGTTATGGTGGGGTGATGGCTGAGTTGGCGTTGCATAGCGTCTGGGAACACCACCTCCTAGGCGCCAAACGTCTGCTGAATTATTGCACGAGATGGCTATAACGGGTTAAAATTTTGGATGTTTGTGCTTTTTTACCGTTGAACGGTAAAAAAACTTTAAATATGTATATTTTTTAAAACCTTTTCCAACCTATAAAAATATACCAATCACTTTAAAATTTTAAACCACTATCCCACCTCTCATTCTCTTCACTCTCAAAGATTTTTTTTAAAGAGGTTTCACTTTTAAAAAACTCAACCCTACAAGCCGTGTTTCGTTCCTTCTCATCTAAGCCACGGTTCAGAGCAAGACCCGAAACCAAAGGTACGTTCCAAACCAACCCTTTGTTTTGCTTCCCACCCGACCAACTATGACAACTGGCACTTTTCCATGCATTCTGTACTATAATTAAACAGTAATATGTGCTTTAATAACTATGCATGATTTAGTTTACAAGACGAATGAATTTCTTATTACTGTTATATACATACAATGGCATTTCATGTTGCGAGACTTTTATCATTACTACATACAACACAATATGGTTCTATTAATGCACATAACAGAATTGGCACAGTTATCAGACAAACTAAAAGTACTGACGGGAGTTCAGTACTTAGACAAACATGATGTTAAGACACAAAATAAGCCCCAGAACCAAGCGTTACACTAGTATAGTGTGTAGGAAAGTAGGGATTACAAAACTGCCTTCCTAGTGATGACATAGGTACCGGAAAGTGCCAGAAACACACTAAAACTGCAAAATTCTGCAGAAAATAAACAAATTCAGAAAAAAAATTTCAGCTTTTAACATCTAAATATAATGCAGAATTGTGATATAATGGTCCAGAATACTTTCCTAAGTGTCGGAAATCAAAACTGTCACAAAACACAACATAAAGCACACTAAACTGCAAAGTTTAGCACCTTAACAAACCGGTAACCAACCGAACAACCGGACACTACCCGAAACCCAACAACAATACCACCACCATCATCACTCATTCCTCATACATTCTAAATATAAACCAAGGTGTTAGAAGGTGCATAAGGAAGCTAGGAGCTTTCGGAAGTTCAAGGACCTTCTCTATTTGCTTTTATCCACTCTATTTCTTCTCTTGATCATCCCTAGCCTTGAGCTAGTGGTAAGAACACTAATCTTTCCATTTTACATCTTATATAAGTGGTGAAAGAATGATATATGATGGTAAACTTGAAGAACACTAAGAATCAAGAGAATGAAACTTGAACATAAGCTTAAATCATGAAGAAACCATGTTGTTTATGTGTTGATTTACTTGTTGATTGTTGTTACTTGTGTAAATGATGTAGATCATCATATAATCTTGCTAGGTCATGATTAAAAAAATAATCTAGCAAGATGAGAGGATGAAAGTGTTAAAGATTCATAGATCATCCTCTTGAAAGACATGAACTTGAAAGGATATAATGTTTTCTTGTAAAATGATGATTAAAGTGAGTTGTAAATCTTGTAAATCTAAGATTTCAAGAGTGATATTTCAAGAAACCAAGTTAAAAATACAAGTTTTACTAAATCTTGGTTCTTAAATAAATAACCCTTATTTTTGGTGGTTAATAACGTGTAGAAACACTTATGTAACAAGAAAAATCCAAGAAGAAACATTTTTAGAAAATATGATTATAAGTTGTAATGATCTAGATTCTTTAAAAATGATGTTTTTGAAGAATCAACCACACTTTAAAGGGTAACAAGACTTACTAAATACATTAGTAAGTTACTACAAATTTTTATAAATTTTAAAGTTCATGAAGTAGTAGATTATGCTTGTTTTTGGCAAGATTGGTAAGTGTAGATTGTTGATTGTTGATTGTTGATTGATTGTGTTGATTTACAAAAGAAAATGATATACCTTCAAGGTATGGAGACCTCCATTTTTAGGGGAAACTATGGCAATTTTTTTCTAAAAATTACACACTTCTAAAAAAAATATTTACAAGTATGTTTTAAACCATGGATTTTCACATAAAGTTTGCCATAAATTGTGTTGCAAAAATTACAAATATTGGAGGTTGGTTTTTATAAATAAAAGTGACTAAATATGTATTTAGGAAATATATATTTAGAAGGCACCATGTGTGTGATTATTTGTATATTACATGTATTAGTTATATTATTTTAGGACTTGAAATAATATAACTCATCAAAATACCAAGAAATTACAATCCAAAATATTACCAAAATTCCAAGGAATAAATATACAAAGAATACCCAAAATATTGGTGGAACTGAACAAAGGAATATAACTTACAAAATATTCTGGAAAATTTATTCACAAGTATATTTTCGGTAAATAATATTTTGGACATCAAGAGAACAAAAATATGATTTTTACAATTATTACAAATTTATATCATATTTTTGACAAGAAGAAAATATATTATTTTTGGTGGACAAAAATATAATTTCTTGGAATTAATAGAAGATATATTATTTTTGAAAGAAATATATATTTTCTCAAATAAACATGAAATATATTATTTTTGGGAGAAAAATAAGTTTGTATATATTTTCCAAGTTAGACTTGAAAATATATTATTTTTGGGATTTATATGGAAATACAAATATTTTTTAGACTTGTAGGAAATTTATAAATATTTTTGCCAAGGGAAAAATTATAAATAATTTTTCTAAGTGATATTTCTTAAGATATATATTTTGGAAATATATATTGATGAATTTTTATTAAAAGATATTATTCTGGAAAAATTAATACAAAATTAAGTATAAGAATACTTAACAAATACAAGAAAATACGTATTTTTGTACGTATAAATACGCACCGGAATGCGCCATCGATACTTGGCAAAAATATAGAAGGATAAGAATATACACCCAACCTTGGGAAGTTATGCAAGTACAAATACATAAACTTGACAAGTTAAAATGTATTATTTTAACTAGTATTCCAAAATTCATAAATATAATTTAAGTTAAAATATTTATTATTTTAACAAATAATTATTTAACTTGGAATAATATTCAGGACACAAAGAAACGTAATTCAAAGACACTAACTAATACTAAGTCAAGGCACAACCCGCTCGTCTAATAGATCATAGTACGTTGTAGGTAGTCATGCACACTAGTAGCAGCTTGAGTTACGTCGGATTGAAGAACGAAAAACTGTGAGTTCATGTTCCCCCTTTTCTCTTAACTGTTTTCGGTTTTACAACTCTCGGGGGTGGAATACATGTTGCATACGTTTAAATGGTATGAATTGGCTATGAAATGAATTATAGATCATGTGAGCATAGATTGAAATTGAAATGCCATTAACTCTTAATTATGGAAGAAGGTTAGATCTAACGGGTACGACCGAGCCCCACTCATGGTCCTTATATGACCACTTGAGTGCTTCGGTATCCCAGTCGAGGTAAATCGACAACGGTCAAGGGTAAAATTGACACTGTCAAGGTAAATTGACATGTTCAAGGTAAATTGACACAGTCGAAGGGGAAATTCGACACATTCGAGGAAATCGACGAGGGTATAAGCCTACTCATATTAAGTACTCCCTGTGACAACCCTCACTAAACCAGGTATCCGTACGACTTAATTATTGATTAATTACTGCTTAATTACTGTGCTTGTTTGAACTAGCTGATGAACTGCTACTTGATATCTGATACATGTACTTACTTGCATCATACTTTACTTATCGTCACTACATTATTTACATGCTGAACCCTAGTGACAACCATGATGCACAAAAAGCACAGTAGCACAATAACGGATAACCTATTGAACATGCTGATATAACCAGCATCAGGCAAACACTGCCTCCAAGGCCTATAAGAGCCTGAGATATTTTGCTACACTAGTAGTGAGTGTAGGGATACAAGGGTTGTGGAACTGCGTCTCTAGGGATAAGTCACAGTGACTGGATGTGCCTAAAACGTACTGTAAATACAAAATTCTGCGCTATATGATAAACCCAGCATTTTAAATTACTAATACAGTGCAAAAACTTTCCAGAACGGCCCCGTATATTTTCCTAAGTACCGGGAATAATTTATGTTACAAAAATATATATAAAGAAATTTTTTTCGGCATAATTAAACATTTTAACGGAACGGTATTTAATCGTAAGAACCGGACATTACCCGGGACACTAAATTTTTGGCAGACACTTTGTTTTATTTTCTATGGCTAGTCATGATCCCCGTATGCCATAACACCCGCCAAAAATAAACCACTAACATATATCACATTACTTACACTATGGTCACAATATTTACATAATACCCCCCCCCCCCAACAAAATTACTTCCCAACCCCACATGTCATATTCCCATACTTCCAATCTTCTTGCTTGATTTCAACTCCCTTGTATTAATTGTCTTGCTTGCCTATCTATCCAATATATGTGAGAATTAAAGATAAGTAAGGTCCCTTATATTATATATCACTTCACAAGATTTGTACACCCCACTTTCACTCTCTCCTCTCTCTTGATCGGCTGCCCACAACCGAGCACCCCATCACCACCCTAAACAACATTATCTTCTTCCTTTCATTGTCCATTCTAAGCCTAGAAATCATCCATGGAAGGTGCAACTTGAAGGGATTGCAAGGGAGCGTTGTTCTTGCTTGGTTCTACATCTTTTTCTCATCATTTTTACACAAGATTCTTCCCTAGCTAGAGGCTAGTAGTAAGTTTCTTCATACTTGATCTCATCTTGTTCGAAAATTATGGCATTTAACATGTTGTATTGTTGTTTAGACTACAAGATTACAAGAACATTAGAAAATTTTGAAACATAAGTTATGAACATAAAATCTACATAAAAGTTTACTTGTGACTGATTTATGAAGTGGAATCTTGTCGGTTTAAGGATTGGTTAACACATACTTGATGTTTAAAAGTTGTTTTCTTGTTAAACCCGTTAATCGGACACTTGTAACACGATTTAATAACAACTAAATCACGAAACAGCATGCTGAGTCACTGTTTCAGCCGCCTTCAACAGGCTGTAAACGGACCTTAAAAACTCGAAAAACGGAATTCTAAAAGCCTAAATCGTGTCATTTCGAAAAACGAAGAAAATGGCGCTGGAATCGTATTTTTCTGATGTCGGTTACTATTTTTAAAATCTGTTTCCGTGACAGCAGCTAGGGCTGTTTGTTACTGCAGAAAATTGGGCTGTGTGTTTTCGATCACAACTTAAAACCTGAACCGAACCAGCCCCTGAAACTTTTATCAAAGATGAACACAGATGTATTTGTGACCCTCGAACTGGATTTTCGACAAACGGACTTACGAGGAATTTTTGGCAAATTATTCTGTAAACTGTGATCAGAATGTAACAAATCTGATCACAGTTCGGTAAACGAATTTCTATAAATTTTTGGTAATGAATTAGACCCCGAAATTTTTACACAATAATTTGTGGGTCGGTTATGACGTTCCACAAAAATTTGGGAATTTTTGGAATAAGTTAAGTAATTTATTTACACGTCCGAAAACAGTCCAGTTTTCACAAATTGAAACTGAAACGACAAGAGTAGTATTTTGCGTGTTAAAACGTAAGGGTTGATTGTTGATGATCTTGGTTTGATTTCGAAAAGAAAATGATGTGCGTATTAGCACGGATACTCCCGTTTTTAGGGGAAGTTCTGGCGAATTTTTCTAAAAATACCAAGACTTAGAAAAATTACTTTTCTAACAAGTATGTTTAACTTTATTTCTTGGAATTTAACCTCGCCTTGAGTTTTGACAAAAACCTTTAAAGTGTTGGTTAGGAGACTTGAAAATGTATCTTGTCAATACTTAATGTCACCAAATACATAATACGTGTACGAATACCCCATCCTTGGGAAGGGATCTATTTATACGTTAACCAAGAAATTTAAACACGGAATAGTTGTCTAACTATTTCCCCAAGAACATTAAAACTCTAAGCTAAGGCACGACCGTTCGTCTAATAGATATTAGCACGATTGTAGGTTGTCGTGTTGCGGACCGAGGTTGATTTGCTGTTATTCGAGGACGCATTACAGTGAGTTCATGTCCCCCTTTTCTCTTAACTGTTTTCAGTTTTCTAAACTGCGGGGGTGAAATACATGTTACTATGATTACGAGTACTTTTACATGGTATGGTTAGCATAAGGAGGGTTACTACTTAGATCATGTGAGTGGGTAGGTGGCACTTGAGGCCATTAATCCTCATTGTAGGACCGAGGGGCACGATGCGGTAGATCTATTTGGGTGTAGCGAGCCCAGCCCCAGGCCCAGCAGAACGGACCTCGGGGTGACTATGTTCCCGACGCACAAATCCGCTAGGTTTGAGTCTTCCTACTTGCACTTCACACATATCAATGGCTTTGCAAACCATTGGTGATCTCTTTTTCCTTATCTGCTACATACCAGGGATTTTATACTTACAAGTGTTTTACATACTCACTTACACATGAACTCGCTCAACATTATTGTTGATTTTTCAACTTACATGTATTTCAGGAAATTAACGAGATCTGGCACGGTATGGCATGTTTTCCGCTGCACTAGTTTCTGAGGTCATCCGGGGTTTAGGGGATGTGTCTCTTTCCTGGACAAGACACAATCCTTAAACCATGTTTATATTATGTTTAAGTTGTAACGTCTGTTGAACAAGATTATGTTTGTTAGGGTATGTTCCCGTTAAAACAAAGGTACTGTATTTGGTTTTCAAAACTTAATGGATGATCTTGCATGTTTTTAATTCATATAGCTTTGTTATGGTTAAGCTATGGTATTAAGAAGTCACACCAAAATTTACCACGCTTCCGCAAAGCCAGGGTGTGACACTCCCTATGTCTCCACATGCATTAACGTCCTTGTAAAACATTAATTTGATCTGTTCATATATGCTTTTCATACCTGTTTTTAAAGGAGTCTCTCAAATGTTTACAAGCTTACCAGTACTCATACAAAACGCATGAACTCGCTCAACTTTTGTTGAAGTTTTCCAAAATTACATGTATTTCAGGTAACAAGTTGGATCTTGGGCACGGGTGTTATTTCTAGAAGTAAATTCAAAGTTTAGATGTCATCCACTTTTGTCGATTTGTAACTTAGTCGAAGGTTCTGTTTAAAACTTAAATAATTGGTGTTTGTAATACTTTAAACTTAATGAATGGATGGACATCGTTTTAATCATATAGCTGTTTATTATGATTGAATGCAATGGTATTGAACAAGTCACACATCATACGCTTCCGCAAAAGTCAGGGTGTGACAGTTTGGTATCTTCGATTGCAGTGAACTAGGATTCCTCCTCGAGTCTATACTACAATCAGTAGGACTCTCTCACGAAAACATTTTCACAAAAAAGGTTTTTCATTGCATTTACGAAAGCGCCAAGATCAATGAGTCAAACATTTTTCAAAGAAAAGATAAGGCAAGGACATTAGTAGGGAGGAGAATACCCCAAAATAAAGTGCCAGTTAAGGCATAGTCTACGTGGGATAGACTTGCCAAAGACAAAATGACCCCCCCCCCCCCCCGAAAGGACAAACGAGAGTTATATGTGACATGATGCATTTATTTGCCTGTTTATACTAAGTAACATACTTATTCATTAATATATAAACGTATAGGTGTACGGAATAATTATTGACGTGAACGAGATACCTATGACTCCGAATCCTATTGTTGTTCTTGACTCGCATGATGAGACTATTGACCTCGCATTTATGGTGAAGCTCATGGCTGGAGTGATTACCAAACGAGATCCTGAGATGGTTCCGTAGAAGATGGCTGCTCTTCCCTCTCGATTGTGAAGGTGCCTGACTACGGTAGTGACAGCGAGGCGGAGGAGGCAACCTTGGACAACACCTTCATCATGGGGACGAGGTCCCTGTGGCTTTTGTGAGACAAGATTGAAGACGCCCTCGTCCAGACTAGGAAGATGAAGCACTCATCTTGAAGGTGCCCCTCCAACTACTAGGAATTCTCCATATTCCTATTACGTTTAATCATCGTGCCTATTCGCGCGTAACGATAACGGATGTTAGCGCGTGGACCACCGCAATGGTCCAATCCATGTCGGAGGTATAAGGATAATAGTAACCCCTCTTTGGTGGATCATCCGCTTTGAACGAGGGAAAGTTGGGGTGACCGTACAAGACAATTTATTATTATGGGGGCCCACGTAATAACGACTTGTAGTGCATGGAAATCCTGGAGGACTCCGCGGGTTAAACTAATGATCACCACCTATCCAAAAATAATTTCTAGGTGTTCACACCTTCATCTGGTAGAACAATACCTAGACAGGCCTTAGCACGCTACAAAGTAGGAAACCCTTCTTTACCTACTTCGTGTCTGACACTTCTGCCCGTACGAGTTGGTTGGGAACCGATATCTAAGCAAGTGAAGATGGCTAACACACGGGAAAGACTCAGTGACGTCACACTCTCTATCACCCCTATATGAACAACCCCCATCTCTTTGGGAGTATACCCGCCTTTGTGAAGCTAAAGACCTAAGAAAACCAATGTAGAAGGAAAATAACTACTACTTTTATATTATGAAACTTGTATGACCGAGGTGATGTAACCTCGAGTTCATTTTGTTTTCCCTGGTACAAACAATAAGTCAAGTTGTCAAACATATATGAAAGCTCAGTGGTTGTTTTCTTACTTATACATTGATGATTATATATGCATTGGGTGATTACATGTTTGCTTGTGGTAATATGTACCTCATGGACAATTATGGAATGTTGTCTAACCTACCCCATACCTTTTGAAAGACGAAAATGTCGCCCAGACGTGACACGGACACCATTACGTTAACTATGGCCGAATACAATGAGCGCATTTCCCAAGTTATAGCGCGGCATGAAGCCCTCCGCTCTGGATACAGTGGTGGCACTCCCGGAAGTAACCCTCCAACTGGCTGCACCTATAAACAGTTCCTGGACTACAAGCCATTGAATTTTGATGGCACAGGAGGTGTCGTTGCTTTTATTCGTTGGGCAGAGAAGACTGACTCCGTTCTGAGAATGAGTAACTGTTCGCCCAAGCGGAGTTTTACCTATATCTCATGGTTGTTTTTGGATGGCGCACTCTCCTGGTGGAACCTTCAGGTTCAGAACCTTGGTGAAGCTACTGCTTATGCATTGGGCTGGGACGAGCTCAAGGAATTGATATGGAAGAAATATTGTTCTAGGGCCGAGATCCAGAAGCATGAGATTGAGTTCTGGAATTTGAAAATGGATGGGCCAAAGATTTCTGAGTACGTCCAACGATTTCACGACTTATCTAGGGTTGTTCCCTACTTAGTCAAGCCGGAATTCAAGAGGATTGAGCGATTCATTTGGGGACTTGCACCTCAAATCCTGAGCATGGTTACTGCCTCAAAGCCTCCAACCGTCACAGAGGCTATCGATTTGAGTATCACACTTACTGAAGAAGCTCTACGTATGGGAAAGTTTTCGGGATCTAAGGCAAATAAGAAAGAGACTCATGTGGAGTCTTCGAGCAATAAGAAAAGGAAGTATTCGAACCTAAAGATAGGAACCCAAGTCAGTTATGGAAGCTCTAAAGCAAATAAAAGAAGGGAAGTAAACCCGCCTCGTGGCATGCAAGCTTATGGAGCCACTAATAAGGTCGGTGGTAAGGTTTACTTGGGGACTAAGCCGAGATGCGAGGAATGCAATTTTCACCATGAAGGTCGATGTTTGAGGCCTAGGTGTGGAAAAGAAGGGCACATCAAGGATGCCTGTTAGGCGAAGTATGAAGACGGAAGAGATAATGGAAGGGTTCCAGGTTGCTACAGATGTGGTGAAGTAGGGTACTTTAGGAAAAATTGCCCTAGGAAGAACCAAACAAGGAAGGGTCTTCACGGCCGGAGCTTGTGAAGCACGCTAGGATTCAGATGCGGTTACGGGTACGTTCCCTATTAACCAACTTTATGCATCTATTTTGATTAATGCTGGCACCGACTTTAACCTTGTATCCTTAGAACTTAAGAAACTGCTTGACCTAGTTTCGAGTAGAATAGACGTCCCGTATTCTTTAGAATTGGCGAATGGAAGGTTAGTTAAGCAAAGGAGATGATTAAGGATTGTATTTTGGGAACTTAGAAGGCCGGAACCTTCTATTACCATTGACTTGGGAAGTCATGATATGGTAATCAGCATGGATTGGATATCCAAGTGTAGATCTGAAGTTGTTCGTTATATGGAAAACCATTCGCATCCCTCTTGCGAATGATGAAACACTTACAGTACACAACCTTCTTGCAATAGGTGCGAGGGTACTAGGCCCCATAAGGCAGTGGATTTGCAACATCTCACATTGGTCGTAGAGACACAGGAGCGCCTCCGAATAGGCTGCCTAGCCTTCCCTGCTCATGTTGTCGATAAAGAGACCAAGAAGCCAAAGCCAAAAGACATCTCCGTTGTGAAGGAAATTCTAGAAGCCTTTCTCGAAGACTTGCCAAGGTTACCTCCACAGCGACAAGAGGAGTTTAGGATGAACCTAGTGCCAGGAGCGGCACCAGTGACAGATAACGCCTTACCAACTAGCTCCGTCCGAGATACATGAGCCTCCTGTCACACCCTGGCTTTTGCGGAAGCGTGGGTTTAATTGGTGTGACTTCTTAATACCATAGCAACAATCACAACAATGCTATATGATAAAATACGGGATGTTCATCCATTAAAATAGTTTAGAAAATGCATAACAAATTGTCTTTAAAAACATCAACCACTTAATACGTTACAAACCATGACTTTGTTTAAAATGAGTTCATAAGACTCGACGAAAAACTACCAACAAAACGAGGATTTAAGACATGCAACCCGTCCAGGAATGAGTCGCACTTCCAAAACCCTATAACCCTGGATGACATCCTTATCTAGTACGCAGCTAACATGCACCACCTGCCAGATCCTATCCGTTTCCTGAAATACATGTAATTTGAAAAAGTCAACAAAAAGTTGAGCGAGTTCATGTGTAAGTGAGTATATAAAAGCCTTTAAAATGTCTGTATAAGTAAAATCCCTGGTATGCAGCAATTAAGGAAAAACCTGATCACCATTGGGTTGCAAAACCAATAGTATGTGTGAAAGGATGCAGGAAGACTCAAACCTAGCAAATTTGTCTCCGGTATGAAGACATAGTCACCACTATGGGCCGCCCCGGCCTCATGGGTGTGGGCTCGCTACACCCAAATAGATCTATCACTCATGTCCCGTGGTCCTACTATGAGGATTAATGGCCTTAAGCGTTGTACCCACCCCTCACATGATCGTGTAGTAAAAACCCTCCTTAAGCTAACCATACCATAATAAATGTCTGTATAAGTCTGTAAATGTCTGTAAATGTCTGTAACATGTATTTCGCCCCCGAGATGTAAAAACTGAAAATAGTTAAGATAAAAGGGGGACATGAACTCACAGTAGTGCGTCTTGTACCGAATCTCAACTCTGTCTACTACACGACAACCTACACGTACTAATGTCTATTAGACGAACGGACCGTGCCTTGGCCTAGAGCTTAGTATTTTGAGTTATGTTTCTTATATCGATTCGCGTGACAAATATTTGTTCGTTCAAAGTTCTAGCAAATTTTAGTCTTAGAAAGCAAATATTTACTAAGTGTTATAATTTTCGGAAAATTTCGCCATAGCCTCCTTTGTAAATAGAGGTGTTAATGCAATATTATGGTAGGCCCCGCTTTTGGCGGTGACGTTACCCTCGGCTAAGTAGTCTGAGTCAGCAGGGATACAGTCCTAAATAGCCGGGTTATAGTATTAATAGTAGTTAACTTATGAGGGGATCAAAGAGTTTGGACCCCCGCCATCCAATACCGTGAAGCATTGAAGGAGGTCCTACTAAATTTGACCCAGGTCCATTGCAGGACCTCTAAACGCTGAACAATGGCAAGACCTTTACCAAACCGTTCCCTTAACCCCCGACCAGGTAGCCAACATACCTCCATATAGACCGTGGAGATATGAATGGTGAAAAACTTTTATTTTATATAGACAGTAAAATAATGCCAAGACACCACGGACAAACGATAAGGAAAGATCACATTCAACATAAGTAACTAGTTATTAAAGTCATTAATACAAAACCAAATAAAAAGTGCAAAAGATTAGAAATAAAAAGTATTATACTAGACACTTTGTCTTCACCAAGTGATGTAAGAGACTTAGGCAAACATGGCCTTGATTGTCAAGAACTCTTACGATCAATCTTGGATCCCGAGACGACTCACACACTCTACGATGGACAATGGATGATGGTGTTGTGATGGTGGTGGGTGGTGGATGAAGTGTGAGAGAGGTGGTGTGCCAAGGGATGAGTTGAAATGAAACCAAGCACTCCTATTTATAGGCTGAACAGAAGGCTGGGCACGCCCCCGTGTCCGCTGGACATGGCCCCGTGCCTGTCTGACACTCTCTCTCTTCATTAATTGTAATTCGCAATTACAATTAATGCTCCTGCTATACTTTCGCCACGCCCCCGTGTTCACTGGGCACGGCCCCGTGGTGGGCAATAGAAGCTTCTATAGGTTTGTCTTTTCTGCTGCTTCTTGGGCACGGCCCCGTGCTGGCTGAGCATGGGGCGTGTTTAGTCTTCTGCCTTCTCTATTTTGCTTGGGAAGATGCCGTTGAGGGGTCGGGCAGTCCACTTATGTTCCTTTTCTTGTATTTATGTTGGATTTAGCTGTCTTTTTGCCTCTTTTGTGTTTTTGAGCTCATTTAATCCTGAAAATACAAAAGGAAGACAAAAACACTCTTTTTCCAATATTAGTACTTAAAAAGGGTTAGTTTTATACCACATTTGATGTAATTTATATGTTGCATTTTACACACATCAAATACCCCCACACTTGAACTTTTGCTTGTCCTCAAGCAAAACTCTTTAATATGTGGCTTACACTCCCAAATGGAATGGGTAGAAGAGAAGGTTTTGACTTGTCGTAGAGTGTTGGGAATCCAAGATCTTTTTGGGTTTTATTTTTATCTATTTACAATCCTATTCGTAATGATTTATTTAGAACGTTTCATAGGAGAAATTACTTATTTGGGCATAACATGCCTTTTTAAAATTCCATTTATATACAAGTTCACATACCTCACGGGAGAAATCACGCACACTCGGCCGAAGGTGTATTTTTAGTGAATCACTCGAGAGCGGCATGGAACTTATTCCTACCATAAGCTTGCCAAGCAATCAATCCTCCTCCTTTTTAACTTTTATACCTTTGTAAATATGAAGAGGACTTTGTGGGTTAAGGAACAATGGCAAGACCTTTACCAAACCGTTCCCTTAACCCCCGACCAGGTAGCCAACATACCTCCATATAGACCGTGGAGATATGAATGGTGAAAATCTTTTATTTTATATAGACAGTAAAATAATGCCAAGACACCACGGACAAACGATAAGGAAAGATCACCTTCAACATAAGTAACTAGTTATTAAAGTCATTAATACAAAACCAAATAAAAAGTGCAAAAGATTAGAAATAAAAAGTATTATACTAGACACTTTGTCTTCACCAAGTGATGTAAGAGACTTAGGCAAACATGGCCTTGATTGTCAAGAACTCTTACGATCAATCTTGGATCCCGAGACGACTCACACACTCTACGATGGACAATGGATGATGGTGGTGGATGATGGTGTTGTGATGGTGGTGGGTGGTGGATGAAGTGTGAGAGAGGTGGTGTGCCAAGGGATGAGTTGAAATGAAACCAAGCACTCCTATTTATAGGCTGAACAGAAGGCTGGGCACGCCCCCGTGTCCGCTGGACACGGCCCCGTGCCTGTCTGACACTCTCTCTCTTCATTAATTGTAATTCGCAATTACAATTAATGCGCCTGCTGTACTTTCGCCACGCCCCCGTGTTCACTGGGCACGGCCCCGTGGTGGGCAATAGAAGCTTCTATAGGTTTGTCTTTTCTGCTGCTTCTTGGGCACGGCCTCGTGCTGGCTGAGCACGGGGCGTGTTCAGTCTTCTGTCTTCTCTATTTTGCTTGGGAAGATGCCGTTGAGGGGTCGGGCAGTCCACTTATGTTCCTTTTCTTGTATTTATGTTGGATTTAGCTGTCTTTTTGCCTCTTTTGTGTTTTTGAGCTCATTTAATCCTGAAAATACAAAAGGAAGACAAAAACACTCTTTTTCCAATATTAGTACTTAAAAAGGGTTAGTTTTATGCCACATTTGATGTAATTTATATGTTGCATTTTACACACATCAAATACCCCCACACTTGAACTTTTGCTTGTCCTCAAGCAAAACTCTTTAATATGTGGCTTACACTCTCAAATGGAATGGGTAGAAGAGAAGGTTTTGACTTGTCGTAGAGTGTTGGGAATCCAAGATCTTTTTGGGTTTTATTTTTATCTATGTACAATCCTATTCGTAATGATTTATTTAGAACGTTCATAGGAGAAATTATTTATTTGGGCATAACATGCCTTTTTAAAATTCCATTTATATACAAGTTCACATACCTCACGGGAGAATTCACTCACACTCGGCCGAAGGTGTATTTTTAGTGAATCACTCGAGAGCGGCATGGAACTTATTCCTACCATAAGCTTACCAAGCAATCAATCCTCCTCCTTTTTAACTTTTATACCTTTGTAAATATCAAGAGGACTTTGTGGGTTAAGGGTTAGTCTTGGGTTAAAGGTAGGTGGTTGGGATATTGGTTAGTGGTTAGTAGAAAAAGGGCGAAAAGCGTAACAAGTGTTGGTTTTCGTAAGACTTTCTATTTTTGTAACTTTTTATTTTGATGAAGCTTTTATTCAAACAAAGTTATTTTTGATGAACTTGTTTGTTTATCTTTTGCTTCATCATTAACACATATATTTTTTTTTTTTTGAACGATCATACGAAAAAAACCGAACTTGTTACTAAAACAAAGGGTTAAAAATAAAAAAGGTTTTGGTGGGTAAAAAGGGTGTTTGGTTTGGGAAATGAAATGAAAAGGTTTAGGCTCAAAGGGGCTAACTAGGGTGATTTTTTGGGTAGGTGGTAAAAGAAAAAGAAAAATAATGGTGTAGAAATAAAAAGGGTTAGTCCTAATGCCTCCATCATTTACTTACTCGGGTTTAAGTTGATAAGGACCGGGAATGTATCGTCATGGCAAGTTCTAGAGTCGTAAGAACCAAGCGGCTATTCACACAAGAAACGAAAAATGAGCATTTAGTCTAATGATATGTAATTGTATGCTCAATAAAGGCTCAAAACTCACTTTTGTGGGAATGGGTTTTTATGTGATCAAGTATATATAATCAAATTTTAACTAAGTTTGCCATGCCTTTTCATAATTTTCTTATGTTGGTTCTTTTGATCACTACGCTATCGGTTGTAAATTCGTAAAATATAACCTTTTTGAGAACTTGAATTTCCCGAGTTAAACCTAGACAAGTAAAAAAATGAATTTTTTTAAAAAAAATTGGGGTGATTAGCGGTTCCAATAGAATTTTGTGTAAGACTTGTATTTAGGGCTTGCAAGATTCAAGGTTTTAGCATCCCCCCCACACTTAAATTACACATTGTCCTCAATGTGTCCCAAAAATAAATTTTTAGGTTGATTAGATGTGTAAAATGGTGTTAAAAGCAAAGATTTATGTTACTGGTAGTCTGGACACGGCCCCGTGGGGACCGGCCACGGCCCCGTGTTCAGGTGCCAGTAACAGAAATTGAAGAGAAGAAACAGAAGTCTGGACACGGGGGCGTGTCTGGTGAACATGGCCCGTGTCCAGTTACCTGAACTGGGCGTTTTTCTGCAGGGGGTTCAGCACGGGGCCGTGTTGGTTGGACACGGCCCGTGTTGAACCTTCTGTAATGGAGAGATTGATGCCGGGTTGCCTTGTTCTTGTGCATTGGGTCATTTTTCTCGTTCCCCTTTTCATCCCTTACCACCATGAGTGTGTTTTATTTATTATGATCCATCCAAACTTTAAAAACCATCATTTCATTGCAATCATAGAGAGACCTTACATAGTCCTAAATTAAGATAAAACAAAAACTTAACTAAATAGGTCAGGAGGTACACGAGGTTATCATAAAGAGTTCTACTATTTTTAAGAAAATTTCGAGAATAGTTTCCCGATATAGTAGGACTTTTAGCCGAAGGATTTCTTCCCTAAACGTTGTTTAAAGCCATTCTTCGATCTCCCTAGGAAGGAAGAATGCGGCTTCATTTTCCTCAGCAACTGGTGGCTGAGGGGGAACATTCACCGGGACTCCTTGCACCACTCTTTGCGGAGGTTCTTGGTGCATGGCGTACCATTCGGCTGGAATGATGACTTCGGGCACCACGTTCCATGCCCTTTGGGTTATTATAGGTACCAAAGGCGGGGAGGCGAGAAGGTTTAACCTCTGGTGCAAGAGGTTTACCTCCCGGAGACAGCCCTCCAGCCCTACTGTTAGATGGTTGATACGGTCGACCAATGCTTCTTCCACTCCCGTCATTTCGTCAATAGCCTCCCTTAGGGCGTAAACATATTTTACAAGAGAGTCTTCTGTTGTCGATGATCTCCTCCCTTGTCGGTTACTTCTTGAAGATGCCCCGCTTGTCCTGCTTGCCATTTTCTGTGAAAGAAACCGAAGAAAGCTAAATTTTTACAAAACAGTGCCTCGGACACGGCCCCGTGCTCGCCAAGCACGGCCCCGTGTCCACTTGTCTGCAGGATTTTAGGCTAAGGAGACTTAGAGTTTTAAATTATTTTCATGATTTTAACCGGGTTTTAAGCTTAGATAATTTAAAATAAAGTTATACAACTAACTTTAAACAAGAATCCTTAGCAAATAATCTTACAAACTTCACATAGAGGGTTGGAATCATGGGATTTCCAAGCTTCCATGGAGGAAATGTTGAAAAATTTTGAAAGAAGAGGAAAGGAATAAAAGTGGAAGGGACAAGATGGTCCTTGGGAACCTTCTTTTAGCACTTACCTAGGATGGTATGAGTGAAGATCCCAGGAATCTCTGTCTATTGAAGTGGTCAAAAATGAGCAGGAATCAGGCTGCATTTAAAGAAAACGACAGCGCACTGGACACGGCCCCGTGTTGACTGAACACGGCCCCGTGTGCAGAGGAAATCCTGACACATTTTGTCCGTATTCTGACAAAATCAGCAGAGAATCTTTTAGATGAGCACGGGGGCGTGTTGACCTGGACACGGCCCCGTGTCTGGAGGCTGTCTTAAGGAGTTTTGTTACTTCTAAGGATCTCGTCGATATCGGGTGGTTCCTTACTGGTTGGGACAACCCCAAAGTGCCTAAGATACCTTAATTGTCCTAAACTAAGGCGAGAACGCAAGAGGTTGTCGGTGAGGGTAATTCCTATTTTCATTCTAGGTGGACAAGTCCAACCCTTTTCCGGGCTCTCGTTAAAGAAGGTGTATGCCGAATCGCTCAGGTCTATGTATGCACCGAACGAAGTCGATGGAGAGTCCTTCACGGCACAATCGGCACAGGGACGACTATCGTCCAAGTCTTTGCTAGGTATGAAGGTATTTTTGGGAGCAACGAGGTTGTCGGAATGCGGTTCCAGCATTTCGTCATGGTCATCATCTTGGGGTGGATCAATAAAATCCTTCCTAAGCTCTTTTAACCAGTTCAGAATTAGTTTTTCTAGTTGAAATAACTCGTCAAGGAGCATTTCCCCTATAATATCTGGCTGGGCGCATTCGAGGGAGAGATAGGGCATATTTTTACTTTCGCCCCTCTTAAGGTTATAAGAAGTCGGTGGGTCCATGTAGTGGGGCCTATAATTTAGAAAGTAGCATTCTACTTCTTCATGTTCGCCACCACATAATTGACACCACGTACCATAAGAGTGCCGAAAGTAAAAACAATTACTATCACTCATGTTTATGTCAGAAATTACCAACCGCCGGGATCTAACGGTTCTGTTTTCAGTAAGTGAATCTTGGGCACGGGGGCGTGTTGGGTGAGCACGGCCCCGTGTTCAGCTTACTGTCTGAATTAAAAACAGGATTGCCAGTTCCAATGATTTGGCACGGGGGCGTGTTCAGCGGGCACGGCCCGTGCTGAGCTCTGCAGAAGCTGAAAAACTAAGAAAATCCTAAAAAATAAAAAAGAAGAAAAAAAATGATTAGGCCGTTGATTCATAACTTTCTTAAAATCCTTGTGTCCCCGGCAACGGCGCCAAAAACTTGATGTGCGATAAAGTGTTATATATATTAGGTGTATATTTTAACACTTATTTTTAGCCAAGTTTTAAATTTATAAAACACGATATTTTACTAACACTAAACACACATATGGGCAAGTGCACCCATCGTGAGCGTAGTATAGCGTTGGTAAGATACCGAGGTCGTCCAAGGACACAAGAGCTTTTAGTACCGGTTTATCCTCAACGTCTAATCAAAATAAAAAGGTTAGAAAAATGTTTTAAACTAAGAAAAATAAAAACTAACTAAAATGCTGAAAATAAAAATAAAAATAAAAATAAAAACAGATAGACAAGATGAATCACTTGGTTCCGACTCGTATCTAGTATAACCTTTGATTATTTCCACACTTTTGCACATAATTAAGAGATTATCTTAGTTATTGTAGTAGGCCCCTCTTTTGAAGGTGACGTTACCCTCACCCCAGTAGTTTGAGTCAGCAAGGATACAATCCTAAAAGGGTGGATTATTGGAAGATAATGAATTAAGTTATTAATGCAATATTATGGTAGGCCCCGCTTTTGGCGGTGACGTTACCCTCGGCTAAGTAGTCTGAGTCAGCAGGGATACAGTCCTAAATAGCCGGGTTATAGTATTAATAGTAGTTAACTTATGAGGGGATCAAAGAGTTTGGACCCCCGCCATCCAATACCGTGAAGCATTGAAGGAGGTCCTACTAAATTTGACTCATGTCCATTGCAGGACCTCTAAACGCTGAACAATGGCAAGACCTTTACCAAACCATTCCCTTAACCCCCGAACAGGTAGCCAACATACCTCCATATAGACCGTGGAGATATGAATGGTGAAAATCTTTTATTTTATATAGACAGTAAAATAATGCCAAGACACCACGGACAAACGATAAGGAAAGATCACCTTCAACATAAGTAACTAGTTATTAAAGTCATTAATACAAAACCAAATAAAAAGTGCAAAAGATTAGAAATAAAAAGTATTATACTAGACACTTTGTCTTCACCAAGTGATGTAAGAGACTTAGGCAAACATGGCCTTGATTGTCAAGAACTCTTACGATCAATCTTGGATCCCGAGATGACTCACACACTCTACGATGGACAATGGATGATGGTGGTGGATGATGGTGTTGTGATGGTGGTGGGTGGTGGATGAAGTGTGAGAGAGGTGGTGTGCCAAGGGATGAGTTGAAATGAAACCAAGCAATCCTATTTATAGGCTGAACAGAAGGCTGGGCATGCCCCCGTGTCCGCTGGACACGGCCCCGTGCCTGTCTGACACTCTCTCTCTTCATTAATTGTAATTCGCAATTACAATTAATGCGCCTGCTGTACTTTCGCCACGCCCCCGTGTTCACTGGGCACGGCCCCGTGGTGGGCAATAGAAGCTTCTATAGGTTTGTCTTTTCTGCTGCTTCTTGGGCACGGCCCCGTGCTGGCTGAGCACGGGGCGTGTTCAGTCTTCTGCCTTCTCTATTTTGCTTGGGAAGATGCCGTTGAGGGGTCGGGCAGTCCACTTATGTTCCTTTTCTTGTATTTATGTTGGATTTAGCTGTCTTTTTGCTTCTTTTGTGTTTTTGAGCTCATTTAATCCTGAAAATACAAAAGGAAGACAAAAACACTCTTTTTCCAATATTAGTACTTAAAAATGGTTAGTTTTATGCCACATTTGATGTAATTTATATGTTGCATTTTACACACATCAGTGTCCATGCTTAAAATCATATTATTTTCTTTCACAAATATCTCGTATAGTGTTCCCACATAAGCAACCCGACAATCATACATGCAATGCCCAAATCACGTCTTTTCAGCTTTATTAAACCAAACAGGACTGTTTTCGAGTATTAAAATAAAATAGTTAACATTTTCCAAAAATTCTCAACTTTTTACAAAAGGTCATATATAATCCACGATTTATTGTGTAAAAATTTTGGAGATCAGTTCCTTACCAATTTTATATAAAAATTCTTTTACCAGACTGCAATCAGATTTGTTACTTTCTGATTGCAGTTTTACGGAAAAATTCACTAAAAATCAATCGTAAGTCGGATCGACGAAATTCCAGTTGGAGGGTCACGGGAGCAACCGTGACTATCTACAGTAAAAATCCCATGAGCTGATTCTGCTCAGGTTTTAAGTTTTGACTCTGATTACAACACACTTTTTCAGCAGAAATATTTCAGCTTGAGCTGCTGTCTAAAAATAATTCTTTAAAAATAGTAAACGATCTCGAAAAATTACGATTCCAGTGCCATTTGTTCGGTTATTCAAAATTACACAATTTAGACTCCAGAAATTCAGTTTTTCGTTTAAAAATGAACCAGTTACAGCCCGTTGAAGCAGGATGGAAATTTCAATCAGCAAGCTGTTTGCATGTAGAAGTGACTAAAAACGCATAAACAAAGACCTTAACCATGTTTTATCGCTGAATAAATGTTCAAACCTCAAACATGCATTAACCAACCCTAAACCACCCAGATTTCAACTTCATACAACCCTTTTATCTATGGTTTTTATGCAGAATTTTAAGTTCACAATTTAGTGTTTTAGCTTATGGGTGACAAGAACATTCAAACAAAACATAACAAGAATCAAGGTGAAACAAGAGTGTGAAGGGACTTACTACTAGCACAAGGCTAGGGTAGTAATCTTAGGACAAGATGATGGTGAAATGTTGGTGACAAAGGCTTGAATCAAGCTTCCGTGAAGACCCTTCAATCTTGTACTCCTATGGATGAATCTTCAAACTTTAATGAGAGCTTTTGGAGAAGAAAATGGTGGATGTGAAGAATGGTGATGGTGAAATCGGTTATGGAGAGGGGGGGGTGTGAGCCGAAAATAATAGGGGAAAGGAAGAGGTTGAGTGCAAGCTTGGAGGTGATGATGATTTTCCTTTGGAAATTGTAAGATTCCTTACAAATATTTGACAAGTCCCTTAGCCATGCACAACTTTCCCACCAATGGAGTAATGAGGCAAAAAGAAGATGATTAAGGTGGGTCCCATGGCTGAAATCGGTTGGGGGGGGGGGTAAGGTGTAGATTTTGTTAGTTAATAGATATTAAGTTAGAAGGTTAAGGGTATTTCCAAGTGTAGTGGGTGTATGTCATGTTTACATGTATGGAAATTTTTGTGACCGAAATTAATTAAGAAAGATAAAAATAATATTTCTGAAAATATTTTCGTGTCCCGGAAAATGTCTGGTTGTTCGGTTACGTATCGTTCCGTTAAAGCGCTTAATTGTACCGTATAGCGTCTTTTATGCATCTTTCTGTATCGAAAACGTTCCTGGCACTTAGGAAAGTATACAGGACCACTCTGCTATTGTAGTGTATTCTACTGGAATAATAAAATGCTGAATTAATTAAAAGAAAGCAGAATTCTGTAATTAACGCATGTTTTAGGCACTTCCCGGCACTATATCTATCACCTAATGACGCAGTCTTATGGTCCTCGCTTCCCTACACTACAAACCAGTGTAGTACTCTATCCCTGGCTCATACTGGCCATAATAATATTGTCTGTCTAAGTGCTGGTATTGTCAGCATTATTTCTGAATCAACCGTTCAGTGTGTCACTGTGCTGAGTGCATCAAGTATGTCACTAATGTAGGTGTGTAATGAATGGAGTGACTGTATAAAATGTGATGCATGTATATATGATATAGAATCATAGATCAGTTTAAATTATCAGTTGTAATCAAGCACAGTCATTAAGCACGTAATTAAGATTAATTAATTGGTACAGTACCTGAAATTCTGAGGGTTGTCACATTCTCCCCCCGTTAAGAAAATTTCGTCCCGAAATTTTAGGTCCTACGCCTAGTTGCAGGGGTCTTAGGAAATAAATGTGGGTACTTGGCCTTCATACGATCCTCACATTCCCACGTGAATTCTGGCCCATGTCTAGCGTTCCATCGAACTTTGACGAGCTTGACACTACTCCGGCGTGTCTTTTTAATCTTCCAATCAGTGACCTCAACAGGTTCTTCAACAAAGTGGAGTGTGTCGTCGATGTGAACTTCGTCAGCAGGAATGACAACGGTGTGTTGAGTTGGACTCTTTTTCAGGTTCGATACATGGAAGGTATCATGAACACCATTGAGTTCAGCAGGCAGGTCCAACTTGTATGCTACAAGCCCAATCCTTTGCAGGATTTTGAAAGGGCCAATGTAACGCGGATTCAATTTCCCACGCTTCCCAAAGCGTGTCACACCCTTCCAGGGTGAAACCTTTAACAAAACCATATCCCCAACTTGATACTCCACGGACTTCCTGTTTGGATTTGCGTAGGCTTTTTGTCTGTCGCAAGCCGCCTCGATGCGTTTTCAAATTTGCGCAATCTTGTATGTCGTCTCTTGGACGATTTCGGGACCAGCGAGCTGCCTATCACCTGCGTCAGCCCAGCATAGTGGTGATCGACACTTGCGTCCGTAAAGAGCTTCAAATGGTGCGGCTCCAATACTTGTGTGGTAGCTGTTGTTGTACGAAAATTCGACCAATGGTAAATGATTATCCCAGCTACCACCTAGATCCATTACACATGCTCTCAGCATCTCCTCCAATGTCTGAATAGTTCTTTCACTTTGGCCATCAGTTTGCGGATGAAATGCAGTGCTCAGATTCAACTGCGATCCAAAAGCTTCTTGGAAGGATTGCCAAACCCTTGATACAAATCTCCCATCTCTATCTGAGATAATTGAGAGAGGCACTCCATGACGTGCCACAATCTCTCGCATGTAAATCTCCGCAAGTTTACTCGTGTTGTCTTTCTCTTTGATCGGCAAGAAGTGTGCAGACTTGGTTAGACGGTCTACTATTACCCAGATCGTGTCATGGCCCTTGGGTGTCCTCGGCAGTTTCGTTATGAAGTCCATAGAAATTTGTTCCCATTTCCATTTGGGTATTTCAGGTTGCTGCAGAAGACCTGAAGGCTTTTGGTATTCGGCTTTTACCTTGGCGCACGTTAAGCATTTGCTAACATATATCGCAACGTCGCCTTTCATCCTTGGCCACCAATAGAAATCCTTAAGATCTTGGTACATTTTATCCGCTCCTGGATGGATTGAGTACCGTGACTTATGAGCTTCATCAAAAATGACTTTCCTTAAACCACCAAACAAGGGAACCCAAATCCGTTTCATGAAGCACAAAGTTCCTTCCTCGTTTGGTACCAACTGCTTCTCCATCCCACGGAGATATTCATTCTCAATATTCCTTTCTTTGAGAGCTTCTCTCTGCGCGGCACGAATGCGCAAAGAGAGGTCCGTCTGGATGATCATTTCCAAAGCCCTAACCCTTATGGGCTTGATCCTTTCCTTTCGACTTAGGGCATCAGCGACCACATTCGCCTTCCCTGGATGATACTTGATTTCACAATCTAGTCGTTCAACAGTTCAACCCAGCGTCTTTGCCTCATGTTAAGCTCCTTTTGATTGAATATGTGCTGCAAGCTCTTATGATCAGTGAAGATCGTACATCGCGTGCCGTATAAATAATGTCGCCAGATCTTTAATGCAAACACCACCACGCCCAGTTCCAAATCATGGGTGGTGTAATTTTTCTCGTGTATCTTCAGTTGGCGTGAGGCATAGGCTATAACTTTCTGGCGTTGCATCAACATGCAACCCAAACCTTGACGCGAGGCGTCATAATATACCACAAAGTCTTCCGTGCCTTCGGGTAGAGATAGAATCGGTGCGTCACAAAGCTTGTTCTTCAACAACTGAAACGCTTCTTCTTGCTTGTCACCCCAATCAAACTTCTTGTCTTTCTGTGTGAGTGCGGTCAGGGGTTGAGCTATCTTTGAGAAATCCTCAATAAACCTTCTATAATAACCAGCCAAACCTAAGAACTGTCGAATCTCAGTTGGCGTCTTTGGAGTCTCCCAATCCTTGATTGCCTCGATCTTTATGGGATCAACATGAATTCCATTTCCATTTACCACGTGACCAAGAAACTGGACTTCGCGTAGCCAAAACTCACACTTTGAGAACTTAGCGTATAACTTATCCTTCTTAAGTAGCTCAAGAATAGCTCTTAAGTGTTGTTCGTGTTCGTCCTTCGTCTTCGAGTAGATTAGAATGTCATCGATAAATACGATCACAAACTTATCCAAGTACGGCTTGCAAACTCGGTTCATCAGGTCCATGAAAACTGCCGGTGCGTTTGTCAATCCAAATGGCATAACCAAGAACTCGTAATGTCCATAACGAGTCCTGAAGGCCGTCTTCGGGATACTTTCCTCTTGTATCCTGAGTTGATGGTATCCTGAGCGAATATCGATCTTTGAATAGAAGCTTGAACCTTGCAGTTGATCAAATAAGTCATCAATTCTCGGCAAAGGATAACGGTTCTTGATAGTCAACTTGTTGAGCTCGCGGTAGTCTATACACATACGAAAGCTACCATCCTTCTTTTTAACGAACAAAACCGGAGCTCCCCAAGGCGAGAAGCTTGGTCTGATGAATCCTTTATCCAATAGCTCCTGGAGTTGTGTCGACAACTCCTGCATCTCTGATGGTGCAAGTCTATAGGGTGCCTTGGCTACAGGCGCGGCGCCTGGAACCAAGTCAATGTGGAACTCGACTTGTCGTTATGGCGGCAACCCTGGCAAGTCTTCTGGAAAGACTTCAGGATATTCTCTTACGATCGGAATGTCCTCAATTCTGGGCTCAGCAGCTTCTTTATCCACGATGTGTGCCAAAAAGGCAACACACCCCTTCCGTAAACACTTTCTAGCTTTCAGGCAGCTAATAATCCTCAATGGCGTATCACGCTTCTCTCCGTGTACTACGATCGTCTCTTCATCCGTCAGTGGGATGCGGATGGTCTTCTCGTGACAAACGATCTCGGCCTTGTTGCTCGATAACCAATCCATTCCCACTACCACGTCGAAGCTTCCCAACTCGACTGGTAGTAGATCTAGCTTAAATCCGTGTCCTCCTAGTTCTATCATACACCCCTTGATGACTTCTCCCGTTTCAATTAGTTTCCCATTCGCTAATTCGATCGAGTATGGAACGTCTAACTTACTAGTGGCCAACCCAAGTATATTCTTAAACTCTAACGATATGAAACTATAATCGGCACCAGTATCAAAAAGAACAGATGCAAAGCGTTGGTTTATAGGGAACGTACCGGTGACGACGTTTGGATCCTGGCGCGCTTCCCTTGCACCAATGTTAAAGATTCGGCCTTGCGCCTGATTTAGCTTTGGGCATTCTCTTTTGAAGTGCCCAGCGTCACCACAGTTGAAGCATCCTGGCCCTCGGCCATTTCCATTTCCATTCCCTCCTCGATTTCCGTTGGTTCCTCGATTTCCAGCTTGGTTGGCGACATTCCCACGATTACCATTTCCCCCAGTATTCCCTTGTGGTCGATTTCCATTACCACGGTTGTTGTTATTGAAACCCCTTTGGCCGCCCTGGCCTGATCCAACCCAACATGTTTCCTTTGAGTGGCCCGTCTTCCTGCAAGATTCACATTTCCTGAGTCGGCATGGGCCGACGTAATGGAACTGGCAAATACCACACTTGGGCAGAGTGCCCAGGTAACCCTTTCCTCTGTTTTCATCACCGGCTTTGGCTCTGGCCGGTGTGCTCGACTCGCCCCTCTTGCTCACATGGCTTGTACCCTGCTTGAAGTTGGAAAACTTTCGTTTGTTATCACCAGCCGACTCCGCATAAGTTTCTTTCTTCTTGGGTTCAGAAATTGAGAACTTGCCCAACCTTACGGCCTCCTCCGTAAGTGCCACACTAACGTCAATCGCTTCCGTAATTGTTGCCGGTTTGGATGTGGTAACCATACTCAGGATTTGGGGTGCCAATCCCCAGATAAAGCGCTCAATCCGTTTGAATTCCGGCGTAACCATGTACGGCACTACATGGGACAGATCGTGGAACCTTTGAACATACTCCGCGATTTTGGGACCGTCCATCTTTAAATGCCAAAACTCTGTTTCCAATTTCTGGATCTCAGCCCTGGAGCAATACTTCCTGCGCATCAGTTCTTTCAGTTCAGCCCAAGTCATGGCGTACGTTGCAGCCTCTCCTAAGGTTTGAACTTGGAGATTCCACCATGATAGGGCACCGTCAGTGAAAAGCCCAGAGATGTACGTAACTTGTTGTCACGTCGCACATTTGCTCATCCTTATTGTTGTTTTAGTCTTCTCAGTCCAGCGGGTAAAAGCCACGGCACCTCCAGTGCCATCAAAGTTTAGTGGCTTGCAATCTAAGAATTGCTTGAAAGTACACCCTGTACAAGCAATGTCATTCATAGAATTATTAGCAGTCGCACATGAATCATCCTAATATAGTGTAATGTGTCTCCTATGACTGATCATTACCATTTGGAGGGTTGTTGTTGTTACTCCCGCTTGATCCTGGTTGGGATGCTGCATATTGCGCAATAGCTGCCGCGATGATCCCCTGTAGTTCTGCCTGGTTAGTCGGCATGCGTGTTTCACGTCGTGGAGGCATTTTCTAGAGGATGGTTCATGTTGGTCAGGTCATAGTAGGTAAAAAAATACGTATGTACTCAGCAATATCCACACATAACATCTCATGTCATAAATAAATCAATCACATAACATCTCATGTTATAAAACATAAACAAACAACTTTAACAAAGCATGTAATGAGAATACTGCAATTGGGCTTTTATAAAATTAAGACCACCATACACTGTTTATGAGTTTTCCCAATGTACATACATCCAAAAGAGACTAAGGGTCAAAATGCCCTTGTCTTAACTGTCTAGACAAATACAATAAGCAAAAATCACATAACCAAAGTCATCCTGTCAAAATATGGTCTTCATAATCCGCATAGTCTGGCCCAATTGATGTCTTCTCTTCAAAAAATACTCCCTACCGGCAAAAGACTAAGGGTAGCTAAACTGATGGTGGCGGAGGAGGTGGAGGAAAATGAGAGAAGAGTAGACTGCGCATAAGCAGCCAATCCTCCTCCATAGCATGATAAGATCTCTCTAGCTCCAGCATGCACCGGGTCAGCGCCTCCTGCTGCATCATAAATGAAACAAGAATATCCTCGGTAGAAGGCCCGACATGATAGGGGTGATGTGGATCTGTAGGTGGCATAACATGGGGTGATGACCATAGAAATGGCTCGCCCATCGGAGCTAAAACCGGATGAGTAGTGTGCGGGGTAGATGTAAACGGTAAGGTAGTATAGGGAAAATAAGACATGAAGGGTGCAATAGATGACATGGATGGGACAAAACCAGGATAAGGAAAATGTGGCATAGGCTGGCTATCACCGGTCGCAAATGGTGTGTGGCTGGGGGGCTATCTCGACGATCCCTCCCCAGGTTGTGGCGGGGGAATGTCCTGTAGGAAGGTAATCTGATGATCGGTACGCTGGATATCTGTGGTGTGCGGGTGAAAAGATGGGATATCAATCGATGCAGAAATAGGTACGGTAGGGGGAGTGACTGGGGTCGCATACGGAGGGTAGTCGTCCTCCTCGATCCACCCATTCTGGGTGTCAGCGTATCTCGGGTCAGCATGGGTAGCAAGAGGTGCCAGGTCATCAAAAATAGGGTCAGGTATGGGTGCTACATTTGGGTTCTCAGCGGCGGGTAGAGCGATGGCAGGTGCATCAGTGACGGGTGGTGCATCCTCAGGAATGGGGTCAAAGGCAAGAACGGGCTCTGGAATGACGGGAGCAGGCATAGCAGGATCCTGATCATCCGGGAGGACAGGAGCCTCAGCAGGCTACTCCTCAGGAACCAACTCATCCTCCATATATGTATCCTCATCATAGTTAATGCGACGGAAGTTACCGAATCCCAAGGGTGGGTAAGAGGAAGCTACTGACTCAACGGAATCTGAGGCTGATGAATCGGAATGAACCTCCATGTCAGGAAGCTCAATCATAGGAACAACGGGGTCAACAACTGGAATATCACCATGCGGAGCATCGTCCTCCATCGGGGCCACACCATCCTGGTCTCCCTAAGGGGACCCTCGATGAGTAGATCGATGTCATCGTCGGGTAACGCGTCGAGAGGTGGTTCCTCCAAAGGAACCGCAGCAAACGGGAGAGGAGCAGGGATCGGAACAAGGGGTAGATCCTCTCCTGGAGGGCCATCAGCTAGGGGTATGTCGTCTCCGAAATCCGGTAGGGCGAAAGGCTGAAAATCGTCTTCATCGGTGCTCGTGTAGTCTGAAGTGTAAACTCCCGAGTCTGTGGCCATCTCGTCATCAGAAGTAAAGGCCATCGGGTCGCTCGTGTTAGATACTCCACTGCCAGAAGATGCCATGGTGTCTGTAACACATCCACAACATATGCACATAAATCAGGTAAGCATGTAAACAAATAACAATGTAATCATGTATGTATCCTAATCTTCCCAGACTATTCCTCCAAATCTCTGAACTGAACTCCCTAGCCTCTCAGACTACCCTGGTCTCTAAGACCGATCTCCCAGTCTCTAAGACTAATTCCTTCCCAATCTCTAAGATTGAACTCCCTCAGTCTCTAAGACCGAATTATATAAATTTTTGAAAAGTGTATTTGTGCCTTTTTGTTTGAAATGTTTATGCCCTGGATCTGGACGTTTAGTGCATGCAATGTAAAAGGTTTGAAAACATTTTCGTGAGAGCCCTAGTGATCATAGTCTAGACTCGAGAATGAATCCTAGTTCGCTATGATCGAGGCTCTGATACCAAGCTGTCACACCCTGGCTTTTGCGGAAGCGTGGGTTTAATTGGTGTGACTTCTTAATACCATAGCAACAATCACAACAATGCTATATGATAAAATACGGGATGTTCATCCATTAAAATAGTTTAGAAAATGCATAACAAATTGTCTTTAAAAACATCAACCACTGAATACGTTACAAACCATGACTTTGTTTAAAATGAGTTCATAAGACTCGACGAAAAACTACCAACAAAACGAGGATTTAAGACATGCAACCCGTCCAGGAATGAGTCGCACTTCCAAAACCCTATGACCCTGGATGACATCCTTATCTAGTACGCAGCTAACATGCACCACCTGCCAGATCCTATTCGTTTCCTGAAATACATGTAATTTGAAAAAGTCAACAAAAAGTTGAGCGAGTTCATGTGTAAGTGAGTATATAAAAGCCTTTAAAATGTCTGTATAAGTAAAATCCCTGGTATGCAGCAATTAAGGAAAAACCTGATCACCATTGGGTTGCAAAACCAATAGTATGTGTGAAAGGATGCAGGAAGACTCAAACCTAGCAAATTTGTCTCCGGTATGAAGACATAGTCACCACTATGGGCCGCCCCGGCCTCATGGGTGTGGGCTCGCTACACCCAAATAGATCTATCACTCATGTCCCGTGGTCCTACTATGAGGATTAATGGCCTTGAGCGTTGTACCCACCCCTCACATGATCGTGTAGTAAAAACCCTCCTTAAGCTAACCATACCATAATAAATGTCTGTATAAGTCTGTAAATGTCTGTAACATGTATTTCGCCCCCGAGATGTAAAAACTGAAAATAGTTAAGATAAAAGGGGGACATGAACTCACAGTAGTGCGTCTTGTACCGAATCTCAACTCTGTCTGCTACACGACAACCTACACGTACTAATGTCTATTAGACGAACGGGCCGTGCCTTGGCCTAGAGCTTAGTATTTTGAGTTATGTTTCTTATATCGATTCGCATGACAAATATTTGTTCGTTCAAAGTTCTAGCAAATTTTAGTCTTAGAAAGCAAATATTTACTAAGTGTTATAATTTTCGGAAAATTTCGCCATAGCCTCCTTTGTAAATAGAGGTATCCATGCTTAAAAGCATATTATTTTCTTTCACAAATATCTTGTATAGTGTTCCCACATAACCAACCCGACAATCATACATGCAATGCCCTAATCACGTCTTTTCAGCTTTATTAAACCAAACAGGACTGTTTTCGAGTATTAAAATAAAATAGTTAACATTTTCCAAAAATTCTCAATTTTTACAGAAGGTCATATATAATCCACGATTTATTGTGTAAAAATTTCGGAGATCAGTTCCTTACTAATTTTATATAAAAATTCTTTTACCAGACTGCAATCAGATTTGTTACTTTCTGATTGCAGTTTTACAGAAAAATTCACTAAAAATAAATCGTAAGTCGGATCGACGAAATTCTAGTTGGAGGGTCACGGGAACAACCGTGACTATCTACAGTAAAAATCCCATGAGCTGATTCTGCTCAGGTTTTAAGTTTTGACTCTGATTACAACACACTTTTTCAGCAGAAATATTTCAGCTTGAGCTGCTGTCTAAAAATAATTCTTTAAAAATAGTAAACGATCTCGAAAAATTACGATTCCAGTGCCATTTGTTCGGTTATTCAAAATTACACAATTTAGACTCCAGAAATTCAGTTTTTCGTTTAAAAATGAACCAGTTACAGCCCGTTGAAGCAGGATGGAAATTTCAATCAGCAAGCTGTTTGCATGTAGAAGTGACTAAAAACGCATAAACAAAGACCTTAACCATGTTTTATCGCTGAATAAATGTTCAAACCTCAAACATGCATTAACCAACCCTAAACCACCCAGATTTCAACTTCATACAACCCTTTTATCTA
Source organism: Helianthus tuberosus (assembly GCA_030545235.1). Lineage (NCBI taxonomy): Eukaryota > Viridiplantae > Streptophyta > Magnoliopsida > Asterales > Asteraceae > Helianthus > Helianthus tuberosus. The sequence continues at coordinate 113,061,328 of CM060354.1, read as the reverse complement.
TGGTTTTTATGCAGAATTTTAAGTTCACAATTTAGTGTTTTAGCTTATGGGTGACAAGAACATTCAAACAAAACATAACAAGAATCAAGGTGAAACAAGAGTGTGAAGGGACTTACTACTAGCACAAGGCTAGGGTAGTAATCTTAGGACAAGATGATGGTGAAATGTTGGTGACAAAGGCTTGAATCAAGCTTCCGTGAAGACCCTTCAATCTTGTACTCCTATGGATGAATCTTCAAACTTTAATGAGAGCTTTTGGAGAAGAAAATGGTGGATGTGAAGAATGGTGATGGTGAAATTGGTTATGGAGAGAGGGGGGGTGTGAGCCGAAAATAATAGGGGAAAGGAAGAGGTTGAGTGCAAGCTTGGAGGTGATGATGATTTTCCTTTGGAAATTGTAAGATTCCTTACAAATATTTGACAAGTCCCTTAGCCATGCACAACTTTCCCACCAATGGAGTAATGAGGCAAAAAGAAGATGATTAAGGTGGGTCCCATGGCTGAAATCGGTTGGGGGGGGGGGGGGTAAGGTGTAGATTTTGTTAGTTAATAGGTATTAAGTTAGAAGGTTAAGGGTATTTCCAAGTGTAGTGGGTGTATGTCATGTTTACATGTATGGAAATTTTTGTGACCGAAATTAATTAAGAAAGATAAAAATAATATTTCTGAAAATATTTTCGTGTCCCGGAAAATGTCTGGTTGTTCGGTTACGTATCGTTCCGTTAAAGCGTTTAATTGTACCATATAGCGTCTTTTATGCATATTTCTGTAACGAAAACGTTCCTGGCACTTAGGAAAGTATACAGGACCACTCTGCTATTGTAGTGTATTCTAATGGAATAATAAAATGCTGAATTAATTAAAAGAAAGCAGAATTCTGTAATTAACGCATGTTTTAGGCACTTCCCGGCACTATATCTATCACCTAATGACGCAGTCTTATGGTCCTCACTTCCCTACACTACAAACCAGTGTAGTACTCTATCCCTTGCTCATACTGGCCATAATAATATTGTCTGTCTAAGTGCTGGTATTGTCAGCATTATTTCTGAATCAACCGTTCAGTGTGTCACTGTGCTGAGTGCATCAAGTATGTCACTAATGTAGGTGTGTAATGAATGGAGTGACTGTATAAAATGTGATGCATGTATATATGATATAGAATCATAGAGCAGTTTAAATTATCAGTTGTAATCAAGCACAGTCATTAAGCACGTAATTAAGATTAATTAATTGGTACAGTACCTGAAATTCTGAGGGTTGTCACACCTCCGATGCAACTACAAGAGCTGCTAGAAAGAGGAAATCTACCAGGCCGAGCTTCTCACCGTGGGAATCCCCTGGTGATATTCATTAGGAAGTAGGACGGCAGTTTTTACACGCGTACATGGCCTAATCTGAGAGGAACTCAGAAGAACTAATGAGGGAAAAAGGTATTACGTGTAGGTTACAGGGAGATAGACAACTAACCATCAAGAATCGGTACCCCTTACCGAGAATCGATGACCTGTCGACCAACTGCAAGGTCCCAGCTACTATTCCAAGACAGAATTAAGGACATGATATCATTAGTTAAGGACACGAGAAGAAAGTTGGCAGTCTCCATTTTGCATCAACTTCAGAGAATTGGATACCAAGGACCGGTATCCTTTGCCAAGGAATTGATGACTTGTTCAACCAATTGTAAGGTTCTAGTTACTACTCGAAGATCGACTTGAGGTCAGGATGTCCTCAACTGCGAATACAAGAGGAGAGTATTCCTAAAATGACTCTTAGTACTCGCCTTGAACATTATGAGTTCCTTGTCGTGTCGTTTGGCTTAACAAATGCACCGGCGGTATTCATGGACCTCATGAATCAGGTGTGTAAGCCGTACCAGGATAAAACCGTGATTATATTTATTGACTGTATTCTCATAAGCTCAAAGACCAAGGAAGGTCATGAGCAACATCTGCAATTTATCTTGGGACTCTTAGAGAAAGAACAGTTATGTGCCAGGATGTCGAAGTGCGAACTTTGGATTCACAAGGTAAGATTTTTAGGATACGTGGTGGATAAGAATGAGATTCATATCGACCCTACAATCAAAAACTAAGGAGTCCCTAAGACACAACTAAGAATTTTTGGGGATTGTAGGCTGTATCAGGCGACCCCTTGAAAACCTTTCAAGGACTGCTCAACCGCTAACAACCGTAACCTAGTTGATACATATCTTGTCTTCACCTGACAATACCAATAGAATTGTGATTTTTGTGACACTTCTCGACAAGGTCTCGATTGCACGTTGATGCAACGAGACCAAGTCATCGCATATGCGTCACGTTGATTAAGGGATCATGAGAAGAGACCTTGAACTAGGTGCAGTAATTGCGCGTCGCAGATTTGACGTCATTACTTGTATAGGCAAGCACTGCACGATCTTTACTGATCACAAGGGTTTGCAGCACACCGTTAATCAGAAGGACTTAAACATGAGATAACTAGATGGAATGAGCTACCGAATGATTACGACTGAGAGATTAAGTGTCACCTGGACAAGGCAAGCGTTGTAGCAGACGCCTTGAGCCGCAAGGATCGCGCAAAGCCTCTTAGGGCGTGAGCCTTAGAAATGGTCATATAGACAAAACTCACCACTCGGATTCGTGAAGCTGATAAAGAGGTGTTCAAACCAGAGAACCTTCAAACTGAAGCGTTACGCAGAATGGAAGTACAGTTAAGGCCTAAGGAAGACGGGACCTTACACTCCATGGGATGACTTAGAGGTTCCGACTCACGACAATTTACGTACGCTCATTTTGGGACAAGGCTCATAGGTCAAGGTACTCGATCCATTCTGGATCCGACAAGATGTACCAAGACTTGAAGGATTAGTATAAGTGGCCCAAGATGGAAGCTGATATAGCTACACATGTGGGTAACTGTCTTACTTGTGCCAAGGATAAGACAGAATACAAGAAGCCATCAGGGCTGCTGCAACAGCCCGAGATTCCCATATGGAAGTGGGAACGAACCTTAATGGATTTCATTACAAGCTACCAAAAACCCAAAGAGGTCACGATATGATTTGGGTGAGTATTGACCAACTCACCAAGCCTGCACATTTCCTGCCAAACAGTGAGGTAGACAGCGAAGGGGAATTAGCATAGATTTAGCCTAAAAAGATTGTGGCACGTCATGGAGAGCCTGATTCTATCATGTCTGACCAAGATGGTCGTTTTGTGCCAAGGATATGGCAGACGCTTCAAAAAGCATTTAGGTCACGATTGGACCTTAGTACTGCATTTCGCCCTCAGATGGACGACCAGAGAAAACGAACGATACATGCTTTGGTAGACTCGCTACGTGCTTGCGTGGTGAACATTTATGAGAAGTTGGAATACTCACTTGCCCTTAGTGAAGTTTTCCTACAATAATATTTATCACACCGCTATTTAAGGCCGCTTCGTGTGAAGCTTTATAGGAACGTAAGTACCGGTCCCCTTTGTGTTAGGCGGAGACCAGAGATAAACGATTTACTGGCCCAAGTTGATTCAGAAACTTATAGGCAAGATTGTTCAGATACGTGATAGTATCAAGTCAAGCATGTGGTATATAGAGAATCTACGCTGGCGAGCGGTGGAAACCGTTGGAATTTGAGTTTGGAGAGATGATATTATTGAAAGTCTCGCCTTGGGAAGGCATGGTATGATTTGGAAAGCGTGGGAGGTTGGACCCATGGTATATTAGACCTTTCGAGATCCTGGAAAGGATCAGGACCATTGCTCACAAACTGAAACTTCTAGAAGAGCTTACCAGTGATCACGACACGTTTCACATGTCTAGTCTTTAGAAGAGCCTAACTCTAGGAACAATCGTTATTCCCGCAAACAAGATTCACGTCAACAACAAACTCCAATTTATTAAGGAACCCGTTAAGGTTGCGGACTGGGAGTCCATAAAACACGGGGAAGTCGTATTTGATTTGTTAGAGTTCGTTGGAATTCATATCATGGCCCAGAGTTTACTTGGGAACATGAAGACCAATTTAAACCTAAGTGACCACATTTGATTCACAACTCCCCTGCGACCGATGGAATCGCTTGAATTTCGGGACGAAATTCTTTTAACGGGGGGAGAATGTGACAACTAGCACTTTTCCATGCATTATGTAATATAATTAAACAGTAATCTGTGCTTTAATGACTATGCATGATTTAGTTTACAAGACGAATGAATTTCTGATTACTGTTATATACATACAATGGTATTTCATGTTGCAAGACTTTTATCATTACTACATACAACACAATATAGTTCTATTAATGCACAGAACAGAATTAGCACAGTTATCAGACAAACTAGAAGTACTGACGGGAGTTCAGTACTTAGACAGACATGATGTTAAGACACAAAATAAGCCCCAGAACCAAGCGTTACACTAGTATAGTGTGTAGGAAAGTAGGGATTACAAAACTGCCTTCCTAGTGATGACATAGGTACCGAAAAGTGCCAGAAACACACTAAAACTGCAAAATTCTGCAGAAAATAAACAAATTCAGCAAAAAAATCAGCTTTTAACATCTAAATATAATCCAGAATTGTGATATAATGGTCCAGAATACTTTCCTAAGTGTCGGAAATCAAAACTGTCACAAAACACAACATAAAGCACACTAAACTGTAAAGTTTAGCACCTTAACAAACCGGTAACCAACCGAACAACCGGACACTACCCGAAACCCAACAACAATACCACCACCATCATCACTCATTCCTCATACATTCTACATATAAACCAAGGTGTTAGAAGGTGCATAAGGAAGCTAGGAGCTTTCGGAAGTTCAAGGACCTTCTCTATTTGCTTTTATCCACTCTATTTCTTCTCTTGATCATCCCTAGCTTTGAGCTAGTGGTAAGAACACTAATCTTTCCATTTTACATCTTATATAAGTGGTTAAAGAATGATATATGATGGTAAACTTGAAGAACACTAAGAATCAAGAGAATGAAACTTGAACATAAGCTTAAATCATGAAGAAACCATGTTGTTTATGTGTTGATTTACTTGTTGATTGTTGTTTACTTGTGTAAATGATGTAGATCATCATATGATCTTGCTAGATCATGATTAAAAACATAATCTAGCAAGATGAGAGGATGAAAGTGTTAAAGATTCATAGATCATCCTCTTGAAAGACATGAACTTGAAAGGATATAATGTTTTCTTGTAAAATGATGATTAAAGTGAGTTGTAAATCTTGTAAATCTAAGATTTCAAGAGTGATATTTCAAGAAACCAAGTTAAAAATACAAGTTTTACTAAATCTTGGTTCTTAAATAAATAACTCTTATTTTTGGTGGTTAATAAAGTGTAGAAACACTTATGTAACAAGAAAAATCCAAGAAGAAACATTTTTAGAAAATATGATTATAAGTTGTAAAGATCTAGATTCTTTAAAAATGATGATTTTGAAGAATCAACCACACTTTAAAGGGTAACAAGACTTACTAAATATATTAGTAAGTTACTACAAATTTTTATAAATTTTAAAGTTCATGAAGTAGTAGATTATGCTTGTTTTTTTGCAATATTGGTAAGTAAAGATTGTTTATTGTTGATTGATTGTGTTGATTTACAAAAGAAAATGATATACTTTCAAGGTATGGAAACCTCCATTTTTAGGGGAAACTATGCCAAAAATTTTCTAAAAATTACATACTTAGAAAAATATTTCTAAAACAAATATTTACAAGTATGTTTTAAACCATGGATTTTCACATAAAGTTTGCCATAAATTTTGTTACAAAAATTACAAATATTGGAGGTTGGTTTTTATAAATAAAAGTGACTAAATATGCATTTAGGGAATATATATTTAGAAGGCACCATGTGTGTGATTATTTGTATATTACATGTATTAGTTATATTATTTTAGGACTTAAAATAATATAACTCATCAAAATACCAAGAAATTACAATCCAAAATATTACCAAAATTCCAAGGAATAAATATAAAAAAGAATACCCAAAATATTGGTGGAACCGAACAAAGGAATATAACTTACAAAATATTCCAGAAAATTTATTCACAAGTATATTTTCGGTAAATAATATTTTGGACATCAAGAGAACAAAAATATGATTTTTACAATTATTACAAATTTATATCATATTTTTGACAAGAAGAAAATATATTATTTTTTGTGGACAAAAATATAATTTCTTGGAATTAATAGAAGATATATTATTTTTGGAAGAAATATATATTTTCTCAATAAACATGAAATATATTATTTTTGGGAGAAAAATAAGTTTGCATATATTTTCCAAGTTAGGCTTGAAAATATATTATTTTTGGGATTTATATGGAAATACAAATATTTTTGAGACTTGTAGGAAATTTATAAATATTTTTGCCAAGGGAAAAATTATAAATAATTTTTCTAAGTAATATTTCTTAAGATATATATTTTGGAAATATATATTGATGAATTTTTATTAAAAGATATTATTCCGGAAAAATTAATACAAAATTAAGTATAAGAATACTTAACAAATACAAGAAAATACGTATTTTTGTACGTATAAATACATACCGGAATGCGCCATCGATGCTTGGCAAAAATATAGAAGGATAAGAATATACAACCATCCTTGGGAAGTTATACAAGTACAAATACATAAACTTGACAAGTTAAAATGTATTATTTTAACTAGTATTCCAAAATTCATAAATATAATTTAAGTTAAAATATTTATTATTTTAACAAATATTTATATAACTTGGAATAATATTCAGGATACCAACAAACGTAACTCAAAGACACTAATTAATACTAAGTCAAGGCACGACCCGCTCGTCTAATAGACCATGGTACGTTGTAGGTAGTCGTGCACACTAGTAGCAGCTTGAGTTACGTTGGATTGAAGAACGCAAAACTGTGAATTCATGTTCCCCCTTTTCTCTTAACTGTTTTTGGTTTTACAACTCTCGGGGGTGGAATACATGTTGCATATGTTTAAATGGTATGAATTGGCTATGAAATGAATTATAGATCATGTGAGCATAGATTGAAATTGAAATGCCATTAGCTTTTAATTATGGACGAAGGTTAGATCTAACGGGTATGGCTGAGCCCCAATCATGGTCCTTATGTGACCACTTGAGTGCTTCGGTGTCCCAGTCGAGGTAAATCGACAACGGTCAAGGGTAAAATTGACACTGTCAAGGTAAATTGGCACGTTCAAGGTAAATTGACACAGTCGAAGGGGAAATCGACGAGGGCATAAGCCTACTCATATTGAATACTCCCTATGTCTCCACGTGCATTAACGTCGTTGCAAAACATTAATTTGATATGTTCATAGATGCTTTTCATACATGTTTTTAAAGGAGTCTCTCAAATGTTTACAAGCTTATCAGTACTCATACAAAACGCATGAACTCGCTCAACTTTTGTTGATGTTTTCCAAAATTACATGTATCTCAGGTTACAAGTTGGATCTTGGGCGCGGGTGTTATTTCTAGAAGTAAATTCCAAGTTTAGATGTCATCCACTTTTGTATATTTGTAACTTAGTCGAAGGTTGTGTTTAAAACTTAAATAACTGGTGTTGGTAATACTTTAAACTTAATGAATGGATGAACATCGTTTTAATCATATAGCTATTTATTATGATTGAATGCAATGGTATTGAACAAGTCACACATCATACGCTTCCGCAAATGTCAGGGTGTGACACCAACCAAGTATGGAACCGGGTTTCCTTACTTTTACGACAACAACTAAACTGGTTTCGTGAACCTCTTGAACCAGCCCGTCTCATGGGACCCAAACCAATTCTGTTTTAAACCGAACTTCAACACGGGAGGTTACTTTGCATCACAAGGCGAGCCTGATTGTGTCGCGGAGACATAACCAGAGCCAAGCCAACGAGGCAAATAATCACATAATAAGATGAAAGATACCGAGGGTTGGAAACCAAAAAATGTGCAAATGTGGACGGCGGACGAGGAGTACGCGTTAGCCCGGGCTTAGTTCGACGTATCAGAGGATCCTTAAATTGGTAGGGTTTTTTATAGACTTTTTTATTTTTTATATTCAATGTTAACATTTGCACTATTTTTTCATTTTTTTTCTTGTAGCCAAAAATCAAAATAAAAATTTGTTTTGGAAACGTATCCGAACACTCTTTTTTGGGCTCATCGGCAAAGAGGAGGGTCACTGGCCAAATGATTTCATCTCGGGCGAGTGGACTGGTGTGCGTTAGGTGTGATATATTTTTATTGATATTTTAAGCCATTTTTAACACATTAATCAAGTTTTAAATTTATAAAACACGATATTCTACTAACACTAAACACACACATGGGCAAGTGCAACCATCGTGAGCGTAGTATAGCATTGGTAAGATACCGAGATCGTCCAAGGACACAAAAGCTTTTAGTAACGGTTTATCCTCAACGTCTAATCGAATCAAAATTTTTAGAAAAGGTTTTAAACATGAAAAATAAAAACTAAAAATGCTGAAAAATAAAAATAAAAGAAAAATAGATAGACAATATGAATCACTTGGATCCGACTCGCCTTTAATGTAACCTTTGATGATTTCCGCACTTTTGCACTTTTTAAGAGATTATCTTAGTTATAGTAGTAGGCCCCTCTTTTGAAGGTGACGTTACCCTCAACCCATTGGTTTGAGTCAGCAAGGATACAATCCTAAAGGGTCGGAATATTGAAAGATAATTAATTAAGTTATTAATGCGTAAAGTGGTAGGCCCCTCTTTTGAAGGCGACATTACCCTCGACTAAGTGGTTTTGAGTCAGTAGGGGTACAATCCCAAGTAGCCGGGTTAATGTATTAATAGTAGTTTACATATGAGGGGATCAAGCCATTCGCACCCTCGCCATCCAATACCAGTGGGTATTGAAGGAGGTCCTAGTAAGCTTGACCCAGGTCCTTGCAGGATCTATAGACTGAACAAGGCAAGAACCTTACCAAACCATTCCCTTAACCCCCGACCAGGTAGCCAACATATCACTATATAGACCGTAGAGATATGAATGGTGAAAATCTTTTATTTTATATAGACATTGAAATAACGCCAAGACACCACAGACAAATGATAAGAAAGTTTCACCTTCAACATAAGAAACTAGTTATTAAATCATTAATACAAAACCAAATAAAAAGTGCGAAAAGATTAAAAATCAAAAGTATTACATTAAATGCGTGTCTTCACCAAGTGATGTAAGAGACTTAGCCAAACATGGCCTTTGATTGATAAGAACTCTTACTATCAATCTTGGATCCCGAGACTACTACACACACTCTAAGGTGGATGATGGATGATGGTGGTGGATGTGGGTGTTGTAGTGGTGGTGAAGTGGGAGAGAGGTGGTTTGCCAAGGGATGCCTTTGAAGTGAACCAAGCACCCCTATTTATAGCCTGAACAGAAGCCCGGACACGGCCCCGTGTCCGCTAGACAAGGCCCCGTGGCCATCATCTTTCTCTTTCTTCATTAATTGCAATTGTCTGCATTAGGCTCCACACGCCCCCGTGTTCGCTGGGCACGGCTCCGTGTGCAGAAACGTATCTGTACTATCAAGATTTGCAAAATTCTGCGAATCTTAGCGTTGACCACTCCCCGTGCTGCGCTGGGCACGACCCCGCGCTGGGAATAGAAGCTTCTACAACTTTGTCATTTTCTGCAGACACCTGACCACGACCCCGTGTCCGCTGGGCATGGGGCCCTGGTCAGCCTTCTGTTTCTTTGTTTTTGCTTGGGAAGATGCTGCCGAGGGGTCGGGCATGCCACGTTTATTTCTTTTCTTTGTATTTATGCTAGTTTTTGCTGCATATTTGTTCCTTTTGTTCATTTAAGCTCATTCGGTCCTGAAAATACATAAGGAAGACAAAAGCACACTTTTTCCAACACTAGTACTAAAAAAGGGTTAATTTTATGCCTAATTTGATGTAATTTATATGTTGCATTTTACACACATCATGGACCGATATGAACACTAAATGCCAAAGATTTCAATCGGTTTATCAACATGCTAGGAACGGTTGAAAAGGCGGCGCCGACGATGGGGATATAATTTCGGCAAATATCATAGAATATCAAGCGGAACGAAGGCACTTCGCATACTTAAAGTGTTGGAGGCTTCTTCATGATAGCCCAAAGTGGGCCAACCTCCCTCCGTTGGGAGGAACTTCTTTCGCAAAGTTGGGAAATAGAAGGCCTTCAAAGAAGTCCAAAACCTCCTCTTCCGTTGATCCTGAAACACCAACGTCCGACGTTCGAAACATTGACTTAAACGATGTTAGTCCGTTGTTTGCGAGAGAGGACGAATGGGCGGAGGAAGCGGAGCCTCGACGACCAACCGGTAGAAGAAGCGACGGAAAAAAGGAGGCGACCGGAGTCATCGTCGGGGGGACCCGACTTGTAAGAAGATTTTGCCGAGATGAACCGCCGCTTTCAAGACATACGCAACCTCGAGGCTCAACGTATACAAGAGAACCGAGAAGTGGTCGACCTTATGAAGGAAAAACAAATGGAGAGAAACATTGAGTATTATTCGAAATCGTTCGACCACCTAACTAGAAAGGTGTTGGAATTGACTATAAAACGTAGAGAGCTTATCGAACAAAATACGGACTTTAGTTATTTAATTTTAGAATGTTTTTTGTTTTATTGTAATGTTTTGCTAATGGAATGTTTTTAATATTATTGTAATGTTTTTTTTTTGTTTAATGAAACGTTTTTAATATTTTTTATTAATAAGTTAGGAAAAAAAGAAAAAAAAATAATGGAAGAATGATTGCTAGTGGAGTTATATGGTATTAACCACTACAACCAAATGTTATGAAATGCCATATAACACCGCTATTGCACTTTACGTGACACTTGTCACGTAACCCAGGCTTACCATGTCATGAAATGTTACCAACTTAAAAAGTTCTTTCAAGTTGTTTTATAATCAATCCTAAACACCCCGTAAGACTCCACGGTATGGAGTCCGTCCCCCCCCCCTGTCCGGTGCGGTGCCGATCCTCCGCCCATTTCTTCCCCCTCCGTCCCCTGTTGCGGCGTCCTCCCCGGCTCCATCGGGACGTTCAAGCCGGTCCACTAGAGGACAAAACCTCCTCACACACACACACACATATATACATACAACATATACATATATTTTAGGATCACCCCCTGTTTCCTTACCTCCATCCTCATTGCTTCATTCTCACACCCATCCTACGTGACACTTACGTAACAGATCATCCTTCAAGGGAGGATCATCACCATGTCGTTGTCGTGTAGCCTAAGGGCATGTTTGGCTAAGTTTTTCAAAACAACTTATTGGCTTATTGACTTATCAAAAAGCCAATAAGTTGTTTTTGTGTTTGGCTAAGCCAAAAGTCCTTTTAGAAAAGGCTTTTTGCAAAGAAGAAAAATGAGGTTTCAAGAAGTCACAATATTGTGACTTCTTGACCAGCTTTTAACTTTTCAAACTACAAATTACCAATATACCCCTTCTTTACCCCCTTATATCTAAAATAATGTCTATTTTAGTCATTTTACATCAATAAGCTAATCCAAACATTTTTTTTAAAAACTTCTTTTTCCAAAAGTCCTTTTCCTAAAAGTTCTTTTTAACTATAATAAGCTTAGCGAAACATGCCCTAAATATCTTAATTATTACCAACTTAATTAGTTTTTTCAAGATAAGTCGCGGAAATGATGATGCAAGCAACTCCCACCAAAAGTCAACTTTTAGCCTGCCGCTACAAAACAACAAAAGCAAGAGCACAATATATATCATCCCTAAATTCTAGGGTTCCCATAATAATCAGATCAAATCAAACTTCTTCTTTCTCTCAACGTTGAATCCGATCCGTCATGGACAGGATCAGCAGGTTGCCGGATGACGTCATCTGTCACATCCTATCGTTCCTCCCAACCAAACATGCGGTGGCAACTTCAATTCTTTCTTCAAGATGGGTAAATCTATGGTCTTTTCTTACGATTATTGATTTGGATGATACCCTTTATCTAAACCCTTCTTTGAGAACAACTTCATCATATCCACTGCGTTTTGTTAACTTTTTAGATAGAGTTCTGTCTCAGAATCAGTCTCAAACTATTGTTAAGTTTAGACTACATATACATGATTCATATGGTCAAACCTTGTCTAGGATTAATGGGTTGATTCAGAGCGTTGTCTTGAGAAATGTTGTCGAAATCGATTTGGGGATCTTCTTTAATTTTCCTAATAACGATGACTGCTTAAAGATTCCCAACAGTCAGTCTTTGAAAGTGCTCAAGGTTACAAGTGAGGATGGGTTAAAGATGCCCGCCTTTCCGGGTTGTTTTCCTAGGCTTACTGTCTTTGATGTTAAGGTTTCTCTTATCGCGTCCGGCGATGATCTCATTACCAATCTGTTTCCTTGTTTACCTGCTCTTGAGAAGCTGTCTCTTGTTGGGGATTTAACTGATTGCACTGGGGAAATCTATGTTAATGTTGGCGGGGTTGCTTTAAAACGTTTGGAATTGGAGTTATCCATTGATAATTATGACGATTGTGATGCTATGGTTGTTATTGATGCGCCTCGGTTAGAGTACCTTAGGCTTCAAGATGGGTTTATGGCATCTTACTTGGTGAAAAACAAGCCTGCAATCAGTCAAGTTAGGCTTGACGTTGGAGAGTATGATGAGGAGTTTCTTGAGTTTTTGGACGAGGTGGGTCACATACGACTCCATCGTTTCAATGAGCTTTTGCAAGGTTTGGTTAACTCCAAGTTTATATCGGTTTCTGCAAGTACTCTAAAGGTTAGTGGCCCGCATGGATGTTAATTGTTAATATCCCAAACATTATTTTGTTCAAGAATTATATTGATCTTTTTTTTGTGCTTCTTGAAGGTCGTTTGTTCACAAAGATGGAACCTACCCGTGTTGCCTTCATTGACTAAACTAGAACTAGATGTGCATACTAGTACTTGGATGCTGCTGTTATACTGGCTTGAAAGCTGTCCGAACTTGATGGTTCTCTCTTTGATCCTAAAGGTGAGCTTCTAAATACTTTCATGACAAATCATTGAGAGTTTGACTAAAGTCAACCAAATACTTGCATTTTGTGATCAGTCAGTTTGAGTAATGATATATATATATATTGATCATTTTCTCGCTCATCAAGTTGCCTTTGGTTTTGCTATGTGTCTCAGTTTTGTTAGTCATATTTTTAGATGTATGAATCTTTTTAGTAATTTGTCTGTGGGTATTTTAGACTTTTGACCAATAGTCAAACACATACTACACTATGCACTATGGGTGTTGATGTAGATTAGAATGATTCTCTTGTTTTAACTATAAGAAGTTCTTTTTACTTTTGACTAACAGTCAAACACATATATTTTACACTTCAAATCAACAAGATCCCCTGTTTCTCACTGAAAACCGTGCATTGGGTGAGGGTGTTGATTTAGGTCCACAAGAATTCAATATATTAACATTACCAAGTATGCCTGGCAAAATGGGCCGGTCAGATTCGGTAGTGGGTCTAAAGTCTAAACGGGTTGCTTGGAAAACACAGTCAAACGGTTCAGGTCAAATTGGATTGGATCAGTTCAGACCGGCTCTTACTTTTTTGATAAAAATCAGTTTAGGTAATTTTAATTCTAAATTTATCATTTATTACTAGAATTTAGTAAATATATTTTTTGGTTTTTAAAACAATTTTTTTAACAGATAAAATGTTGGTCCTATGGTTATTAGACTGTCCGCAATGCAACAGGCTGCATTTACTACATGCATCCTAGTCATCACTGCCACATCAGCTTTTAACCCATTCTTCCCACATGCATTCTCTCTTCTCTTTTTAACTCCAACCCATCCTTCCCACATGCATCCTCTCTCTTCCACATCACCATTTCTTTTTCTATTTTTCTTTAAAAACATTTAATTTGTAATCTTAAAAAATATTTAATAAATAATTGTAAAAATATATTTAAATAATATAAAATAAAAAAAAGAAGCTAAAAATAAATAAAAATTAAACTTGCATTACATAAAAAAGAAAATATATTTTTCTAAAAAATAAAATATAAATACTCAAATTAAAGGGCCCACCTAAAAAATAAAATACAAATACATTTTCCTCCTGTTTGCATGTGGGTAGTGTTTCGGGTGTGGGTAGGGGTTGGGTAGTGTTTCGGGTGTGGATGTGGGTAGGGGTTGGGTAGTGTTTCGGGTGTGGATGTGGGTGTTTCGGGTGTGGGTAGGGGTGTTTCGGGTGTGGATGTGGGTAGGGGTGTTTGGTTGACAACTTTAAAGGGCCCACCTTTACCTTCTCTCTCCTGCATGTGTGTGCACTTCCCTACGTGCAAACCCCCTTAAATGCTATCAACTCCAGTGCTTCATTTACAAATGCATCCTCCACATCATCAAATGCATCCCCTTCAAGTGCGCATTGGAGGCAGTCTTATAACAACGGAGATTGTTGTAGACTGGAAAAAATTAATATAACTATTTTAATAGCTGTGCGGTGGCCAACATGCAACACGGCAAGGGTCGACTCATAACAAAAAAAAATGGAGCTAGGGCTTTCGGCCTAAAATTTTAGAGAGCTCCAAGAATTTTTGTTTTTTTTTATACTTGTTTGACTATTTGTATTATAAAAGTATATTGTGCTGCCCCTGAACAAGCACAATAGATCTATCCAATGTTTTAAAAACCGGTAAATACCGGCCGGTTATACCGGTATTACCGTTTCCAGATGTAAATCCGGTACGAAACTCCCCGGTAAATAAGTGAAACGGCATAAGGTTTGTACCGGCGGTAAAATCTGGCATACCGGTTTGAAACGTAATACCGGTACCGGCCCAGAGTTATTTTAGTTTCGGTTGTTACTTATTTTTATTATATATGTTACTTATCTTACGTAATTTTTATATATTATGATTATTCGTAACTAAAAGTTCTTATTTAATATTGTATGAAACGAAAATAGTTATCCTTTAGTTGATGAGGATGGAAATAATAGTGAATTTCATATTTTATGTGATCGTGAACTTAATGTATTCAGCACTCAAATGGCTTAGACATATCATACTATTTCGTTTAAAAGAGTTTGTTGGAAAATTGAATGATTTCGATTATCTTTTTGATAATTTTTTTTTTTGGATTTACTTTTGAATCATCTTTTAATATATAATCGTGCATTTTTGTATTAACTTTTGAGTTGATGTTATAATTTATGAAACTATAGAGTTAGGTGGTCAACTTGGTTGAACCGCTCGGTATAACCTGGTTCAACCGGTTGAACCATTTTTTAGCCTAATCCGGTTTAATTTAAAAACCGGTTTTTAAAACATTGGATCTATCTGATAGTAGGGTAAGAGCTTCTGTTCTCATTGAGAATGTAAACGAGCCGAGTCGGGCCTGAGCACGGCTCGTTTGAGCTATATTGCAAAAGCTAGTGCTTAGCTCGTGAGTAGTTATTCAAGCTGCTTGTTTATTATTTGTTTAGTTATTTTATTTATATACATTTAATAATTGTTTCTATACATCTTTTATAGTTGTTAATGTTATTTTCATATATAACATAATTATATTTTTTAGTTACTTCTATCATAATTTTATGTATGATTATAGTAATTATATTATATCTAATAAATAAAAGTTGTATAAATAATAGTCACGTTTAGGCTCACAAGTCTAGTCTAGTCGAGCTCGAGAAGTGAAGCTTGGGCTCAAGCTTGTATTTTAAATGAGCTCCAATATAGGCTTGAAATCGGGATTGGGCTTGAGATTGAGCTTGAGCTCGTCTCAATTTGAGCTTTTAGTGAACTAATCTCGAGTAGCTTTATTTATTTACTTTTTTTCTGCCCATTATGACCTGCATGAAAATTATTTAAGACTTAATTTGACCTATAAAACTAAAATAAAGACCCAAACTGAAGCAGCTAACATTAGCTCTTCTACCAAGCCTATTTATTTTCCAGGACATTTTGATGAATGGGTCAACTTTATTAGCACGATAAGTTAATGTCCTATGCGTGTCATAAGCACCTACGTTTTTAATAGTACGTGGGGGCCCGTTTATGAGCTGAACTCGTTTACCCGAAACATTATCTCTGTGTCATAAATAAATTGTTAGCTCTAAATTAGCTTGGCAGATAGTCAAACCACTTATATTGAATTGTGTGGTTACCAGGAAAAACCTGTAGATGACTTGGACATGCTAGAGGAACTGGAGTTGACGGGGCAAGATGCGGTGCCATTGTGCATATCATCACGCGTCAAAGAGATTGAGATTAAGAGGCTCGGGAGAGTGGATGAGGAAGAAATGCTCAAGTATCTTTTGGAAAATGCAAAAGTTTTAGATAAATTTACGGTCAATTCTCGCGTATATATTAAAGACGGTATTCTACAATAAATAAATCCCAAGAGAACTCTCTCTGGATCTGTAAATTTAAGGGATTAACGGAGTCTAGCTTGCTTGTTGGTGGATTATATTCTTTTCTTTTTCCTTTTCCTTTTTGTGAATAGTTGTAATTTAAACCGATATAAGACTGGCTAAGTTTGATCTCGATTTCACATTATATTAAACCGAATAGGCCAAATCAACCAAAACCAGTTTGATGGTTTAATCTGAGTTTCATGTTCACTAAACATAGTTTTGTTTGGTTTCGTTTAAATGGTGAGTTTAAAACATAAACATGGTTTGAGAAAACCTAAAATCCTTAAAAAGAAGTGTTCGTTTTAAATACAAAATTAAATAGTTAAACAGTTTGGCAGCAAAAAAAGCAAGAAATGCTTATATTTCATAAGGGTACAATGGAGAAAATAAATGAATGTCTTTTATAGTTGCTGCTTTTACTTTTTAGTAAATTACAACGATAGGATAAACGGTAGGAAATTTAATACTTTGTTATAAACAACTTGTAATAGTCCTATAAATATAGAAAAATCCATATAGACTGTAGAGCACAATCGACTGTGCAATGCGTCAAACGTCTCGCAATGGCGAATTTCTTGAAAGTCTCGTTTTCTCTCTCTCAAACACACACACAATTCTTGCGTACCGAAAAAAATATAGTACACCAGACTAAACCATATTCTTAAGGGATTAGTTCTTTTATATAATTCTTTCACTTTGACAAATATTTCCACCAAATCACTATACTCTTTATATATACAGTGAAGTTATCATTTCAACACAGGTCTTTCTCAAAGTTTGAACATGTTTAGCCTCTTTTAGGTTTTTTCTGCCAACTCTTTTAGGACATATAATTTTCCAAAGAACACACACTCTTTTAGGTTTTTCTGCCAACTCTTTTAGGACATATAATTTTCCAAAGAACACACAACTTAACCAGTGGCGGATCTAGGAGGTTCCTGGTTCCCATGAACCCCCTCGTTTTGGAAAAAAAAATAGAAAAGTTAGTGGAAACCTTGAATGATTCGAAAAAAATAGTGAGAATATCACAAAAGGAACCCTTTGAAAAAAATTCTTAAATCCGACACTTATTACTTAACCGAACTGCCATGATTACTCGTTAAAATTTAGGGACATCGTATGCCGGATAACTCGACAATAATGATAAACTAAACAATTCTTAATCCACCAAATGCTTATTTTTCTTTGCCATTAAGCAATAACTTAAGGTAATATTGCATTTGTACTTGTTTAACGTTTAGGCAGGGGCGGATCTAGGCCACTTTTGTGGGTTCCCAGGAACTCATTCAGTTTAGAAAAAAATAGTGAAAACCTCATACGGTTTGGAAAAAAATAGTGAGAATTTGTGAGAATCTACCAAAAGGAACCCAGTAAAAAAAGTTTTTAGATCCGCCATTGCGTTTAGGCTTTTATTTCCATGATTTCTAGTAATCTTCTTCTAGTGGATCTAGCAATTGATAATAGCTCCAAAATAAAAAGACTATGAACATGCTAGTGTAGAAATTTTGGGCTCTTGAAAATGTTTTATGAAAGAAAAAGAAAATATTTTATAATAAGAGTAAAAAACCATATATCATTTGCTTGAGAAAAATGCACGAACAGTCCATGTAGTTTGTTAAAATAACACTTTTAATCCCCAACTTTTAAAAATTACATTCATGCTCATGTGGTGTTCGGTTGTTACTCGGATAGCCCTATAGTGAATGAGTATTAGTTTGTGACGTTACTGGGTGTGAATTGACAAAATTGCCCATATAATAAGTAAAATATCTTTTATGCCATCTTATTTTAGTTTATTTGTGGGGCCCACCCACCACTTTCTTTACTTCAACCTATCCACCCACCAAATACTTATCTCCAACCTCCACCCACCACCACCACATCCACAATCTACTTCATCTTCATTTTCAACCTCCTCCACCACCATTAACAACCTCCACTTAATCATTAAAAGTTCAAGGCAAACCTGCATAATCAAACCCCTTTCGAACTCAAATAAAACCTGCAGAATTGAAATCAAAACTTGCGATGCACTCATTTTTACCACTTCACAAAGTTCTTTTATTTTGTAAATTCTCAAATCCACACAAATTACATATGGGTTTTGCTCATTTCTATGTTCTACAAGCTGGGTATGATTCTTTAACAAAAAAAAAATCAAATCAAATCAAAAAGTAAGATCTTTCAACATTTTGACACTTTACAAGATTCTTGAGCTTTGTAAATTCTTGTTAGAACAACAAGAATGTGGCAGGGGGAATGTTTAGGATCCACTCCGGCAGAAAGCTCCTTGGGTAGTATTTGCGAACAAAGAAGCACTGTTAGTCTTAACGCGAGAGGTGGCCTCCCGCGTTTGGACTCCAACGTGAGAATAAGTAAAGGTTCCTCAGGAATTAATAAGCTTAAGAGAATAAGAGAGTGTAGTTTTGGAGAGGAAGAGTAATAGGTCGAATACCTTTGGAGTTGTGAGGAGACTCTCAGCCTCTTTGACAGCTCATCTTCTATAAGGGGTAAGTCTTATCCTCTAAGGTGTTGCTTGTGCGGATGGTCTTGCCTCTTTGGTGAAAGTCTGAATTGTGAATCTCAATGTTACTTTTGCACACTTTTGGATAAAGTCCCATCAGTTTGACTTTGCAGCCTCGGGACTTGTTGAGTGTACAATAAATGCGCTTCCAGCTGCAGGTCATCTGTGTGACTGCTTCCAGGTCCACTGAGTGGGAGCTTACGCGAACCCACATCATCAACCCCCTAGTGTACAATAAATGAGCTTCCAACTACTAGTCATCTCTTGCATGTGTATATATAGCAAGAGAGACAAGTCCGCACAACTACCTTCGCACAAGAAATTTAACTTCGCACAAGCTCATCATATCAAGAACATCTCAAATGGTTCCGAGTTAGATTAGGAGATTTTGTATCGATTAGAGTCGAAACTCTGTCAGGTTTACGATTGAAACGTAATAAACGATTGATAAACGATTGTTATTTAAGATTCGATTCATACGATTACTGTTTCGTTAACGGATTCCGCACATAAACGAAACCATACACAGATCTTGTGTTCTTTGGTGAATCGATCCTGCTCCTACACCCGCACAAGCCGAATCCATTTAGGCTGTTCCAATACAAGCCGCACCCATTACCCAAGTGGCACCCAACATTGCGTATCCAAACAAGAAACCGTACATTGGTCCGCACCCCCAATGCAACTACTGGCATTGCCATCATCAACCCAATATCCCTTGCCGACTGTGCACCAACTGTGGTCGATATGGCCATTTGGTCAACACTAGTCGTGCTACCCAAAACCAAGTTCCACCGCCTACCCAGAACATGATTCAAACCTACCAACAGCCAAACTACCCAATGGTGCCCTATGTTAAAGCTTGCTTTAACTGTGGGGTATCATTTGGGATGGTGTGATGATTTTTGGAGCATGTCTTTTGAGTGTGGAGGGAACGAGGTTATTGTTTAGCTTAGGTAGTCGTTTAGGGAGGATGTTGCTTAAAGGGTGGTATCGTTTAATGCATAGTGTCGTTTAAGCAGGTAATTATCGTTTAGAATGCACATTTATTTAACTTAGTGAAAGTAAAAGTAAAAGTAAAAGTAAAAATAAAAATAATAAATAACAGTGTAATAATAAATATTCGCAGTTATCATTGATTATGATTTGAATCCGGTTTACAAACGGGTCGGGTTTCTAGGGTCTGTTTTTGGTGGATGTTACATGTGAAGGCATGCAACTCATTGACCTTCATGCTTTTGGCTAGCCTTAGCCCAGCCAGCAGTTTGTGCAGGGAAAGTTGAGACGAAGTGCATAAGTATATTTGGTTCCGTGAGGGTCGGTGATGATGAGACCGACTTTGGAACCTTCTATACTAGAAGCTCCATCTGAGAACAATGTCCACTTTCCTAGTATAATAGTTGGACATTCCTCATCTTCTACCTTATTGACTTCTTGTGGAGTTCCCGGCATCTTTGATAAGAAATTAGCTAACACCTGCCTTGTGTAACCTTTCCTAGGGATGTACTCAATCTTGTGTCCCCCAGGCCAGCAACCATTTTGCAAATCTTCCTAGCATATGGGTTTTACTCATTACTAGTTGATCAATTTACGGGAATACTGTGAAATTAAGTTAACAAATCCCTTTGTGTTATAAAAGACTCGCTGCCACCCTATCCATCACTTGCTTAGATTTGAAAAACCACTACCATTGATCATCAGATCTCTGAAAACCACTACCGTCAATTTCTTGTTAAGCGCGAGAGATATTATTTTGGTTTGGAGCTGCATATTCTGGGTGTGGGCTGCCTCACATGAACTCGTCGATGATGAAGGTGTGTGCAGGGAGAGGAGCCACGGTGGGGTGGGTGGGTTTGAACCAGAGTTGTGTTGTGGTTTGAGATGTGGGGGTGCAGCGGGCGGGATGAGACATGGTGGAGATAGTGGTCTGTATATTAGAACCGGGGTCGATGGTGGTGATTGCCGACGTTTGGTGTTTGTGGGAGTGTTGTAGCTTTGGTTTGAGTGGTTGGAAAGGTCAAGAGAGAGGTTGAAAAAGATAATTTTAATATATTATACTATTTTTTAATTCTTAGTTTTAGGCTTTTTATATTATACTATTTTTTAATTCTTAGTTTTAGGATTTTTAATGTTTAGTGGGTGTTTGGGATTCCTTATTTTGGAGCTACTTTTGGCTTATTAACTTCTTAGAAGTTAAAAGGAATCACAAACACCCTCTAAGAAGGACTTTTATGGCTTGAAATGACTTGAAGAAGGAGAAATTAAGAAGTAAAAAATTCTAACTTTTCACTTATAACTTATTAGAAGTTATAAGTCAGAAGTTAAAAGGAATCCCAAGCACCCCTTAATATATTCTTTTCTAATGGTATAAGTAATTTTATTATTTCACATCCACTCCATCAGTTAAAACAACAATTGTGACATACAACTAAGGGGGTGTTTGGCTTGGCTTTTATTTTTTGGCTTATGCTTATATTTTAAAGTAGCTTATAGCTTATTTTCTATCATCTGATAAGCTCTTTTTAAGTGTTTGGATTAGCTTATAGCTTATTTTCTATCATTTGTCCTTACACAAATAAGCTTCTTCAAATAAGCTAAAAAACCATCTTCAAATAAGCTTCTTCAAATTAGCTTAGACCGTCCGTAGTGGGCGTGTTTTTTTTCAAAAAAAACCCCAAACACGCCCGAAAACGACAATCCCCCACCCCCTTGGGCGTGATTGAGCGTGATTTCGCAAAAAAGCCCCCCCCCCCCCAGCGTGTTTTGAATCACGCTAAAATGACAAATTGTTGGCCAATCACATGCATCCCTCTTTTTCTTGGCCAATCCCCTTTTTTGGTTAGTTTTTTTTTATTTAATTCTTTATACCCCTTTTTAGTACAATACTCACATCCCCATTACACCCATTTTAGAAAAAAACGCCCAATAATGCCCATTGCTGACTGGACTGCCACATGGCGGAAAACGCCCAAGGGTAGGGACATTATTCACTAAACCACTACACATGGTCTTATATAAGCTAATAAGCATAAGCTTAAAAAACTAAACCAAACACCAAGTTAAGCTTATTTTATAAAAAAAAAAAAAAAAAAAGCTAAAAAAGCTATAAGCTTTGTTAAAAAATCTAGGCCAAACACCCCTAATTTTGAAAAAGAGTAAACTGCCATTTTGGTCCCTGTGGTTTGGGCACTTTTGCCATTTTTGTAACAACCCTCGGTAAAACCAACACCCTCATTGTATTTTGTATACCCTATTATATCTTAAAATATCCTTATGTGTCTCATATTACACCCCTTATGTGAAAACCGAGCCCAAAATATGTTATAGTTTATAAAATAAATTAAAAACAAGAAATATAGAGTTGAGGCGAGCCGCGTAGACCCACCCCAACATCTCACGCGGGCGGTATTAGGGTTAGATCCAGACTCCGCTGATTTCTTAAGTTGATACGGGCCGCGTAAGCTTAAGCTTACACTTACGCAGGCCGCTAGAGATCGTGAAACGCGGATGCATCCTGAGTTGACACGTGTCGTCATCGTGTCAAGTCTAGTGGTGATCCGGACAAGCTATGCGTTGACCCTCGGTTTGACGCGGGCCGCGTAAGGCTTAGCCTTACCTTACGCGGGCCGTCTGGAAGTCAGATATCAGCACTATATATAGAACTCAACAGTTTACGTTTTTCGTCACTCACATTTCAATCTCAAATCACCATTTCTGTAGAAAAGTTATAATACACGGGTATTATACCCCTAATTAGCGAGGTTCTGCTCCGTTGTAAGTATTATAACCCCAGTTTCATAATAGTTACACTGCCCGATTGATTTAGGGTTCCGTAACAACTGTCGTGGTTCTGCCCGACGTAGTTGTTGGAATGCCGTCTCGGGGAGGGTATCATTAATAATTTCAAAGGGTTATGATACTAACCAATGTACATTTGTATAAATTATAGATTATACCCAGGAAACCCTTACAAGAAGCCTAAGATAGCAAAGTGAGTAATCTCCTTTTTGTTAACAGTTTTTACAAAACCTTAATTATTTTACAATGTGATTAAGCGGTGATTGAGTCTTTGTAGTCTTCAATTACTGCCGGTATGTTGGGGTTTTGTATACAAAATTTACTACACTGTGAGTAGTAAGTCGTGGATGACAGTACGTTACCATTGGGACAATGAGTTAGCCAATGTGTAATATGACCCACAAGTCAGTGGATTGATAGTACCAAATGGAGTAATTGTGTAGACATAAACATTGTAATCGTCCTCGATACTGTTTTAATCAATAAAATGTTTTGTGATTAAACTGGGATTCACTCACCAGTATTTCCGACTGACAAATGTTTTTAAAACGCGTTTCAGGTAACCCAATGTGACAGCCAACTAGTAGAAAGCCAGCTAGAGAGCACTAAAGGCTTGGGGATAATGTGGCTATAAAAGTTACCTAATAAACGATGTTTTAAATTAAATAAGATATGGTTTATCCCTATAAATGTATTGTAATAAGAAACTTGGATTTTATCCATGTGATTATTAATATAAAATATGGTGGTTTTACTCTGATAAACATTTCCTAACTACGGTCCTGATGAAAATTCCGCTGCGAGACTAAACAAACTGATACCACCAAAATCTGAGCTCGCGTCCGCCCGTTCCCGGGGATAAGGGATCGGGGGTTGCGACAGGAGGTGGTATCAGAGCCTAGCCACTGGTCTAAGCCAAAGAAGTGTTCTGCTGACACTTGAAATTTTAAAATTTATGTTAGGAAATAAATTACGGAAATACGTGTATAACTGTAATTATTTGTTATGTGTTATTTGACTATTTGTTAGTTTTCAGTATGAGTGATCAAGGACCATCAGACGTGAATCGTCAGTTAGCTGATTCACCTAGGAGTGAAGGTACATCATCACAGCCTGCCCTTTCAGGGTATTCTGCTAATCAGGAAGAGGGAATATTTGCTTTTAGAGCCAAATCTGAAGAGCCATTTCCTAATAAGAAACGGGGATGGTTCAGTAAAGAAGCTTTTGCTCGTAGGAAGAGAATACGAAAATTACAACAGCAAAGGGCTTTAGCAGCCATTAAGCGAGAAACAGATGCCCATACTCAGGATATGCTTAATAGAAGCCTAGCTAATTTCCATATCCTAGCTACAACTGCTGCTGACCCAGGTCTGAAACAACTAGTAGCCCCACAACCACAAAACCCAGAACAACCCATGGAAATAGAAAATCAGGAAAACCAGGTGGAGATGCATGAATTTAATCCAGAAGAAATCCCTAGGGTGCCTGCCCCGAATCCTCTAGATCCAAATTACGACCCCTAGTGGGACGACAATTGGGACTTTGTGCAACGTTACCCTATTCAGGACTATCCACCCATACAGAACATAGAAGCTTACCCAGGTATGGACCCTTTAGATCCCTATTACCATGATGAATATATTAGGGAAATTTTAGAGGATCCTTACCATCTCCGAACTCATACCCCTCCATATCAGGAACCAACGCCACAGATTCCAAACCTAGTCCGAGAACCTGCACCCACAATGAGTGAAGAAAACGTGCAAGAACTTAGGACTTTTGGGGAGAAAATTTTAGAAAGCAGTGAGAGAATGCGTCAAGTGGGAGAATGTCTCGTATGGAAATACGATGAACGTAATATGGATTTTTGGATAAATCCATATCCGTGAATGAGATGGAGGAAATGGTAGTAGTAATAATAAATATATAAAAAATATATATATATGTGTGTGTGTACGGATGCATAGTACTATTAGTGTAATTTTCTTCCTGCTAGTATTGTAATCTTTATTTCTGTACTAGTGTGTAATAGACACATAGTATAAGAAAATAGAGTACAAGTCGCAATGATCGACGATTTTGGTTAAATTGCGTGTTATGTGATTTACTATATTACCTATTATTTGAAAATTCAGATGGCCGACGAAGAAAATCAAGGAAATCTGAATAACGATAATCAGAGTAACATTAATGTGGTTAATGAAAACCCAAGCATCAATAACAATGGAAATCAGATGGATAATAGTGCTATCCAACATATAGTGGCACAGGGAATTATAGACGCAATGCCATTTATTCTTCAAACGGTTCAAGAAGCGAATAATAAAACTAAACATAGCAGTAAGCGACCAATTGAACCAGAACATAGCGTGAACAATGGACCTATTCTTCAAATGCCCATTCCTAAAAGAAGAAGAACCGTGCCTTACGGTTGTTCATACAAAGAATTCTGGTCCTGTAAACCAATAGAATTCTCGGGCAATGAAGAACCTATTGCAGCTCTACGCTGGATAGAAAAGACTGAGGCTGTTCTGAAAATAAGTAAATGTGCGGAAGAGGACAAGATAATGTTTGCTTCCAATTTATTTAAAAATGCAGCCTTAGAATGGTGGAACACTATCCTTCAATCTAGAGGAAGTGATAGGGTTTATAGTATGGATTGGGAAGAATTTAGGAATATGGTAGAAAGGAAATTCTGCCCTCCAAATGAAAAGGAGCAAATAGCAAACAAATTCCTAAACCTTAGGATGACTGGTGTGGATAGTAAGGGGTACACAAAGATATTCTTTGAATATGCTAGAATAGTACCAACTCTTGCTTCACCAAAACCAGTGTTAATTTCCCGTTATATTTGGGGATTAATTGGAGAGATTAGACATGTAGTCAAGGCAGCTAGACCTCAAACTATAGAAGAAACTGTAGAACTAGCCAATACCTTGACATATGAGTTAGTCCGTACTAGAGAAGAAGACCAGAGGAGAAACCTAACCCAAAGGCTTACTCAAGAATTTCGTTCTGGAAATTTTAATCGTAGGAATATGGGTTCTACCTCTGCACCATACTGTAAAGTTTGCAAGAAAAATCACTCGGGAAAATGCTCAAATCTCTGCAATTATTGCAAGATGACAGGACACAAGGAAGAAAATTGCAAGAGGAAATCCAGTAATGGATTATGCTATAACTGTGGAGAAAAAGGTCATATCAGGCTAAACTGTCCAAAGTTGGCCCCAGCTGCAAACAACAAGAATACTAAAAATGCTAGAGCATTTGTTCTAACTGCAGATGAAGCCAAGATGATCCCAGACGTTATAGCTGGTACGTTTTTAGTTAATGATATATTTGCTAAAGTATTATTTGACTCTGGTGCAAACCAAAGTTTTATTAATACTTCGTTTTGCAAAATTCTAACTCAGTCATTAACTAAACTACCACAAGAATGTCTAGTAGAGACAGCCAATGGAGAAACCGTTAGAATTTCTGAAATCTTGCAAGGAGCAAGTATAGAAATTTTAAATCAGAAATTTATTGCAAATCTTTATCCCATGAATCTGGTAGGATTTGATGTTGTGTTAGGAATGGATTGGTTAATAGCCAATAAAGCCAATATTTTGTGTGATCAAAAGTTAATTCAAGTAAATTCACCAAAAGGTAAAGCGATCACAATTAAAGGAGATAAGCCGTTTAGATCCACTAAATTAATATCTGTGATGAAAACTGCAAGTTGTATAAGAAAAGGTTCTATAGTGTATTTGATTTCTATAATCACTAACACTAAAGGAAAAGAACTAAAAGATATTCCAGTAGTATCTCAGTTTTCAGATGTCTTTCCAGAAGAATTACCAGGACTACCTCCAGACAGAGAAGTTGAATTCATAATTCACCTACTACCAGGAACATCACCAATTGCCAAAGCACCCTACCGTTTGGCACCTGCTGAAATGCAAGAATTAAAGAAACAATTGGACGAATTGTTAGAAAAAGGATTTATACAGCCAAGTTCGTCGCCATGGGGAGCGCCGATACTGTTCGTTAAAAAGAAAGACGGATCAATGCGTATGTGCATTGACTACCGTGAATTAAACAAAGTCACGATTAAGAATTGGTACCCATTACCGAGAATCGATGATTTGTTTGATCAGCTACAAGGAGCTCGATTTTTCTCTAAGATCGATTTAAGGTCAGGATATCATCAATTAAAGGTACAGGAAGAGGACATTCCTAAAACCGCATTTAGAACGAGGTATGGTCATTATGAATTTACTGTCATGCCATTTGGTTTTAACCAATGCCCCAGCTGCATTTATGGACATGATGAACCGAATATGTAAGCCATATTTGGATAAATTCATAATTGTATTCATAGATGATATTCTAATTTACTCTAAGAATAAAGAGGATCATGCAAGACATTTGCACGCACTTTTAAGTCTGTTAAGAAAGGAAAAGCTTTATGCTAAATTTTCTAAGTGCGAGTTTTGGTTAGAACAGGTACAATTCCTTTGACACCTAGTCAATCATGAAGGAATTCATGTAGATCCAACAAAGATTGAGGCAATTACTAAATGGAAAACCCCTAAATCACCAACCGAGGTTAGAAGTTTCTTAGGATTGGCCGGTTATTATAGAAGGTTTATTAAGGATTTCTCTAGAATAGCCATTCCCTTAACTAAGTTAACTTGTAAATCTGTTAAGTTTAAATGGGGATTTAAACAAGAAGAAGCATTTAGAATCCTTAAGCAAAGATTAACCCATACACCTATACTAGCATTACCAGAAAGAACTGAAGACTTTGTAGTCTATTGTGATGCTTCTAAATTAGGTTATGGATGTGTGTTGATGCAACGACAAAAGGTTATAGCTTACGCATCTAGACAACTTAAGGATCATGAAGAGAATTATTCAACCCATGATTTAGAGTTAGGAGCTATAATTTTTGCTCTTAAGATTTGGAGACATTACCTTTATGGTAGTAAGTTTACCATATTCACTGATCACAAGAGTTTAAGGTATATATTCAAGCAAAAGGAGTTGAATATGAGACAAAGACGCTGGATGGAATTTCTTAGTGACTATGATTGTGATATCCAGTATCATGAAGGAAAAGCAAATGTAGTGGCAGATGCTTTAAGCCGAAAGTATCATGAAAAGCCAAGAAGAGTACATTCTCTTAAATTAAATCTGCAAGTAGATTTAAATAATCAAATAAGAGAAGCACAAGAATCAGTAATCAAGGAAGATACTGAAAAGTTAAAAGGTATGTTAAAAGAATTAAAACAAGGAACAGATGGAATTTGGAGATTCCATGAAAAGAGAATGTGGATACCTAAATTAGGAAATCTACGCCATCGTATATTAGAAGAAGCTCATAAGTCCAAGTATACGATGCATCCAGGAAGTGACAAAATGTACCAGGATTTAAGAAAAAATTTCTGGTGGATAGGAATGAAGAAAGACATAGCAACCTATGTTTCTAAATGTTTAACTTGTTCACAAGTTAAAGCTGAACATCAGAAACCTCCAGGTTTGTTACAGCAATTAGAAATGCCAGTTTGGAAATGGGAATTAATAACCATGGATTTTGTTACTAAATTACCCAAAACTAAGAAAGAAAATGATACAATCTGGGTGATTGTAGATAGATTAACCAAGTCAGCTCATTTCTTACCAATGAAGGAAACAATTAGTATGGAACAATTATCTAAATTGTATGTAAATGAAATTGTTTCTTTACATGGCATTCCTTTATCAATTGTTTCTGATAGAGATAACCGCTTTACCTCTCATTTTTGGTCAAGTTTCCAAAAGGCAATGGGAACCAAGTTAAGGTTAAGCACAGCTTATCATCCTCAAACGGATGGACAAAGCGAAAGGACAATTCAGACGATGGAGGACATGCTTAGAGCTTGTGTAATTGATTTTGGAGGTAATTGGGACGATCACTTACCTTTAATAGAATTTTCTTATAATAATAGTTATCACACAAGTATCAATGCTGCACCATTTGAAGCACTTTATGGAAGAAAGTGTCGAACCCCAGTCTGTTGGGCAGAAATTGGGGAAAAGCAACTATCTGGACCTGAGATAGTGCAAGAAACAACTGACAAAATTATTCAAGTCAAGGAACGACTGAAAGCAGCACGAGATCGACAAAAGAGTTATGCCAATAACCGACGCAAGCCATTGGAGTTTCAGGTAGGAGATAAAGTATTGTTGAAAGTCTCTCCTTGGAAAGGAGTGGTAAGATTCATCAAAAGAGGAAAGCTAAGTCCCAGGTATGTTGGACCCTTCAAAATTATTAGAAAAATAGGACCTGTAGCCTATCAGCTACAACTGCCAGAGGAAATGGCAGGAATACATGATGTGTTTCATGTATCAAATCTTAAAAAGTGTTTAGCTGATGAATCATTGATAGTACCTCTTAAGGATATAGAGGTAAATGAACAACTCAAGTTTGTAGAAAGACCTCTTAAGGATAATTTTAATATATTATACTATTTTTTAATTCTTAGTTTTAGGCTTTTTATATTATACTATTTTTTAATTCTTAGTTTTAGGATTTTTAATGTTTAGTGGGTGTTTGGGATTCCTTATTTTGGAGCTACTTTTGGCTTATTAACTTCTTAGAAGTTAAAAGGAATCACAAACACCCTCTAAGAAGGACTTTTATGGCTTGAAATGACTTGAAGAAAGAGAAATTAAGAAGTAAAAAATTCTAACTTTTCACTTATAACTTATTAGAAGTTATAAGTCAGAAGTTAAAAGGAATCCCAAGCACCCCTTAATATATTCTTTTCTAATGGTATAAGTAATTTTATTATTTCACATCCACTCCATCAGTTAAAACAACAATTGTGACATACAACTAAGGGGGTGTTTGGCTTGGCTTTTATTTTTTGGCTTATGCTTATATTTTAAAGTAGCTTATAGCTTATTTTCTATCATCTGATAAGCTCTTTTTAAGTGTTTGGATTAGCTTATAGCTTATTTTCTATCATTTGTCCTTACACAAATAAGCTTCTTCAAATAAGCTAAAAAACCATCTTCAAATAAGCTTCTTCAAATTAGCTTAGACCGTCCGTAGTGGGCGTGTTTTTTTCAAAAAAAAAACCCCAAACACGCCCGAAAACGACAATCCCCCACCCCCTTGGGCGTGATTGAGCGTGATTTCGCAACCCCCCCCCCCCCCAACGTGTTTTAAATCACGCTAAAATGACAAATTGTTGGCCAATCACATGCATCCCTCTTTTTCTTGGCCAATCCCCTTTTTTGGTTAGTTTTTTTATTTAATTCTTTATACCCCTTTTTAATACAATACTCACATCCCCATTACACCCATTTTAGAAAAAAACGCCCAATAATGCCCCTTGCTGACTGGACTGCCACATGGCGGAAAACGCCCAAGGGTAGGGACATTATTCACTAAACCACTACACATGGTCTTATATAAGTGATGTGTTAAAAATGCAACATATAAATTTCATCAAATGAGGCATAAAACTAACCCTTTTTAGTACTAATGTTGGAAAAAGTGTGCTTTTGTCTTCCTTTTGTATTTTCAGGATTAAATGAGCTCAAATTAACAAAAGAAGCAAAAAATCTAACATAAATACAAGAAAAGGAACAAGACGTGACATGCCCGACCCCACGACAGCATCTTCCCAAGCAAAACAAGAGATCAGAAGCCTGAACACGCCCCGTGCTCAGCCAGCACGGGGGCGTGCCCAAGTGTCAGCAGAAAAGACAAAGTGGTAGAAGCTTCTATTGCCCACCACGGGGTCGTGCTCAGCGGACACGGGGCCGTGGTCAACTATAAGATTCGCACAATCCAGCAAATCTGCATAGTACAAAGATTCTTCTGCACCACGGGGTCGTGCTCAGCGGACACGGGGGCGTGGTCAACTAAAAAGACAAAACTGCATTAAATGAAGAAAGAGAAGGATGTGGACACGGGGCCGTGCCCACTGGACACGGGGCCGTGCCCGAGCTTCTGTTCAGCCTATAAATAGAAGTGCTTGGCTCAAGCTCAAACCATCCCTTGGCACACCACCTCTCTCACACTTCACCCACCACCCACCACCACCATAACACCATCATCCACCACCATCATCCATTGTCCATCGTAGAGTGTGTGAGTCGTCTCGGGATCCAAGATTGATCGTAAGAGTTCTTGACAATCAAGGCCATGTTTGCCTAAGTCTCTTACATCACTTGGTGAAGACAAAGTGTCTAGTGTAATACTTTTTATTTCTAATCTTTTGCACTTTTTATTTGGTTTTGTATTAATGACTTTAATAACTAGTTTCTTATGTTGAAGGTGATCTTTCCTTATCGTTTGTCCGTGGTGTCTTGGCATTATTTTACTGTCTATATAAAATAAAAGATTTTCACCATTCATATCTCCACGGTCTATATGGAGGTATGTTGGCTACCTGGTCGGGGGTTAAGGGAACGGTTTGGTAAAGGTCTTGCCATTGTTCAGCGTTTAGAGGTCCTGCAATGGACCTGGGTCAAATTTAGTAGAACCTCCTTCAATACTTAACGGTATTGGATGGCGGGGGTCCAAACTCTTTGATCCCCTCATAAGTTAACTACTATTAATACTATAACCCGGCTATTTAGGACTGTATCCCTGCTGACTCAGACTACTTAGTCGAGGGTAACGTCACCTCCAAAAGAGGGGCCTACCATAATTTGCATTAATAACTTAATTAATTATCTTCCAATAATCCACCCTTTTAGGATTGTATCCTTGCTGACTCAAACTACTGGGGTGAGGGTAACGTCACCTTCAAAAGAGGGGCCTACTACAATAACTAAGATAATCTCTTAAAATAGTGCAAAAGTGCGGAAATAATCAAAGGTTACACTAGATACGAGTCGGAACCAAGTGATTCATCTTGTCTATCTGTTTTTCTTTTTATTTTTATTTTCAGCATTTTAGTTAGCTTTTATTTTTCTTAGTTTAACACATTTTTCTAAACTTTTTGATTTGATTAGACGTTGAGGATAAACCGGTACTAAAAGCTCTTGTGTCCTTGGACGACCTCGGTATCTTACCAACACTATACTACGCTCACGATGGGTGCACTTGCCCATATGTGTGTTTAGTGTTAGTAAAATATCGTGTTTTATAAATTTAAAACTTGGCTAAAAATAAGTGTTAAAGGGGCTTAAAATATACACCTAATATATATAACACTTCACACGCATCAAGTTTTCGGCGCCGCTGCCGGGGACACAAGGATTTTAAGAAAGCTTAAAATTGACGGCCTAATCAGTTTTTCAAAACCCTTTTAAAACGCGCACACATTTTTCTGCATTTTAGTTTAGATTTGCATTTACAGTAACCTGTACACGGGGCCGTGTTCACTGAACACGGGGCCATGCTGCACGTTTTCATAAAAACACCCAGTAACAGTAGCTTGAACACGGGCCGTGCTCACTGAACACGCCCCGTGCTCAACGAAATCTGTAAATTTAATTAAAACGCCCAGGTACAGATCCTGAACACGGGGCCGTGTCCAGCCTCTGTTTCCGTTTTTATTTTTGTTTTCTGATCTCGAGACTCGGTTGTGGTCTGCTGAGTGATTCTTATGGATCAATACTCAGGAGGTTACAACTACACCTATGAGGAGGATGATTATAGGGGTAATTATTGCACTAATTGTCGTAACTCACGCTCGGTTCAAAATAATCACTCATATCAACCATCCAATTCATACACCTACTATGAGGAGCCCAGGTACGAGCCATCAACTTCATACACATCCTATGAAGACCAAAGGTATGAACCTCCTCCCTCATACTCATATTTTGATGAACCAAGGTATGAGCCTTCTTACTCATACTTTGATGAACCAAGATATGAGCCACCACCTTCGTATGCTTATTATGAGGAACCATGGCGTGAACAACCCACCTCATATGAGTATTATGAAGAACAAAATTACGAACCTTATCCATCATATGCTTACAATGAAGAACAATGGTGTGAACCATCTACTTCACATGAGTATTATGAGGAACAAAGGGTCGAACAACCGGATTCAAGCTTAGAAAATCCCGATTCTTTTTCTATAACCGAAGTAACCGATAGGATATTAGAACACATAAGAGTTATCGATCGCTGTATAAGAGAATCTCGCGCAAGGGAAGAGGAGTCCCGCGCAAGAGAAGAATTAAAAAAGGAAGAGATAACTGAAAATGTAAAAATGGAAGAACAAATAAGTGAAAAACCGACACATGAGTTAAACAACGAAAAAGGTGAGTCCGACAAAGGTAAAATTCAAGAAGAGTCTAATTTTGAAGAAATTAATCTCTTGTCACATTCTTTTGAAAATCATTGTTTAGTACCCACTCATGCTAAGTTTTTAAAAGAGTTAAACACTAACACTAAAATTGACGAAACGGTAAGAGTTAAGTTAACTAATGATCAAACTTCGCTAATAAAAGAAGACCCATTTGAAATTAACATTACACCGGTTCCATGTTTCTTTCAAAATTCGTTTATTAGTAATGTCACAATCGATAAAGATCTTTGTTTTAACATAATGCCTAATTACATTTTCGAAAAATTAAGTATTAGTGATTTTTCTCCACTTCAAATACCCATTTTTCTATCCAATCGGAAGGTAATAAAATCAATTGGTATAGTTGAGGATGTCTTGGTTCAAACAAATCAAATGGTAGTCCCCACCGACTTTGTCATCCTTAATGACGCTCCTCTAGTGTTGGGACGACCATTTGTAAAAACTCACGAAGCTTTGAAAAACCGGAAGTTCAACAAACTACCTCTTCAATTAGGGGCATTTAAAAAGAGTGTCGATCTTGAGCGGTCAATGAAATATCCATTCGGCAATGACGACCCCCTAATTGAAGATGAGCCAGAACCACCTGATAAGGTAGGTCTAGCCAAGGAACCTTATAAACGTGGCGCACAACGGAGGCATTCCGCGGAACTATCCTTAGTTTAATTTAGATTAACTTTTATATTTTCTAGTTTAGTTTTAATTTCCAGGAATAAAACACACTCGGGATGGTGAAGGATACTAAGGGAAGCTTGAACCAACAACCCATGCACAAAAACAGAGCCTCCCGACAATTTTTCTTCATTACAGCAAGTTCAGCACGGGGCCGTGCTCACCCCAACACGCCCCGTGCCCGAGGTTCTGTAGAAAATGCCCAGTTCAGGTACCTGGACATGGGGCCGTGCTCACTGAACACGCCCCCGTGCCCAGCCTTCTGTTTACTTTTGGTACTGGCAGTCTGGACACTGGGCCGTGCTCAGCCAACACCACCCCGTGTTCAGCTACCTAGTACCATAAAATCTTGTTTTTAACCCACTTTTACACATTTTAATCAACCGAAAAAATTATTTTTGGGACACATTGAGGACAATGTGTAATTTAAGTGTGGGGGGGATGCTAAAACCTTGAATCTTGCAAGTCCTAATTACAAGCCTTACACAAAACTATATTGGAACCGCTAATCACCCCAAATTTTTTCAAAAATTTTCGTTTTTTTTTACTTGTCTAGGTTTAATTTGGGAATTTCAAAATTCTAAAAAGGTTATATTTTTACAAATTTACAACCGATAACGTAGTGATAAAAAGAACCAACATAAGAAAATTATGAAAAGGCATGACAAGCTTAGTTAAAATTTAATTATATATACTTGATCACATAAAAAACCCATTCCCACAAAAGTGAGTTTTGAGCCTTTATTGAGCATACAAATACATATCTTTAAATTAAATGCTCATTTTTCGTTTCTTGTGTGAATAGCCGCTTGGTTCTTACGACTCTAGAACTTGCCACGACGATACATTCCCGGTCCTTACCAACTTAAACCCGAGTAAGTAAATGATGGAGGCATTAGGACTAACCCTTTTTATTTCTACACCATTATTTTTCTTTTTTTTACCACCTACCCAAAATCCCCCTAGTTAACCCCTTTGAGCCTAAACCTTTTCATTTCATAACCCAAAACAAACACCCTTTCACCCACCAAAACCTTTTTATTTTTAACCCTTTGTTTTAGTAACAAGCTCGGTTTTTCTTACGACTTTCAAAAAAAAAAGGAAAAAAAATATATTTTGATGATGAAGCAAAAGAAATAAACAAGCAAGTTCATCAAAAATAACTTTGTTTGAATAATGGCTTCATCAAGATAAAAAAAGAGAGAGAGAGAAAAAGTCTTACGAAAAACCGACGCTTTTTACGCCTTTCGCCCTTTTACTAACCACTAACCCAACCACCTACCTTTAACCCAAGCCTAACCCTTCACCCACAAAGTCCTCTTGATATTTACAAATGTATATAAGTTAAAAAGGAGGAGGATTGATTGCTTGGCAAGCCTATGGTAGGAATAAGTTCCATGCCGCTCTCGAGTGATCCACAAAAATACATTTTCGGCCGAGTGTTGAGTGATCCCCGTGAGGTATGTGAACTTGTATATAAATAGAATTTTAAAGAGGCATGCTATGCCCTAATAAGTAATTTATCTTATGAAAAGTTTTAAATAAATCATGACGAATAGGATTGTAAATAAATAAAAATAAAATTAAATAAAGAATCTTGGAAATCCCGACACTCTATGACAAGCCCAAAAAACCTTCTTCTCTACCCATTCCATTTGGGAGTGTAATAGCCACATATTAAAGAGTTTTGCTTGAGGACAAGCAAAGATTCAAGTGTGGGGGTATTTGATGTGTTAAAAATGCAACATATAAATTTCATCAAATGAGGCATAAAACTAACCATTTTTTAGTACTAATGTTGGAAAAAGTGTGCTTTTGTCTTCCTTTTGTATTTTCAGGATTAAATGAGCTCAAATTAACAAAAGAAGCAAAAAGACATCAAAATCTAACATAAATACAAGAAAAGGAACAAGACGTGACATGCCCGACCCCACGACAGCATCTTCCCAAGCAAAACAAGAGATCAGAAGCCTGAACACGCCCCGTGCTCAGCCAGCACGGGGGCGTGCCCAAGT
The DNA here is from genome assembly GCA_030545235.1 of Helianthus tuberosus. Taxonomy (NCBI): domain Eukaryota; kingdom Viridiplantae; phylum Streptophyta; class Magnoliopsida; order Asterales; family Asteraceae; genus Helianthus; species Helianthus tuberosus. The sequence goes on along the minus strand of CM060354.1, from coordinate 113,025,575 downwards.
GTAAGCAGAAAAGACAAAGTGGTAGAAGCTTCTATTGCCCACCACGGGGCCGTGCTCAGCGGACACGGGGCCGTGGTCAACTATAAGATTCGCACAATCCAGCAAATCTGCATAGTACAAAGATTCTTCTGCACCACGGGGTCGTGCTCAGCGGACACGGGGGCGTGGTCAACTAAAAAGACAAAACTGCATTAAATGAAGAAAGAGAATGATGTGGACACGGGGCCGTGCCCACTGGACACGGGGCCGTGCCCGAGCTTCTGTTCAGCCTATAAATAGAAGTGCTTGGCTCAAGCTCAAACCATCCCTTGGCACACCACCTCTCTCACACTTCACCCACCACCCACCACCCACCACCACCATAACACCATCATCCACCACCATCATCCATTGTCCATCGTAGAGTGTGTGAGTCATCTCGGGATCCAAGATTGATCGTAAGAGTTCTTGACAATCAAGGCCATGTTTGCCTAATTCTCTTACATCACTTGGTGAAGACAAAGTGTCTAGTGTAATACTTTTTATTTCTAATCTTTTGCACTTTTTATTTGGTTTTGTATTAATGACTTTAATAACTAGTTTCTTATGTTGAAGGTGATCTTTCCTTATCGTTTGTCTGTGGTGTCTTGGCATTATTTTACTGTCTATATAAAATAAAAGATTTTCACCATTCATATCTCCACGGTCTATATGGAGGTATGTTGGCTACCTGGTCGGGGGTTAAGGGAACGGTTTGGTAAAGGTCTTGCCATTGTTCAGCGTTTAGAGGTCCTGCAATGGACCTGGGTCCAATTTAGTAGGACCTCCTTCAATACTTAACGGTATTGGATGGCGGGGGTCCAAACTCTTTGATCCCCTCATAAGTTACCTACTATTAATACTATAACCCAGCTATTTAGGACTGTATCCCTGCTGACTCAGACTACTTAGTCGAGGGTAACGTCACCTCCAAAAGAGGGGCCTACCATAATTTGCATTAACAACTTAATTAATTATCTTCCAATAATCCACCCTTTTAGGATTGTATCCTTGCTGACTCAAACTACTGGGGTGAGGGTAACGTCACCTTCAAAAGAGGGGCCTACTACAATAACTAAGATAATCTCTTAAAATAGTGCAAAAGTGCGGAAATAATCAAAGGTTACACTAGATACGAGTCGGAACCAAGTGATTCATCTTGTCTATCTGTTTTTCTTTTTATTTTTATTTTCAGCATTTTAGTTAGTTTTTATTTTTCTTAGTTTAACACATTTTTCTAAACTTTTTGATTTGATTAGACGTTGAGGATAAACCGGTACTAAAAGCTCTTGTGTCCTTGGACGACCTCGGTATCTTACCAACACTATACTACGCTCACGATGGGTGCACTTGCCCATATGTGTGTTTAGTGTTAGTAAAATATCGTGTTTTATAAATTTAAAACTTGGCTAAAAATAAGTGTTAAAGGGGCTTAAAATATACACCTAATATATATAACACTTCACACGCATCAATAAGCTAATAAGCATAAGCTTAAAAAACTAAACCAAACACCATGTTAAGCTTATTTTATAAAAAAAAAAAGCTAAAAAAGCTATAAGCTTTGTTAAAAAATCTAGGCCAAACACCCCTAATTTTGAAAAAGAGTAAACTGCCATTTTGGTCCCTGTGGTTTGGGCACTTTTGCCATTTTTGTAACAACCCTCGGTAAAACCAACACCCTCATTGTATTTTGTATACACTATTATATCTTAAAATATCCTTATGTGTCTCATATTACACCCCTTATGTGAAAACCGAGCCCAAAATATGTTATAGTTTATAAAATAAATTAAAAACAAGAAATATAGAGTTGAGGCGAGCCGCGTAGACCCACCCCAACATCTCACGCGGGCGGTATTAGGGTTAGATCCAGACTCCGCTGATTTCTTAAGTTGATACGGGCCGCGTAAGCTTAAGCTTACACTTACGCAGGCCGCTAGAGATTGTGAAACACGGATGCATCCTGAGTTGACACGTGTCGTCATCGTGTCAAGTCTAGTGGTGATCCGGACAAACTATGCGTTGACCCTCGGTTTGACGCGGGCCGCGTAAGGCTTAGCCTTACCTTACGCGGGCCGCCTGGAAGTCATATATCAGCACTATATATAGAACTCATCAGTTTACGTTTTTCGTCGCTCACATTTCAATCTCAAATCACCATTTCTGTAGAAAAGTTATAATACACGGGTATTATACCCCTAATTAGCGAGGTTCTGCTCCGTTGTAAGTATTATAACCCCAATTTCATAATAGTTACGTTGTTCGATTGATTTAGGGTTCCGTAACAACTGTCGTGGTTCTGCCCGACGTAGTTGTTGGAATGCCGTCTCGGGGAGGGTATCATTAATAATTTCAAAGGGTTATGATACTAACCAATGTACATTTGTATAAATTATAGATTATACCCAGGAAACCCTTACAAGAAGCCTAAGATAGCAAAGTGAGTAATCTCCTTTTTGTTAACAGTTTTTACAAAACCTTAATTATTTTACAATGTGATTAAGCGGTGATTGAGTCTTTGTAGTCTTCAATTACTGCTGGTATGTTGGGGTTTTGTATACAAAATTTACTACACTGTGAGTAGTAAGTCGTGGATGACAGTACGTTACCATTGGGACAATGAGTTAGCCAATGTGTAATATGACCCACAAGTCAGTGGATTGATAGTACCAAATGGAGTAATTGTGTAGACATAAACATTGTAATCGTCCTCGATACTGTTTTAATCAATAAAATGTTTTGTGATTAAACTGGGATTCACTCACCAGTATTTCCGACTGACAAATGTTTTTAAAACGTGTTTCAGGTAACCCAATGTGACAGCCAACTAGTAGAAAGCCAGCTAGAGAACACTAAAGGCTTGGGGATAATGTGGCTATAAAAGTTACCTAATAACGATGTTTTAAATTAAATAAGATAGGGTTTATCCCTATAAATGTATTGTAATAAGAAACTTGGATTTTATCCATGTGATTATTAATATAAAATATGGTGGTTTTACTCTGATAAACATTTCCTAACTACGGTCCTGATGAAAATTCCATTGCGAGACTAAACAAACTGATACCACCAAAATCTGAGCTCGCGTCCGCCCGTTCCCGGGGATCAGGGATCGGGGGTTGCGACAATTTTAGTCCAAATCTTAAACCTTTTAAATCTGGGTCCCTGTGGTTTCACTTTTATTACCATTTTAGTCCAAAATTCAAAAAAACTGATATTTGACTGTTGAAAGCTGGTTATTTTGTCTTTTTGTTCAGGGGCAATTTTGTCCATCTCAATTTATTATGACATATTAATAAACTAAACTAATTTAACCCTATATAAACAGCATATTATATTTCCCCATTTAATCATCTTCTTCCCCAAAAAACCCTACCCTCAAAATCGCCACACCAAACCCTAATCACATAACAGTCTTCTTCACTCTTCACATCCACGAATAACCCACTTAGAGATTCCAGCGCTTAAAGTTTGATTCTGAATCAATACGTCAAGTTAAGCTATATTATACAAACAATATGAAAGGCGAATACGTTATACAACTATTGGTAAAACGGAATTTAAAAACTAAACCTGCTCGGATTCAGACTCATCTCCTGAACTGCCATCAAATATGTCATAATTTATTCCTAGTCTGGCCTAACAGATCTCTTAGTCTTTTCATCGTCGTTTGGTTCGACCTGTGATTCCTTCTTGATCGGTTGCGGTTCATAAGCATTAACGGAAATAGAACAGCTAGACTCAACAGACCTCTTAGTCTTTTCGTCGTCATTGGGCTCAACCCTTGGTTCCTTCTTGACTGGTTGCGGTTCAGAAGTACTACTGGAAACTGAGCAACTAGACCCAACTATGTTATCATCGGCCCTTTTCAAAGAAAAGACGGCGATTGACTCGAACCCAGGTGGAATTAAGGGAATATCTATGCTCTCTTCTTTGACATGATGTCTGATGAGTTCATTCCCCATCATGTATATACTTGCAGGGGAGAAGATGAAGAAGACTGTTATGTGATTAGGGTTTGGTGTGGCAATTTTGAGGGTAGCGTTTTTTGGGGAAGATTGTGACAACCGGTAATTAACGGCTTCTAATTACGCGATTAACAAACGGTTAAGTCGATAATAAGTAGTGTTTAAGGCACGAATTAACTTAATTAGGCTCTTGGTATGCCAAGGAACGCTTATCGGACGTTACAGTGCGCGTATGAGGATTTTCGGATATCTGCTGGATATTAAGCGATAACGGACTGATACCGTACAAAATACTGACAACGCCGACAAATACGAATTTTATACTCGTGTTTCCAAACGTCACAAATTGCGAACGTGAACGAAAAACGCGATAGTAAGAACGCACCGACAACGAAACGGAAACATCGGACACGCGTATTTCCTTCAAAACTGAAATATTATGACATATTTAGTTTCGTAATCGAATTTTAATATCCGTTCATCGTTTAAACATGATTGCATTGAGTTCATACGTGTTACACTTAAATTTATATAATTTATATAATTGGATTATCACATGTCTAGAAAAAAAAATCCATACATCTACAAAGATACATTTCATGCATTGGGGATTTTAGAAACCACTATAGGATGCGTATATGATTTGACGAACACAAACGTCAACGACATATAAATCAAAATGCTAGGGATGCATTTTTAAGCATTATGAATATATATACCCACACGACACATATTTCATCTTTGCATTTTCTGGAGTATCATTTTATAAACCAAATCCATAGAGAAACCAAATTACAAAAATTGTTAAATCTTACATTTAATTACTCCCAAAAATTCCTGTTACTAAAGCATCATTTAAATAAATAAATTAACCTACAAGTCTATATTTTTAGTGGCTATCAATAACCTACACCTAGCATGTCATATTTTTTTTTGGAACGGCGATCCTAGCATGTCATATGACTATACTTATTCAAACAAAACCATTCCTTGACTTTCATGCATAAAACGATCAGAAGCATACTCTAAGTTCAGCAACTTATGTCCTTTTATACAAAATTACACTCCATCTAAGGTGAATGATTTCTTTTGTACAAAACCCATACCTCCTAACTCTCTTATACAGACTTTTAACATTCCATCAAGTTTCCATCTAAAACCACACCAACCTTTACTCCCTCTCGGCTCTCTCAGTCTCTAAAACCAAACAACCCTCTCGTCTCCTCTGATTAGACCACCGACGCAGCCAGCGCCCCTTCTCCAACCAACACGCCATAACCCAACCTCCTGTCTCCCTCATCTCCTATGGCAGTCACGAGCACACCCCTGCCCCATCTGTTATCCTCGAGCAAACGGTCGGCCACCACCAACAGGTGGTGGCGAACTGCGGCACTAACGCAGAAGAGAGAGAGAGAGAGAGCCAGAAGACAAGAAGAGAAAGACCAGCGGAGCCGGCGAGGTGCCGTCGGCCTGCGACGGCAGAACACGACGGCGGTGGTGCTCGGTCGTTTTCTAATGATGGTCGTCTCCAAAACCTTCGGTGAGTAATTGTTTTCGGGTAAACTTGAATTGTTGCGCAGATTGTAACCCATTTTCTTTGGTTTTGGATGTATTGGTGGTGGCCGACGGCGGCACCGTCGGAGCCACGACAGTGGCGGCGACGAGAACAGGCGGTGGTGGTGCTACTGTTCTAGCTCAGGTTGTTCGGTTCAAGATGTGAGCCCGAGTCAAGAGTACAAACTCGTTTCAGATCCAGTTTCGGATCACATGGTTCAATGGGTTCGAAGTTCAGTCAACCCGGTTCGATGTCTGGTCAACTTTAGGGTTCTTCGGGTTGGTTTAGTTGAGATGATTCAAAGTCAGGATGTTCGGTTCAGGTCAGTTTCTGCTTCGGTTACGTTTGGTTCAACTTCGTTTTGTTCTTTTTGAGCATTTCATTCCCATTTCCATGTCTGATGTTAAATTCTTTGTTAGAATGGAAGTTGGTGTTGGTAGTGTTACTGTTATGATTCGGGTTTTTATTTCGGAGCTCCGCTCGGTTATCGGTTCACACGGTTTGGGTTTGGGTTCGACAGTCAAAGCCGGTCAAACATGGTCAAACAGTCAATTCAGTCCGGGTTCGGTCAACGGCGGTCAGCTTTGGTCAAAACAGTCAACATCGGGTCAAAGTTAGTCAACGTGGTTCGGCGAAATGGCACGAAGAATCGGTAAATAAAAATTTAAACGAAGCAAATTCTAATTTCGTAGTTTATACATTGTTTATATACGTTATAGTTTACGCGAACCGAGCTCGAACCGATACTTTAGTGACTTGTTTACGTTTGACATTTTGACGAAAACTATATATATTCGGTTTCATTGCGTTAAAATATTGTTAAATTGTTGAATTGTTGTTGAATTTTTGGAAAATTAATCGACACTTTAGTTGTCGGGGCATCCTAAAAACAGGGGAAACTCTGCCCGAATTTCGTTAAAATCCGGAATACCAAACATAGTGATATTGTATAATCCACGCCTATCGAAGTATTTTCGCTAAATAAATATAAAGTATATCTATACTTTTGGCGACGTTTTATGAATTACAAAACAAAGTTATAACGTCTCGACAAAACACGAGCTACTAGTTTACGAAATTCACATACTTTTATAAAATAAATATAATTATTTATATTTATTTTGATCGTCTAAAATCCGAATACTCTTATAATATGAATATGGTAGTTTATATTCATTTTCAAATGTCAAGATTTCGAGTGTATACATATTTACTCATGTATTTACAACTTACGAGAGCTACGGAGAGCCGTACTACTATACACCTACGACGTCTATTCGCGACAACTAACACGACTTCGTAAACATAGTTATGTTTATTTTTTTATATACATATAAATATATATATATCCTAAATCACTCGGAAACTAAGTCGTTTCCGAGACTTAACGTCATCCCGATTATGAATGGGATCAAATAACCATAGTTTGGTTATTTCAAACCAAGATAATAACACACTTGTAGAATCGTTTAGTTAACGATTCGGTAGAGCTCGGACACGTAGTTTAGCTACGTCAATTTAGTTAGAAACTTATAATTATTCCTTGATTAGGAATGCTTTAGTTGCACGCTAGCGAGTTCACATTCGTGGAATGACACTACGGAATCACGCTAAGCTAGCTTTGCACAGGAATGTCAAGGTGAGTTCATAACCCCCACTTTTTACTGTTTTACATTTTTATAAATGTTTTCGGGGGTGGAAAGATATGCAAGTTTTTGCAATAGTAAATAACTTTTCGATGAACGAAAACTCATATTTCTCAACCATGTTGCGAAGGGATTTCAAAGAAACTCGAATGGTTTACGAACAATTTATACAAACATACCGGTTTTACAAAACGTGCATGATTTTCATGACAAGAGACGAGAATGTCCTAGTTACAACAACGGGACTGGGTTGGCCTGCGTACGAAAAACGAGACAACTCAGTGAGATCATGTCCCCCTTTTCTTTCAACGTTTCGGTTTACAACTTTCGGGGGGGGGGGGGGGGGGGGATACATGCCAAACTTAGGTATGATTAAGTTATGGAATGAACTCTTAGATGTAAGACCCTAACACGCTTTAACTAAAAAGACGTAGCGGAAATACGTACCATAAAATTTCATTCATTATAAACGTTTTGTCTTACTTGAAAATCCACTTTAAAATATAAAAAACATATCTTATCATCACTAAATTACATATGTAAACATTCCCGTACAATCTATCTTGTGACTCGGTCTTCGATCGCTACTCCTTGTGAGGTTAATCCGTGATTCGTACAACCTGCACTCACCACATTCATTCATACATTAGCACAAATTATATAAACAAGATTCATTCACGTACACTTCACTATTCGTCATTTTTCAAACTTTAAGCATTTCATCTGCGTATCCATTTCCTGGTGAGACTTCAGTAATGTACCTGCATTACTTTTCATTCTCAAGGTACAACATTAAAAAAACGTTAACACTCAACGTGTCTAAATCATGCTTACATACGTACTTACATACAAACATACATTCACATCTACATACATACATATCTTTCCTACAACTTTATATTCATGCATACACTCACACATGTCTTTACACATACATACATACACAACTACATACGTACATACCTTTCCAACATCTTTACATACGTGCATACCCTCATACATATCTTTATACATACGTACATACACATCTACATACGTACCTACACATCTACATACGTACATACCTTTCCTACATCTTTACATACATGCATACGATCATACATATCTTTATACATACGTACATACACATCTACATACATACATACCCTTCCTACATCGTTACATACATGCATACACTCAATACACAACTACATACGTACATACCTCTCCTACATCTTTACATACATGCATACACTCATATATACATACGTTCATACACTCATACGCAAAAGTCCTTTATCAAAAAAATGCATCAGAAACTTGATTTCGGTCCATTCGGGAGCTTAACGGAGCACCGGGACACGAACTGGATCAACCGGGATCACAAATGGAAGAAAACAGAAAACATAAACTCTGAGCACCGTCGCCGACGCCCATATGGGCCGTCGGCGACGCACCTTCGTCGTCCAAAAGCCCCGTAGACAGAAAATTAGGCCGTCGGCCAAAATCCAAATCACACATGCCGTCGGCGACGGCCCTTCTGGGCGTCGGCGACGGCTCCTCGTTTATTCATTTTCCTGCTGTGTTGTTTCGTCGTTCGCATACACTAAAACTCGCATAACTTTCAACCCGTTTACCCGTTTAACCTCCCGTTTCTTACTACATGCTTGTAAATTCACATTCTATCATATAAACTTAAAATCCCACATCCGGATTAAGGAAATTCTTAACTTACATGCATTCGGCTTATTATTATCTTCTAATTATTTGACCCGTTCGTGCATTTATCAACATAATCTGTTTATTTGACCTCAATCTCGTATGAACTTAATAGTTTCATTGACGCCTATCATAAAAGATTGATTTCTCGGATGTATAGCATTCTCTTAACCCGTTTTCGCTCAAAGGTTTATTTTGACCCGTTATGGGTATTTGCGCATTAATTGGTCTATGACATACAAAACCCTATACTTCGCTTTCATACTTGACAAAGACATTACTTTAATAGAATAGCCCATTTCCAAACAACTTTTAAGGTCGTTTGCCCGAAATACCTATCAAGGGCGTTTTTGTCAACTTTACTCTATCCTTAACAACAAAGGATTTCCTTGCATAAGTAACCGATCCTACTACTTAACTACAAATCTTATTCACACATAACTTGCTCGGATCAAAACTAAGATCCGTTTAATACTTCATCGATATCATACAATTCATTTCTATTTGACTTCAATTACCCTATTTAATTAAGTTGCATATAACTTTACATAAACAACTAAGAAGTGATTACGGAATCACTTACCTTGTGCATCCGTGTTCGTAACCTCTTCCTTGCCTCATCTTGACCCGTTAGCCTTCCATGCTTGGTCCGTGCTAGTGTGGTTCCTATTCTTTCATGCCGTCATGCCATGATTATGTTAGTATTCATGCTCATTCATATTAATACACATTTTCCAACTTTTATCTATTTAACTTTCACTAACACGCATACGACATGACTCGTCAACCACATAGTTCAATATCTTCGAAATCCAAATTCGTTATCATACATAACACATAATTGGTCTAACACGTATTCCATGATCTCTCGATTCTTACATTTGTGTCATAATGCCTAACCATGTTATAAATTCTCGGTTGACTTTCAGAAAGTCAACCGTCTAGCATATAACTTCCAACTTATGGACGCGCATTCATGTTGATATAGTGAACCATATCAATGACATGATATTCATTTCATACATAATGTTGTATGACACTAACGACTACATGATCACCTAGTCACATACACAATATACCGTTTACATTTCATAATCATGGTGTAGGACATACACATACCTAAGCACATGATCGACTAACTACATACATGCACACGTATCGTCAATTCAACACATACTAACATATTCATGATTCTTTAGTTGACAACCATATTCAAAGCTAGTAATTTGACATAATCTCAACCTCTTCACATGTTCATCCGGTGTTTAGCATACAATTTCACATACTAGCTTTTACGAGGCATTTCATCAAACACTTGGTGTGCGTACACAACTTAATGCACAATGTACAACTAATTCATGCATAATCTTCCAAGTTCATACATAGTTCATCAAAGCTTCCTACTAATCAACAATACTATTCTCACATGTTCATCAAACATAACAAACAACACATTCCTTTCAATTCATCTAACGAGATTCCATCATATTCAATATGACACATCAACATTGAACAAGAATTGAACATGGTGAAATACCCATGTCATCTTCATCACTCAACTTAGTGGGTTTCCATCTTTAAACATCAATTAATCAAAATTATGCCTAACACATGTTTCCTAAGATGATGCTAACACATATTCATGCTTAATCTCATACAAATTCGTGGGTTGATCATAACCCACTTCATATCAAAATCACCAAATCATAAATTACAACTTACCAAGTGATTTATAGGGCTAGATGATCATGAATTCATGTACATGCATTAGATCCGAGCCGAATTCCCCTTTCAATTTGATGATTATAGTGAAACTAGGGTTTGAACCCCTTTTCTCCTTCCTGATTGTCGACACACACACACACACTATGTGTGTGTGGGGTGTTTTGATTTTTATTTTATAAATTCATGTTTCCCACTTAACGGTTTTGGTCCCTCTAGTTTCATTTTGGTTATATGAGGGATTAAAAACTCATTTCTTTATATCAACCGGGTTTTAATTTACCAAACCCGTTTTTGGGGTGTTACATTAGATCATGTGAGCATAGGCTGTAACTGAGGTGCCATTAATCCTTTTGAGGACCAAGGAACAAAGGTTAGATCTAATGGGTACGGGCGAGCCCCACTCACGGTCCATGGGTGACCACTTAGAGTGCTGTTGTGTCCATCGTCGAGAGTTCGACACTTAAATTGCCTACGCGGGTTGAGTACCTCCTATGTCGTCGCATATATTAATCTCCTCGCGAAACATTAATGATCAACATGTTCATAGACGCTTTACATACCAACTTACAACACTATAACTTTCATATGTTTTTAATATTCATTTGATGCAAACTCATACTACATGGATTTACAAACTTGGGTAACGTTTCCAACTTATGTACAAGTAAGAGGACGGGTTGGTCCTGCTTACAAAAACTCTAGTGGGCTAGACTCACAGTTTTCATACAACATGTCGAGAAACTGATTTTACTAAATTTTCTCCACAGCTTTTAAACCGGTACACAAAAAGATTTGTTTAAAATCTTTTTAAAACAAACTATGAACTCGCTCAACTTTATGTTGACTTTTTCGCATGTTCTTTATCAGGTTGCATTTTTCAAAACTACGGAACGGTTGGAATAGGAGAACCTACGGGATTTTGAGTACTTAGCGGGCGTTCATTGTTTAGAAGTCTTAGCTTTTTGCTTCCGCTGTGCAATGAAGATACCGGTCCAGTCACGCCAGCTCTGATATTTCGGGGTGTGACAGATTGGTATCAGAGCTATAGGTTTCAGCGAATTAGGTTTCTGTAGAGATACCTAGGCTCTAACCTCACTTTCCTCTGGGGACTTAGATTATTAAGATTCGAACATATATAAAACGCCTAGGACTCGAATATGGGTTCCAACCGTTGCCGAAAACAATGAGTCAACAATTTTGGTTTTAAACATACACAAGTGTTGTGATGATACACGTTACACGAAACAATTACACACATAAAGCAAGACTTTGAGAGTTGTGGTAACACACAGTTAGGACCTCTGGAAAATTTTGACGAAATTCATTAAAGGTCCTCACGTAGGAATTGTGATTATTAACTCGCGTAAATGCCATTATATTAGGTCGTCTATGCTATCTTAATTACCCGAGCAGGTAACCTACGCGGAACGAAACGCTAGTGTACAACTATACGTGAAACTTAAACCACACGTCAACGGACGTCGAAGTATATCACGCACGACTTTCAAGGCAAGGCCTTTGGAAAACTTGATTGGGCACGACAACAACGATGCTAATCCAGTCAGCGGGAGAACTACTGATTGAAATGCGGCAATGGGCCACGTGATATTGCAAGCGACACGACTCACGCTGAGGTACGTTGAAACAAGATTTCATAACGATCGATACTTAGTCTAATGAGACTCACAACTATTGGCGCTGCAAAAAAAAAAAGGTCACATGTCTCCGCATTCCCCCTACTTCATTAGGGCGATTACGCTATGTTCGACATTCCATGGTAATGTCGTCTAACAACAGGTTATCACCCGAACTTCCAGGTAAAGTCCTTAAATTTATTTTATTGAAATTCCGACTTTTGCATCTAATGAGTAGATTTTTTTTTACATTTCTACTTCCCCTAATGGTCATTGCATCACGAAGATTTTATTTCATGATAGCAAACACTCGTTTGCTTATTTTTTGACAAATTCGTACGCTACACATGCCTTGTTTGTTACGCATGTGGTTTCATTCGAATGGTCGTTTTGTTAACATCTCATATATTATTTCGCTATACTAAATCTTTGCATTGTATTCTAGACGACCCGTATTATTGCAAAATGTTGACCCCTTGGCATCGAGTCAACATATTTCTTGGAAAACTCATTTTCTTTTGAGTCATACATGGTTTTTCGTTGTGGCCATGTCAAAACTTTCTTATTGATACATAAATTCATTGTTGGATTATGTTTAAACCAAGTTCAATTGTTTGAACTTGCTCGTAATATACATTCAATTCAGGGTTCCATATGATGGATTTAGGCCATCATATTCAACTTAATCCCAACAAGCACTTCATTTGTTTTGAACTATAACATGCTTGTTTGGTCTTTGACTTTATTGAGTCATTTCTTTGATCACGATCACCTTGTGGTGGCGTCTTTCACAAGTTTGAAGCTTGAGCTAATCTTGTTGCTCACATCATTTACGGATTTAATTATTTATTTGTTTATTTATATTAAATCCGCTTTGCCGAGTTATCATATTAAAGCAGTCTTAATACAATTGCGTGTTAAGATAATGGTACACAAATTTATGGCATATTTCGGTGTACCTCTTAACGGTTCTTTCACCGTCGAGCGAACATTTTGTGATGTTTATTGCTCTTTCATTTTCGATCGAAAAACATTATTTAATTATTTCATTTTCAATCGAAAATCCTTGGAGATTTGTTTGAAACCAACATTCAGATTCACTTCGATGAACCTTTCATTTGATTTCAAACACGGTGATATTTGTTTGATCACCGCTATTTTTGAATTGTTTCAATCACTACGACACCTTGGGGTGTTGGTATGAACTTGTAGCTTGGGCTAATCATGATTGAGCGTTTCATTCAAAACACGGTGATACTTGTTTGATCACCGTTATTATCGAATTATTTTGTTCACTACGACACCTTGTGGTGTCGGTATAAACTTGTAGCTTGCGCGAATCATGATCGATCGTTTCATGCAAAACTACGTACGCTCTTTGCTTGGCTAATCATTTAAATAGTCTTAATGCAACTATGTATTAAGACGAAGGTTCAGTTGTATTTCATTTCGGTGTATCCTTGCAACACGTTGATTTTATTCATTTAATGGTTCAAGAGTTGATAAATCATTTTTATGATTCTACTTATTTGAGTTTGTTGAATTCGAGTTTCACTTATACAACAACCAACGCTAGATTCCGTTGGTAGTAAATTCTATTGTTTCAAAAAATGATTTGCAGTTAGTGAACGTTCATTTGGAATTCCACTGGTTGAATTTCCTCTTTTGTTGAACCCAGTAACCCTAGTCACATTGGTGATAGTATCACAACATCTCGTTCACTTGACATCGATTTCTAGAACAAAATCAGTTAAACCATTGGGTTCCTATTGATGCAAAATGTTCTTGCAATCACGTAATCTGAACAAGTTTTGGTTCGATTACACGGTCATTCACTTTGGTATTATTCGGACTTACCTAGAAACGTCATAACTCTAAGGAGATAACATAGTCTAAATTTCGAGGACGAAATTTCTGTAACAGGGGGAGAATGTGACAACCGGTAATTAACGGCTTCTAATTACGCGATTAACAAACGTTTAAGTCGATAATAAGTAGTGTTTAAGGCACGAATTAACTTAATTAGGCTCTTGGTATGCCAAGGAATGCTTATCGGACGTTACAGTGCGCGTATGAGGATTTTCGGATATCTGCTGGATATTAAGCGATAACGGACTGATACCGTACAAAATACTGACAACGCCGACAAATACGAATTTTATACTCGTGTTTCCAAACGTCACAAATTGCGAACGTGAACGAAAAACGCAATAGTAAGAACGCACCGACAACGAAACGGAAACATCGGACACGCGTATTTCCTTCAAAACTGAAATATTATGACATATTTAGTTTCGTAATCGAATTTTAATATCCGTACATCGTTTAAACATGATTGCATTGAGTTCATACGTGTTACACTTAAATTTATATAATTTATATAATTGGATTATCACATGTCTAGAAAAAAAATCCATACATCTACAAAGATACATTTCATGCATTGGGGATTTTAGAAACCACTATAGGATGCGTATATGATTTGACGAACACAAACGTCAATGACATATAAATCAAAATGCTAGGGATGCATTTTTAAGCATTATGAATATATATACCCACACGACACATATTTCATCTTTGCATTTTCTGGAGTATCATTTTATAAACCAAATCCATAGAGAAACCAAATTACAAAAATTGTTAAATCTTACATTCTTTAAATAAATAAATTAACCTACAAGTCTATATTTTTAGTGGCTATCAATAACCTACACCTAGCATGTCATATGACTATACTTATTCAAACAAAACCATTCCTTGACTTTCATGCATAAAACGATCAGAAGCATACTCTAAGTTCAGCAACTTATGTCCTTTTATACAAAATTACACTCCATCTAAGGTGAATGACTTCTTTTGTACAAAACCCATACCTTCTAACTCTCTTATATAGACTTTTAACATTCCATCAAGTTTCCATCTAAAACCACACCAACCTTTACTCCCTCTCGGCTCTCTCTAAAACCAAACAACCCTCTCGTTTCCTCCGATTAGACCACCGACGCAGCCAGCGCCCCTTCTCCAACCAACACGCCATAACCCAACCTCCTGTCTCCCTCATTTCCTATGGCAGTCACGAGCACACCCCTGCCCCATCTGTTATCCTCGAGCAAACGGTCGGCCACCACCAACAGGTGGTGGCGAACGGCGGCACTAACGCAGAAGAGAGAGAGCCAGAAGACAAGAAGAGAAAGACCAGCGGAGCCGGCGAGGTGCCGTCGGCCTGCGACGGCAGAACACGACGGCGGTGGTGCTCGGTCGTTTTCTAATGATGGTCGTCTCCAAAACCTTCGGTGAGTAATTGTTTTCGGGTAAACTTGAATTGTTGCGCAGATTGTAACCCATTTTCTTTGGTTTTGGATGTATTGGTGGTGGCTGACGGCGGCACCGTCGGAGCCACGACAGTGGCGGCGACGAGAACAGGCGGTGGTGGTGCTACTGTTCTAGCTCAGGTTGTTCGGTTCAAGATGTGAGCCCGAGTCAAGAGTACAAACTCGTTTCAGATCCAGTTTCGGATCACATGGTTCAATGGGTTCGAAGTTCAGTCAACCCGGTTCGATGTCTGGTCAACTTTAGGGTTCTTCGGGTTGGTTTAGTTGAGATGATTCAAAGTCAGGATGTTCGGTTCAGGTCAGTTTCTGCTTCGGTTACGTTTGGTTCAACTTCGTTTTGTTCTTTTTGAGCATTTCATTCCCATTTCCATGTCTGATGTTAAATTCTTTGTTAGAATGGAAGTTGGTGTTGGTAGTGTTACTGTTATGATTCGGGTTTTTATTTCGGAGCTCCGCTCGGTTATCGGTTCACACGGTTTGGGTTTGGGTTCGACAGTCAAAGCCGGTCAAACATGGTCAAACAGTCAATTCAGTCCGGGTTCAGTCAACGGCGGTCAGCTTTGGTCAAAACAGTCAACATCGGGTCAAAGTTAGTCAACGTGGTTCGGCGAAATGGCACGAAGAATCGGTAAATAAAAATTTAAACGAAGCAAATTCTAATTTCGTAGTTTATACATTGTTTATATACGTTATAGTTTACGCGAACCGAGGTCGAACCGATACTTTAGTGACTTGTTTACGTTTGACATTTTGACGAAAACTATATATATTCGGTTTCACTGCGTTAAAATATTGTTAAATTGTTGTTGAATTTTTGGAAAATTAATCGACACTTTAGTTGTCGGGGCATCCTAAAAAGAGGGGAAACTCTGCCCGAATTTCGTTAAAATCCGGAATACCAAACATATTTATATTGTATAATCCACGCCTATCGAAGTATTTTCGCTAAATAAATATAGAGTATATCTATACTTTTGGCGACGTTTTATGAATTACAAAACAAAGTTATAACGTCTCGACAAAACACGAGCTACTAGTTTACGAAATTCACATACTTTTATAAAATAAATATAATTATTTATATTTATTTCGATCGTCTAAAATCCGAATACTCTTATAATCTGAATATGGTAGTTTATATTCATTTTCAAATGTCAAGATTTCGAGTGTATACATATTTACTCATGTATTTACAACTTACGAGAGCTACGGAGAGCCGTACTACTATACACCTACGACGTCTATTCGCGACAACTAACACGACTTCGTAAACATAGTTATGTTTATTTTTTTATATACATATAAATATATATATCCTAAATCACTCGGAAACTAAGTCGTTTCCGAGACTTAACGTCATCCCGATTATGAATGGGATCAAATAACCATAGTTTGGTTATTTCAAACCAAGATAATAACACACTTGTAGAATCGTTTAGTTAACGATTCGGTAGAGCTCGGACACGTAGTTTAGCTACGTCAATTTAGTTAGAAACTTATAATTATTCCTTGATTAGGAATGCTTTAGTTGCACGCTAGCGAGTTCACATTCGTGGAATGACACTACGGAATCACGCTAAGCTAGCTTTGCACAGGAATGTCAAGGTGAGTTCATAACCCCCACTTTTTACTGTTTTACATTTTTATAAATGTTTTCGGGGGTGGAAAGACATGCAAGTTTTTGCAAAAGTAAATAACTTTTCGATGAACGAAAACTCATATTTCTCAACCATGTTGCGAAGGGATTTCAAAGAAACTCGAATGGTTTACGAACAATTTATACAAACATACCGGTTTTACAAAATGTCACACCCCAACCGATGGCGGAATCATCGGGGCGCGGCACTGAGCGAAACAGATTGTCCAGAAGTTTCCATAACAACTATCATTACCATTTACTTAAAGCAATACGTCCCATACCGTATCATAAATAGTTAAACAAGTTATTACAGATAACATCAAAACAAGTATTCTGTTCCGACAACTCAGATTTTAAACATAACAATTTATTCGTTGGTTTCTAGGACTCCAGTTCCTAGCTTCAATTTCATCACAGCCCGAGAAGCATATAAGCAACCTAGGCACCTGTCACATACGTTAAAATAAAGTCAATACATAAAATGTAAAGGTGAGCATACAAGTTTGATAATAGCATATAGAGTTCGAATTCGTTTACGCATAACCAGCACGTACACATAGAGAAATGAAGCACGTTAGTTATCGACATAGATCCATCGATACCAATGACTGCGGGTTGACTGCCCGATACACGATTACCACTGTAATCCATGCAAGTAAAAGATCCTTAACAACCCCCGTGTGAACGGGTGCTGAGTCCAAACTATAGTACTATCGTTGCTAAGGCAGGTAGACAGCATTCCATGTGTAAACATAACAAACAAGCATTCATAAGCCTCGTATAACATGCATTGATGGTTAAGCGTTAAAATAGCTTGAGTAGTGTGATAGTTGTAGTTTGAATAGTTGTAACGTATGTAACACCCAAAAGTGCTAAAAGCAAAAAGGGTTCGAGTATACTCACAGCGATAGTGGATTGAAGGGAGCGCTTTAAAGCGAGTACGGTTAGCCTGAATAGATTCGATAACGTAACGATAAATGGCGCGTAAATCAGTACAAAGTGAGAGTGGGTAGGATGACTGATCGTGCGGATCAGTTATCCGTGAGAAGAGGTCATCCGTGCGCATGAACTATCCGTGCGGATGGTGATACGTACGGATGGTGATGCGTGCGGATGGTGATCCGTTCCGGATAAGCTATCCGTGCGTACGAGCTGTCCGTGCGGATGGTGATCCGTGCGGATTAGTTGTGCACGCGGGTGACTTATCCGTGCGGACAAATCGTTCAAGTGGATTGTTTCTTCCTAAGATGTGTTTGTGTATGAGGGCTTGTGCTTTGGAGTTTTCGTTGTAGCATTTTGAAAACACCAAAGTGTTTCTACCTTTCAAGCCGGTCGCGCGGACGACAGTCCGTGCGTACGGTAGTCCGTGCGGGCAGCCTGTGCGCGCGGGCAGAGACAATCCGTCCGGATAGCCTGTCCGTGCGTACGACTTGGCCGTGCGGATGAAGATTGTTTGATTCTCATTTTAAGGCCTTAGTATCTCATGATCCGAAGAGTAATCCATTCAGAGGTCGTCCGTCCGGATTGCTCGTTCGTCGATACTCAAACCTTGTTTGGAAAGTGGGTCCCAAGGGTAGTCCGTGCGGGTGACAACCCGTGCGTATGACTTGTACGCGCGGACAGCTAGTCCGTGCGTACAGCTTGTCCGTGCGGACAGCCTGTGCGTGCGGACAACTGGTCCGTGCGGACATCCTCTGGTTGTTCCGTTCGTCTACACTTGGTTTCAGTTTTCGTTTATCGAGACGTTCTGATTACGTGGCAACCACTTGGAGTTGCATTCTCACCCGCGTGACTAGACCGGTCAGGAACCACCCTAACTCGGCCTGTCGGCGACTCAGAACGGTCCTCCCGGTTAACCCCGAAATCAGTTGTCTATGGGTAGGACTCCAGATCTAGAACTAGGGCATTACTATTGATGAGTAGAACACTAGGACTGATCGGATTCGTACCGGTTTTAAGGGTAAAAGAAGGAAAGAATTTAGGTTTGTTTCTTTCAACTCTTTTATCCTTAGAAAAGTCTAGATCTAGGTGAAATTATTGTAAAATCTTGTAGAAATCGTTTAGATCTGAGATATTCTTGGTGGAATGAGGTCAAGCTTGAAGTTCTTGTGAACTTCATGATGACGTCACCCGAGAATACCTCAAATCCGGATGATTTCATGGTTAAAATCGAAGATTCGAAAGATAGGAATGTGTAGAATTGTGTAGAGATCAAAGATGTACAAGAATTAGTGCAAGATCTTACCTGGATTGGAAGAAATCTGAGAAAAGGTGAAGAATGCGTGTGGTTCGGACGTCACTTGCCAAAAGTGGAAAAAGTGGAGAGTGACCCGTGTATTTATAGGATGCCAAAAGAGGAAAAGATGAGCCGTGCGCATGGCACGTACCCGGGTAGGTTATCCGCGCGGACTGGCCATCCGTGCGGACTGGCAACCCGTGCGGACTGGCAATCCGTGCGGATTGGCCATCCGTGTGGATGCCGCCTCCCTTGGTGGGTTCGGTGCGATGTTGATTCGGTTTCGGTTTACGAGCGATTCGACAGGGTTCCTAGTCAAATTACTTTCAGTCCCAACTACTTCTTATATGGTTCGACTCGGGATTCGGGTTCGGGTTCGCTTATATTCGAGTTAGACTTCGAGTTCGATTGAGTTCGCTTGATTATTCCGACATAAAATAATATAAAATAAACATGCACAGGTAACACGTAAGGCACACACACACGTATAATGACAAGTAAAATACATAGTTCGAGTTACGATTTGATGTCGATTTGATTAGCATAGCTTGGTTAACTTTATCGCATTGTTACTTCCTATCGTTCACAGTCGTAGGTCGATTGAAATACGGCTAGCATGATTCGATTATTGCAATGTAGGACAATTACTCCACATAATCTAAATATCATACAAACAATTCTACGAGTCGAGTTGCGCGAAATCGGTCGTTGACTTTGACCTTGACTTTCACTCGTGAAAACACGGGGTGTTACACAAAACGTGCATGATTTTCATGACAAGAGACGAGAATGTCCTAGTTACAACAACGGGACTGGGTTGGCCTGCGTACGAAAAACGAGACAACTCAGTGAGATCATGTCCCCCTTTTCTTTCAACGTTTCGGTTTACAACTTTCGGGGGGGGGGGGGGGATACATGTCAAACTTAGGTATGATTAAGTTATGGAATGAACTCTTAGATCATGTGAGCATAGGCTGTAACTGAGGTGCCATTAATCCTTTTGAGGACCAAGGAACAAAGGTTAGATCTAATGGGTACGGGCGAGCCCCACTCACGGTCCATGGGTGACCACTTAGAGTGCTGTTGTGTCCATCGTCGAGAGTTCGACACTTAAATTGCCTACGCGGGTTGAGTACCTCATATGTCGTCGCATATATTAATCTCCTCGCGAAACATTAATGATCAACATGTTCATAGACGCTTTACATACCAACTTACAACACTATAACTTTCATATGTTTTTAATATTCATTTGATGCAAACTCATACTACATGGATTTACAAACTTGGGTAACGTTTCCAACTTATGTACAAGTAAGAGGACGGGTTGGTCCTGCTTACAAAAACTCTAGTGGGCTAGACTCACAGTTTTCATACAACATGTCGAGAAACTGATTTTACTAAATTTTCTCCACAGCTTTTAAACCGGTACACAAAAAGATTTGTTTAAAATCTTTTTAAAACAAACTATGAACTCGCTCAACTTTATGTTGACTTTTTCGCATGTTCTTTCTCAGGTTGCATTTTTCAAAACTACGGAACGGTTGGAATAGGAGAACCTACGGGATTTTGAGTACTTAGCGAGCGTTCATTGTTTAGAAGTCTTAGCTTTTTGCTTCCGCTGTGCAATGAAGATACCGGTCCAGTCAAGCCAGCTCTGATATTTCGGGGTGTGACAAAGATGATGATTAAATGGGGGAATATAATCTGCTGTTTATATAGAGTTAAATGAATTATGTATAATTAATTTAGTTTATTAATATGTTATAATAAATTGAGATGGACAAAATTGCCCCTCAACAAAAAAACAAAATAATCAGCTTTCAACAGTTAATTATTAGATTTTTTGAATTTTAGACTAAAATGACAATAAAAGTGAAAACACATAGACCCAGATTTAAAAGGTTTAAAATTTAGATTTAAAAGGTTTAAAATTTGAACTAAAATAGTAAAAGTGCTCAATAGACCAAAATGGCAGGCAGGGGCTTTGCTTTCATACTCTCATCTACTTTGTTTCTTCCAAAACATTCAGTTTGAATTCCTGTAGAGAGAGAGAGAGAGGGAGATGAGCACGCAGTCGTTAGCCTTCCGGGTGATGCGCCTATGCCGTCCCACATTTCAGGTGGAAACCCCACTCCGATTCGACCTTTCCGATCTCATACTCGGTGAAGATCTACTCGACGATCCATCCGCCGCACCTCAACTCCGTCGTCTCCTCCACACCATTGACTCCTCCACCGATCTCACCTACACCAATCGCTTCCTTCTCCCTGATGACCCATCCGATGCCATGGGCCTTCCCGGCATGCTCGTCCTCCCTCAGTCATTCGGGTAAGTTTTTTCAATCACTATCTGATGCGAATTTCATACTCTATTGTGCTGCCTGCTAATTTCTCTGTTTGTCTCTGCCTTATATCATTTTTAGGGTTCTTTGTGTGTAATTTGGTTAGTCTGGTTGTCCGGTTAGTTACTAGGTGTTGATGAGCTAACCTAACACAGTTAATAGCCATACACATCATACATTTTTTGAAGTTGTTTCATTCATTTAGGTATATCTACCTGACTCAATCCGAAAACTGAATACCCGAATTGTAGTTGGGTTCGCATATTTTCAGACAGAAATTTACGCTATTACCTGAAATTCTGAAACCCGAAAAAAATAACCGAACAACAGCGCAGTTCATATTTTAGACCTTAAACTTTGAAGCATGGTGCTTTATTGATGAGTAATACAAATCATCGACTTTGAATCATTCAGTTCTGTATTGCTCTTCATGGTATCAAAGCGTAGGTTCTGAACCAAACCCTAGCCGCTACCCACATCTGCCCTCTTCGATCCCTCCTTCCTCTTGCTGTTACATCTTTTTTGCTTATGTTTTAATCCTGCTGTTACGATGGGGGATAAACCAGAATCATTAGACAAACCAGAGTCCTCAAACCACATGAAAGCCCTTCACCCAGCCTAAACAGTGACAGACATTCAGCGAAAAGTCAAGAGTGCTAGATGGAGTTAAGATGTCCTATTCATCGTGGGTAAAGTTGTTTCAATTGCATGATCGAGGTTACAAAGTTATGGAGCACATCGATGGCACACGGGCACCAGCGAAAACCGATCCAGAATAGACTACTTTGGCTGAAATTGATGCTTTGGTCTTGCAAAGGATCTACGGGACATTGTCAGATGACCTCCTGGTACGTGTTCTAGACAGTGATTCTACTGCTTATCATGCTTGGAATCGTGTCAAAGCGATCTTTTTGAACAACAAGGGCGGCTGCCCTAGTGCCCTTGAGCATGAATTTAATAATCTGACCCTCAAAGCTGGGCAGTTAATATCGGCGCTATCTCGGTGATATAGCGGTGCTATATCGGTTATCGGTCTTGGCACATAATATCGGTTCAGAATATCGGTAGAAATCTCGGTAGCGAGAATATCGGCGATATTTACCGAGATATCGCTGATATTTTGATATTCTTATCTCGGTCATATCGGTGAGAAAATCGGTAGGCCAGATTTTTATGTTTTTCTTTATGAGCTGCCAACAAAATACAAAGCCCAGTTCTTTTATGCTTTTTTGGCCCATGTATTATAACCTTTATCACACTTCGAACACTTAACACGACAACTGATGATGTCTGCTGAACCCTAATCGTCCCTCCCAAGCTCCCGTGCTTCAGTCGGATTTTAGTGTTTTAAGTTATTATGAACAAATGAAGAATCGGGTGCCTTGGTTGATCTTGATGAACACTTCTTTATTTTGCTATTAATATTATATAGGTTCTAGAGTTCTAGATATGAATATATATATTTTTATGCATGATATTATAAATTACCGATATCCCACCGATATCTCACCGCGATAAACGATATCTCAGATATCAGTCCTTGACCGATAACCGATATTTTTCCGCATTAACTGCATAGCCTCAAAGTCTTTTCCATCTCTTGAGGTTTAGTGTCAGAAAATCAGGGATTCGGGAGATCAGGTAACTGCTGTTGATAGTC
Source organism: Helianthus tuberosus (assembly GCA_030545235.1). Classification (NCBI taxonomy): domain Eukaryota; kingdom Viridiplantae; phylum Streptophyta; class Magnoliopsida; order Asterales; family Asteraceae; genus Helianthus; species Helianthus tuberosus. The sequence continues at coordinate 113,002,114 of CM060354.1, read as the reverse complement.
CCGTGAATGAACAAAGGCTTGTCCTGCAGCTTGTCTGCAGGTTACCCGCTGAATATGATGTAGTTGGTGCATACATCAATCAAAGTCTCCCCTCCTGGGAGACAGCCTGCTCTATGCTTCAAATGGAACCTCAAAGGCAAACTGCACGTGAGAACATGATTCCACCGGTTGCCCTAGCAGCCGTGCATGCTGACCCACAAAGAAATGACCAGGTGAATCGTCGTAGATAGAGGTAGTAACAAACTCAATACAGCCGCCGTCCACCACAATCTTTAAACAATGGACACCACGCAGTCGTGGGCCGCCAACACAGCAGGCACAAAATCAGCAGCTGACCCCGCCTGGGCCTTGGCCTACTTCTGCCCAACATCAGTAGAACCTAACTGGGCCCTGCTCACTTCTACCAACCGTCAGCAACCTTATTGGGCTTACTGGACCCCACCACCATGTCTGTACCCGACCCAACAGGGTTGGGCTCGCCGTGGCAGCCTGCTACACCCCCTTAGGCCTCTTCCTCAGCCCACGGTCAGAGCTCCTCTGGATCAGCACGCAGGTCGGGCCCATCTAATCCTTTTTCCGGTGCACCCCAGGCCCATTTAAGTGAGATAGACCCACTACAGCCCACTAAACTCGGTGAAGCTTTACATGCCATGACCATCAACTCTAATGACGATTAATGGTATATGGATACGGGCGCTTCAAACCATCTCACATGTGACCAAGGTAAAATCGCAGGACTCATTGTTATCTTGTTCTAAAGGTTCTATATTTGTAGGTAATGGTGAACGTCTGCCAATTATTGGATCAGGAAATTCTACCCTACCCAACTCATCCTGCACCCTTCACCTTAAAAATATCCTACATACCCCGAATATAATCAAAAATCTTATTTCTGTTTGAAAATTTACAACTGATAAACATGTGTCTGTTGATTTTGATCCTAGTGGTTTCTCTGTGACGGAATATCCGAGTGGGAAGATTATCTTCCGCCACAATAGCTCAAGCCATCTCTATCCTCTCACCTACCCGGTCTCGTCTCCCGTTGATTCCATTGTTCTTGCTTCCACAAGTCAGGACCCTTGGCATGAATGTTTGGGCCACCCGGGATTGCCAGTTTTTGATTTCCTTTGTTCGAATAAATTGATTGCATGCAATAAGCATGCTAAGACTTTAGTTTGCAATTCTTGCCAACTGTCTAAGCACAAACGTTTGCCGTTTTTGCTTTCTAATTCAAGTACTATTTTACCATTTGATATATTGCATTGTGATTTATGGACCTCACCCATCACAAGTAAAAGTGGTTACAAATATTATATGGTTCTTGTTGATGATTTCACCAAAATATACATGGGTTTTCCCCCTAACATTTAAATCTGAATTCTGAAACATATACCAAATTCATCCACTTTTACAAATTTATACACACCCAATTCAAAATGCCCATAAAATTATTCCAATGTGATCTCGTGGGCGAGTTCGATAACCATCACTTCAAGTCTTTTGCCAATGCAAATGGACTTCAATTTTGTTTTTCATGCCCTCAAACGTCTCAACAAAATGGTAAATCGGAGCGCATGATTCGACGCCTAAGAAATTATGCTCACCCTCCTCACATACGCCTCTCTCCCGCCAATGTTTTGGGTGGATGCTCTTCATACTACGTGTTACCTTCACATCATTCTCCCCACCAAACTTCTCTATTTCCAAACCCCCACTTCCGAACTCAGATCTACGACCCCATCTTATGACACCATCTTCAAATTTTTGGATGTGTCTGTTGTCCTAACACCTCCGCCGCTCGCCCTCACAAACTCACCCTCCGATCCACACGATATGTTTTCCTCGGTTAGCCGGCTGATTACCGTGGTTACCGGTGTCTTGAGATCTCCACAGGTAAAGTAATCTTCTCTTGTCATGTCACATTCGACGAGTATGCTTTTCCTTATGCCACTTCTAATGCCACTCGTGATTACTCCTTTCTCGACACCGACATCTCTCCTATCTTTTTCCAGCCACAACATCCCAAAAATCAGCCTCCAACATCTCCCATACTACCCACTGAAACCATCTCAACACATCAGCCCGTAACACCAATCCACCAACCCCTAAGGCCCTAATGCCGCCACCCACCCCACTGATCCACAAACTCAACCACCATAGCCCTCAACGTCACCCACCAGTCCTCCCTCAGCAGCTCGTTTTGGCATCCAGTACCAACGAGCCATTAGACCCAACGTACCCACCACTTCTGTTGCCACCTCCGCTCCTCAACCCTCGCCCCCCTCCACTACCGCCTCCTACTCAGCCTACCAACCCCATGAGCACTTAGTCAAAAGATGGTATATCCAAACAACGTGCCCTCTCAACTTCCACACCAAAATCGACACCTCTATTTCGCCCATTCCCAAATCCCACCTCAAAACCCTCAGTGATCCAAATTGGCAAGCCGCCATGAAAGACGAATATCGAGCCTTAATAGACAATAACACATGGGTTCTTGTACCGCAGCCTCCTAACGCGGACATTATTAGGTGCCTATGCAGTTAATCTCGGTGATATATCGATTATATCAGCCCCCTAGTAAAATATCGGTGTCAAATATTGGTACCGATATTATCGGTGATATCGACCGATATTTGACCGATATAACCGATATTTGACCGATATAATCGATATATCACCGCTATGTCAAATATCGGTACCGATATTATCGGCGATATCGACCGATATTTGACCAATATAACCGATATATTACCGATATTTGACCGATATAATCGATATATCACCGATATTTGACCGATATAACCGATATATCACTTAATTATTAGTGTTAAATTGCTATATATATTAATTTTGCATTATATTATAATTACCGATATCTCACCGAGATAACCTATATCTCAAATATCGGTCCTTGACCGATATCCGATATTTTACCGTATTAACTGCATAGCTAGGTGCATGTGGCTCTTTAGTCATAAGTTTAATGCTGACGGGTCCCTACAACGATATAAAGCTCGGTTGGTAGTAAATGGAAAAAGTCAGCAAATCGAGTTGATTGTGAGGAAACTTTCAGCCCTGTGGTTAAACCCATAACCATTCGTACAGTGCTTAGCTTAGCCGTTTCTAAAGGCTGGCCCTCACATCAACTAGATGTGAAGAACGCTTTTCTTCACGGAGATCTTAGTAAGACGGTCTATATGTTTCAGCCTCCGATTTGGAGGGAGTTATGCACAAGCCAACATCAACGAACAAAACATGGTGAACTCGACATTCACTTTGTGCGGGGAAAGGTCAAAATTGGAGATGTTCAAGTTCTACATATTCCAGCTGATTTTCAATATGCAGACATTTTTACCAAGGGTTTACCTCGCCAGTTATTCATTCGCTTCAGATCCAATCTTTGCCTTGGATCGTCTACGGCTTCGACTGCGGGGGAGTATTAACCGAAAATATTCACCAGAATATTTCTATTATTCTGTTTTAATTTGTATTATTGTGTAAATCAATTAGAGATATAGGCTTCCTAGTTTATAGCTCAATTAGCTGCATAGTCTACGGTTGTAATTTTGCATATATACCTATTATTGAGTAATACTAATCATTGACTTTGAATCATTAAGTTCTGTACCACTCTTCACTGGGAAGGGTGAGATGTAGGCAAACCATACCTCTATCCTAGGGGACATATTGATTACTTCCCGTGAGACACCCGGCTCCAAAACCTAATCCGAACATACAAGTACAATAGACTATAGTGTTGGTGGGGGAATCTTAAAAAAGCAGGAAAACATAGTATACTAAAGTAAACCAAAAACAAAGAAATGAGAAATATAATAAAAGTAATAGATTAAATAAGCATAAATAATTACATATAAAAAAATATAATCTACTGTTTCATAGTTGAGTCTAGCATGAAATGGATTAATTTGAGCTCTAAGTGTTCATATTTTCACATAATCATGAGCAGAAATGAGTTAACCATTTTTTGGACTCAACTAGTTAAAACCTAAGTTGGTGACTCTCTCTACCCTATGGCGACTTTCGGCGATTCCATTTATTTTTCATCCTAAATCTGTTCTTCATCTAATGATTACAGGTATTGTTAACTGATTATAATCTTCTTGATTATTTTCCACGTACAATTCTCTATAATCACCAAGATCGGCCAGGTTTAGGGTTTTCGTTTTTCAATCGCTGTTGACTCTAGAATCTCTTGGATTTCCTGATTTATTACAAGGCTTGTTATTGATCGCGTTTAACTTTTGTTATATCAGCTAGATTGATACAACCTTTTAATCGATTAAGGGTTGAAAATTGGTTCTAGGGTTTAGTTAGGGTTTATCGGCGTCTTTGAGTTCTGTCTGGTTGCTGCATGGTGTTTGTTCTGATGTGCTGATGGAGAGAGGTGCTCAATATGAAGGGGTAGACTGCCCCATCATTGATAGTGTTCAACATTTTGGTTTGGAAGATTTGAAGGTGGATTGTGACACATCTCCTGGGTCTACTCCTGGGACAGCCCCTGTCCGAGGCATTGGACTAAGGGTTACCAACATTGAGGGCAATACGCTAATACCGAGACGGGGAATGTTTGCTACTAATAATGTTTCGATCCTGGATGGTTTGGAGGCCATATCCAAACCGGTTTCTCTGGATCATATGGCTGGGAACATAGGGGTTTCCCATGCAAAACCTAAGGAAAATCATGGCAATATGAGTAAAACGGACCAAGTTCCTAACCTGGAAAAGTTTCAAACTTATGCTGAGAAAGTGCAGAATTCTGCTAGGCCTAAAAGAGAGGTTAATTTCCGTCAACTTGAATCTACTGAAACAGTGGAAGAGGCTGATGTGGTTATTCCGAAGGAAGCAGTTCGACAGGTTCAAAAAAAGTTTGAGAATGTTCTTTATGGATATTTTCTAGGTGATAGATTGCCTTTTCCAGTCGTTGAGTATTATGTCAAGAATGTCTGGTCGAAGTATGGATTCGTAAAGCTGATGATGAATTCAGAAGGTTTCTTTTTCTTCAAATTTGAAACCAAGGAGGGTATGAACAAAGTTCTAGAGGGCGGTCCATGGTTGATCAGGAAGATGCCATTATTTCTGAATATATGGGGCCCCTCAGTTAGTCTAAAGAAGGATGGTATCAAAACGGTTCCAGTTTGGGTTAAGTTTCATAACGTTCCGCTTGCTGTTTACACAGATGATGGATTAAGTCTCCTTGCTTCAAAAGTTGGAGTTCCGAAGCGGCTAGATAGCTACACTGCTGATATGTGTATTGAAAATTGGGGTTGGACCAGCTATGCTCGAGCCATGGTAGAAATTAATGCAGACAAGGAGTTAAAAAACCATGTGGTGGTTGCAATTCCAAAAATGGATGAAGAGGGATATGTTACTGAAAGAATCACAGTGGAATATGAATGGAAACCGCACCGATTTGAAGTTTGCTGCTTATTTGGTCACAACAATTCAACATGCCCCAAGTCTCTTAATGTGAAAGCAAAGCAGGTTGTTATTGACGAGGAGGGTTTTATTACGTATAAGAGGAAAACAGCCAAACATGGTTTTCCCCAGAAAAAACAGAAGCCGAAATTCATATACAAGCCTAAAGCCAATTCGGAAGGGGCCAGTTCTTCGGGTGTAAAGGGCCATGCTGAGTCAAAAGGGGAGCCGAGTAATGTGAAAGTGCAAAACAAGTTTGAGGTCCTAGAAAATGTTTCGAACAGTGATACCTTAGGTAATGAGCAGCGTCCTCTGGAGGATCCTATTTATGAAAAAGTGGAGGGAGATGGGAACAAGTTATTATCTAAAAATGCAAATCAGGCTGATGAGAATAATACTGAGGACGAGGGTTTTATTGACCCTCTCCAAACTGAAATTTCAGCTTTTATGAATGCGGATACAAAGAAACGTGGTTCTGAGGGGGCAAGCACTCCCGTAGACATGGGTTTCTATGGATAGCATAGCATCTTGGAATATAAGAGGCTTGAACCGGCCCCTGAAACAAAGAGAGGTTCAGCAAATAGTTAGTGAAAATCATCTCAGTGTTTGTGCCATTTTGGAATCTCATGTGGAGGTCTCAAACCTTTCTAAGGTTTGCCGGGGTGTGTTTAAAAAGTGGGAGTGGACGTCTAACGGAGGGGTCTGTAATAGAGGAACCAGAATTATTGTAGGGTGGAACGAAGAGAATGTTGATCTTATGGTTTTAGCTCAGACGGATCAGGTGTTGCATGTCCAGACTAAGTCCAAGATTGACTCTAAATTCCTGCATGTTTCCTTTGTCTACGCAAAGAATACATACCAGGAAAGAAGACTGTTATGGCAAGACTTGTGCAAACATAAGCCGCTTACGAGGAATCAGCCGTGGATTGTTATGGGAGATTTTAATTCTGCCCTCTATCTGGATGATTATCTTCACGGCCCCTCTACACCTTCTATAGGTATGCGGGAATTTTTTGAATGTGTCCAACATAATGAGCTTTTAGATATTCCTGGCCACGGCCTTCATTTCACTTGGAATCAAAAGCCGAGGGAAGGGGTGGGCATTCTTAAGAAAATCGATCGGGTCATGGGGAATGTAAGTTTGTTAGATGAGTTTCCAAATGCTCATGTGTTTTTTCATCCATATCGTATATCGGATCATACTCCTTGTATCCTAAAAATGAGGGGTGATATCCGAGTGAAGTCAAAACCTTTTAAGTTTGCTAACTTTATTGCTGAAAAAGATGAATTTAAAGTTTGTGTGGCGATTGAATGGGGTAAAAAGGTGGAGGGCATCCCTATGTTTTCTGTAGTCAAAAAGCTTCGAAACTTGAAGTTCCCTTTGAGGAAGCTCCTTCACCAACAAGGTAATTTGCACAAAAACGTGAAAGAATTAAGGCACAAGTTGGATGGTATTCAAAAACAAATTGATTTGAACCCATTAGATACAGCTCTTCGAGAAATGGAGGCTGAGCTCATCAAGGATTTTCATACAGCAGCTTATGATGAGGAATCTTTCTTGAAGCAAAAGGCTAAGCTTGAATGGCTTTGTGCGGGAGATGGCAACACTACTTTTTTTCATAATTATGTTAAAAACAGGAATGCAAGGAGTAAAATTCATAGCATCAAGGATGCTAACGGCAATCAGTTTGAGGGATCAGGTGTTGAAGCTGCTCTAGTTGATCATTATGCGAATTTCCTGGGTAAAGAGGATAAGGTGGACGACTTGACCATGGAGAACCTGTTTACTAGTGTTGTGGGTAGGGATGCAGCTGTCCATATGGTCCGCCAGGTCACTCGAGAAGAAATCAAAGCGGCAATGTTCAGTATTGGTGAAAACAAGGCTCCTGGACCTGATGGTTATACGTCAGTATTTTTTAAGAAAGCTTGGGATATAGTTGGTGAGGAGGTGTCCGAAGCTATCCTGCAGTTTTTCGACAATGGGAAGCTTCTCCAACAAGTGAACCACACTATTATTACACTTGTTCCGAAAATCCCTACGCCGAGCTCGGTTCTTGAGTATAGACCTATCTCATGTTGCAATGTCATTTTTAAATGCATTAGCAAAATCTTGACGGATAGAATAAAAGGCAGTTTGGGTAACTTGGTTGATATAAATCAGTCTGCTTTTGTTCCTGGTTGGAAAATATCAGACAACATCCTTCTCACACAGGAACTAATGCATAATTATCATCTTAACAGAGGCAAACCAAGGTGTGCATTTAAAATTGATATTCAGAAAGCTTACGATACGGTTAGCTGGTCTTTTCTTAAATCTATCCTAATTGGCTTTGGTTTTCCACAAAAAATGGTTGATTGGATCATGACTTGTGTAACCTCTGTGTCTTATTCGCTATGTATTAACGGAAATCTGAGTGGATATTTCAAAGGTAAACGGGGATTAAGGCAAGGAGATCCTCTGTCCCCTTACCTTTTCACGTTAGTAATGGAAGTCCTCTCTTTGCTTTTACATCAAGCTGCTGATCTAAACCCGGCTTTCAGATACCATGCTCAGTGCAAGCATCAGAAGATAATTAATGTTTCTTTTGCCGATGATTTATTTTTGTTCGTGAATGCTGACTCGATCTCAGTAAAAATCATGAGGGACGCTTTGGATTTGTTCACGCGAGTTTCAGGTTTAACACCGAACCTTGCCAAGAGTACGGCGTATTTTGGTAGCGTGTCTAATCAGGATAAACAGGAAATTCTAACTCTTATGCCGTTCAAAGAGGGAGATCTTCCAGTTCGGTATCTAGGCGTTCCTTTAATCTCTTCCAAGCTTATGTCTAAAGATTGTAGAATTCTTGTGGATCGTGTGGATAAAAAGATTGATCATTGGATGAATAAGTCTCTATCATTCGCAGGGAGGCTTCAATTGATTAAATCTGTTATTTCGGCTATGCACATCTACTGGGCTTCTGTTTTTATGCTCCCGTCCCGTATTATAGGAGATATTGAAAAAAGAATGCGAAATTTTCTGTGGAGTGGAGGTCCGATCATGGTTGCCAAACCCAAAGTTGCTTGGAAAAATGTTTGTTTACCTAAATATGAAGGAGGATTGGGGATTAGAAGAGTTTCTGATGTTAACAAAGCGTTACTCGCGAATCATATTTGGAGTATCCTGGTTAAGAGAGAGTCTCTTTGGGTTAAATGGGTGCATTCTTACAGGATTAAGGGCAGGAATTTCTGGGACATCCCCTGTCGAGGTAGCGTAACTTGGGGATGGAGGAAAATCTTATCTATTCGAGACTCGGTTCGTCCTTTCATATGGTATTCTATTCGTGATGGGCGTAAAGCTAGTGCTTGGAATGATAACTGGTGTGCATGTAGTCCGCTTAGAAATTTCATCACTCCTAGACGCATACATAGTGCGGGATTTAATATGCAGTCTACTGTGTCAGAGCTTGTGGATGATCAGAACTCTTGGAAGTGGCCTGTTGCTTGGTATGATCTTTATCCGGTTCTGATTACCTTGATTCCTCCTATTCTTGACCAGAATGTTGCAGACAAGCTGATTTGGAAGGATAGCGAGGGTAATTCAAGGAATTTTAGTGCTGGTGAGGTTTGGGAAAATATCCGCTCGCGGGGTGATGAGGTTCAATGGGTGGATTTGGTGTGGTTTGGTCAATGCATTCCTAGACATTCTTTCCATATGTGGCTGGTTATCAACAATAAGCTGAAAACTCAGGATCGCATGGGTGTTTGGGATGTGGGAAGTGCAACTAATTTAAATCTTATGTGTTGTCCGCTCTGCCGATATGATAAAGACTCTCGCGACCATCTGTTTTTTCAATGTCCTTTCGCGATGCAAGTATGGAACCTCGTTAAAGACATGGCATACATGGATACAGTTGACGCTAGCTGGAACTCTATTATCACATGGTTAGGCCAACGTACTAGTTCAAAGTCTGCTGAAAGTGTGGTAAGTAAACTGGTCGTGGCAGCTTCTACCTATTACATTTGGCAAGAGAGAAATAATAGGCTTTTCTCACATAATCATCGTAATGCCCCCACAATTGCCAATATTATTCTTCACACGGTGCGGCTTAAGTTGATGACTTTCAAGGCGGGGAGGAGTACAAAGAACCCCTTGCAGCTAGAAAGGTGGAAGACCCAAGTGAAGACTATAAGCATCGAACCGGGCTAGTGTTTTGAAGTCTAGGTGTTTTGTTTTATCGCCATTGTTTCGGCGTTGGGTTGTTCTTTTGGTTGTTTTTGTTGATTGTTTTGGAGTCGTTGTTTTGGTTTTGTCTAGTCTTGGTATGCCAAGTCTAGCTCTAGTGTGTCTCTCTGGCACACTCGTGTGATTCTTTTATTATTTATAATATTCACCGGGGTAACCCTTTACCCAAAAAAAAAAAAAGAAATGAGTTAACCAAACACTAGAAACTCATTTTTGTGACTGTTCTTTCAAAAATGATAATTGATAATTCCTTTCAAAAAGGATTATGACCAAACACCCCCATAATTAGCATAGTGAATGATAAACTTCGGGTTTTTTTTTTTTTTGTAACAGCTAATGTATGATTCTATAAGATTAGATGCCTGATAGAAATTTGATTTTATGTGTTTGTGCAGTGCCATATATCTTGGAGAAACATTTTGCAGCTATATAAGCATCAACAACAGCTCCAGTTTTGAAGTGAGGGACATTATAATCAAGGTGACGTTTTTGTTTTGATATTTTAATATTACTTGGTTATGTTAAATAGCTTATGTGTCTTGGTAACTTGAGCATGTTTAGGCGCTTGCAAAGTTTGTGCGATTTTTCTTTGAGTGTGAACTTTACTCTCAATTAAGAAAATGAGCTCACAAAAGAAAAGACGGTAATGTCTTGTTCAATGTGTTTTGCTATTGTATGATTTTTACAAAATCAACCTTAGTGTTAATGTTGTTTCTTTTAGATTTTGTGCTTATAGTTTACCGACCAAAACTCTTTTGTACTTAGTGATGGATGTTGTATAAATGACTAACTCGCATGCATATATTCTGTATTTTGTGCATATGATATAATAAGTTGCAGAAAGTTTAAATACATCTTAATTTGACATTTTCTGTTAAATTTGGCGATCCTTGATTGATTCACAACCATGCTTGCTTATAACAATTAAGATGTATATGTGAAGCAAGAAAATGTGTATGCAAGTATTGACCTGACCAATATGGATGACAGGCAGAAATACAAACAGAAAGGCAGAGAATACTGCTTTTAGATACAAGTAAAACACCAGTTGAAACAATAAGAGCAGGAGGACGCTATGATTTCATTGTTGAGCATGATGTTAAGGAGCTTGGTGCACACACGTAAGTTACATATATCGAGTAGAGGTGGCAGTTTTGACCCATTTATTCATGTGTGGGTCGTTTTGGGTTATGCTTTTTTTTTTTCAAACAGTTTGAAATGGGACAAAAGTCGCTGAAAGGGGAATGGATCAAATGGGAGGTTGAAAGTCGCTTGAAATCTTTTTTCTCAATGCATAAACTGTTTTTATTCAGAGATTTGGTTTATTATTTTATAATAATGTTTTTTGTAATTGTAAATTTGTAATTGCATATAAATTATTTAAAAATTGTCAGAAAAGTATTTGCAGATCAAGCAAACCTAGTTTCAAGCCTGAGTTAATAAATGGCTTGTTTCAACCAAAACCTGTTGTAAACCACTACCCTACACGCTCATATCACCGCCTCTAAGACCGATGATGATGTCATATTTAAAGTTTCAAACATGTTTGCTTTTGTATTATCATGCAACTCATCATCTACCTTTGCTTCACAATCTTTAGTCTGGTCTGCACTGCCCAATATAGTGATGGTGATGCTGAGCGCAAATATCTCCCACAGTATTTCAAGTTTATAGTTTCAAATCCGCTTTCTGTCAGGACAAAGGTACCGCTCTTAACTGCTATAGTATTGCCTAAGAAAATGCTGATATTGGAATAGGGCACACTGATATTTTGTATTTTGGTTGGATCCTTCACACATTGATATGTTACTTGCTTTCTTGACAGGTCCGCGTTGTGAAGGTAGGTTGGCATTGTTTAAAAATACATGGGTGTAAGTTCTTAATCTGCCTGTGTAAATGTTTTAAAATTTCATAAAGTGGGTACACGTAGAGGTTACAAATGGGTTGACCTTAAACGCTTTTGTTTAATCGGTTGTTATATAGAAGTGTGTTGTTGTATGCACTAATGCTACACTTTGCGTAATATGACCTTCATCTTGTTCTTTTTTTACCTATTTTCATTGTACCCATTTGGCGTGTTAGACCCGGATGAACCTTGGGTCGATATTGCCACCTTTATTATTACTATCATTCAAATCTTGTGATCATTCTTTGCCTCCATCTCAGGAAACGACATACTTGGAGGCATGTTTAGAAAATAATACAAAATCAAACCTGTATATGGACCAAGTGGATTTTGAGCCTACTTCAAACTGGAGTGCAACATTACTAAAAGCCGACAGTCACCTTTCTGAGAAGAGTGTTTTGACAAGGTTACATAAATAAAATTATTTGACAATGTTGAGATTGTAGTTATCAAGTGACCATTACTTTTTAGAGGTTGTAAGATGGATGATTATAGGGTAACCAGGTCATTTTTAAGTATAGAATTAATGGGTCAAATATAATCACAATTTGTATATAATCTAGAGTAAATTACAAAAAAAATCGTCCTTTATGTATGTCACTTATTGCAAACTGTGTCCTTTATCTTCAATAATTACAGAAAACGTACTCGATGTTTGCAAACCCTTGCAAGTTATGTCCTTTAACACTAAGTTAATTTTTTGTGGTTAAATCTGACCAAATAGACCCCACATGAGGGTATTTTGGTCATTTTACTCTCATGTGGGGTCTATTTGGTCAGATTTAACCACAAAAATACCGTCATGTAGGGTCCATTTGTTCAGATTTAACCACAAAAATTAACTGAGTTAGGGCTAAAGGACATAGCTTGCAAGGGTTTGTAAACATCGAGTACGTTTTCTGTAATTATGGAAGACAAAGGACACAATTTGCAATAAGTGACATACATAAAGGACGGTTTTTGTAATTTACTCTATAATCTAATATATTGAATGAAGCAAATGTGTAAAAATACACTTGGGGACATGTTCCCTAAGCAAATTTTTTATATCTGATTGGTTTGAGATAGAAAAACCCATATGGATCCACCTGTTCATAAGTAAGTGGAAAGGAATTTCTACCTCTGCTAATTTTCAATGCAACCAACTCCAACTTGTCGTCATATATCTTTAACCTACTTTTTAATTCTAATAATAATGTGGAGCATAACAGAGAGATATTCAAGCCACCCATTTTGATTAAATCTGGGGGTGGAATTCACAACTATCTCTACCAGTTGAAGTCATTATTGGGTGGATCTGCACCAAGCAAATTTGAGGGGAGTAATGTTCTTGGCAAACTTCAGATAACATGGCGTACGAATTTGGGTGAACCTGGCCGCTTGCAAACACAACAGATCATTGGTAACGTAAGTGGACTTGTTCAACGTAACCTTAAATCCTTAATCATTATTGTTGTAAGTATATTTAGGCATTAGTGAAATGGGCAAGTATTAATAGTTATGTATTTGAACCTGGTCATCATTACCCAATTTGTCTTGTTTCTTGACTATTATAGCAATGTTACTTCAGCATCTGATAATCTATTTTCGTCTTTGTGTAGATCATTACACAAAGAGAGATTGAATTGAAAGCAACGAAGGTGCCATCTGTCATCATCTTAGAAAAACCCTTTACAGTAAGTACTATTCTGCCATTAGTTACTGAGTTTATTCACTCTACTGATTCTTTCTTTGACTTTTTGGATCATACTCCCTCCTCTCAACTACTTTAAATTAGGGATGTAAACGAGCTGAACCAAGCTCTAAAGCTCGTTTTCAGTTCAGTGTCTAATGCTCGGGATTGGCTTGTTTTTTATTTTTAAGTTATTTAGTTATTTTATTTATATTTTTTTTTATGTAATGTAACATATTTTTTAGTTATTTCTATATTAATAATATTAATTGTCATTATGCGTTTTTTAAAATTATATTTAAATAAAGAGTTAATTACATAGTTAGTCCCTGTGGTTTGCACAAAATAACATACTTAGGTACTAATAGTTTAACATCACCTTCTAGGGTATTAACTTTTCATTTTGTAACGCTTGGAGGTATTAACTTCTAGGGTATTAACATAGTTAGTCCCTATGGTTTGCACAAAATAACATACTTAGGTGCTAATAGAATGTGATTTTAAACCTACAAATAACGTTAATACCTCCAAATGTTACAAAATGAAAAGTTAATACCCTAGAATGTGATTTTAAACTATTAGTACCTAAGTATGTTACTTTGTGCAAACCACAGGGATTAACTATGTAGTTAACTCTTAAATAAATAATTGGTTTGTTTAGCCTATTCATGCTCGGTATATGAAGCTCAAGCTCGTTTATTAAACGAGCTCCAATTTAGGCGAGCTTTTAGTGTGCCAAGCCCGAGTAGCTTTGCTTGGTTTGGCTCAACATTTTATTTGTGACACACTAAGAGATGGAGATTGAACATTTTTTTATGTGCTTATTTGGAATATAACATCTTCTCTTGAGGTTTTTGTAGGTATGCTTGAGTCTCACAAACCTGACTGAGAACAAAGTTGGCCCGTTTGAAGTTTTGTTATCTCTGAGTGATAGCCAAGAGGATAAAACCCTTGTTGGTATTGGGCTTAAAAAGATGGTGAGTGCTTACATGATATGTAGTGGTCTTTATATGGCTAACTTTTGGAAAGATTTTGATGATGGCTACTTTAGGTGCCAATTTTTTTAAATGAGTTGATTGAGGTTATGCTGTAACCGCTACAAATTATAAAATAGTTGCCAAAAATGGGAAGGGCTGGGTTATGTTTAGGGAGCATAAAACCTCGTAAATCATTTTAGTGAAATAATTAGATAATCATAGTCATACATGACACAAACTCCATAACAAAATTGAGATATCTATACACATAAAGTTAGCTGTTTGACCTATTACGCGCATCGGTATTTCTCTTTGTTCTTAGAAATTAATAGCCTATGGTGCTAATATATCTGCAGGTTTTACCTCAGGTGGAGGCATTCAAATCTCTGGATTTTCAAATGGTAATGCGATTCTGGTTAAATAGATGTTTTATGTAAGATTTACTAAAAAGTGCATATATTATTTGCAGAACCTAATTCCTATGGAAGCTGGAATGCAGAAAATCAGTGGTATCACAGTGTTTAACACGACAGAGAGGAAAAGTTATGATCCATTGCCCGATATCGAGGTCAGCTTACACATTTGTTACCTTCTCATATTGGTCAAATCAGGGTGGGTTGGGTTACATGGGTTGAAGGTCAGCCAAAGTCCATTTTTAAAACAGGGGTGGTGTTTCTAATTTTAAGATTTTCATTCTACTGATAGTGGTTTTTGTGGGTCAACTCTACTGGACCCATACCAAAATTGAGCCGTTCTAACCCTAGTACATATCAGCAACAGAAGTTGAATCATATGTATGCCGTAATCATTGTTCTGATCGTAACCTTCTTATAAACTAGTGCAGATTTATGTTGATACATATTGACAAATTTGTTCTGAACAAGACTAAAAGCCGATTCGTCGTTCTTCAAGTATCTTGTAACGAAAACTGCATATTAGTGTTGAAAAACATATTTTAGCCAATGGCGAAAAGTTCTTTAGAGTATATTCGTGCATCATGGATCAGTTTAAGTCAAAACTTATGTATTGTAGATGTAATCTGTTATATTAGTTTAAAGAGTAAATTACAAGTTTTGTCCTTTATGTTTATACCATTTTGCAAGCGGTGTCCTTTAGCGCAAAACTTTGCAAGTTTTGTGCTTTATGTTTCAAAATCTTGCACGTTCTATCCTTTAGGCCAAACTCACTTAGATTTTTTTGTTGAATCAGGTCATGTGCTTTGCACATGAGGGCATTCTTGTCATTTCACCTCATGAGGGACTATTGTGTAAAACAAGTTATAGTAAGGGATTGTTGTGTAAAAAATAAAAAAAAGATTTACATTTATAAAAAATTTGCATACATCTCTCTTTCTTTTTGAAATTTCCTCCCCCTCCCCCTCTCTCTCTCTCTCTCTCTCTCTCTCTCTCTCTCTCTCTCTCTCTCCAGCCGCAAGATGATGGTAGTGGTGGTTTCATGGTAAAATCGGCGGCAATGGTGACAGTGTGGAGGTGGTTTCAAGATGAATCGACGGCGATAGTGACAGTGGTTTCAAAATGAATCGGCGGCGGGTGTAAAGGTTCAAGATGACTGTGGCGGGGAACAGAGGAAATGGATCAGTGAAGTTACCTCCGGTGACGTAAAACTTACCTTAAAATAGTGCTCTAAATGGCTTGATTTTTGTTAATTGGAAGTTTAAACAGCCAAATTGAAGCACTATTTTCGTCGTTTGGAGCATCGTTTCGAGATAAGTTTTACATCAATCGACTTGTATCCTCGTTCTAATCAAAAACCCTAAAACACCAGTTTATAATTCGGAAAAAAACTTAACTTCATTATTTTTTTTAACTGTGAACTGTTGAAGGCAAAATAGTTAAAATGTGGGATTGCAGTGGGAATATTTAAAGGTGGGACTGCCAATGGCTAACAACCTCTAGGTGAGATTATTAAAATCCAATTGCCCTTTAATTATTGTCAAGGTTTTTTTATCATTATTAAGTTTTACTGTTCTAAAGTGATGACAAAGTTGCTTGGATGATAATTTGATGCTGGATTTTGCAAAAGATGATCCATGAATATGACATGTTACTCTATATTATAGGGATAGTTTTATGCATCCTTCAAAACTTGATGTATTATATTTACTTAAAACAATCATAATATCCAAAAAAAGGGTGTTGTGTGTGAGAAGTGTAGGAAGTGTTTTACACCCTTATCTAGAATCTAATGGTTGAGATCATAATGATATAATTGTAAATAACGTTTACCATTAAACTAATTAATTTTTTAGATTAAAAGTATATAGGTAAATTTAGCATGTTTTAAATTCAAAAACTCACATGCAATGCACATGCAAGTTCTTCTCGTCTTTTTTAATGAAACTGCAACGACGAACTTAGATCTTCAAATCTATAATGGATGACGAGGGCGAACTTAGAGCTTAACGGGCGACTACCAGCAGATCTAAAAGAGAAGAAACTGCAACGTTGGTATAGAGGGGGGTGTGGGGTGCTTGGTGGTGGCAGGAGGTGGGGGTGGCGATGGCTGGTGATGGTGGCAGGAAGTGATGACGACGACGATGGTTGAAAACATGGACATGCTTCATATCGTGATGGGTTGTTGGTGACAGGATTCAGATCTGGTGGTTGTGGGTTTGATGGTGGTGGCTACTGATTTGTTTAGATAGCAAAAGAGTTCAAAGTGTGAGTGTGTGTGTGTGGGGGGGGGGGGGGGGAGCAAGGGAGAAAAGAGGGTAGTTACGTTTGATGTTATTTTCTTTTATTGTACTATAAATAATCAAGTAAAAAGACTAAATTGCCCTTGAGTGAATAGACTTAACTGAAAATTTTAACCTTATTAGTGCTAAAGGACGAAAGGTGTACTGAGTTTTCCAATAAAGGATCATGACTGTAATTACTGAAGTTAAAGGGCATCTATTGCAATCCGACACCAACAAAAAGGACGAAAAGTGTAATTTACCCAAAAAATTACGTTTCAGTCAGATGTTTTAGTCCATGGTGTTTTGTCTATGTTCATACAATGGTTTTTTAATTGTATTGTGATTCAAGGTGTGGTGTTTTAAACATTTACAAACATTGTATTGTGATTCAATTTATGGTGTTTTAACATTTGGAATCTAGAAACATTCTATTGTGATTTAAGTCATGGTGTTTTAACATCTAGAATAACAATACAATTATCCCAAGATGGTGTTAAAACACCGTGACTTGAATATCAATACAATTATTCCAAATGTTAAACACCATGACTGTGTTACGATTCAAGTCGTGATGTTTTTGAAAATTGTATGGTGGTTTATAATATCGTCGATGAATATCAATTATTGATACGTAAATAAAAATAATGTCAGGAGAGGAAT
The DNA here is from genome assembly GCA_030545235.1 of Helianthus tuberosus. NCBI lineage: Eukaryota > Viridiplantae > Streptophyta > Magnoliopsida > Asterales > Asteraceae > Helianthus > Helianthus tuberosus. The sequence goes on along the minus strand of CM060354.1, from coordinate 112,984,540 downwards.
GCACGTTGTTTCAAAAATCAATTAAGACCTCCGGAGCAGCTAGTAGATGTGATTATTAAGACGATACGATTAAAACTTCACTATTATACATATAAGAGGACTGCTCGGGTCATGCAAGTCCTGGAAGAATGAAAGCTGCCATCCATGGATATGTTTGAAGAAGATTAATGTTTCTTGTTTCATATGATGTTAGAATACCTGAATTGTATAGGTAGTTGTTTATGGTAGTTGTAGTCCTTTATGGTTCTTTGGCTCTTGTGTGGCATGTCACATGAGAGAACTAGAGTTGCGTTTTGCTTCTCTACTTGTTTTCATTGATAGTAATACAATCACCGGGGTAAAACCCTTTACCCAAAAAAATAAATAAATAAATAATGTCACGTGTCCATAAAATTACCTTATTTCCCTTAATCCATAAAATTAAATAATGTCATGTGCTCCATAATATTTCTCACCGTTCTCATATACTTTACCTCTTTTATAAGAAATTGAACCTATCATATGTATCTACTTTTTAAATTTATAAGAACTTGAACCTATCATATGTATCTGTTTTTTAAATTTATCACATATACTGTTTTTAAAAGACTAAAGTTTGAAGTAGGAGAAGTGAACAGGTATTTAGATAAAATAAGTGTTCAAATTCAATTACAATGCAAAAAAAGATACAACAAAAAATAAATAAAAAAAATTAACTTTTTAATCAAAAGCAATGTCGAAGTCAACCAAGGAAAAGTCAAACGCCCCAAGTAGCCCAATTAGCTTCACTTACCCTTGGCATAGTTTGGGTCTTTGAATACATATCAACTTTGAATGTGGCACCACACATTACGCCCTCGCTATCAACCCTTGAAATTGCCTTCATCTTCTTCTTTGGATGCTCAAAGCTTATCAGCCCTCCTTCTGTATGGTACATGCATCCTAAACAGCATGTGCACAAAATCAAATTGTCAAACATGGATGCTTATAGATCGTTAGAACTAATCGAACTGGTTACTAGTTTGAGATCTATACGGTTCAGTTTAGGATTTGAAAAGCGTCTCTTAAAAACCAAACTGGCCATTTATCTTTATATACGCTAGGAGTTGGCTACAAAATACAAATTTTCTAAAAAGTGTAAAAAGTCATAAAACATCAAAATTTCAATTATAAAACACACCCAAAACCCACAAATAACTCACAAAAGACATTCCATTTAACCACACAAATACCAATGAGGTGGTGGTCCAATGGATAAGAGTATGAATCCTAACGGGTTGGGAAGGTATAAGGGAACCTAATATCAAGGAAATAACTTAAACCAAATCAAAGGAAATCAAGACTCAAATCTCAGTCAAACCATAACCATCTTTAGTCCGTAACTCTCTCCTGTACATTAGCTATTTCCATGTGTATTGTTGTCTATATAAAGCTTGTATACGTGTACTTGTGAAAATAGAATAAAAACAAATATCTTACACTTCACTACATGGTATCCAGAGCCAATTTACTCCTCTGAGTCTCATTGATCCTTCTTTTTCGTTTTTTTTTTCTCCTCTGTCGATTCCAATGACAACCCAAATCATAGAGATCACCACACATACCCATTTTCCAATCAAACTCACCTCCAACAACTTTCCTACCTGGCGAAAACAGGTCATGTCCACACTAATTGGCCTCGATCTCGACAAATACGTCGACGGTAAAACCGAACCACCCCCAGAAACGCTACAAGACAAACCAAATCCTAATTACCGTCTCTGGTTCCGTCAAGACCAGATTCTCCTTGGCGCACTTCTCGGAAGTTGCTCAGAAACCATTCAACCGATTGTCACCTCTGCGACAACGTCTCTGCAACTATTCCAACGCCTAACCGAGTGTTTTGCAAGCGTCTCAAGATCACGTGTTATCTCTCTAAAATCCAGACTCGGTAAAAACCCTCAAGGAACAAGACCAGTGGCCGAATTTCTTCACGAGATGAAGGCCATTGCTGATGAACTTGCCCTAGCAAACAGTCCAATCAATGATGAAGACCTAACCGTGCATATCACCAATCAATTAGGTGATGATTACAAGAACCTAACCGCTGCAATCAAAGCACGGGACTCACCCATCACCTTCTCTGAACTATTTGCCAAGCTTGTGGACCATGAACGCTCATTGAAAGAGAACTCCCAGCCACCCCTAATTTCCACAGTGAACAATACGTACAAACAACCTGGTCGCTCTAATTCTAGGGCTTCTTATGACCAGAGATACCAAAACAGGCCCAGTCATTATGGGCCCAGATCCAACAAATACCAAAATTCAAACAGTGGGCTAATCCAACCCTCACGGACTAACCGAAACTCTTTGTTTTGTTCTTTTTGCAATATCCCAGGGCATGTAACGAAGGACTGTAGGAAGCTGGCACGTTTTCTACAAGAAAATAATGTTACCATATCTTCGGGTCCATCAGCCAACCCGATGGTCAACACTTCGACGGCTAGCTCGTCTCTACCGACACCCCCTTGGATGTTTGACACAGGTGCCTCGGATCATGCAGCCCCTAACCGCTCCTCATTGCACACTTTATCGGAATATGGAGGGCCGGACGAAATTGTGTTAGGAAACGGTAAAAGTCTACCCATCTCTCACATCGGTCACACCACTATTCCCACTTCCTCACGTAATTTAAATTTGCACAATGTCTTTCTCGTTCCTCAATTACGCAATAATCTTGTTTCCGTGGCAAAACTTTGTAAATCTAACAATGTTTCTGTTGAATTTTTTCCTTATTTTTTGGTTAAGGACCTTCGCACGGGGGCGCACCTAATGCGGGGAGTGAATGTCAATGACGTCTACTATGCGGCTCTCAACTCGAATCGCTATCTTTCTCAAGCCAATTCCGCAACCAAGTCAACCGGGTCAACTCTTTCATGGCATCACAAGCTTGGACATCCATCTATCAAAATCCTAAAACTTATACTTAGGAATTTTGGGTTAGATCAAAATAAAATGTCTAGTAACTTATTTCATTGTGATGCTTGCTCTATCAATAAAAGCCATAAATTTCCTTTTGGTGCAAATTCTTTTAGCGCTTCCAAACCACTAGAATTAGTATATTCCGATGTTTGGGGCCCGGTTACACCCTCCAATGATGGCTACGCATATTATGTCATCTTTGTTGATTTTTTCTCCAAATACACTTGGCTTTACCCTATGAAACGAAAATCAGACGTTGCCACTTTATTTCCGCAGTTTAAAACATTGGTTGAAAAATTCTTTCGTACACCACTAATATAATTTTTCTCTGACAACGGAGGTGAATACATTGGTCTTATTCCCTACCTTCAACAACATGGCATCTCTCACTTTACCACTCCCCCACATACACCCGAACAAAATGGTGTAGCCGAAAGACGTCACCGTCATATTGTTGAAACCGGCCTTTCCCTCCTCCATCATGCCAACTTACCACTCACATTTTGGTCTCATGCTTTCCAAACAGCGGTGTACCTCATCAATCGCCTCCCCACAAAAATACTAGATTTTAAATCTCCATTTGATCGCCTATACAATACCTCACCAACTTACACCAAATTAAAACCTTTTGGATGTTTGTGTTTTCCGTGGCTGCGTCCGTATGCGTCATCAAAACTACATCCACGTTCCATCAAGTGTATCTTTCTTGGATACTCACCCTCAAAGTCCTCATACAAATGCTATGATCCTGTTTCACATCGTCTCTATCATTCCCGTCATGTGGAGTTTGTTGAACACATCTTCCCACTCCACACAAAATCTTCACCCAATTCTGCTTTACCAACACCCGATACTTTTCTCTCAACACCTCTTAACACGCAACCATCTACCCCTCTCATGCAACACTTCACCCAGCAACGTACACTTCACAACCCAAACCACACTACTATGCATGTTCCATCTACACCAAATGCCAACACCCCTCAAACCCCACCTTTTGTCACCAATTCTCCACACGTCAACTCCTCCCTCGAACCTAACCTCTTTCCATCACCACCCATATCTTCCGACCCTAGCCATTCTCCATCGCCTTCCAATACCAACTCCCACATCTCTATCGATGCCTCCCCAACCACTCTTCCATCTCCTACCTTTGTCGCCGCCACATCTTCACCTTCGCCAACTACTCAATCCAACACTCGACCTCAACGCGAGAGAAAACCAAACCCCAAATATTTCAACTCCAATCTAATCAATACCACCACTCTTCATCCTCTTCCAACAACCCTTGAACCAACCACTCATTCTCAAGCATCCAAAGACCCGCGATGGCGGAGTGCAATGGATTCCGAATTCAATGCTCTTCTCCACAACCAAACTTGGGAACTCGTACCTCCCAATAATCATACACCCATTGGATGCAAGTGGGTGTTTCGAGTAAAACGCAACCCTGATGGTTCGGTTGACAAATACAAAGCCCGTTTAGTAGCAAAAGGCTTTCACCAGCAGTATGGCAAAGACTACTTTGATACCTTTAGCCCTGTCACTAAACCGGTTACCATCCGTACCATTCTTTCGATTGCCCTCTCCAAAGATTGGCCATTACGCCAATTAGATGTCAACAATGCCTTTCTCCATGGCACACTTCATGAGGAAGTTTTCATGACACAACCACCCGGCTATGTTGATAGCCAATTCCCTCATCACCTTTGTAAGCTCAAAAAATCTTTGTACGGTTTAAAACAAGCTCCACGTGCGTGGTATATTGAGCTCACAACTTTTCTTTTACACTTTGGATTCAAAAAATCCTTAGCTGACCCATCTCTCTTCATTTATCAACATCACAACATCACTTGCTACTTCATGGTCTATGTTGACGACATTGTTCTAACGGCCAATGATTCCAAGTTCCTTAACCACTTTATCAATGCATTGGGCAACAAATTTTCCATAAAGGATCTTGGTACGCTTCACCACTTCCTAGGTGTTGAAGTAATTCCCACATCCACGGGTCTCTTCCTATCTCAACATCGTCACATCCAAGACATCCTCACCCACTTTCATATGGAGGGTGCTAAAGATGTCACCACTCCGCTTGGTACAAATGAACCCTTATCACCTAATGATCCTTCACCCGCTGTTGATGCTACTCCTTATAGAAAGCTTGTCGGGTCTCTTCAATATCTCGCCTTTACTCGTCCCGATATTTCGTTTGCCATCAACAAACTCTCCCAGTTCATGCATGCTCCTCGTCAAACCCATTGGCAAGCTCTCAAACGCGTCCTCCGTTACTTAAAAGGAACCATTCATCATGGACTTTTCCTAAACCGTCACTCCTCTCTCACACTTTCGGCCTTCTCAGATTCCGATTGGGGTGGAGTCAATGATGCCGGGCGATCCACTACTGCTTACATCCTTTACCTTGGCACCAACATAATCTCATGGAAGTCTACACGTCAAAAAACGGTCTCTCGTTCCTCAACTGAAGCCGAGTACAAGGCCTTGGCAAACGCATCGGCTGAACTCATGTGGCTTAAGAGTTTACTTAAAGAACTGGGTATTACTACTAATCACACCCCAACTTTGTTTTGTGACAACACAGGTGCGACGTATCTTTGTGCTAATCCAGTCTACCACTCGCGAATGAAACACGTTGCCCTTGACTACCACTTCGTAAGAGAACAAGTATCTGCTGGTCAATTACGTGTCCTACACATTAGCTCACAAGACCAACTTGCGGATATGCTGACCAAGCCACTGTCAAGAGTACCGTTTATTCGGAATCGCTCCAAGATTGGCGTCTCCAACGGATCCTCCATCTTGCGGGGGCGTATAAGGGAACCTAATATCAAGGAAATAACTTAAACCAAATCAAAGGAAATCAAGACTCAAATCTCAGTCAAACCATAACCATCTTTAGTCCATAACTCTCTCCTGTACAATAGCTATTTCCATGTGTATTGTTGTCTATATAAAGCTTGTATACGTGTACTTGTGAAAATAGAATAAAAACAAATATCTTACACTTCACTACAGAAGGGAGCAAAGGCAAAGTCTTTAAACACCTAGGGAGGAGGAGGTCTTGGATTCAAGTCCCACCGACGACAGAAATAAAAGAAATTTGACATTCAAAAAAAATTTAACCACCATAAATAGTAGTTAAATACACCATGTAATAGACAATTTTATCCTCAATAAATAAGAGTATGAATCCTAACCGGTTGGGAAGGGAGCAAATGACTTGGAGCAGCTAGACTTAATGGCCACCAAGTTGTCAGAAATTACCACAGAGCCATCAGTTGCTATGCCCCAGAAGAGCTTCACTTCCCCATTTGCACCCTACATATTAACAAAAAGGTCAATATTACCCTTCTAGTTGTAAAATTATAGGTAAAGTTTTAAAGCAACTTACAAGTGATATGAAGACAGTTTTAGACTTGACATCATAGAGTATAAACCCGAAACTCCCATCAAGCTCTTTGAGAACGGAATGAGCCGGATATGGACCACGGTCTCGGAGGGTCTTGTAAGCTTGTATCACAAACATGGGTTCATTAGCTACCTTTGTTAACCCATATTGCTTGTTAAGGGTGCACAAGTTGTTTAAACCCCCCAAGAATATGCAGTAAATGTCATCCATGCTACAAAACAACCTGCATGCATATGCATATTATCAATATCACAAAAGGCTTTTGAATTGGACACCTCTAGTATCTGCCTGACATACATACATACCTTTGTTGTGGTAACGGGACCTGAGAAGAAGGATCAAAAGCCAAAGAAACATCATTTCCGAACGAAATCGAGAACGCATTGGTGTAGGATTTCAAGAAATGCTTCAAGGGATGTTGATCCTGATCTTCTTCGTGTTGATGGAAAGAGGATGATGGGCTATTCAGTTCTTTTGGTGCACTCACTAACCCATTCTTGAAGACTCCCAACATGTTTTCTTGACACGAAATATTAATATATATCTATGTGGATTGTATTGCAAAGAAAGATGATGAATAGATGTAGGATCTTCATGTGTTATTTATAGTCATCTTTCGTGGGGTCTGTTGGGGTTTGATGTGGCAGTATTATCCAAATCAAATGCAACTTTTTTGACCAACATATTCATTATTCTAATCAACGTCAAAATAGAAATTATTTCTGTAAATATATAAAAAAATACTGGAATTGATAAAATTTATGTATTGTTATATTAAAGTTTTATATTATATTTATATTTCATCTACTTTTTTTTGAACGGCAAACTTCATTAGAAAACGCCCCGCTAACAACTAACAAGTCGCTAGACAAGGGAAACAAAACAGAGCAAACAAAAATAAAGTTTTATATTTATATTTATATACACAGCTTTTATTCAAACCACTCTTAAAGTTTTATATTATATTTATATATCATCTACTAAACGGTATTAAAAATATACACAGCTTTGATTTTACCAGAAAAATAAAAAAATAAACCGCACCAGTGAGATCTTTTAATATTAAATTCATTTTAAAATTAAAACTGCACAACTTTTCACATCTGTAAAATAAATAAACAATTATATATATATATATATATATATGATATGGATAGGCTTCTAAAGTGAACACTAGTGTATTTGCGAACTGAGTGAACAAATTCTGGCCATTGATCTACACACGTGTATGGCCAGGATCTCATCATTAAATCGTAAAATACACTAGTGTATTTTAACATCAAATCCTAATCATTGATCTACACGCGTGTATGACCAGGATTAGTTCACTCAGTTCGCAAGCTACACTAGTGTTCACTCTTGAACCTAATCCTATATATATATATATAGGGTCGGGATTTGGAGAAAACGGTAGAAAGTGTGAGAACGGTGAGAACGCTTATGGATCGTCAGATTAAAACAATCTATGGACTAGATTGGCACGGTGGCGTTTTCGTAAATAACATCAATTTTATTACGTGGACGCACCTCATTAAGGGTAAAAGCGTCTTTACACCTCTATACCAAAACGCCATTATGATGAAAAAACGCCAATACGGACCAAATCACATCGCTATATAAACAAAAAACATATCCCCCAGAACCTGAAACGCCATATTTCTACTATATATCATTCAACTTACAAACGCCAAAATCCCCAAAACAACAAACACAACTACTCAAAAGCGCTATATTTTCTACTATATACCATTCATCTTAGAAAACGCCAAAACACTCAAACATCAAAAGATTCCAAAAGATCGACGGTTCTTTCAGATACATTATTTCCTCAGTAAAACGCCAAAAATGGCAAATATCGTTTTTTGTATATTCAAAATATTGTTCTACGCCAAAGTGTTGGATAATGCATTCTTCCATGAGGTGCTGTGACTAAAATAACATTTTGCTACATGAGATTGACAAATCGTAAACAAAAAGATGCTGGGGTCAGACTTATGTCGTTTTATGTGGTTTGTTCTTGATGAATATTTTAATGGCATGAAAAAGACGAATGACACTACTGAGTTGTTTGAAGATACATATTCAAAAAAAAAAAAAAACTCATGTCATTTTGTCTTTCCAAACGGCCACAAAAACACAAGCATGGCTAAGCCAAACCACCAGTGAACATGATTCAAAGAAGAAAGAGACTGATGACAGTGAAGATTTGGAAGATGAATTGTTTTTATTTTTATTTTTTTAATTTTCTTTTTCTGTTGTTTGCAATGTATTTTTCAACTTAGAATAAAAACATTATCTTAATTAAACGCCAAACAGTCATAATGCATATGAAAAACGCCATAAATGGAGTAAAAATGCCAAAAACTCTCAAACTATAATGAAAGTAATTTGCAGAAGTATTAATTAAAAAAAGCTAAAAATGGAAAAAAAAAAACGCCAAAAACTACTTAAATCCATTCAAAAACGCCAAACCTGAAAAGCTGAACAAAAAAACAGTAAAAATACACAGTAAACTGAAAAAGACGGCTACTTTATTAATATCATTTATTATAAATAAAATACCGCCTAAACTACGCGCCAAAAACATCCTATAAAGAGAGACTTCTCTGCAAAACAACTTATCACAAAACCAGAAACAAACGCCATATTCCCTATAAACCATTCACTTTAAAAACGCCACAAAAAAATACTTAAAAAAGCCACAGATGCAGAACCTCGATTCTGCTATATTGAGTATTGATCTGAATGAAGATTCACTGAATGGATTCTTCTCTGAGTTGGGTATCTCTATAATCTTTTGCTGAATGAGATGGACAAATATTCAAGACAAAGAGACTGATGACACTGATATGACATCATGTCACTTTGTTCTTTATGGATATATGGATGGCATGAAGGGATCAATACATTAGAGCAGGCGTTGGTCTTCAACATGTCATCAAACAAGTATATATCCACCTACCATAAAGGATGCCACAAAAAATAAGCATCTTTTAAAGATGGCCGTTATGTAGGAAAATAAGGATCTACATAAGGCATTCAAAAACAGGTTCAAAACGCCAAAAATGTTAAAGTAGAAGAGGCTGATGACAGTGAAGATTTGAATGAGAAATTAGATTATAATTTTTAATTTTTTTTTAATTTTTTATTGTTTGTTATGTAATTCTTTGTTGTTTATCATCTAATTCTCTGCTAATTTAAAAAAAAATTGATTATAAAACGTCAAAAACTACAAACACCAAAACGCCTGATAGTTTGAAAACTGTGAGAACGAATGCTAGCAAAGTACGAGGTTGCTATATAAAACGCCAAAAACGCAAACAAAGTATTACTGGAAAAATCAACACTAATTGACATATGAAAATTGAAAGAAACAGTAAAATAAAGAGACGGTATCATTTATTGCCAAAAACATTATAGTTATATTAATGCCACTACATGGAAAATTGAAAATTATTTATCTTTTCAAAACACCATAATTGCCTGTCACATTATAGACCTGTATCCTAAATGGCAAAACACTTAATATAATAAAATCAAGAAAATTACTGATGTTTTTTTTTATATTAAAAGCCTGCATCCTGATCTAAAAATCAATAAAAACGCCAAAACAATACTTAAAACGCCAAAATATTTACTATAATTCTGATCTAAAAACAATAAAAACGCCGCGTATTTAATAAACGCCAAAAAATGGAAAGATGAAGGGACACGCGTTAATAAAAAAGAAAAATGAAAAGACAAAAAAACCCCTCCGCCTTTCTCTAAGCGGCGTGACACGTGTTAGGCCAGGAAGCGTTCTCACCGTTCTCACACTTTTGAGCGTTTTCTCCTGATCCCGTTTATATATATATATATATATATATATAATTTTTTTTTGTTGACAAGGGTTGATGAATAGTAACTTTATTTTTATAATAACATATAGTTTTTTATTATTTAATATATTATAATAATTTATTATTATATTTACTTTTAATAACATATTTTTAATTTTTTCGCTTTTTAAAAAAAAAATATATTTCCTTTACCATTTTTAATAATTGTTTGAGTAAACTTCCGTTTTGCTCCCTATGGTTTGGTCACTTTAACGGTTTTGCCCCAAACCTTTAAAAATAGCCATTTTACTCCCTGATGTTTTGGTTTTGTTGCCAGTTTGCTCCCTGCGGGGAGCAAAATGGAAAAACAAACAATTTGGATGGAGTTGGAGGCGGGGAGCAAACTGGCAAAAAAAACTTAAACATCAGGGAGTAAAATGGTTATTTTTAAAGGTTTGGAGCAAAACCGTTAAAGTGACCAAACCACAGTGACCAAACATATATTAATTTATCGATTAATTTGATACTTCTTTAATAATTTATGTTATAACTTTTTTCTAATAACTTAAGTACGTAGTTGTGTTTAATTTTTTCCCTGACATTCTGTTATAAGTTTTGTTAAAAACAAAGTTGTACTCAAAATAAAGTATTTATTTAGCATCATAAAATGGTGTGATGATAAACTAAATCGTTCTAATGGTTTAGCTTTCTAAACAACATGCTTTATTTTCAAATCACGTTTGTTTTACATTATCATTTACTCGGTTTCGCCGCAACGCACGACGTAAAACAAACTAGTATATATTAAAACACACAGATTATTTTTTATATCGTAAAAGAAAAATAAGAGTGGTTTGAATAAAAGTCAATATTTTATCCAAAATCTTCAAAACTAATTACTGAAGGAGGAAGGGGCACTCAAGGGTAGTCCTGATCAACCATTATCCGCTACGGCAATTTTAATGTAAAATACCCATTAGTGTAAAATTTAGCGCCTACTTATGCCATAAACTAAATTTATTTTATTTTTTAAATTAAATAAAGTCAAATGTTAATTAAATTTCATTATAATAAAACTTAAAACTTATAACATTACATGAAACCTAAAACTTACAACCATACGTTATAAAATAAAACATAATACTTAAAACATTACATAACATAAAGCCTAAACATCACATAAAATTAAAACATAAAACTTAAACATACGTCTTAATAATTTGCCACACCAAAATGTGCTCTAAGGCCTCGTCGTAGACGTGTTTGTAATCCACAAGGGCCACTTGAATTAACTTCTGCCTCTGAGAGATTGTTGTGAGGATTTTCCACACTCATAAACCTTCCATGGAACCTTGAACGCTTGAAACGGACAAACGAGAAACGTGAATCTAGTTGATCCACGTTTCAGGTGGTCTCACCGATGTGGATACAAAATTGTTGGAACACTCGGTTCCAAAAAGAACCCCTTCTACTAATGGATGTGCGTTCGTTATGGATCGCGACATAAGACATCGCCAACGCGATGTCTTCCTCTTTAGTCCACGGGTTCCTTGCCATTTTATGAATATGGAAATATAATATTTAGAGAGGTTTTGGTAGATGGAAATATAAAATTGAGAGAGTTTGATGTCGACAGGGTAGATTGAATAATAGAATGGATTGGTTAAATAGAGAAGGGTAATTTATTATTTGAATTTGATTTTTTTTTAAATATTAAACGGTCAATTTTTGGGGTGCAACGGTTGAAACGTACATTGAAAACAGTAATTTCTAGTGGGGTTGTGGTGCTAGCTTTCGGAACCTGCCTGCCTTACCTGCGAAGGTGACGGTGATGTTCTGGCGCTGGTCCAAACCCGGACAGACCAACCCGCACAATGCTCCGGATCCCCTTATAGTGAGTTTTTTTAACACATGCGAATAATATCTATATTGTGATGATATGGCAATAAGTTTCTTTAATTGATCTAAGAGCATTCACAATCAAATCTTGTACATCTCTATAATTACACTAAAACACTATATTTTTTCTCTCATTTTCAATTAAATAATATTTTTTTATACTTTTATCATTATCTTTTCTCTATCTTCCACTTATAACCACTTTCAAAAAATATAAAAAACTTATAAAGTTGAACAGTATCTCCTCCGAATTTACTAAGAATAGTAATTTTCTCTCTCTTTTTTTCTCTCCTCACTCATAAAAATTTATAATCACTCTCACAAATATAAATGTTACACTTACATAAATATAAAGGATTCATTTTAGAGTTAAATGCCATTTTAGTCCCTGTGGTTTGTGCCATTTTGACAGTTTAGTCCAAAGGTTTCATTTTTAACATGTGGGTCCAAAAAGGTTTCACCGTTGCCATTTTAGTCCACTGGGTTAACTTCATCAATTAATTCTGTTAACGAAATGGGCAATTCGGTCATTTTATATGTAATTCTGTTAACTAGAAGGGCAATTTGGCCATATAAAATGACCGAATTGCCCTTCTCGTTAACAGAAAAAATAAATGAACTTAACCCAGTGGACTAAAATGGCAAGGGTGAAACCTTTTGGACCCACAGGTTAAAAATGAAACCTTTGGACTAAACAGACAAAATGGCCCAAACCACAAGGACTAAAATGACATTTAACTCTTCATTTTAAATGTCTAATCTGTTTATGTATTTAAATATTTTTAAACAATTCAAAACTAAAATATTACTTTTTTTTTAGAGTAAATTGCTAAAATAGTCCCCAACGTTTGTTCACATTTGCTAGATCCATCCAAAAAAAGATTTTTTCTCATATGAACCACTGAGGTTTCAAAAAAGTTGCTAAATCCATCCAAACTTCAGGGACGATTTTAGCAATTTAATAAAACAAAAATTTTTTGGATGGATTTAGCAAATGTGAACAAACGTCAGGGACGATTTTAGCAATTTACTCTATTTTTTTTATTTTCAGCTTTTTATTATATATCTTAATTAACATAAAATCTATTTATTTTTTTATTTTCATCTTTTTATTAAATTTCTTATTTAACATAAAATCTACTAGTTTTTTTTTTGAACGGCGAATTTCTACAACAGGCGATAGATTCGCACCTGCTTTTGCAGGCCCTCCACCCCACTCTGGCCAAGACTATGTTGTCTTAACCGGGCTTACGCTTGGCATCAGAGTTTGGCTTGGCGCTCCCCGACAAAATTTCCAGCCTATTGCCATATGCGAGTAGTTGCACCCTCCACAAGAGCCGAAAACTCTCTGGAGTAAATGCACTGTAATAGAAAACTCGGGTGTGCTCTGCGGGTTTCGAACTTGTGACCAGGCCTTCACCCACTTCATAATAAAGATTAATCATTTATATTTTACAATTATGAATACGGTTTTATATTTATAATCATCTAACCATCTAACCAAGTCTTTTAAAATGTAAACATTTTACTCATTACTAATCCTTTAATAAAGTTAATTATACAACAAAATCTTTTCAACGGTTTAATTTGTTACCTGTTTAGCAAGAACGTGTATTTTATTTTATAAATGAACAAAAAAATACTGGGTGAAGGCCTGGTCACAGGTTCGAAACCCGCGGAGTACACCCGAGTTTTCTACTACAGTGCATTTACTCCAGAGAGTTTTCGGCTCTTGTGGAGGGTGCAACTACTCGCATATGGCAGTAGGCTGGAAATTTTGTCGGGGAGCGCCAAACCAAACTCTGATGCCAAGCGTGAGCCCGGTTAAGACAACATAGTCTTGGCCAGAGTGGGGTGGAGGGCCTGCAAAAGCAGGTGCGAATCTATCGCCTGTTGTAGAAATTCGCCGTTAAAAAAAAACTAGTAGATTTTATGTTAAATAAGAAATTTAATAAAAAGATGAAAATAAAAAAATAAATAGATTTTATGTTAATTAAGAGATATAATAAAAAGATGAAATAAAAAAATAGAGTAAATTGCTAAAATCGTCCCTGACGTTTGTTCACATTTGCTAAATCCATCCAAAAAAAGTTTGTTTTATTAAATTGCTAAAATCGTCCCTGAAGTTTGGATGGATTTAGCAACTTTTTTGAAACCTTAGTGGTTCATATGAGAAAAAATCTTTTTTTGGATGGATCTAGCAAATGTGAACAAACGTTAGGGACTATTTTAGCAATTTACTCTTTTTTTTATGATATAGAGAATGTAGTACAAGTTTGTGTTGCTTTTTCAAACGTTAACATCCATTGATTGGTCCACACGTGCAGCTGACGATGATCCAACTCAATGTGTTAGATTCATCCTCATCTTTTTGTCATTCGGTAGTTCGGCCTTGTGTAAAATACTCATTTGTTATTTTTCCAAATAAAAAAATTACTGAAGTCTAATTTTATTTAATATATTAGATAAAACTAGCTTACATACTGTTACACAGGTTGAATACCATAAACGATTTAATTTATAATTATACTAGGTTATAACCCCGTGTATTACACGAGTCGAATAAATGAAATATATATACTAAATATAAATAATAAAACAATATATCTTTAAAAACCTCCTTTATTGCACGGGTTGAATAAATATAATTTTATATATTAAATAATAAAAAGTTATATCTATAAGAACCATATTGTACGTGTTGAATAAATATAATTTTATATACCAAATAAAAAAGTTATATCTTTAAAACACGTGTATTACACGGTTTGAATAAATTTAATATTGTTTATCAAATAATAAAATAATACATCTTTACAAAACATCATTTATTACACTGGTTGAATAAATGTAATTTTATATACCAAATAATAAAAAAGTTACATCTTTAAAAATATGTGTATTACACGGGTTGAATAAATGTAATTTTCTATACTAAATAACAAAAAATATATATCCTTAAAAAAACCTTGTGTATTGTACGAATCGAATAAATCTAATTTTATATATCAAATGATAAAAAAGTTATATCTTAAAAAACCTTACGTATTACGCGGGTCGAATAAATGTTATTTTATATAGTAAATAATAAAAAAATGTATATCTTTAAAAAAACCACGTGTATTACACGGGTCGAATAAATGTAATTTTGTATGGTAAATAATAAAAAAGGTATATCTTTAAAAAATCACGTGTATTACACGGGTTTAATAAATCTAATTTTATATATCAATAATAATTTTAGGGGCCAAAAGGGTTAGAAAAAAAGACGTTGGGGTCCAAAAGGGTTAGAAAAAAAGACGTTGGGGTCCAAAAGGGTTAGTAAAAAAGACGCCGAGTGCTCAGATGTTAAAAAATTCCTTTTTGGGCTAAAAGGGTAAAAGTGATATAACCACAGGGGCCAAAATCGTAATTTACTCTAATATCAAATTAGATAACTAAGTTTGAATTTGAAGTTAACAGATAAATATAAAAGTAATAATTAAACTAAATAATATTTAGTAGGAGGATTATCTATATAATTAATTAAAAGAGTTTAAACTAAAATAATAATTATCCGTAAGACATAGCCTAATATGATGACAAGTGTCCTCAAAATGGTTTCTTTTATTATAGAGTATAGACTAGGTTAAAACCCGCATGTACATGCGGTTTAACAAATAAGAGTAGTTTAATTTTGTTTGGAATAAAAAAAATTATTCTATATTAACAGAATATAGTTAAAAATATATAGGATAGTTTAAAAAGTACAAAATAAAATTCAAATTTCACTAAAAATCTCCTTGTACACCACATGTGTTGTCTTACTTGTAACATTTCCATCCTCATCTAATATAAGTAACTTTACACCGGCAACATAAAGTTGGCCATGTGTGAAAACGGGATATTTCAAATACAATCCAACACTCGATAGATATTGTTCTTGACTTTTGTTTATTGTCATTGCAAAACATACTGATAATGGGAATTGACGTCGTTGAAACTTGACTGAAATTTTTTTTGTCAGATGGTATTCAAATGGTGTTGCAGCAGAGTTTTTTGCAATGTAACTGTTAAAGATGTAAAAGATTGTGTAATCAACAATACTTACATTATGGAAATATATCTATTATCACAAAACATGTGGATTTTACCTTCTTCTAAAATTAATAATCTTTTCATTGCGTTCAATGATGAACAACTTAGTGATATAGAAAGCGTTTGAGACATTGATGTTGTCTAAGGTAAAATATAGAAAAAATTACAAGTTTTGTCCTTTATCTTTATACCATATTTCAGGCGGTGTCATTTTCAACGAATTTTGACAGGTTTTGCCCTTTATAAGGAATTTTATTGCATGTTTTGTCCTTTGACCCTAACCTAGTTAGATTTTTTTGTTAAATCTGGTCACATGCAAGTCACATGAGGGTAGTTTAGTCTTTATACATATAAAGAACAATTTTTGTAAATACAGATACATGTATAAATACAACCTCTCAATTCTCCTTTTTTTTAATTCTTTACTCTCCCATCTCAACAAATGGCGATTGTTGCAACTGCAAGCCCTAACTCAAAACCTACCTTATCTACTCCCAAGAAGAAAACAACAACAACGGTCACCAGCACCGGCGATGAGGAGAAGCAAATCACGTCTGAGATGAAGTCTAATAATCAGAGTTCTAAACCGCAGAAAAGAAATAGTAATCCAGGTGTTCGTGTTATTCACGACAAGATTTACGACTCTTAGAACAGTGTTTGTACTATGTTCTAGATGGGAGCTGTGTTGACTTTTAGAGTCAAAGTTTATTAATCACAGAGCAAAAGAATTTTAGTACTAATTGTCATGGTTGTAATAATCGCTAGCGCTAGTCTGTGATGGGGTACCGAGTACCGACTAGCTATTACCTTTTAATCAAAATTAAAGATTATTTGGATGTTCAGTTCAGTTTGCATTCAGTCTTGTGTTATTTCTATGTAATTTGTTTTTTCACCTAGAAGTTAAAGTTTTTTTGGTCTATGATGTGCACAAAATGCAACATATAAATTACATCAATTGTGGCATAAAACTAACCCCTTTTTAGTACTAATGTTGGAAAAATTGTGTTTTGTCTTCCTTTTGTATTTTCAGGATTAAATGAGCTCAAATAAACAAAAGAAGCAAAAAGGCAGCTAAATCTGACATAAATACAAGAAAAGGAACAAACGTGGCATGCCCGGCCTCCCGACAGCAACTTCCTAAGCAAAACAAGAGAACAGAAGGCTGAACACGCCCCGTGCTCAGTGAGCACGAGGGCGTGCCCAAGTGTCAGCAGAAAAGACAAAGTTGTAGAAGCTTCTATCGCCCACCACGGGGCCGTGGTCAACTCTAAGATTCGCAGAATCTAGGGAAATCTTGATAGTACAGATACGCTTCTGCACACGGGGTCATGCTCAGCGGACACGGGGGCGTGGTCAACTAATACAGACAAACAACATTTAATGAAGAAAGAGAGGAGGATGGACACGGGGCCGTGTCCAATGGACACGGGGCCGTGCCCGAGCTTCTGTTCAGCCTATAAATAGGAGTGCTTGGATCACTTGCAACTCATCCCTTGGCACACCACCTCTCTCACACTTCACCCACCACCCACCACCATCATAACACCATCATCCACCACCATAATCCATTGTCCATCATAGAGTGTGTGAGTCGTCTCGGGATCCAAGATTGATCGTAAGAGTTCTTGACAATCAAAGGCCATGTTTGCATAAGTCTCTTACATCACTTGGTGAAGACAAGTGTTTAGTGTAATACTTTTTATTTTTAATATTTTCGCACTTTTTATTTGGTTATGTATTAATGACTTTAATAACTAGTTTCTTATGTTGAAGGTGATTCTTCCTTATCGTTTGTCCGTGGTGTCATGGCATTATTTTACTGTCTATATAAAATAAAAGATTTTCACCATTCATATCTCCACGGTCTATATGGAGATATGTTGGCTACCTGGTCGGGGGTTAAGGGAACAGTTTGGTAAGAGTCTTGCCATTGTTCAGTGTATAGATCCTGCAAAGGACCTGGGTCAAATTTAGTAGGACCTCCTTCAATACCCACCGATATTGGATGGCGGGGGTCCAAACTCTTTGGTCCCCTCATAAGTTAAACTACTATTAAAACTTTAACCCGGCTACTTAGGACTGTATCCCTGCTGACTCAGACTACTTAGCCGAGGGTAACGTCACCTTCAAAAGAGGGGCCTACCACAATATGCATTAATAACTTAATTAATTATCTTTCAATAATCCGACCCTTTAGGATTTTATCCTTGCTGACTCAAACTACTGGGTTGAGGGTAACGTCACCTTCAAAAGAGGGGCCTACTACAATAACTAAGATAATCTCTTAAAAAGTGCAAAAGTGCGGAAATAATCAAAGGTTACACTACACACGAGTCGGATCCAAGTGATTCATTTTGTCTATCTGTTTTTATTTTTATTTTATTTTTCAGCATTTTAGTTAGTTTTATTTTTCTAGTTTAAAACCTTTTTCTAACTTTTTGATTTGATTAGACGTTGAGGATAAACCGGTACTAAAAGCTCTTGTGTCCTTGGACGACCTCGGTATCTTACCAACACTATACTACGCTCACGATGGGTGCACTTGCCCATATGTGTGTTTAGTGTTAGTAAATATCGTGTTTTATAAATTTAAACTGGCTAAAAAGTGTAAACGGGCTTAAAATATATATAAAAACCTATCACACCTAACGCACATCAGTCCATTATTAAAACATTGGTGAGTATTTTTGTCATCAGCCCACTGGTATCAATTGCTATCATTTTTGCACTCTTTGATTCCCCCCCTCAGCATATATCAATTGTTATCAATTTACTAACCTTTGGCTTCTTAATACAACTTTTGGTCACACATGTTCTAGACAGAGGAAGGGAGATAGTACTATAGTTTGGACTCAGCACATGTCATGGACAGGGGTTGCTAGGGATCTCATCATTTTACTTCACGTGTCCGTTGGATATGTGTCGCGCATACTCTACAACGCAGTCTTGTGGTTAAGTGCGAACATAGTTAGATAGTTACATGTTTCGCCCGTTACGTGATACATGTTGGTTATGCGTAAACGCTTTCGCTATACTATTTGCTACTCAAACTTGTGCACTCACCTTTACATTTTATGTATTAACTTTATTTTAACGTATGTGACAGGTTGATAGGATGCTATGTATGCTGTGACGAATCAAGTAGGAAGTCTAGAAACCCACCAAATAAGAAATCTGAGTTGTCGGAACAGTTTATTTGTTTTTGAGACACGCTATCTGTAATGACTGTTTTTTACTTTATATGTTAGTGGTATGGGACATTAACGTTTAATATATTGTGATTAATAGTTGTTATGGATTCTCTTGGACAATCTGTTTCGCTCAGTGCCACGCCCCGATGTTTCCTCCATGTATATTATTTTTTATTATATATGTAACAAAAATAATTAAATAAAAGAAATTGAAAAGGGTTTGAGTAAATTGCCAAAATCGTCCCTGTGGTTTTATATTTGTCAGTTTCATCCAAATATCCTCAACTTAACAGAAAAAATAAACTAAATTAGTGGTTTGGATGAAAATGGCAAAAAGTTACAAACGTTGGGGGCAATTTGGTACAAAAGTGTCATTTTGGACGAAAATGACAAACGTGCCCAAACCTCAGGGACGATTTTGGCAATTAACTCTAACTTTAAATATGATTAGTTGCTGTCATTTATTATCACTATAAAAGCTTAAAAGCTTAAGATATCTAAAATATGTAAAATACCATGATATATAAATTTCAAAAATTATTCGTAACATAAATACATTATATAATATCAAGATATATCCATCTCAAAAGAACAATTTATTTTTCAAGTAATAAAACCAGTGTTGTAGAAGGCGCTAGGCGCTAGTCGGACGGTGAGGCCTAGGGATTAATCGGGATTAATAGGGACTAATCGGAATGAGAATTTTTATATGTAATTTTTCAAATTTATATATATAGGGTTGAGTTTATTTCAGAACTCTAAATAACTCCAGAACTTTCAGAACTCCTAATAAACAATCATTTTATATATAAGTTTTTGTATTTAGGATCTTTTTATCATCTATTATATGTATTTCTTTGATTACATACATGTTAAAAGTAGTTTACATATGTTTAGTTGTCAAAATTATATATATGTGTCATAACTAATTACATATATGTAAAAAAAAACTAGTTTACATATGTGTGATTATAAAATTACATATAAAAATGATAAAATTACTCTTAACATGTATGTAATCGTAAAAATACACATAATAAATGATAAAATTATCCTAAACATAAAAATATATAAATAAAAAGATTGTTTATTAGGAGTTCTGCGAGTTCTGTAAATATTTATGGTTCTGAAATGATCCTGGCCCTATATATATATATATATATATATACATAATAATATAAAAATAATACTTCAAAATTCACATAAATACTTCAAGTTTCAAATAGTATGGTTAAAAAATAAGCAATTAAGCTTAAACATAACAAATCAAGTACTTAGAAATTCAAAAATTAACCAACTTTTGATCGACTAGGACCGATTTTGAGCAAAAAAACACTGGTCCGATTAGTCCAACTTGAACGACTTTTGACCGACTTTGATCTGGACCGATTTGCTCAAATTTAGGCGATGAACAGCCGATTAGTGCCTAGGCGCCGATTAACCGGCCACCTAGACCGACTTCTTCAACACTGAATAAAACTATTAGAATGAAACATTACTAAACAAGGGTTAGCAAAAAAAAAAAAAAAAAAAAAAAAAAAAAACAAAACAAAACAAAAAAAAATTAAAAATTTTTGAGGTTATGTTTTGAGTATATGATTTCGGGTAAACGACTATATAGTTTTGGGTAATTGGGCCGGTTATCACATAATCTCATACCCACATAATATTTTTTTTTAAATCTCATACATAGTCTCATATCCATCAGGTTTTAGATATATCCAACATAAATGTTTCAGGTTTCTAGTATACATGTTAGACTCAAGTTTTTTTACCATCCATTCATCTAAAGTATACCCGTTGGACTCGAGTCATTCAAATTCAATTGGAAAGTCAAATTGAATTGATTTTTTGGAATGTTGATCGAATACGAAACCAACTTTCAAAAAAAAAAATTAAGAGTAAACTGCAATTTTACCCCCTGGGGTTTAGGCCAATTGGCACTCTGACCCCCCTAACGAAATAATTGCAATTTTACCCCCCAACGTTGGTGTTATATCGCACATTTACCCCTCGGCGTCAAATTCCCTGGTTATCTTTAAACGGCCAAAGGGGGTCAAAGGGAAGAAATGTAATTTTACATTATATATTACTATTACCCCTAATTTTCCAATTATTTTCAAGAACCCACCACCATTTTCCCTTGATCTAATTCAAAACCCACTCGATTCTCACAAACCCTAACCCCAATCCAATTCAGAAATGTACTTGCTTTCTTTTTTCTTTCGGTAATCTCTCGCTTTCACTTTTCTTTTCCTTAAAGATCCCCAATCCAATCGTTCCGCTGTCAATTCACTTCACCTAATTCTTTTGTTTTCTGTTGATGAATGTTTCAGATTCTGAATTTTAAATGAATTGGGAGTTGGAATTCAGGGACTGAAGAAGATGGAAGATGTTGCGGCTCTTATCGAGGCCACCGGATCCCGCTTTAGTAATCTTGAACTCATTGGAAGAGGCTCTTTTGGAGGCGTTTATAAAGGGTAATTGCTTCTTAAATTATGTTTGATTAAGAGTTTATCAAGGTAACTGAAGTGATTGTTTGATTTTTTTTAAATAAATGGCTTTAGTTATGGTTTGATTTGTTTCTAGGTGACTAACATTGTGTAGTGTTTAGGGTTTTATTTTGTATACCATGAGTTTTTTAGCTCTGGTAGTTCGATTCTTCGAATATGATGTAGGTATATTACTTGTTTGATGTCTATCAAAAGTATTTATTAGTGGATGGAATTTGATCAATTAAAAAATATCATCTTATGAATTTTGAAACTAACCTAGCAGGGAATTCCAAAAATCGAGACTGCTAGTGATCAACGCTTTGAATATAGGCGTGTGGCGTGATCGTATGTGGCCTGATGGTTGGACTGCTGTTACTGCAGATGGCAAGCGCAGTGCTCAGTTTGAACATACACTTTTAGTTTGGATGTTTGGATTTAGATGGTTTAATTTGAGTTGTTTAATGTTTTGATTTGGGTGTTTATTATGAAGAACATTGGATGTATAAATTGTTACACTTTAATGGAATGGTTCACTAAGGTGATGAAATGATAGCATGATACAAGATGATGTATGGATTGAATTCAGTACATCTAAAATGCTCTGTATGGATAGCATGATACAAGATGCAATGTTCATTTAAAATGGTTATCAATGCTTGATGTATGGATAGCATGATACAAGATGCTCTGTACATCTAAAGAGTGAGTAATGATATAAAACAATGCTCTGTACATCTAAAAAGCTCTGTACATCTAAAATGGTTCATTAATTGATAAAGATGATGTATGGATTGAATTCAGAAGCTTGATTTTGTGCATTACATGATTTGAACACAAATGACTATTATTCAGAAGCGACGATGGAGGTGGAGGTGGGTGGTGGCGGCTGATGGTGGTGGAGGTGGGTGATGGCGGCTGATGGTGGTTTAGGCGGGAAAGGTTTTTTTTTTTTTCTGCAGGGGGTAAGGTTTGCAAGAACTATTTAACAACGGGGGCAGTGGCGGACCCAGGAATTTTTCCATGGAGGTGCGGAACATTTTTAAAAATTTTAGGCCCCTAGGTGTATAAGTAAAAAAATCGGTTCATATCGGGTCGGGTCATGTAAAACAAACGAACATCAAACTAAATTTATATAATCATCAAAAACATGTCAAACCTTGTTACAAACATAACTAAAACGTCGACGCCCTACGGGTTTTTATTTTTTGAAATCTATCCAAAACATTATCTAAAGCTAATTTCTTAAGCAATCTTTATCTATATAACATAAGTTCATCGCTCCATAACATAATGTTTCAATTTTAGTTTTCAACTATTCAAGCTCTAAAAATCATAACGTAAGTTGTAATCACCCTAAAAATATATAAACAACATAATCACCCTAAAAATCATCTAAACAACGTCAAAACACACAAAATTTCAAACCTATTTAACAACTTTATTACCCTTTATTCTCCTATAATATCAACCAAAATCATCAAAATAACAAAGAAACTTACCCGTATTCGGATTCCGGTTAGATTTGGTGTCGAACGACGGTAGTATGGTGGCTGATTACGGTGGTCGCCGGCTGCTGGACTGTTGTCGCTGGGTGATGTTGTTCATTGGCAGTGCAGGGACGAAAGAGAGAGAGAGAGAGCGGGATAGAGTTTCTAAAGGTTTTGGGCTTTAATTATTTTATTATAGTTTGAAATATTGTTGGGTTTGGTTAACGGGCTAAGACTTAGTGGGCTAGCTAGTTAGGAATTATAAGTGGGTAAATGTATGGGTATTTGAGTTTAGTTGGTTAGGTATTAAAAGTTATATAATTTAGGTAGTATATTTTAAAAAAAAAATAAGAGTTTACTAAAAAAAATTTAAAACATAAATTGATAACACTTTTTACCTAAGGGGTGCGGACGAAAAATTTCAAAGGGTGCGGTCGAAAATTCCAAGGGGTGCGGACGAAAAATTCCAAGGGGTGCGGACGGGATTTTCGACGGAATTTAGCCCTAATTTTTTCCCCCGGGGGTGCGCCCGCCCACCTTGGGGTGGGCTTGGTCCGCCCCTGAACGGGGGGTAATATTGCAGAGTACATGTGACAACCCTAGATTTCAAGGTCTTTTCCATACACATCACTGACTTCACAATCCTGTTTTTGCAATTTGAATTACATGTTGTCGTGTGTAGTTTATCTGAATGATTTATGTGTTATGTGTAATGATTGGTTGATAAATGTGTAGTGTTAATATAAATTATTTAAGGTTTATTAGTATGGTTTTTTGCCACAAGTTCTCTCCGACGAAAAATGGTATTATTCGTCACATGTAACCTCGACGAAGAATGGTTCTTCGTCGAGGATGGTTTTTCGCCGTAATGGGCCTCGGCCCGGAATGGTTCGCGGCCCAACCTGTTATGTTATAACCTCATGTTTAGTAACCATAAACCAGAAAACCCTAAAGTCTTTCTTTCCTGATCGACGACAAACTTGATTTCCTTGGAGCTCTCAATCATTCGAGCACCTCTACACTACTCGGGTCATCTTGTTTATCGGTTTGTGTCTAACGTTATCACTCGATGAGTTTCTGATGAGTTGTGATGTTATGCGAATTAGAGTTCCGTCAATAGGATGATAGATCTAGAATGTTACATGATGCGGAAATTCTGATGATTTAGTATATTTTCATGATCGTGTTATGATTTGTTGATTTCCGTATAACGAGTTCATGGCATGATAGATTGACATTAGATGGTGTATGATCAGTGAATGTTATGTTTTAAAGTTTGATGAAACTGTTATATTGAACTGATTCGAATGATGTTAATTGTTATGATAGTAATGATGATATGAATATGTGAATTGTTAATGCCCTTGTTGCATGTTAATGATAATTGGGAACTTGATGATTGGTCGATGATCGTGTTGAAACCGTTGATGATTAGGGTTCTAGGAAAACGTGAAATTGTAACTGATTGAATCTGTAACTGTTTTGCTCGACGAACCAGGGTAGACCTTCGTCATACTTCACCTCGACGAAGAATAGGGTATTTCGTCATAGTTGATCTCGATGAAACATATGGTTTTCGTCACACCTTATCTCGACGAAACATATGGTCTTTCGTCACACCTTATCTTGACGAATCATAGGGTTCTTCGTCGGACGGTTCTTCGCCGAAGGGTGATCTGTTTGGGCTTGGGCTTGGTTAAGTGGCCCAGTTAACTGTTATGGGATATTTGTGTGTTATACATGGGGTGTGAACTGAGTATGTGAAATGTAATCCTTGAAATACTGAGTTAATTGATAAATCCTAAAACTGATTGTTATTGGTAACCACAATAGGGTTGGTTGACTAAATGGACGGGTAATTAAACATACCGAGCAAAGCAAAGGTGAGTTCATTCCTCTTGAGCATGCGTCCCGGTGGGTGGGACAGTCATTGAGTATCCCTGAGAGGGATAGATTTTTGGGTAAATCAATTGGGTATTCCTGAGAGGAATACGTCTTGTGGGTAAAATCGGGAATGTTGGATAATATACTCATCCTATCACCTTTAAGTCCCATCTTGTTTGTTACCTGAGAGGTAACGGAGTATTAGTTGGTAGCGCTATCTAGGTTTGGCACCCTCACCCCATACATGAGAGGACGGGTGTGAACTAATGACTCAGTAATGCCCAATGCTTTGATAGGAGCATTGGGGAAAGGGAAAAATAAATCTGGAGCCGTCTTGTATTCGGGGTATTATCAACATTGTAATCAATGAATTGAACTAAACACTTGGTAACTAACGTTTTCGTAAAATTATGAACTCACCAGCGTTGTCTGATACACTTGTTGCATGCTCGCAGGTTGTTAGGTACTTTGGATAAGGAACTTGCTGTCTGGATGGCTGGAGTGGTCATGGGTCGTACTGCTTGGATTTGCAAGACTTATTTAATGATTTCACGTATATTGGTTTTGAAACGATTAAACAGTGTTTAACCATTTGCTTCCACTGAACATGTTAAACTTGGAAATGTTATGAATGTTTTATCTTTATGAATGGAAACTTTGTTTATAACTTGATCTTAGTTCAATGTGATTGGTGGCTAGATCCCGGTACGTCACACGCCTAACGGAGTTTCCGCATGTGGTATTTTGGGGGTGTGACCTATTGGTATCAGAGCCACTGGTTATAGTGAACTAGGTTTTAAAATGTTTTTATAAAACCAGACTATAACCGAACAGCTTCGAAATCGACCATGACACTCAGCTCCAGATTGCAAGGTTCGTTTCTCGTTTACTTATTGCATATCGTATTTAGTGAACACTTGTGAATTGCATGTGAACGCACACTTAACACTATAGTATGAGTTTTTTTTGTGCTGTAGCCTACGTCATGTGATTGATAGTGTGATACTCCTCTAAACCTTCATGATCTATGTTGTGGTGTTCTTGTTTGTTACACGAATTTGAGGAACCTTTTAAGCATAAGTTGGGATAAGCTGAGATAAACATGCAAATCGCATTACTATTATGGGTGCACACATAATAATAATGTGGGGTGCATGTGAGTCCCAGTGAGGCCTAACGAGTGTGAAAGGGGTTCCGCTCTGTTGTCTGATGTAAGTTTTGTAGTCTATAGAAGTCATCATGAGGTTTGACTCCTACCTTATCTCGACTCTTAACCTTTCCCTTTTCTTATATAGAATCATGAGCGAACGAGGCCATGGGCGTGGTCACATTGCGATGACTCAGGCCGAGCTGACAAACTTGATTAACACACGTGTGGCTGAGGCTTTAGCAGCCTATCAAGCTGGTACTATATGTGCCAATTACCCTTTATTCTTGTGTCGCGTACACAACTCTTACCCGTGTGCTGTGTTTTCTTTCGTCTTTAGGTCAGCAAGCTAATCCAAATCAAAACAATCCGCCTGCTTGCACGTTTAAGACATTCATGGATTGTAGGCCACAAACGTTCAGTGGGACTAAAGGGGTTGTGGGGCTACTGCATTGGTTTGAAAAGGCGTAATCGGTGTTTGCGATGTGTAACTTTCCTGCTGGGGACAGAGTAAAGTATGCTACAGGCACACTCGAGGATGGTGCCTTGACCTGGTGGAATGCCTAAGTGCAGATGCTGGGCATTGAGATGGCGAATGCCACTACTTGGGACGATTTTAAAGAGCTGATGCGAGAAGAATACTGTCCTCATGACGAGATTCAAAAACTCGAGAACGAATACTACAATCTGAAGATGGAGGGGTCGGAGATCGTAGCTTACACGAAACGATCTCATGAGCTAGCAAATTTGTGCCCTAACTTATCTTGACCCCCACCTCGGAGAATTGAGTTGTATATCAAGGGTCTAGCACCAGCAGTAAAGAGTTTGGTCACTGCTGCATACCTCAACAACTTAGCTCAGATCATCCGCTTAGCCCACAAGATCACAGATCAGGAGGTGGAGCGTGGCTCGCTACCACTGCGTGTTTCTACTACTGCTACTACTGCTACAGCTACTACTCCTGCCACTGATAGTAAGCGCAAATGGAATGATGTAGACAAGGTTTCCAATCCGAATCAGCCCCAGAAGAAGCCAGACACCAACAGCCATCGCAGTTTCAGCCAGACATCCTCATTTAATCAGAATCAAAGCAACAACTCAAACCAGGGCTCATACGCAGGGAAGCAGCCTAAGTGTAACAAGTGAAACTTCCACCATCGCGGGTCGTGCACCCGAGTATGTCATAGGTGCAACAAAGTGGGCCATATGGCCAGAGACTGCAGGGTCTCACTCCCAAGGCAGCAACAGCAGCAACCCCCACAGCAACAGCAGCCACAACAATAGGAAAGGCAGCAGCCTCAACAGAATCAGGGAAATCGTAAGGGGTGCTTTCAGTGTGGTGATGAGGGTCATTTCAGACGGGATTGCCCTCAACTCAATCAGAATGCTGGCAATAACAACAATAACAACACTGGGAACAACAACGGGAACAATGGTGGAAATGGTGCGCGTGGGAGAGTATTTACTATTGGTGCTGGGGAAGCTCGCCATGATGGTAACGTTGTGACTGGTACGTTTTCTGTGAACGATCTTTTTTCTTCTGTTTTATTCGACTCTGGTGCCGAATGGAATTATGTGTCGTTGGGGTTCAGTCGTCAGTTAGGGTTGACTCCCACACCTCTTGTGAATAAGCACGTAGTAGAATTAGCTGATGGTAAATCGATTGAAGCGTCACATGCTCTTTTTGGTTGTACACTCGATCTTGTGGGTCAAGTGTTCGACATTGACCTACTCCCTGTTACTCTTGGAAGTTTTGATGTGGTTGTTGGCATGGATTGGTTGTCTAGGCATCAGGTGGAAATTCTCTGTAAAGAGAAAATCATGCGTATCCCTCTCCCCAGTGGAGAATCTTTATCGGTTCAAGGTCATCGTAGTGGTGCAATGGTTGGCATCATCTCAGCCATAAAAGCCTAGAAGTGTTTACGAAAGGGCTACCCTACCATTTTAGGTCTTGTTACTGATACCCAACCTGAAGAAAGGAAGATTGAAGACCTTCCAGTTGTTCATGAGTTTTTAGACGTGTTTCCTAAAGAGTTACCTGGTTTACCTCCACACCGTCAGGTGGAATTTCAGATTGACCTTACACCAGGAGCAGCCCCGATTGCCCGTGCTCCCTATCGTCTTGCACTAGGAGAGTTACAAGAGCTGTCAAATGAACTCCAAGAACTGTTGGATAGGGGTTTTATCCGACCTAGTTCTTCGCCTTGGGGAGCCCCAGTTTTGTTTGTGAAGAAGAAGGACGAGTCTTTCCGTATGTGTATAGATTATCGAGAACTCAACAAGGTGACAGTCAAGAACCGCTATCCCTTACCTCGTATCGACGACTTGTTTGACCAGTTGCAGGGGTCAAGTTTTTATTCGAAGATCGACCTAAGGTCGGGCTATCATCAGATGAGAGTCCGAGAAGAGGATGTTCCAAAAACGGCTTTTAGAACGCGGTATGGCCATTATGAGTTTTTGGTTATGCCATTCGGGTTGACAAATGCACCCGCGGTTTTCATGGACCTCATGAACCGTGCGTGCAAACCGTATCTTGATGATTTTGTCATTGTGTTCATTGATGACATCTTAATCTACTCTAGGAGCAAGGAAGACCACGAACGACACTTACGTCTTCTTTTGGAGCTCCTGAAGAAGGAGCAACTCTACGCAAAGTTTTCCAAGTGTGACTTCTGGATTCGAGAGGTACACTTCCTTGGCCACATTGTTAATGAATCAGGGATACACGTTGACCCTGCTAAGATTGATGTTGTCAGAAATTGGGCGGCACCGAAGAATCCTTCAGAGGTGCGACAATTTCTTGGTCTCGCTGGATACTATCGGAGATTTATTAAGGATTTCTCGAAGATCGCTCAACCTCTTACCTCGTTGACACAGAAAGGCGTGGTGTATTCTTGGGGAACAAAACATGAGGATGCTTTACAACTTTTGAAACAGAAACTCTATAGTGCGCCGATCTTGTCTCTACCTGAAGGTACCAAGGATTTTGTGGTATATTGTGATGCTTCTATTCAGGGTCTTGGTTGCGTGCTGATGCAACGCGAGAAGGTGATAGCTTATGCTTCTCGACAGCTGAAGGTTCATGAGAAGAATTACACAACTCACGACTTGGAGTTGGGGGCCGTGGTTTTCGCGTTGAAAATCTGGAGGCATAATCTATACGGTACCAAATGCACCATCTACACCGATCACAGGAGCCTTCAGCATATTTTTGACCAGAAGGAATTGAATATGCGACAGCGTCGCTGGGTAGAACTCTTAAACGATTACGATTGTGCCATCAAGTATCACCCAGGTAAAGCTAACGTTGTAGCTAATGCTCTTAGTCGAAAGGAGACGAAACCTAAGCGTGTGCGAGCCTTGCAGCTCACTATTCACTCAAATCTTCCTGATCAGATCCGTTCAGCTCAGGCAGAAGCATTGAAGGAAGAAAATCTTAAAGCTGAGTATTTGCGGGGCATGGAGAAATGACTCGTGGAATGATCTGACGGTTTATACTACTTTATGGAACGGATATGGGTTCCTTTGTTTGGAAATCTTAGGGAACTTGTGATGGATGAAGCACACACGTCTTGATACTCTGTTCATCCGGGTTCGGATAAGATGTATCAGGATCTCAAAGTCTTGTATTGGTGGCCGAAGATGAAAGCTCACATCGCGACTTATGTGAATAAGTGTTTGACCTGCTCGAAAGTCAAGGTAGAATATCAGAAACCCTCAGGCCTACTTCAGCAACCAGAAATACCCATGTGGAAATGGGAGCAAATCGCTATAGATTTTGTCACTGGGTTACCAAGAACTCAAAACGGGAATGATACCATATGGGTGATCGTCGATCGTCTCACGAAATCTGCGCACTTTCTTGCGATCAAGGAAACTGATAAGTTCTCTCAACTTGCTGCTGTTTATCTGAAGGAGGTGGTTTCTAGGCACGTGGTGCCAACCTCTATTATCTCTGATCGTGACCCGCGTTTCATTTCAGATTTGTGGCACTCGATGCACAAATCATTCGGCTCGCGTCTCGACATGAGCACTGCTTATCACCCACAGACGGATGGCCAGAGTGAACGAACAATCCAAACACTTGAAGACATGCTGCGAGCGTGCGTGATTGATTTTGGAAAGGGTTGGGAGAAACACTTGCCGTTGATAGAGTTCTCTTACAACAACAGTTACCACACTAGCATCCAGGCAGCTCCGTTTGAAGCATTGTACGGCCGGAAATGTCGTTCTCCTCTTTGTTGGGCTGAGGTGGGTGACAGCCAGGTCACAGGTCCGGAACTTGTTCTTGAAACTTCTGAAAAGATTGTCCAGATCAGGAATCGTATGGCGTCGGTGCGCGACTGTCAGAAAAGCTATGCTGACAAGCGTAGGAAACCCTTGGAATTCGCTGTAGGCGACTGTGTTATGCTGAAAGTCTCACCTTGGAAGGGTGTGGTGCGCTTTGGGAAGCGCGGCAAGCTTAATCCACGTTATATGGGGCCATTCAAGATTCTGGAGCGAATTGGTAAGGTGGCCTACAAACTCGAGTTACGTGCTGAGTTGGGTAACGTCCATGATGTCTTCCATGTTTCACAACTAAAGAAGTGTTTGTCTGATGAAACACTTGTGGACCGTTTCAAGAGCTGAAAATCGATGACAAGTTGCAGTTTGTTGAGGAACCTATTGAAATTATGGACCGGGAAGTCAAGGTTCGTAAGCATAGTCGAATCCCGATCGTGAGAGTTCGCTGGAACTCAAGACGTGGACCGGAGTTCACGTGGGAACGCGAAGATCAGATGAAGCTCAAGTACCCTCACTTATTCCCAACTGACAAATCTAAACTTGATGCAACTAGTGAATTTCGGGGCGAAATTCCCTTTCAAGTTGGGGATGATGTGGCACCTGCGGAGAATCCACAGTCATCCTAATTTAACACCTTGTCGCTTTGGACTACTTGTCAAATTTCGAGACGAAATTTCTTTCAAGTTGGGGATGATGTGACAACCCTAGATTTCAAGGTCTTTTCCATACACATCAGTGACTTCACAATCCTGTTTTTGCAATTTGAATTACATGTTGTCGTGTGTAGTTTATCTGAATGATTTATGTGTTATGTGTAATGATTGGTTGATAAATGTGTAGTGTTAATATAAATTATTTAAGGTTTATTAGTATGGTTTTTCGCCACAAGTTCTCTCCGACGAAAAATGGTATTATTCGTTACATGTAACCTCGACGAAGAATGGTTCTTCGTCAAGGATGGTTTTTCGCCGTAATGGGCCTCGGCCCGGAGTGGTTCGCGGCCCAACCTGTTATGTTATAACCTCATGTTTAGTAACCATAAACCAGAAAACCCTAAAGTCTTTCTTTCCTGTTCGATGACAAACTTGATTTCCTTGGAGCCCTCAATCATTCGAGCACCTCTCCACTCCTCGGGTCATCTTGTTTAACGGTTAGTGTCTAACGTTTTCACTCGATGAGTTTCTGATGAGTTGTGATGTTATGCGAATTAGAGTTCCGTCAATAGGATGATAGATCTAGAACGTTACATGATGCGGAAATTCTGATGATTTAATATATTTTCATGATCGTGTTATGATTTGTTGATTTTCGTATAACGAGTTCATGGCATGATAGATTGACATTGGATGGTGTATGATCAGTGAATGTTATGTTATAAAGTTTGATGAAATTGTTATGTCGAACTGATTCGAATGATGTTAACTGTTATGATAGTAATGATGATATGAATATGTGAATTGTTAATGCCCTTGTTGCATGTTAATGATAATTGGGAACTTGATGATTGGTCGATGATCGCGTTGAAACCGTTGCTGATGATTAGGGTTCTAGGAAAACGTGAAATTGTAGCTGATTGAATCTGTAACTGTTTTGCTCGACGAACCAGGGTAGACCTTCGGCATACTTCACCTCGACGAAGAATAGGGTATTTCGTCCTAGTTGATCTCGACGAAACATATGGTCTTTCATCACACCTTATTTCGACGAAACATATGGTCTTTCGTCTCACCTTATCTCGACGAATCATAGGGTTCTTCGTT
Source organism: Helianthus tuberosus (assembly GCA_030545235.1). NCBI lineage: Eukaryota > Viridiplantae > Streptophyta > Magnoliopsida > Asterales > Asteraceae > Helianthus > Helianthus tuberosus. The sequence continues at coordinate 112,952,125 of CM060354.1, read as the reverse complement.
GGACGGTTCTTCGCCGAAGGGTGATCTGTTTGGGCTTGGGCTTGGGCTTGGTTAAGTGGCCCAGTTAACTGTTCTGGGATATTTGTGTGTTATACATGGGGTGTGAACTGAGTATTTGCTATGTAGTGTACAGTGATACTTGTGATAAATGAAATCCTTGAAATACTGAGTTAATTGATAAATCCTAAAACTGATTGTTATTGGTAACCGCAATTGGGTTGGTTGACTAACTGGACGGGTAATTAAACATACCGAGCAAAGCAAAGGTGAATTCATTCCTCTTGAACACGCGTCCCGGTGGGTGGGACAGTCATTGGGTATCCCTGAGAGGGATAGGTTTTTGGGTAAATCAATTGGGTATTCCTGAGAGGAATACGTCTTGTGGGTAAAATCGGGAATGTTGGATAATATACTCATCCTATCACCTTTAAGTCCCATCTTGTTTGTTACCTGAGAGGTAACGGAGTATTAGTTGGTAGCGTTATCTAGGTTTGACACCCTCACCCCGTACCTGAGAGGACGGGTGTGAACTAATGACTCAGTCATGCCTAATGCTTTGATAGGAGCATTGGGGAAAGGGCAAAATAAATCTGGAGCCGTCTTGTATTCGGGGTATTATCAACATTGTAATCAATGAGTTGAACTAAACACTTAGTAACTAACGTTTTCGTAAAATTATGAACTCACCAGCGTTGTCTGATACACTTGTTGCATGCTCGCAGGTCGTTAGGTACTTTGGATAAGGAACTTGCTGTCTGGATGGCTGGAGTGGTCATGGGTCGTACTGCTTGGATTTGCAAGACTTATTTAATGATTTCACGTATATTGGTTTTGAAACGATTAAACAGTGTTTAACCATTTGCTTCCGCTGAACATGTTAAACTTGTAAATGTTATGAATGTTTTATCTTTATGAATGGAAACTTTGTTTATAACTTGATCTTGGTTCAATGTGATTGGTGGCTAGATCCCGGTACGTCACACGCCTAGCGGGGTTTCCGCATGTGGTATTTTGGGGGTGTGACAGTACAACAAACCATAGGGGGTAATAAGAAATGACAATTTAGTCATTTTACAACAGGGGGTAATATTACAGAGTAGAACAAAGCATAGAGAGTAATATGAAAGGGCAACATAGTCATTTTACATTCCAGTTAACAGATCTGTTAACTTATTTGACATCAGGGGGTAAAATTGCGACTGAACATCAACGTTGGGGGTAAAATTGTAATTATTTCGTTAAGGGGGGTCAGAGTGCCAATTGGCCTAAACCCCAGGGGGTAAAATTGTTTTCTCAAAAATTAATTAGAATTGGGATATAACTGAGGCGGTGTTCCGATTATTTTGGTGTTTTCCTTATTAAATACGCAAACTATCGACAGAATCATATTCTTGGTCCTTCGTCTCCAAACCAACCCTACTTACCTTGAACCTTTAGCCTTGGATGTAATACCTCTGAAAGATTTTATTACAAATTTGACATATTCACACCGTCATAGTTACTTGTGCTACTGTTACCATAATCTGTATTTGTCATGGAATTATGTGAGATTTGGTCAGTGGTAGTCTTAGATGGAACTTGGTTCAGGGCGTTTACGTAGTATTTGTTTCGTGCAAGTTGATTTTCTTTCAAATCCCATAATGTATGTGTCTGTCTGGTTTGATTGGTATAAGAACTATCAATGTAAAATAGGGTAAACCTTTGCATCCTCTTTCTTGGTTGTTACGTTAACAACCCTAATTTTGGCATGAGGAGGTGGCAAGGTAGGGTGCTTTTTAAAACGGATTATGATGGAGGAGGAGAAGACTGTCCTCAATAATAATAGGAATATTACCAAGCTCTTGACTGAGTGTTGTAGTTACAAATGCATAATAATAAAATTTGAATTTACAAGTCAAATATTATTAACCAATTAATTTTCTAAAATGAATCTTTGCTCCTTTTATATTATTTATTGATTGCTTGGTTGGTTGGGCTTAGAAGAATGAATCTGCTCGTTATTGGGTGTGCAGATCAGATCAGATGGGATCATCATTGAAAGAAAAACTGAATACCTTCAACAGGCAACAACAAAAATGTCAGTCAGACCTTGCGAGCATTGCGGGTTCTACAAGGACAGCACCTGCAAGGAAATCACCTGTTCCTGCAGTAAAGTTCTCTCATGACACCGCAAGGTCGCAACTTATTAATAATAAAACAAGGAAGACCACTGTGGGAGCTCAAATCAAATGTGTCATCGATCTACTATATAAGGTATATACTTGCCTCCTTTTGTATTGTATTGCTTGTGCATGAATGATCAAAGTAGTAACCTAGTTTTCGTGTATTTACAGTCAAGGCAGTCCTTTACAGCTGAGCAAATAAATGAAGCATGCTATGTTGATGTCAAAGGCAGTAAAGCCGTGTTTGAAAGTTTGACAAAGAAGAACCCGAAAGTTAATTACGATGGAAGGCGTTTCTCTTATAAGGTAAACTCCATTTGTTAACCATTTCTTCATCTGTGTATGAAATATAAACTTGTATGTTGATTGATGTCAGTCGAAGCATAGTGTGAGGGACCAGAAACAACTTCTAAGCCTAATACGGACATTTGCAGAGGGTATTGCGGTTGCTGATCTTAAAGATGCATACCCAACTGTCATGGAAGATTTACAGGTAACCACACAATTGTTTGTATCTTATAGGCCGTCACTCAGATGTTGAATAAGGTGTTTGTTTGGTCATCATCAAGCGGCTATTATGCAATCATGAAACTGATTATTACTTGGTGAATTTCAGGTCCTGAAAGCTGGTCGTCAGATATGGCTACTATCGACTCCCAGGAAGAGATAGCGTACCCAAATGATCCGAGGGTCCCCATCAAGGTCGATGATGAACTGAAACAGTTATTTAGGTCGATTAAGTTGCCACCAGACATGCTGGACATTGAGCGGGACCTACAGAAAAATGGGATGAAGCCCGCAACAAACACAGCTAAAAGAAGAGTGATGGCTCAGAATGGTAATATTTTGGTTCAACCAAAACAGGAGAAGAAGGCTGGGTTCAGTAAAAGGACAAAACTCACCAATGCTCATCTTCCTGAGCTCTTCCAAACTTGAAGTTTGAGATAATGCTGCTTGCTGGTTGTTGATATGGAAATAAAACTTAATCATGTTTAAACTTTCTGTTAACATATTATGCGTTCAAAAACCATCGATGACTTTGTTCAAGGGTTTGCAACATATTATTGCAGTTAAAATTAGTAAACTAAATCTTAACGTTTACTAGTCTTAAACTGTGACCCAAAAAATTCAATATTCTTTTACACTTGTATGTTAGACGATTGATAACGAATGATTATTTTTTAACGGTATACGAATCATATTGTGATGTAAAATATAATCTCAAGTCGCCTGGAAGAAAGTTAGTCAGATTGCAGGCCAAGTCTTGGGCAAACAAACAGAGCCTGCCAAACTGTAGGTCGAGTGATGTTTTCAGTGTGGGAAACCTGACAATGGAATTCCAGATACACTGGTGTGGTCCGAAAGTCCTCGAGGGGGGTATACCATGGATAAAGGCACTAGTACAATATTGTAGGATTATGAAGGGCACAATGTGTTTTAGAGTGCCAATGACAACAGGAAATCAATTATATGAATATGTTAACTTAGGGTGTAAGAGCTTGGCTCCGAGCTTGCTAACGAGCCGTGCCATTTTAAGTTAAACAAGCCGAGCTCAAGGCTCAGCTCACCACTGTTGACCAAAAAAGTAGCCAAATGGTCATTTTAATTAACGCAAAAATAAATCCTCCAGCCCTTGAATTTCATGGAAACATAAATGGAAAGTTAATTCTCACCATGCATTGCACACAGAATAAAAAGGTAACACAATAAACAACTTAAAATTGTAAAATGAATTGCCAAAATGCCAATAGATCATCATCGCTCATTGCCAATATACTTGGTATCAAAAGACGCTAAGCGAAAGCAAAAATTGATAACATTTTCTCCAGTTTCTTACGATTTCAGGTAAGGATGTCAAAAAGTCATTTTACCTGTATAATAAAAATTCTACAGCTGCTGTTTATGCTGATGTGCAGGGTACGTCTTCAGAGACTTTTTTGGATCTGTCTACTGCTGGGTCACTTTTAGCGGCAGGTGGCGGTGGTGATGGCCTATTTGGATGAATTTCGGTTACTTTTTCTGGTGGAATATCAAACTGCAATCAAATAGATGGTGTTACTTTTAATCACAAGGTCAAAGTTTTTATGCTTGCAGGCCTATGAAGGTGTTCCGGTTTTAACGGTTTATGAGCACCCCTAGTTTCTAATGAATAAAGTACCCAAGATAAGCACAGAGTTTAGAAAAACTTGTGGACCGCGCTCGATAGGACCAACAACTTGGATAGGAATCTTACCAGAAAGGATGTATCCTTTTGAGACAAAAGGAATGGTGGGTGTTATGTGCAGTTTAATGTGCACAACTTATTTGAAATCTTGTGATTCTTAATAATCAAATACCATCTAGCAAATTCATGTTGACCTATCTCATAATGCTATGATATCGCGTTTATGTAATTATAGATGAGTAGTAACTTAAATAAGCTGACCTTATAGCCACAGCCGGAGACGCAAGCATGAAAGCAATCCTGAAGAAAAATACATTTTTTTTGAGATTGACAAAATGGTAAATTCAGATATTTGATTAGAGAAATCAAAAGGTGTTGCAAATTCAAAATCAAGCATTAGATGTTTGCATCCAGACTAGACTAAGTCAATGGGTCAAAACGAATAACATTTTGGTTGACCTGAAATATGATTTAACATATGAAATAATTTCCAACTATAATCTAATCTTTAGGATGCATGATTCAAGGGGTTTTATGTATTAAATATACAATCCAGGGGACTATAACCTGACGAATTCATATACTTTTTGGCAGGTATATTTAGTTTAGCTGTTGAGTCAACCCATTCATAAGTAAATATACGCAATTTTTCTCTCTCTCCAAATCAAGCTAAGAGTTGATGACGCCAGGCAATATAAGAAGAACAACCTGTGAATAGCTCGCAGAACCAGGAGACCTATCAATGTAAGCACTCCACTGCTGATCTTTTAAAACTGGGTCTTTGTAGCATATCTCATCACACTCGCTCAAGCCTGAAAAATTGTCACATCAAATAAGACCATAGACACATCTAAAGCACTGCAAGACATAATAATAATCAGAGCCCAGAGAAATAAAAGTTGTTCCAAATAATATATATTACACAAATGTGTACATATAGGGGAGCGTTGTATACAAAACCAACTTTAAGTAAAGACCCACGCACGAGAATTGCAATAAATACTTGTAGGTAGCAATAACTAGATGCAGTAGGAGAGAGAAAGATAGGTGGTTATGTCGCGGCCTCAACATAACCACCTGATGTATCACATTTAAAGCAATCGGAGTCTATGTATTATTTATAGCATGTCCGTACTTAAACTTAGTTTGGTATTGAACGCCCATAATATAAATGAAGCGAAGCGGAAACAAATCAACAATTTCATAGTAGAAAGTTGAAAAAGCAAAAGTGGTACTTACATTCCTCCCATGTATCACCATCAGCATTACACCCTTTCTTACAGAATACCCTCCCTGCAAGAGGCCCGAAACAGTTTTTGTGAATCACCACAAAACAAACTGAATTTCTTATTACTCATGAATGAGATAGATGCTAATAATAAAGTTAAAAACACAACAACGATAAAGAAAGCAGTAGCTGTAAGTAACGATTGATTATGAAAACAAAATAGGGTTACCGTCCGTCATAATGATGAAAGACAAGAGGCCAAATATAAAAACTAGCAAATAAATAAATGAGCATTTTGCTGATGATAAGGTTTAGATTCATTAGGAAGCATCTAAGCTTGTCTTACTTACTATCGGAAGACTAATTTGGTTGTGAAGCAAGCATTAAGGCAAGGGTATTTGGGTGTTTGGTGAGCATAGGATAATGTGAAAAATCATAAAGCAAGTAAATAAGTCGAAAACCACATCATCTGCTTGAAAGATTTATGAACTGGTAGGAAGGAAAGCAGCAAGCGGTATGTATGTAGATGATACAACAACAACAACACAGATTTCTTTTTGAGTTGACAGACAGACAGACAGACAGACAGACAGACAGACAATCCATTTCAAACTGAAGGTCGGTCCCTTTAAAACATACAACATTACCATCTTCCTTCCATCATTACCACATAAATAAAGAACAACATGCTATGCTATGCTATGCTATGCTATCCTATCCGTATCAATTTCGCAGTGAAAACGTAGCTGTACCGATTACAATTCACAATTAACATGGGGAAACGAACACCAAAGAGTGATACAGAAAGAATTAAAGATAAACATGATGAACTGGGTGGGTTGACCAATAACTTACAAGGAATCTGCATCAAAGCAGCGTATTTGTTCGTGCATTGATTGCCGCATGGGGGTGTCCATTGTTGTGGAATCATGTTTAGAATTTCGAATTTCAATTTTGGTCGCCTGGATTTCCAGAAGAAGAAGATGGTGGTGGTGAGAATTTTGGGGAAAAGAGGTGGAGAAACGCTCTCAGCGCCAGGGTATTTCTGTCATTTGTGTACCCTCTTGCTAAACTTGTTTTCTTTTTCAAACGTGTTACAAATACAAAGTACAAACTAGCTAAAATTGTTTTCTTTTTCAAACGTGTTACAAATACAAACTAGAGTAATTATTTGGTTTCACACACTTTCATTTAAAAATGATTTTTCTTATATCCGGGTCCTTGTGGTTTTCATACCTCAACCGATGGTGAAAACATCGGAGTGAGACGAAATTAATTGCTCATTACACATAACACTAAAAGTGACAATAGAATTTAAATAAACCAATTTCATTTCATTGCTTAACAATTATCAAATTACAATACAAGGAAATTCAAATACAACATGTTTCAAATACAACAAAACAAATTACAACATAACATAGTACAAAACTTGATACAACAACGTAATCTACGATTTCTAGGTGTGTATCTAAAGCATCGTCGCTACGCCCAATTTTAATATCATCATCATCCTGCAATATGTTAAAATACATGGTTCAATACAAACGTATTGGCGAGTATACAAGTTTTGATACACAGCATAGTAATAAAAGTTTAAACGAATCCACATGGTACACTAGTTATTCAAGATTTACATTAAACTGACATGTGAACAAACAAGTCAACCTAAGGTTTAACGCAAGTAAAAGACTTAACATGACTTCATGTTCCCCTGGGCGGTGCGTTACTCCTATAGCGCTATACATGTTAAGGGTAAGCTCGTACGGAGTTAATGACAAGTTCAACACAAAACGAACAAACCCAGATTAAAGAATCAAGTATAACGTATGCATGTATGTATTGGATTGTTTGTGCATTTTGTATAAAAGTCTAAGGGGCTGTTTGTTTAGCTCTTAATGAGGCTCTTAATGATTCAGACCTCTTACTGGTTCAGCACTTAATGGTTCAGATTGTTTGTTTCGTGAGCAGATGTCGGAATGGTTCAGACATTTGCCTCTGAATGGTTAAGTTTTATACTGAGTCGGAATGGTTAAGACCTCTAATGTTTATGTCTAATGTAAATTATGTAATGTGTATCCAAAATATCATGTATGGTAAGTGAAATATGTCAACTAAACCATAGGTAAAATGCACAAAAACAAGGTATTGAAGTAAAACATGGTTTAAATCAAAGTTATGTTTTGTTGAATAAATGCATGCTATACTGATACAAACATCTATGCGGTATTGTGAAAATGCATACATTCAAGCCTTGTGACTGTGGCGATAAACCCCTAAACGAATTTAAAGGTCTATCTGTGTTATGTTTATCGAATTCGGTCATTCCTTCCATCCAAACATACCTAGGATGTCAGGAACGAGAGTTGTCAATTCCTATGGTACCACTACCTACTAACGAACGGCGTGATCAATGTTAATGAATGTATATTGTCCCATTTAAACAAACCAAATGTCATACCAAAATGTAAGCATGTGATGTGATGTAAATGTACTAAGTATGCAACAAATGAACATACATAGCATGTGATGTGATGTAAAACAATGTACTAAGTATGAACTAAATGAACATACATAGCATAAAATGTAATGTAAAACGATGTACTAAGTATGCACTAAATGGACATACATAGCAAAAACACAATGAAATCATGTACTATAAGTGTACTAATGAACATAACAAGCATATGATATGAAAACATGGAAAGCACGAAAGTAACAAGTAGGCACGTGTGTTTCACCCCAAAATGTTTGAAAAACAGTAAAAGAGGGGACTATGTACTCACTTGAGATTGCTTAATAGTCTTTAGATAACCACCAAGCAACGCTAGAAGGATCACGGAATCAAACGGCACTTAGTATAGGTAACTATATTAATAACCGGACCTAACTCGGAAGATCGGATAGTATGAGGTTTCGTAAACCAAATGAGTATTGGAACTCATATGATATGGTTTAATAAACCCTACATACTAAAATGAAACCTATGCTAAGTGCTTACGACCCATTACGACTCGTTAAGATAGCTTACGCTACTTTAACGCGTCGTTAGCGTAAAACGCGTTCGGAACGCCTAACTAGTCCTATGACAAGTATTATATGCCTTAACATGTATAATAATGTTACCTAATCAGTTTAGATGTCAAAATTTAGGTTACATATGCTTAAAATGAATTTATGCGCAAAAAAGGGCATTTTGGTAATTTTCCTAAGGCATATAAACTACCTATCATACCACTAACTAAACGAAGTGACCATAAGGTATAACCTCAGAAGGTTATCCCCTATACAACTATGGTCACCTAATGTGTTTGGTCGGATCCTAATGATCGACCAAACGGGCCGGGTTTGAAAGTATAAGCGGTTGTTTAGACCGCTTACCTTACGACCCTACATAAGCACTAAACCTAAAGTGACGAGCTAAACATGTTAAAACATGTTTAATGAAGTTTGAAAAACAGGTTTGGTATCAAAACAAACGGTTTTGATACCTAAAAGTAGTTTGGTTACAAAATACGTAAGAATACACATTTTGGCCGAAACTACGACTCGCCACTATGCTTAGATAACGAGGTAATCAGTAGGTATAGTCATAAGAGACTAAAACCATCGTGATTACGCTCACGTTATGAAGTTCAAACGAACTTTGTATTGACCATAAATTGGTCAATGCAGAAAGTCAAATAAAGTTTGACTTTCACGCTAAAAATGCATAAAAGAACGAAAGAGGACTTACAAAAGGTCCAAGGAGGTTTGATCCAATTTATTCTCAAGTATGAAGTGCAAGACTTCAACTTAGAGAATGAAAATCAGATCAAATGTGAGTTTGAGAGCAAAGGGGGTGGGGTTTATATAGTTTTTGCACAACCGTTAAGATCGTTCATCGTAAAACGAGCTTCGATCTCATCCGTACACATTTTTTGGGTAAAGGGTTACCCTGGTAATTCTATATATTCACAACCAAACAAAACAAGTAGTGTAGAGAGCCTACACTAGTTCAATCATGAGACATGCCCCATGAAAGTAAAACCAAAGTAACAATCAAAACCAAACCTAACAAAACAATCTAAACTACCATCTAGAAACAAACAGCTTCAAAGATTACGAAAACAAATCATCCACCATCGTCATTGATCTCATTGCCGTTGATCTTCCACTCCCCAAGAAGCCTTTGCACACTAGCCGTGTTCTTCAGCTTCGCTCCCATTAGCTTGTAACGCACCGTATCAAGAATAACTTTGCTTATCACTTCCGGAGGCCTCAATTGGTTCTTGAAAATTCTAGCATTACGCTCCTGCCAGATATAATAAGCACTAGCTGCAACCATAAGCCGAGCAACATAAGTAGCAGCAGACTTTGACCGAGCACGAAGGACTAACCAATCAACAATATCCGCCCATTTAGGATTAACCAACTCCATACCAGCCTTTTGTCTAATCGAAAGCCACACTTGCGAGGAGTATTTACACTCAAAAAACAAGTGATTATGAGAATCATTATCCGCATAACATAGAAGACAGCACATCATGTTCATATTCTTCCTACGCGCCAAATCCCATTGTAAAATCTTATCTTGAGTCGTCAATTTACCTTTCATAATTAACCACACTAGGAAAGCATGCCTTGGAATACATTGCGCAAACCAAACAATACTACTCCATTCCACTTCCGGCTCCCTGTACCGAATCGAATGCCACACACCCGAAGCTGAAATCTCACAAATATCATCGCCATCTTTCCATAAGACCCTGTCCTGTTTATTCGGATTAATATGAATATGGTCAATCTGATTCAGAACGGGATATAAGTCTCTCCATGCCAAAGGCCAAGCCCAGCTCCCATTCGGTTGGATATCAGCAACTTTAGCATCCAACTTGAGCCCCGCATTTGTAATAGTTCGAGGTGTCAAAAAATCACCCAGCGGCCCTAGGTGGCACCAATTGTCATACCAAGTTGATGTTTTTGCACCATTACCAATATCAGTCCATATATGAGGCCGCATTATCGACCGCATTTGTAGGAGTTTTCTCCAAGACCAACAATAACTTGAAGGAACCTTGCACATCCAAAAACTTTTACCTTTTAATCTGTAGGCATGCACCCAATCCACCCATAAAGAATTCCGCCTAGAGATAATACTCCCTATGTGAGAAGACATAAGAGCTTTATTCCTATCCCCAATCCGTCTAATACCCAACCCTCCTTCATACTTCGGAATACACACAGAGCTCCAAGAAACTTTGGCTTTCCCCTTATGAAATGAACCATCTTGGGACCAAAGGAAATTCCGCATTCTAGCTTCCAACTCATGAATTATACGGCTCGGAAGAATAAAAACAGAGGACCAATAGATATGCATAGAAGACAGAACTGAAAGAACAAGCTGCAACCTACCGGCAAAAGAAAGAAGTTTGTTTCTCCAGTGCATAATCCGTTTATCTAATTTCTCCACTAGAACACTGCATTCTTTGTAAATGAGCCGTGAAGAAATAAGCGGCACCCCCAGATATCTCACAGGCAAAATACCCTCCACAAAAGGCATAACATTTAAGATGGCATTTTTAACACGGTTAGGCACATTACAAAAGAAAACCGTGCTTTTTTGATTACTAGGAACCAATCCCGACATCTTTGTAAATTTTGATAGGGAGCTCATGATGCACTTAGCTGAATTCACTTCTCCTCTAGCGAAAAGAAACAAATCATCAGCAAAACAAAGGTTTACAATACGTTGTCGCTCACATTTATTATGAAACTTATAAGAAGAATCAATCCGAATCGTTTCATGCAATATGGCTGTCAACACCTCCATTACCAAAGTAAATAAATAAGGCGAAATTGGATCCCCTTGTCTAAGACCACGATTCCCCTTGAAAAATCCATGAACATTACCATTAACACAAACTGAATACGTAGTAGTAGACACGCAAACCATGATCCACTCAACCATTTTAATGTTGAATCCAAACCCGATCAGAACACTTCTTAGAAATCCCCAATCGACAGTGTCATAAGCTTTTTGTATATCAACTTTGAATGCACACCTAGGAGGCCCAACATTTCTATGATAATTGTGCATCAGTTCTTGAGTCAAAAGGATATTATCAGATATTTTCCTGCCCGGTACAAATGCGGACTGGTTAACACTGACAATCTCATTCAACGCCCCTTTAATTCTCTCCACAACAATCTTACTAATGCACTTGTATAAAACATTACAACATGCAATAGGTCGGTAGTCAGTAACAACCGAAGGAGTGGGAACCTTAGGAACAAGAACAATAAGCGTATGGTTGATCTCTCACAGCAATTTTCCAGTGACAAAAAAATCAATAACAACGCTAGAAACATCACTCCCAATAACAGGCCAAGCACTCTTAAAAAATGTAGCTGTAAACCCATCAGGGCCTGGCGCTTTATCAATGCCAATAGAAAACATAGCAGATTTTACCTCTTCCGCTGTGACTTGCCTGATCATATGAGCTGCCGTGTCTGGATTCAAAACCTTAGTGAATAAATCCGGAGCTGGACTGAGCGAAATATCACCTTTACAACCCAGAAAATTTTCGTAATGGTGAACAAAGGCTTGAGGGACATTATCATTCTCATAGACAACCCCTTGTGAGTCCTTAATAATACCAATCCTGCTGCAATGGTTCCTAACCTTCAACGACGAGTGGAAATAGGCCGAATTCATATCCCCAGCTCTCAACCAATCCACTTTGGATTTTTGTTTTAGAGACCGCTCCTCATCCAAAGAGACTTCCTGAAATTCTCGGTTTAACTTAACTTCTTCGGTCCTAAGGTCCAGATTCGACGGATCTAGATCAATACTTTGCTGAATATAATCCAGTTTCTCGCGAAGCGATTCCACTTTTTTTATGCAAATTTCCTTGTTTAAATAGCAGTGCCCGAAGAGGATTTTTCAGCATCCGTAGCCGTTTAACAACTTGGAACTGATAAATACCATCCACTCTTGATTCCCACGTCTTTTTCACTATCTCCATGAACTCCGGTTTATACACTAAAAAATTATCGAATTTAAAAGACCGAGGCTTCAACTTACCAACTTCTGGAATTTTCAGAATACAAGGGCAATGATCCAAAATTCTCTATGGGTGGAAAATAGCAACTGAGCTCGGGAACGCCGTTACAAAAGGAGTATTCCCTAAAACCCGATCAATCTTTTTCAGCAACCCGACCCCCTCCTTCGGCTTCTGGCTCCACGTAAAGTGAAAGCCCGAACTGTTAATATCGAACACCTCCAAATTATCAACACATGCTTGAAAGTCTTTCATACCCGTGGAGATAGACGAAGACCCCATGGATTTATCTTCAAGGTTCAGCGCTGAGTTAAAGTCTCCCATAATACACCAAGGATTATGACCCACAAAAACTTTGTGCATGGATAATTGGTGCCATAGTTCTCTACGCGTAACATAATAATTGGCAGCATAAACTATAGAGCAGAAAACCGTCTTTCTATCCAACTTGAAAAAAAGCTGAAGATGCATAACCTGTGAAGATTGTGATAGGACCATAACATCAAAAATCGCAGGGTTCCAACCCACAATGATTCTGGTCCCTTTGTCACAACAGGTTCCATTTGACGTCCAATCCCACGATCTAAAAACTGATTTACAAACCCCACCCAATTTATCAACATCAACATGGGATTCTAAAATAGCACATAAACTTAAATTCAAATCTTTAACAATCTGCCGAACCTCCGTTTGTTTCAGAGAGCGGTTCAACCCCCTTATGTTCCAAGAAGCTAGACTAACCATTAGAAACGCTTGTAGAAGGAGTGCTTGCCCCTTGTTTGTCATTCGGTTTCTTTGAGTCTTTTAGAATAAAATCATCCATTTCGTTATAAACCTCCACCACCTCCTCTTTATCCGAATCATGTTGATCATCCTCGGGCTCTTTTTTATCCTCCATATCACCCACGTCAGCATTATTCAACACGTCAAAAGGATTACTAGTTACAACCGTATTCGAAGTCGAACCTCTAGTCATCTCCCCTTTCGGTTTAGAAACCACTGGCCTGTACTCAAACTTTGGCTTTTGTTTATTAACTAGGAAACCCTGCTTCCTAGCCACTTTTTTGCTCTTCACCCCTTGATAGCCATCCTCATCAATCACAGGATACTTCTTAGCCAACCGATTATCTTGCACTATGTGCTTATTCTTTTGATCTACACCCTTTACATTAGAAGACTTCTTTGGCTGTTTAGGACACAACTCATCCGAGTGGCCAAAAACACAACATTTGGAACATCTATGCGGGTACCATTCATATTCGACATACATAACTACTTTGACAAAACCCTCCCCATCAGGTTCAGGAATGGCCAAAGTTATCTCTTCTCTCAACTCCTTTTCAGCCGAGACCTCTATCAAAGCTCTAGCGTAACTACTGCGTCCCCACATATCCATACACATCGACGTGGTAAAAGAATCCAGAAGCTTCGGTTCACCAATTGTTGTAGCAATCATACTCAACCCATCCTCTGTGTACGCCGCAATAGGAATGTCGTGAATTTTAACCCAAACTTGAACCTTCTTAACCTCCTTTTTTTCCAGCTTAACTGTAGGATTCCATACACTCAGAAATAACGGCTGAGAACGAATAATCCAAGGACCATCTTTTAGAACACCCAACATACCAGCTTCATCAGAAAATTTGAAAAAGAAAAAACCATTCGCATTCATCATCGATTTTTGTAAACCAAATTTCTTCCAATTATTACCTACAAAATAATCGACAACCGGAAAAGCCACACGATCTCCTAAGAAGTACCCGTACAAAGTATTAGCTAGTTTATCTTGCACAGCACGAACAAAATCACGCGGGAGAACAACGTCACATCCCTCATGCATAACAGGACTTGCAAGTGATCTAAAGTTAACCTTTTTATTGTTGGCAGCCGTAACTGAATCAGCATAAGACATAGAATTTGAAGAACTACCTTGGAAAGGACGATACTCCTTGAAATCTGAACCAAGAATATTACCCTCAAACCCGACTTCTTCACGAGCAGGCTGACAGTTCTCCAAACCAACATTCTGATCACTCGGCTTCTCCAAAGAGACAGGAACTGTAACCTTAGATAGATCCTCACGACCAGAACTAGGGTTTGCATGGGCAGGGGTTCTAAAATCAGCAAACGTCGGAAACTTCTTGGTCTGCTCACCCATAGGAACCGAAATCTTTGTTAAACCATCCAAAAGAGAAGTGCCAGACGTAGAGTACATACCCCTCCTCGGCAACATCGGATTACCTTCCATGCTCGTAACCCTCAAACCAATCCCCTTTGACGAGATTGTTCCTCCATCTTCCTTTACCAAACCCTGATCGTTAGAAACCAGGTTGTCGGCACTACCATTATCTTTATTACGACTATCCATAACAATGAAACAACTCTCTATAAACTAATCAACAACCCACCATGCAAAGAAAACCTCGAAGAACCAAAGACAAACCAAAATCAGAATACGAAACCCTAAACTAGCTAACCCTACCCCATGATTCTTACTAAACCATATAGAATAATCGGTGAATCAAGGTGTGGAAGACCGATAAACCAAAAACTCTATACAGAAAGCTTGAAAACAAGAAGATCAGGTCGGCGATTGAGAGAAGAAAACAAAAACAAAACCCTAATTTAAAATCGCTCACTATTGCTAACAAGTTCGTTATAGAATTTTGATAAATCAAAACCCTAATCACAGACTGTTATACAAAGGATCACGGAGAAAAATCAAAGGTTTCCATGAGGATCAAGAATCGCCTGGCTAGAGAGAGAATAGGGTTTTTCGGATTTTATCTCATCCGTACACATGTGCCCATGGTTTTGTGAAACCATGGGAGCCCCTAGTTTCATTAAAACCATGTGAAAATGAGGGGAACATCTGGAACAAGCTGGAATTTAGATTTTCCATTTTGGTCCCTTCCTAAGATAACTATGGCAGAATGTCGATTTTGGTCCCTGAATGTGCAAAACATGGTTTTTGATGCATTTTTGACACGTTTAAGCCCCGTTAATCCCATTTCAACGCTCTAAAATGAAGTTCAAGTATAGGGAACATGATACATGCTCAAAAATATCTTGGATGTCGGTTCGTTTGGTCGTACGGTTGCGTTGTTCGGTTAATTACGACGAAACACGAACGAATGCGAAAAACGATCCAAATTACGCGACGAATGGAATTTTATCATGCCAATCACTAAAATAAAATATTTTAATGATTACATAAAGTTTTGGATGTCCGGATGTATTCAGAACGTAAGATATGCGCGAAAATGCAAACTTATGCACTTTTTGACGCTTTTAGTCCCTGAATGACCAAAAAGTTTATTTTAGTACACCGAACCACTCAAAGCCTATTTCTAAGCTATGTAAAGGATATTTAGGGTATGTTTAACTTATGGTCATGTTCCGAAATGTTCGTTACAGTACAAATCAGCATACTTTGGCAGTTTGTCGAATTTAGTCCCTGTAAGCGAATAAACTTGATTTCGGCACACCAAACCTTCCAAAAATTATTTCTAAGTTAGGTAAGGGTTATTTAAGGTATGTTAAGCCCATGTCACTGTTCCGGAGTGTTTGTCGCATTAAACTAATTATATTTACGCATCAGTACGCATATAACCTTCCAGAAAGCGATTTAGAGCCCGAAATCGAACAAGAATTGATATGTGCAAATGATACACATATTTATACAAATCCCAAGTATGAAATGCAATATTTCATTTATTTGGTATCTGTTTGACGGCCGTGGAGGCACAGGTGTCACACTAGGGCCGTCGGCGACGCCCTTTAGAAAAGCCCGTCGGCCAAAAATGTGCGTGTCCAGGAAAACAAGGCGTCGGAGAAAAACAGCATCAGGGGAGCTAGTCGCCGACGGGGTCCCCCTAGTCGGCGACGGGCTCCCATTTGTTCAGTCGCGAAACTTGTGTTTTCTTGATCTTTTGATGAGTTTAAACGGTTCTTGAGCCATTGAAGTCGGGAGCTACACATTCTTGAGAGTTTGAATTGAGTTCTTGGAGCCTATTCTCACCACCACTTGAATTCCATTCCATCATGAACACCGAATCATCAACCGAATCATCATCACTTACATCCTAACCCTAACCAATTCTTCAACCCATTCATCCATTCATTCTCATCATTCCACCACAAACCCTAAACCACCATTTTCATCATCATCAAGGTTTCAAGATGCTTAAGTTCAAGATCCTAATATCCGGTGATCAAGTTCCTTCAACCATGAGCGGCTAATCACTTTGGTTTCACCCCGGTGTAGGTAGTTGTATTATCTAGCGTTTCGATTTGTGTTTAGTTTTGACTTGTGTGACAAATTGTGTTTTGATTTTGAACACCTTTGATAATTGTCGTGTATTTGAATTGGATTTTCAAATTGTCGAACGATGATAAAGTTATGACTTTGTGAAATGAATTTGTTCACTTATGCATTATCTTGGTTAGGATTTACTTGTGTTAATTACTGTCACACCCCAACCGATGGCGGAATCATCGGAGCGTGACACTAGGCGAATCAGATTGCTCAAGAGAATCCATAACAACTAAATTGCGACAGTATTTATTACACTTGTTATCCCATACCAACAAATAATACAATCACATAAGTCATCACAGATTTCTTGTCCTCTCGAACAATACAAATCCGACAACATAAATTTTAGGTGAGTTTGTAGACTTCCTAGCTTGATTTGATGTAGACTGTGACCTAACCTTATGTAGACTGTGACCTAACCTTCAACATACGTTAAAATAATGTCAATACAATAGTATTGGCGAGTATACAGGTTTGATATGTAGTAGTGTAATAGATAAAGGCTGTGAATTTCCACATACATAAACGTAATACACGACATATATACTCACAAAACTGATACTACCAGCTAAGTCCTCGAGCTGCGATTGCGATTGCTAAACTAGACCCCGTCAAGTGCAATAGTACTATACTAGTCATGGTGGGACGTCGCAAGTATAAGTCCTAGCACATATGTAACTAGCATCACGTATAACTATGAACGCAAGTCATTCGCAAGTGATAAATAGTTTAAGCATTTGATGTAATTCGATTTGATAGCAACGTATGTTACACCCAAAGGTGCAAAAGCAAAAAGGGTTCAAGTATACTCACAGTCGGTGCTCAGCAAGCAAACACAACTTGGTTGGATTGAAGGGAACGCGTCTGAGATTAGCCTGGTTGCAGATTGATAGCGTGAGCGTTGTATAGTGCGTTAAACGGTGGTGAGTGAACCAAGTGTCAAATGGTAATCCGATCAGATGGCAATCCGATCGGATGGCCAGTCGATCGGGTGGCAATCCGTTCGGATGGTTATTCGATTGGATTGTCACCTTGTTTGTTAAGGATGTGTTCGTGCATGATGGTTTGCCTTTTGAAGTTTTCGTTGTAGCATTTTGAAAACAGAGAAGTATCTCTACCTTTCAGGTCGGTCGATCGAACGGTCGGTCGATCGGGTGGCAACCCGATCGGGTGGCTGTTCGATCGGACGGTGATCCGATCAGCGAGACACTTTGGTTGATGATAGGTTCGTAGCAGACTGGCCACTCGATCGGGCGGCAATCCGATCGGGTGACAATCCGTTGGAACTGATGTGCGATGAAGATTCGTAAAATGTTTAAGTGTTGAGGATCTAAAAGTGAACCGATCGGATGGTCGTTCGATCGGACGTCAATCCGTTCGTCATTTAGATCTTTGAATGTTTGAAAATCATTTAAGTCTTGATACCAAGTTCAATCCGATCGGTTTGCAGGTCGATCGAGTGGCAGTCCGATCGGGTGGCAATCCGTCCCGCAATCTGATCGTCTTGTAACTTGAGTGTTTTGCTAAGTTTTGGCGATTTGATCGAGGCGGTATGACTACGAGCTAAACAATGGAACTCTACCTAGTCCAAGTCATCGGATCGGATGGGAATCACCCCGTCCGATCACTTAACTGTTCTTGACGGTTGTTCGTGTTCAACATGATAAGCCGGTCATCTCGTTGATAGGAATCAGTTCTCAAACCGACACATCCCTAACGAATGAGTAGAAGATCTGAATGAGCCCTGGTTCTATCGGTTTTTGAGTAAAAGTTAAGAAAGTTTGAAGAAAACCTTGAAAAAAACTTAGATTCGGCTTAGACCGCGACGTGCATTTCGTGTCATTGCTCGTCGACCTGTTGGTGAGATTTGTGTTTATACAGCATGGAATCTATCAGATCCGGACTATTCTTGGTGAGATAAGGTCACACTTCATTGTTCCTAAGAACTCCATGATGACATCACCTTGGAACGGGTCAAATCCGAGGATTTAATGGTGAAAATGTGAGATTTGATGGTGAAAAAGATGAAGGAGTGCGTGTAGATCATAGAAGTACAAGGTTTGAGGTATAAACTTACAAGAATTGCGAGAAATCAAGAGAAAAACGACGAGAAGGCGTCTGGTCGAGAGAGTGCAGTCACATCAACTGTTGTTGATGTGACAAGTGGGGTATTTATAGGCAAAGGAGGAGAAAGGCGGTGCAGTGCATCAGATCGGATGGCTGTCCGATCGGTTTGCCGTCCGATCGGATGGCTGTCCGATCGTGCCATTCGATCAAACGCCTCCGGCGAGCTAAGTTTTGGCGTTCCGTTTCGATTGTTAAGCGTTGCGATAGTTTGGTTACACATTCTCATCCACATTTTCATATATTTATTATAATTAGGCACGTTGGGTCGTATATACATATCCATATTTTAAAGTTGCGACATCATAACCGGGGTTCGTTTCGAATATGCGTTACTTTGCGACACTTCACGGTCATCGAGGAGGGTAGAATAGGTCCTCACTCAACGTCATCGTGAACGTTAATGTGTGTGATGTGATGTGCGTTTTCTTGAGTATCGAGTTGCACTGCGACACATCATGGCTATCAAGGAGGGTAGAATTGGTCCTCACTTGACATCTTCATGGTTGTCAGCAAGTGCAATGTGATGTGATAGCGATAAAGTATGCGTAATATGCGAAAATACTGCGATATAGCGATATATGCGATATAGGTACATTATGATCCGAATCTCTGGTGCTAGGCGTAACGAGTATAACGAGTAGTAACAATGCACGAATGTGCGGGTTGTTACAGTCTCCCCTGCTTTAGGAAATTTCGTCCCGAAATTAATCCACAAGAAGGGTCGCGAGAGTTGTTGCGAGCGAGTAAGCGATAAAGCGACGAGATAGCGAGCGATCGATAGAGAATTAACGCGCGAGAGCATTGCAAAGACTAAGCGAGAGCGACGAGTGATACGATTTGAACAACCAAAAGCGACAACACACACGAGAATGCGATCCCCAACGTTTTAAATTTCCGAAAAGCCGATTAATTTGGAGAACTTGTTTATGAAGATCTTCTCATGACGCGTCGTTAACTGTATCGATGTTCACACCAGCGCTATGGGAAGGGTTTTGTTAGGTTACTAAAAGATTTGAGGGTGTTTAAAACTCGTTTTACAAAATTTACAAAGTTTTCTCGTCACGCGGCAGTAACTTGAGTCGATCGTCACACCATCGTTACAAGAAAATCTCGTTTTGTACAGAGGTTTTGATCAAATTTTAGAAAAAGTTTTGTAAGAAGAGGTTCGGTTTAAACTTTGGGTAAACAAAGCTTTTTAATAATATCAAAATTTAATTTTTTTTCACGGTCGGCCCCGCATGCACTTTCCCACGAAAGTTCGACAATATGGTTAAAGCACTTATATATAGGAAGTACCAGCGGCGTATCCACCATGCTTTAGCCATATGGCTTCCGTCTCGTGAGACAGTGTCATACGTGTCGACATAGTACAGACAGATTTGCGATGACTTGATCCAAACGGGAAAAGGGTTGGATCAAGTCTTGGAAGGCGAACTGAGTGATGAAGTTGTTTTCGAACTCAGTTTGGCGACACGAGCGAGTGCGATAGGCGGTAAGCGGTACACGAAAATTCGATAGCACAAACACCAAACATAGTAAGCGAAGACGGCGGCGATTAACGTAAAGTGATAAGTGGCAAGCGAAAAGCGATGAGCGATAGCGACAACCGTCGAGCGATAAGCGATAGTTGATACGTTGCAAGCGTTGGAGACATGCCATTCGATTGGATTTGAACAACATCACAATTTCAACTAACATTAGCCCACATGGCCTTTTTCCACGAAAGTCTGCTGATTACGGCTAAAACACCACCATGTCTTAGTCTTATTAGTTTCGTCTCGTGAAGCGAGGTCATGTGTGCGAACACAACGCAGATAACACAATTAACGATAGGTGATAGCGATAAGCGATAAGAGTATCGAAGCAATGAGATAAGTGCGAGAAGCGTTAAGCGAAGGGTGACGAGCGATGAGCGGTACTCGTCAAGTGATCCACGATATGCTATTCACAGCAAACAATACACAGTAAGCGGTAAGCGATAGAGTGATACACACAAAATATGCGATTAGGCGAAAACACCATAAGCGATAGCGATCCACATAATAAGCGATTGAGATTGCGAACACACAATAAGTGATAGCGCGAGACACATAATAAACGATTGCGATTTGCGAGATAGATTCTAGTGATAATGCGATTACGAGCGTGTTGACTTACGAAAAGTCTGGCGGTTACACGCTTTGAGTTGCGATTGATATCGTTACGCCTTGCGATGCAGTGTAGTGTGTTGAAAATAACCACAATAGTATAATAGGTCTACGTTCCAACTCCACATGGCACTTTCTTCACAAAACTTTGGTTAGCATGGAAAAACACCATCATGTTTCAACCATACGCCTCTGTTCCGTGAATAGGTGTCACACTTCGTCAGACATGGTCAAGACGCTTATATATAGGAAGTACCAGCGGCGTATCCACCACACTTAACCATGCCCGGAACGTTGAAGCATCATTGAAACTTACTATGATCTCCGTGCACTAACCAAAATAATACCGTGTACACCCGTGATTAATTTGATTCTTGCACGTTTATCGTACCTTATCTCAAGAACGCATAGTAGGGTGAAATGCATTATATAGTACATTATGCTAACCTATAGATTGTGTGCGAGTATAAGAGAGAAATAGAATCCACATGCGTCGAGAGATGGAATACGTTTTCATACATAAAAGAAATTGACGGCGATAAGTGGTACTTATTGCAACAATATTAGAAGCAAAATAACGTTGCTGTGGAGTACTTTTGCGGAGACTGCGGTTGTTGCTAAAACTCCTCAAGGTTGCGGTCCTGTGCGGCAGTTCTGGGTAAAATGACCATACCAGTTGCAATTGTCGCAATAACGACAGTTAGCTCCTGGTGGGTGATGATACGTACACATGAGGCACAGGGGATGGCTTCCGGTGTAGGCGCGCTTCACAAGAACGGGGGTAAATCATAGCGGAGTGGGGTTTGGAATTTCATCTACGCTTGGTTCTTTTCGCTTATGGCTGAGCTCGTTGCGATCCTGAGATGATGCAGTGTCATTGGCGGATTCGTCTGATGATTCGCTGGAGATATCATCGGAGGAATCTTCAGAAGAATCGTCGGCAGAATCATTGGAAGAATCGTCGGATGAATCGATGACGATTGCTTGGTGAGCTTGTTTGATAGGATTCTTGGAGAAGAATCCGTCCAAGACTCGTTTGTCGTTGATTTCTGCGGCCAAGCGGTAGGTTTCTTCGATGGTAGCAGGTCTTGCAGCTTTGACAAAATCGCCCACACATTCAGGCAAGCCACGAATGTACTTTGTGATGGCTTTTTCTGAAGTGTTGACTTGACTTGGGTAAATTATGCTAAGCTGTTTGAACTTTGCGGTGTAGCCAGCATTGTCACCTTCGACTTGTTTGATTTCCCAAAATTCGTCTTCTAGTTTCTAGACCTTGTGGGGAGGGCAGTACTCCTTCTTCATGAGTTCCTTCAGCTCATCCCAAGAGAGAGCATAAGCCACGGAGATCCCACGGTTGTTACGTTCGGCGGTCCACCAGTCGAGTGCTCGCGATTGAAATACTCCGGTAGCGCAAGTAGTACAAAAACCATCGGGACACCCACTCTGTCGAAGGGTAACTTCGATAGAATCGAACCACTGGAGTAGTTGGGACACACCTCCTTCACCCGTGAACTCCATCGGGTCACAAGCTTTGAAGTGTTTGTATAGGAAAGCAGATTGTGGCGCTTCCGTCTTAGAGTCTTCCGGGGTTC
Source organism: Helianthus tuberosus (assembly GCA_030545235.1). Classification (NCBI taxonomy): domain Eukaryota; kingdom Viridiplantae; phylum Streptophyta; class Magnoliopsida; order Asterales; family Asteraceae; genus Helianthus; species Helianthus tuberosus. The sequence continues at coordinate 112,929,344 of CM060354.1, read as the reverse complement.
GAGAGTTGCTGAGAGAGTGCACTTGAGCGACAATTTGAGGAGTGACCTTGGCCACTTCCTTGACCACAAGCGAGGCAATCCTCTTTTCGGCGCTTCGTTTGGCTCTTCTCCTAGCTGCTCGTCTCGAGATAGAGTCGTTGGAAGGCATCTAGACAGAGAGAAAGATTTGGAGTGAGATTCGATCATAATGATTTTGAGTTTTGCGATGCGATTGAGTGCGATCAAAACTTGTAGCGAGTAATATAATAGACTTCACATAGGGGCCACATAGGAGACACGAGATTCCTAAGTTCTCACATAATTGATTTGCTTGTATATATATAATTAGTTGTAGTTTATGCTTACACACATAAATATCAGTGCAGAATGCGCGAGGACGCGACGTAGAGAGAGAGAGCGAGAGCGTAAGCGAGTAATTAGCCATTAGTTTTGTTGCGAACATTCGATTTTCATTTTAGATTGCGATGGCTGTGCGAGTTGTGCGTTTTGTAAATCAAGGAGCGAAAATTGATAAATCGAGAAATCGATAAAACGTAAAGTTTTAAGTCGTAAACACATAAGCGTAAATAGATCCCATATAGCGTAAAATCGACGATTCATAAGCTAGAAGATAGATAGAGTGCCTCGGGTGTTTAGGCATCGACTACCCAAGGTATCTTAACTATAACCAACCAGCTCATGCACGCGCGTTGCCCTAGAAGGCTTATGCTTCCACTGGGATGCAGCTCATGGCATTCGTCTTCTTTGGTCTTCACGTGGCTCGAGTTATCGTTATAGTCACGTCCTTGGTGAGAGCTTTTGAAAATCATTTTATAAAGAGCGGAGCGGTTTATTAAGGTATGGGTTTCACCCCTGACTTAATAACTTCGCTCCTAACTGTGGTTGTGCTCTTCGAATAAATTCGGGAGTTCCACTAGATTTTGAAATGGAGGCTTTCGTTGAGATATGGACGTCACTCCTAACTCAACGGAAGGTTCTCGTGCTAGAAAAATGCGCTGAGTGAGCGATCTTGTCGAGAGTTCTTGGTTTTCACGCCTGATCTCGACTAGACCACCCGGTTGTGTTACACGAATATTTTCGAAAACGTGTGTATTGTGTTAGCCTTAGGAAAGGCCAAGTAACATTCCAGCCTTAGGAAAGGCTCTTCGCGTGAAGTTGTAGTCTGCGGTGTTCACACGAAGTAGTAGCTTTTAGTGAATTCGAATGAGAGTATCAAGTAGGCCCGTGCAAATCCTATTGGGTTCGCACGAGTCGGCCTGTAGGTACCTAGACTATAGACTAGGTCATTTCTAAGACATTGACCCGGACTAGGTCAAGTCTTGCCTAATTCCCTATAGTTATGGCTCTGATACCAATCTGTCACACCCCAACCGATGGCGGAATCATCGGGGCGTGACACTAGGTGAATCAGATTGCTCAAGAGAATCCATAACAACTAAATTGCGACAGTATTTATTACACTTGTTATCCCATACCAACAAATAATACAATCACATAAGTCATCACAGATTTCTTGTCCTCTCAAACAATATAAATCCGACAACATAAATTTTAGGTGAGTTTCTAGACTTCCTAGCTTGATTTGATGTAGACTGCGCCCTAACCTGCAACATACGTTAAAATAATGTCAATACAATAGTATTGGCGAGTATACAGGTTTGATATGTAGTAGTGTAATAGATAAAGGCTGCGAATTTCCACATACATAAACGTAATACACGACATATATACTCACAAAACTGATACTACCAGCTAAGTCCTCGAGCTGCGATTGCGATTGCTAAACTAGACCCCGTTGGGTGCAATAGTGCTATACTAGTCATGGTGGGACTTCGCAAGTATAAGTCCTAGCACATATGTAACTAGCATCACGTATAACTATGCACGTAAGTCATTCGCAAGTGATAAATAGTTTAAGCATTTGATGTAATTCGATTTGATAGCAACGTATGTTACACCCAAAAGTGCAAAAGCAAAAAGGGTTCAAGTATACTCATAGTCGGTGCTCAGCAAGTAAACACAACTTGGTTGGATTGAAGGAAGCGCGTCTGAGATTAGCCTGGTTGCAGATTGATAGCGTGAGCGTTGTATAGTGCGTTTAAACGGTGGCGAGTGAACCAAGTGTCAAATGGTAATCCGATCGGATGTCAATGGCAATCCGTTCGGATGGTTATTCGATTGGATTGTCACCTCGTTTGTTAAGGATGTGTTCGTGCATGATGGTTTGCCTTTTGAAGTTTTCGTTGTAGCATTTTGAAAACAGAGAAGTATCTCTACCTTTCAGGTCGGTCGATCGAACGGTCGGTCGATCGGGTGGCTGTTCGATCGGACGGTGATCCAATCAGCGAGACACTTTGGTTGATGATAGGTTCGTAGCAGACTGGTCACTCGATCGGGCGGCAATCCGATCGGGTGACAATCCATTGGAACTGAAGTGCGATGAAGATTCGTAAAATGTTTAAGTGTTGAGGATCCAAAAGTGAACCGATCGGATGGTCGTTCGATCGGACGTCAATCCGATCGGACGTCAATCCGTTCGTCGTTCAGATCTTTGAATGTTTGAAAGTCGTTTAAGTCTTGATACCAAGTTCAATCCAATCGGTTTGCAGGTCGATCGAGTGGCAGTCCGATCGGGCGACAATCCGTCCCGCAATCTTATCGTCTTGTAACTTGAGTGTTTTGCTAAGTTTTGCTATTTGATCGAGACGGTATGACTACGAGCTAAACAATGGAACTCTACCAAGTCCAAGTCATCGGATCGAATGGGAATCACCCCGTCCGATCACTTAACTGTTCTTGACGGTTGTTCGTGTTCAACATGATAAGCCGGTCATCTCGTTGATAGGAATCAGTTCTCAAACCGACACATCCCTAACGAATGAGTAGAAGATCTGAATGAGCCCTGGTTCTATCGGTTTTTGAGTAAAAGTTAAGAAAGTTTGAAGAAAACCTTGAAAAAAACTTAGATTCGGCTTAGATCTAGGTGAGATTTGTGTTTATACACCATGGAATCTATCAGATCCGGACTGTTCTTGGTGAGATGAGGTCACACTTCATTGTTCCTAAGAACTCCATGATGACATCACCTTGGAAGGCCTCAAATCCGAGGATTTAATGGTGAAAATGTGAGATTTGATGGTGAAAAAGATGAAGGAGTGCGTGTAGATCATAGAAGTACAAGGTTTGAGGTATAAACTTACAAGAATTGCGAGAAATCGAGAGAAAAACGGCGAGAAGGCGTCTGGTCGAGAGAGTGCAGTCACATCAATTGTTGTTGATGTGACAAGTGGGGTATTTATAGGCAAAGGAGGAGAAAGGCGGTGCAGTGCATCAGATCGGATCAGATGGCTGTCAGATCGGTTGGCTGTCCGATCGGATGGCTGTCCGATCGGATGGCCATTCGATCGAAGTGCCATTCGATCAAACGCCTCCGGCGAGCTAAGTTTTGGCGTTCCGTTTCGATTGTTAAGCGTTGCGATAGTTTGGTTACACATTCTCATCCGCATTTTCATATATTTATTATAATTAGCCACGTTGGGTCGTATATACATATCCATATTTCAAAGTTGCGACATCATAACCGGGTTTCGTTTCGAATATGCGTTACTTTGCGACGCTTCACGGTCGTCGAGGAGGGTAGAATAGGTCCTCACTCAACGTCATCGTGAACGTTAATGTGTGTGATGCGATGTGCGTTTTCTTGAGTATCGAGTTGCACTGCGACACATCACGGCTATCAAGGAGGGTAGAATTGGTCCTCACTTGACATCTTCGTGGTTGTCAGCAAGTGCAATGTGATGTGATAGCGATAAATTGGTATGTTTTTTTGGCTTTTTTAGTTAGTTTTCGAGTTTTCGCGATAACTATTGGTTTTCATTTAAACCTTAAACCTTCCCCCTATATATATATATATATATATATATAGTGAGGTTTATTCGGGAATACTAAAAAAGTGGAGAACACTAAAAAGTGGGGGAACCGGTGAACACTCTTAAAAATTTAACTTAACATGTTAAACATTAATTTTTAAAATGTTTTCGGCGCTTCTCCTTATATATACTTGTAGAAACATTTTTAATAAAAAAAATCAAAAACTAAAAATATTAAAAAAAACAATTAAAAAAAGGCTAAAAGTTTTTTTAGAAATTTTTTTTATTCGGCTAGTTTCTCCTCCTTTTTATAAAGAAAAGTGCTGAAAAATAAAAAAAATTGTTTTTAACATGTTAAGTTAATTCTATAAGATATAACTGTTTTAAACACTTTTTTTTATATTTTTAGTTTTTGATTTTTTTATTAAAAATGTTTCTACTTGTATTTATAAGAAAAAGCGCTGAAATTTTTTTCTGAAAAAAAATAATTTTTAACATGTTAAGTATAATTTTTAAGAGTGTTCCCCCGTTTCCACTTTTTTAGTGTTTCCCAATGAACTCTCCCGTATATATATATATATATATATATATATATATATAGGGTAAGGTTCATGCGAGAACCACCCTTATTGCGAGAACCACGACAACCAATGTGAAACACAAAATGAAATCTAAAAAAAAAAAAATCAAAAAGCACTCAATTTTTTTTTTAATATTAAAAAAAAAATCGCTATATTTAGTTAGCAAAAAAAAAAACTTTTTTTTTTCAAGTAACAGTTATCCATGCACATGTGCATATGTATCATTACTTCGACAAATTCCGTAATACGTTATCAATAATAGACAATTGCACTTTAATTTACAATACCATTAGTAATACACTACTTTTTACATTACCAATATTCAAAATGAACATGTGCATCATTATGTATAACCATGATATAATGTGTTTTGGTACAAAAAGTTTGTGATTTTTGAATGGAGAAGTATGCACATATACTTGTTTTTTGGTTAGTTACATCTAGTGGTTGATGATTTGGTTATAGTTGTCAATTTATGATGTAATATGTTGATTGAATGGTATAAATGGTGTTGATATACATGTAATAATGTGGAAATATTGGTAATGGTATTGTATTATGGATAGTAGGAGGTAATGGTATTGTATTATGGTTGGTAGAATGTAATGGTA